>JAPVLO010000657.1:0-590505 GCA_027257055.1 Cephalopachus bancanus | reverse complement strand
GCTGCCAGGTTTTAAACCCCAGACCCACCACTTCCCAGCTGTGGAATTTAGGCAAGCTCCTGATCTCCCCTGTTCCTGTTTCCTCGTCTGTACAAAGGAGTGGGTAATACAACTATCTGATGGGTTGTTGGGAGGATGGGGCAGTGTGATGCACATAGCATGTATAAAATGGTGCTGCGTACAGTAGGTGCAATGATGTGTTAGTGGTCATTGTTGATCTTCTTATAATCAACTAACAGTTCTCACACTGGCCACAGCTGAGATGGTAACCAGAGATGAGTAAGGCAGTCCTCCTGGGTGTCCATGAAGAAACCCAAGTCATTTCAGCAGCACTGTGTTCTCAAGAATGTGCCTGACTCATGGGTGTCTGTTTCACGGATATGCTTGCACAGGTGTGAAGTGGTTTATAAGTTCTGAATTGCTATGGTAAATGCAATAACAAAAGTGTGGAAGCAGCCTAGATGTCTGTGAATAGGAGACTGGTTAAATAATCCATGACTCACCCAAAGAAGGAGATATTAGCCCTCAAGAAGAACAAGACAGCTGTATGTGCAATGATGTGAAAAGATCTCCCAGCTGGGCGTGGTAGCGCATGCCTGTAATTCCGGCTACTCGGAAGGCTGAGGTGGAAGGACCGCTGGAGCCCAGCAGGTCGAGGCTGCGGTGGCCGGGAGCGGCCACTGCACTCCAGTCTAGGCGACAGAGTGAGACTCCAACTCAAAAAAAGAAAAGAAAAGAAAAGAAAAGATCTCCAAGAATATTATTATTGCAAAAAGCAAGGAGCAGTGCACTTTTTTTTTGAGTTGGAGTCTCACTCCATTGCCCAGATTGGAGTGCAGTGTCACACTCACAGCCACTCCAGTGTTGACCTGCTGGGCTCCGGTGATCCTTCTGCCTCAGCCTTCCAAGTAGCCGGAACTACAGGCGCGCGCTACCACGCCGGCTAATTTTTGATTTATTGTAGAGATGAAGTCTTGCCATATTGCCCAGGCTGGTCTTGAACCAACGGGCTCAGGCAATCCACTCTCCTTGGCCTACCAAAGTGCTGTGATCACAGTCTGAGCCACTGAGCCTGGTCTTTTTTTTTTGAGTTGGAGTCTCACTCTGTCACCCGAACTGGAGTGAAGTGGCCACTCCCCGCCACCGCAGCCTCGACCTGCTGGGCTCCGGTGATCCTTCCGCCTCAGCCTTCCAAGTTGCTGGAACTACAGGTGCGCACTACCATAGCTGTAGTTTTTTCTTTAAAAAAAAAAAAAGCCAGACTCGGTGGCTCAGTCTGTAATCCCTCGCCTTTGGGAGGCTGAGGTGAGTGGATCGCCTGAGCCCGCGGGTTCGAGATTCGCCTGGGCAACTTGGCGAGACCTCATCTCTACAATAAGTCAAAAAATCAGACGGGCATGGTAGCACATGCCTGTAATTCCGGCTACTTGGAAGGCTGAGGCGGAAGGATCGCCGGAGCCCAGCAGGTCGAGGCTGAGGTGGCTGGGAGCGGCCATTACACTCCAGTCTGGGTGACAGAGTGAGACTCCAACTCAAAAAAAAAAAAAAAGGCTGGATTGCCTGAGCCCAACAGGTTCGATACCTGCCTGGGCAACTTGGCAAGACGTCATCTCTACAATAAATCAAAAAAATTAGCCAGGTGTGTAGCTCACGCCTGTTGTTCCAGCTACTTGGAAGGCTGAGGTGGAAGGACTACCTAAGCCCAGCGGTTTGAGACTGCAGTGGCCCTAAGATGCCACTGCACTCCAGCCTAGGTAATATAGTGAGACTCCAATTCAAAAAAAAAAAAGAAAAAAGTAGGCCAGAGACTGGGGTTAATTCAGAAATCAACACTCTAGCTCATTGTGTCCTGTTAAACATCTTTTTTTTTTTTTGAGTTGGAGTCTCACTCTGTCGCCCAGACTGGAGTGCAGTGGCCGCTCCCGGCCACCGCAGCCTCGACCTGCTGGGCTCCGGCGATCCTTCTGCCTCAGCCTTCCGAGTAGCTGAAACTACAGGTGCGCGCTACCACGCCCGGCTAATTTTTGATTTATCGTAGAGATGAGGTCTCACCAAGTTGCCCAGGTGGGTCTCGAACCTGCGGGCTCAGGCAATCCACTCACCTCAGCCTCCCAAAGTGCTGGGATTACAGGCTGAGCCACTGAGCCCGGCCTCTGTTAAACATCTTAGCTGCTTTCTGAGCAGATGGCCCTGGGAGGGGTTGGGCCTGGGCCAGCGAGCAGCCTCCCTCCCTGGTGGGTATGAGGGGAGCCTGTGGTCAGGCACATGCCTCCAGCCGGGTCTGCTTGCGCAGCTGAAGGGCAGGAGTGCAGGACTGAGACTGAAGAGAGTGGGCTCCAACAGCCTGGCAGAGGCCACACACACACTATAAGGTCATGGTCCTAATATCTGGGTTTGGCCTGGGCACCTTTCCCAGGCAAAAATCATGAGACAAAGGCTCATTATAAGCACCAGGAAAGGACCTTCATTGCAACTGCTTCTCTCTGTTCATGGGGCAATTCCACAATGAACCTTGGGGCCAGGGAAGTCCAAGGTTCAGGAAACAGATTTGGAAGGGTGAGGGTTTCCTGGCCCGCTTTGGGCATCAGTGGGGTGGAAAAAGCCCAAAGGAACCTTGATTCTTAATTCTTCATCCATCTGCTCTACTGAAGTATAAAGATTCTTTTCAGAGCCCTCCCTCAAGTGGCTCTCCAGCTTTGGGACACACACAGCATTGTGTGTAGGGACATTTCCTATAGCCAAGCAAACGCAACAGAAGGGTCCTTTCAGTTTGCTGCAAAATAAGCAAGGCTCTGTCCCAAGACCCTTTGCCTCATGGGCCCCTTGGTAATTCACAGGCTGAGCTCTGTGTAGTGCCTACAGTCTAATAGGCTAGGATGTTTTAAATCTCCTTTAGTCAACCATCCTTAAACATACCTATGTGAAAAACAACACATATGTATGCATGCAAACAGATACTCTTAAGTATCTTAAGTCAAATATCTTTTATACATTAAAACATACACACATATTTGTAGTCATACTCTTTTTAAAAAAAGGAATACTTTTTTTTTTGAGACAGGGTCTCACTCTGTCACCCAGGCTAGAGTGCAGTGCCATGATCACAGCTCACTGCAGCCTCGAACTCCTGGGCTCAAGTGATCCTTCTGTCTCAGAAGGATCACGCTCAGTTAATTAAAAAAAATTTTGTTTTTTTAGAGACAGGGTCTTGCTATGTTGTCTGGGCTGGTCTCAAACTGCTGGCCTCAGGCAATTCTCTCACCTCAGCCTCCTAAAGAGCTAGGACTACAAACATGAGTTACTGTGCCCCGACTGTAGGCATATTATTATTTTTTTGCTTTCCATTTTTATTTTAGATTCAGGGGGTACATGTGTATGTTTGTTACATGGCCATATTATGTAGTGGTGGGGATTGGGTCTCAGGTGACCCATTCCCCAGATAGTAAACTTTGTACCCATCAGGTAATTTCTAAACCCTATCCCTCCTTCCCACCTTCCATCCCACAGGTGTCCCCAATGTCTTATTATTTCCATCTCTGTGGCCATTTAGCTCCAACACATGATTGAGAACATGTGGTGTTTGATTTTCTGTCTCTGAATAGTTCCCTTAGGCTGATGATCTCCAGCTCTATCCATGTTGCTGCAAAGGACATGATTTCGTTCTTGTTTATGACTGTGTAGTATTCCATGGTTATATATATCACATTTTCTCTACCCAGTCAATCGTTGGTGGGCATTTAGGTTGCTTCCATGATTTTGTTATTGTGAATAGTGCTGCAGTGGACATACAAGGGCAGGTATTTTATTTATATATAAATATATATTTTCCGTGGGGAGATCTCTAGCAGTGGGATTACTGGGTTGAAGGGTAATTTAATTTTTAGTTATTTGAGAAATTTCCATACTATTTTCCATAGAGGTTGAATTTGTTCACAATCCAACCACATGTTCTTGACTAAGTTATATATCATTCATATTCATCAAATATGATTAAGATAAAATATTTGGTACTACGTAATCAAATAACATCTACAAGGTTTGCAGAAACATAGCTACAAGAGTAGCTTCCTTCTTAGTTTCTCCAAATCTAGTTCATCCTTAAGCCGATTAATTTTTTCTACCTATAGATGGCAATATCAATCGCCCTCATTTATCACACATTTTAGGGGCCCCTACCATGTGCCAGGTACTGTTCTGAATTCCTAGGATACAGCAATGAACCAAATGGTCAAAGATGCATGGCCCCGTGAGGTTTGCATCCTAGTGAGAAGATGGACAGCAAACAAGAAATGAAAGAGACATTCGCTGTGTGTCAGGTAGGGATGAGAATGGAGAGGTGGTGTCAGGAAGCACTTCCCAAGGAGGTGACTGTTGAGTGGAGACCTGGGGATTGTGATCAAGAGTCACATGGATCTCTGGGGAAGCAGGCTCTAGGCAGAGGAATGGTAACTCCCTTGTCCACTCTAGATACACTGCACTCACTTGGCAAAAGTCAGCTCTGCTTAGACCCAATTCTCCACCTACTCCATACTCCCATCTGTGCAGCTGAATTTTGGCTAGAGGAAAACATGCCATTGTGCTGGCTAGCCTCTTGAAACTCACGCTCAGAATGTCTGAGTGGGGGTGGGAGCATTGAGAAGCCTTCATGCTTCCCAGGTCATTCACTCTCCCACTCCCCTAGACAGCCAATTCCCAAAAGCAACTTTGCCAGCCTCAGCCTTTGCCCTCCCTACTTCTCGTTTCATTAAGAAAATCAAAGCTATCAGAAGATCTACCTCTTTAAGATTCTAACATCTTATGTACTTACCCACTGATTCTTGCCCATTTCCTTCCTCCCTGTTATCATGGATGAAAAACATGCATTACAGTTTAGCCCCTCTCATGCTCAAGGATCTCATTTCAGAAACTCCCTCCTCTTCTTTCTCCATTAGAAATACTCCCCCCCAACTCACTAGATCACACCCATCAGTGTTGGAACCTGTACTACCATCTCCCACCTCTTAAACAAATTAAAAAACTCTCTTCCTCCAGCCTCAGTGGCTCAGCCTGTAATCCCAGCACTTTGGGAGGCCGAGGCGAGTGGATTGCCTGAACCTGCGGGTTCGAGACCAGCCTGGGCAATTTGGCAGGACCTCATCTTTACAGTAAATCAAAAATTAGCTGGATGTGGTAGCACACACCTGTAGTTCTGGCTAATTGGAAGGCTGAAGCAAAAGGATCGCCAGAGCCCAGCAGGTCCACGCTGGGGTGGCTGTGAGTGTGCCACTGCACTCCAGCCTGGACGACAGAGTGAGACTCCAACTCGAAAAAACAAAACAAAAACCCTCTCTTCATAGCACTTTTCCCTCTAATTCACTTTACCCAACAAAACTCCTTAGATGGCTGTTTCAACATCCGTCCCTCCAGTCTTTGTTCAGGTGTCACTCAATGAGACCATCTCTGATCTTTTCTTTCTTTCTTTTAAAACAAGAACACGAATCCACTTCTATTTATTTACTGTCCATTAATTTAAATCCTTGAGTGAGTACAGCATCACACGGATTCTGTGTCCAATGACCTTAGCAGGAAGGTTGCTTCGGAATTTGGCACGAACCATGCCATGGTTCCCATGGGCCCCAGTTACCTTCCCCCAGATTACTCTGGTTTTGTTTGGTTTGTTGCCAGGAGTCACTGTGTTGGTCTTTGCTTCATATACATAAGCACATCTCTTGCACAAATAGAATTCATTTTAATCTCGGGCATAAACTCCTTCAATTTTGCGAAGAGCTGTGTGTTCTCTTTGGTTCCAGAGACTTCACTTATAGCCAGTAAGAATGGTTTTGGACCACAGCCTTTCAGACATATTTGCCCTTTTAGGAGTCCTGTTGGTGTTGGAGGGCGGCCCCTGTACTAGGGGTGGCCATGGGCGTGGGGGGGGGGATGACTCCCATGGGGTGGGGGGTGGGATGGGAGGGGTGGGAAGAGCTGGGCTGGGTGATGCCCTTGTGCTCCTCCCTGAAAAAAATAAAGAAAAGGCCGGGCTCGGTGGCTCAACCTGTAATCCCAGTGCTTCCGGAGGCCTGAGGTGAGTGAATTGCCTGAGCCTGAGGGTTCGAGACCCGCCTGGACAACTTGGTGAGACCTTATCTCTACAATAAATAAAAAAAAAATTAGCCGGGCATGGTAGCACGCGCCTGTAGTTCCAGCTACTTGGAAGGCTGAGGCGGAAGGATCACCGGAACCCAGCAGGTTGAGGCTGCAGTGGCCAGGAGCGGCCACTGCACTCCAGTCTGGGTGACAGAGTGAGACTCCAATTCAAAAAATAAAAATAAAAATAAAGAAAAAAAAATATCCTGTTCCCAGAGGCCTCTGAGGGCTCCAAGATGGTGGGAAAAGGTGTTTTTATTTTTTTAATTTTAATTTAATTTTATTTTTGAGTCAGATTCTCAATTTGTCGCCCAGGCTGAACGCTCATGGCCACAGCAGCCTCAACCTGCTGGGCTCAGACGATCCTTCTGCTTCAGCCTTCAGCCTACAGGCTCATGCCACCATGCCCGGCCAATTTTTTGATATATTGTAGAGATGAGATCTTGCCAAGTTGTCCAGGCTGGTCTCAAATCCCTGGGCTCAGGCAATCCTCTTGTCTCTGCCTCCCAAAGTGCTGGGATTATAGGAATGAGCCACCATGCTAGGCCTGATCTTTGTTTTCAAAACTGCATCTTCTGGCTGGGCATAGTGGCTCATGTCTGTAATCCCAGCACTTTGGGAGACCAAGGCAGAAGGATTGCTTGAGCTCAGGAGTTCAAGACCTCATCTCTACAAAAAAAAATTGCCAGTTATGGTGGTGCACACCTGTAGTCCCAGTTACTCAGAAGGCTGAGGTGGAAGAATTGTCTGAGCCCAGGAGGTAGAGGCTGTGGTGAGCCGTGAGCATGCCATTGCACTCCAGCCTGGGTGACAGAGTGAGACCCTGACTCGAAATAAACAAACAAACAAAAATGCACCTTCTCCGTATGCCCTCTTCCCTGCTTCATCTTTCTCCATAGTTTCCAAACTTTTCTAGTATATTCTATAAGGCATGTACCTATTCTGTGTATTGTCCACCCTCCCCTCTAACACATACTGGAATGTAAGTCCAATTAGGACAGGGATGTTCATCTATTGTGTCCAGTGCCATATCCCCAGCATCTGGACAAGGGCTCAGAGCATCACAGCTGCGCTCATAACACTTGTGACTGAATGAATGCAAAGTAAGGGCAAGGAACAGCAAGGAAGTCAGGGTGACTGGAGTAAGCAGGGAAGGATATTAGGGTGGCAGATGAGGTAAGAGACCAGGTCACATAGGGCCAAGGGGAGGATCTGCTTTTAAGTGTGGTTCAGGACTCTGCTAGAGGGTTTGGTGCTGGGCAGTGATAGATCTGACTAATGTTACTGAGATTTAGGTCAAGTCAAATTTCACATTTCACGCATACGTCCATGTGACAGGTAGTTTCTACATCTGTGTACTCATGAAAATAGACTTCAGAGTTGGGTGTGGTGGCTCATGCCTGCAATCCCAGCACTTTGGGAGGTAAAGGCAAGAGGATTGCCTGACCTAGGGGTTCAAGACCAGCCTAAGGACTGCCTGAGTCTAAGGGTTTGCGACCCCTGGGCAACATGGTGAGACCTTGTCTCTACAAAAAATAAAAAAATTAGCTGGGCATGGTGGTGCACGCCTGTAGTTCCAGCTACTTGGAAGGCTGAGATGGAAGGGCCGCCTGAACTCAGCAGTTTGGCGCTGCGGTGGCCATAAGTGTGCCACTGCGCTCCAGCCTGGGAGACAGAGTGAGACTCCAATTAAGAAAAAACAGACTTCAGGACTAAAAGAAAGCTGTGTGTTGATAATAGAGCCTGTTATATAGGCAGGGCCATGGGAGGGAATGATCATGGCCTTGGAATGGTTCCTGCTTTATGGGGGTTGCTGTGGACTGATAGTTCATATATTGAAATCCTAGCCAGGCTCGGTGGCTCAGCCTCTAATCCCACGCCTTTGGGAGGCTGAGGTGAGTGAATTGCCTGAGCCCGCGGGTTCAAGACCCGCCTGGGCAACTTGGCGAGGCCTCATCTCTACAGTAAATCAAAAATTAGCCGGGCGTGGTAGCACGCGCCTGTAGTTCCAGCTACTTGGAAGGCTGAGGCGGAAGGATCGCGGGAGCCCAGCAGGTCGAGGCTGCGGTAGCTGGGAGCAGCCACTGCACTCCAGTCTGGGTGATAGAGTGAGACTCCAACTCAAAAAAAAAAAAAAAAAATCCTACCCTTAGTCTGGTTCGAGTGCAGTGGTGTTTACAACTAATTGATCACAACCAGTTAAAGATTTCTTTGTTCCTTTTCCACTCCCACTGCTTCACTTGACTAGCCTTAAAAAAGAAAAAAAGAAAGAAAGAAAGAAAGAGAGAGAGAGAGAAAGAAAGAAAGAAAGAAAGAAGAAAGAAAGAAAGAAAGAAAGAAAGAAAGAAAAAAAGATAGAAATCCTATTCTCCAAGGTGATGGTATTAGAAGGTGGGGACTTTGGAAAGTGATTAGGTCATGAGGGTGGAACCCCCATGAATGAGATTATTTCCGTTCTAAAAGAGGCCTGGGCCGGGTTCGGTGGCTCAAGCTTGTAATTCCAGCACTTTGGGAGGCCCAGTCGAAAGGACTGCCTGAGTCCAGGGGTTTGAGACCAGTCTGAGGTCAGCAACTTGGTGAGACCTCATCTCTACAATAAATTAAAAAATTAGCTGGCTATGGTGGTGTGTGCCTGTAGTTCCAGCTACTTGGAAGGCTGAGGTGGAAGGATCGCCTGAGCCCCGCAGGTCAAGGCTGCAGTGGCCATGAGTGTGCCACTGTACTCCAGCCTGGGAGACAGAGTGAGATTCCGATTCAGAAAAAAAAAAAAGAGTCCTGAGGAAATTTGCTCAACCTACTCCCAGTGAAGAGAGAGACCAAAGGCACCATCTGTGAACCAGAAAACTTACCAGCCTCTACTGATAGCATGTTTAGCTCGTCAGTATTTTGCTTTTTAAACAACTGATGTGCAAGTAGAAATATGTTGAGATATTAATCAATGTGTTTCCAAGTCCATGAAACAGACAAAACCGGCCTGTATTAAATAACCACGTCTGGGATTCTAAATATTATGCACACCATTTGATTTTTTTGTGTGTGTGTGAGTTGGAGTCTCACTCTGTCACCCAGACTGGAGTGCAGTGGCCACTCCCGGCCACCGCAGCCTCGACGTGCTGGGCTCTGGCGATCCTTCCTTCTCAGCCTTCCAAGTAGCCAGAATTATAGGCATGCGCTACCACGCCTGGTTGATTTTTTGATTTATTGTAGAGATGAGGTCTCGCTGCCCAGGCGGGTCTCGAACCCGCAGGCTCAGGCAATCCACTCACCTCAGCCTCCCCAAAGGCGTGGGATTACAGGCTGAGGCACTGAGCCCGGCTTATGCACACAATTTGAAAGATCTCTGTCTCCTTTTTTTTTTTTTTTTGAGTTGGAGTCTCACTCTGTCACCCAAGCTGGAGTGCAGTGGCACGCTTACAGCCACGGCAGCCTCGATCTGCTGGGCTCAGGCGATCCTCCCACCTCAGCCTTCCAAGTAGCTGGAACAACAGTCATGCACCACCACACCCGGCTAATTTTTTGAATTACTGTAGAGATGAGATCTTGTCAAGTTGCCCAGGCTGGTCTTGAACCCATGGGCTCCCAAAGTGCTAGAATTATAGGTGTGAGCCTGACCTCTGTCATGTAAGTATTAAATGGCAGTGGTAAAACATCTGTGGTCTTGGCTAGTTCTAGCATCTTTTTTTTTTGAGTTGGAGTCTCATTCTTTGTTGCCCAGGCGGAGTGCAGTGGCATGTTCACAGCCACTGCAGCCTGACCTGCTTAGCTTAAGGTGATCCTTTCACTTCAGCCTTCCAAGTAGCTGGAGCTATAGGTGTGTACTACCACACCCAGCTAATTTTTTGATTTACTGTAGAAATGAGGTCTTGCCAAGTTGCCTCGGCTGGTCTCGAATCCCTGGGTTCAGCCAATCCTCTTATCTTGGTCTCCCAGAGTGTGGGATTATAGGTGTGAGTCACCATGCCTGGCCCTAAGAGCTGTTTAATAATGGTTACTTCTGTTTTTCTTGGAAAACTAAACAAAAAAGAAAAACAAAATAAAACAATGTTTACCTCTGAGAAAGGGGGTTATGGGCAACTTTAAAAAATTTTATGTATTTCTATTGTTCAAAATTACTATCATAAACATGTATTCCTTTTGCAGATCAAAATATTAAAAAAATATATTTTTATAGGACTGGGCTTGGTGGCTCAGCCTGTAATAATCCCAGTACTTTGGGAGATCAAGGCGAGTGGATTGCCTGAGCCCACGGGTTCAAGACCAGCCAGGCAACTTGGTGAGACCTCGTGTCCACAATTAAAAAAAAAAAAAAAAAATTAACCAGGGGTGGTAGTGCAGCACCTATAGTTCCAGCTACTTGGAAGCCTGAGGCAGAAAGATCGCCAGAGCCCAGCAGGTTGGTGCTGGGGTGGCCGTGAGCATACCATTGCACTCCAGCCTGGGCAACAGAGTGAGACTCCAACTAAAAAAAAAAAAAATAGGATGAGCACAGTGTGGTGCATGCCTTGGGTGGGAGGGGGGTCGATGACAGGTCTTCCTTCCTCCTTCCCTGCGCTCTGGCTGCAAGATCTTCCTTGGTGTCCCAGAGCCTGCCCTGAAACTAAATTTGTTATCATAAACATGTATTACTTATTTTGATAATACAAAAAGTAGTATGTATAGTAGGATAGTGCCAAAGTATGGTTCCTGGACCAGTAGACTCCAGATTACCAATCTCCCTCCCAATCTACTGAAACAGAATCTGCATTTTTTTGTTTAAGTCAGAGTCTCACTCTGTGGCCCAGATTGGAGTATAGTGGCACGACCACCGCAGGCTTGACCTGCTGGGCTCAGGCGATCCTTCCATCTGAGCTTTCCAAGTAGCTAGAACTACGGGAGCATGCTATCATGCCTGGCTTATTTTTTTATTTATTGTAGAGACGAGGTCTCACCAAATTGTTCAGGCTGGTCTCAAACCCCCGGGGTTAAGGCAATCCTCTTGCCTCGGTCTCCCAAAGTGCTGGGATTACAGGTGTGAGCCACCGCGCTGGGCCAGAATCTGCATTTTAACAAGATTCCTGGGGAAGAGGGGTTGTTTGCACACTAATGTTGGTATGGGGCCGATTTCCACCCAAGTCCGGAGAAAACGCTGAGGGTTTAAGCACGGAATTGACTAGTTTAGTGTTTGCTTTGGCTCACTTTGGTTGCTGTAAGGGAAATGAAACCTCTCCGTGGTCACCTCGGAGCTGGTGCAGGGAGTGTCGGGCCATGCGGGGGCGCCAAGGAGCCAGGCCCGGTACCTCTGGAGTCCCACGGAACCACTTGGGGGATCAGGAATCCCCATGTGAATAACGAGTTCACCAGGAGATGAGTTTGCAAGGCTGCACCGAGGACGTCAAACGCGCTGCACCGGGCACATGACCTTACCCTTTTCTCTCTTTCAGAGGACCTGGACTCCCATCTACACTTTGCTAGTCACGTTGGCATCTGGATATTTCTCCCACTCTGCCTCAGTATCCCTGCCCGTCAAAGGAGACGCAGGGCCACCCACGGGTGACACTCCAACTCCAATGGTGCACCTCCGGCAAACTAGACGGCAGGCGCAGCCTGAGGAGTGGCGGCCTCGAGCGGCACACACAATTGGGTTTCCACCTGAGAAACTGAGGCACGGAGAGATGGGGAGCGCGCGCCCTCGAAGCTCTCCTCAAACTCCCAGCAGCCTGCCTCGGGCCCACGCAGGCTACCCAGGCCGCCGGGCATAGTCTCAGCGCGGAGGACCCCGCCCAGCGCTGCCTGGGGCGGGGCCGGGCTGGGCTGAGTGCCTGGGACAGGAAGGGGGGTCGGCGCGCCGAATCCACTCCGGGACGCGCAGGGGGCAGCAGCGGCCCCCAAGTCCGCGCAGCCCGGGGGCTAGGGCCCGGGGGGCCCCGTGCGGGGCGCCCCCCCGGTTCCCGACCTCAGCCAGGCGCGGGAGGGTCGGCCACGCCGCCGGGAGCAGGCTGCCCGGGGGGGCCCCCCCGCGCGTCGTCCCGCCCCTCGGCGGCGCCCACGCTCCTCGCCGCCCCCTCCGCCTCCGCCTCCCCGCGGTCCCGGGGCGTGCCCGGGGCCCGGGCCCCGAGCTGCGGGGGCTGCGCCCGGCGCGCTCACTTCCGCGTCCCGCCGCCCTCCGGCCCGCGCGCGCCGAGCCGCCGCCGCCATCGAACAATGGGCGCCTGCCCCAGCTGCCGTGAACTTCCTGCCCCGACCCCGGGCCCCTCGTGCGCCCCGGACCGCGCGCCCCCCTGCGCTGCCTGGATCGCGGCTCCGGGGGCGCTGGAGGAAGCAGCGGGGAGGACCCAGCGCCGGGGCGCGCCGGGGCCCCCCCCCCCCTGAGCCTTTGCTCCGGCCCGGGGGCCTCTGCACTCGCGGTCGAGCTGCCTCGCTCCGGGCCCCGTCCGCCGTTGCCTTGTTGTGGCTTTCCGAGTTTGATTGCCTAAGGAGGATGTGATTTTTCTTTTCTTTTTTGCCTTTTTCTTTTTCCTTTTATGATTTGGAGAAGAGAAAAGAACTCCAACTCCGCAGAGCAGGCCGGGGACAGCGAAGCACCACCAGCTGCCTCCACAAGGACGCCTCCGAGCGGTGAGGGAGTTGGAAGCAAACTTGGTCCAGCTGGCCCGAGGCCTCAACTTTGGCTGGACTCTAAGTCATGAGCCTCACGCTGGGCAGGTGGAAGTCTTTACCTGTTCTGGGCTGGACTGAGCCTCCGTGCCCTTCGCCAGCATCTCTCCCTACCCACCCCAACACACACCCGGCACCAGGGCTAGACTTGGATACCAGTCTGCGACATGGATAAGTATGATGACCTGGGCCTGGAGGCCAGTAAATTCATCGAGGACTTGAACATGTATGAGGCCTCCAAGGATGGCCTCTTCCGAGTGGACAAGGGTGCAGGCAACAACCCTGAGTTTGAGGAAACACGCAGAGTGTTTGCCACCAAGATGGCTAAAATCCACCTCCAGCAGCAGCAACAGCTCCTGCAGGAGGAGACCCTGCCCAGGGGGAGCAGAGGTCCTGTCAATGGTGGGGGCCGCCTGGGCTCGCTGGCTCACCGGGAGGCTGGTATGGGCAGCAAACTGACCGCGGATGGTGCTGCCAAGCCCCCTATTGCTGCCTCAACAGGGGTACCTGGGGCAGCCATCACCACTGCTGCTGGGCAGCCCTCGTACCAGTCCCAGGAGCAGAAGCCCAGGCCATATGTCCATGGTACAAGGCGCAGCAGCCAGGACTGTGGTTCCAGGGAGACCCTGGCAAGTTCCGAGATGTCTGCTTTCCACCAGCAAGGACCCTGCGAGGATCCTTCCTGCCTCACTCATGGAGACTATTACGACAACCTTTCTTTGGCAAGCCCCAAATGGTGTGACAAACCAGAAGCGTCCCCCAGCGTCAGCCTGGGTGTAGGGAGTGGATGGCCTGGTACCCTGGGAAGTGACCCACCACTGCCCAAACCCTGCAGGGACCATCACCTGTACCAGCCACAGCCCCTGAGCTCCAGCAGGTCTTTTGAGGGTGGCTTCAGTGGTCAGGATAGTGGCACTGGTGGCCGCAGCAGTGAGAAGCTAGCAGGCCTTTGGTCCACTGCCTCCTCCCAGCGTGTGAGCCCTGGCCTGCCTTCCCCAGGTTTGGAGAACGGAGGCCCAGCCCTGGGGGCCGCTCACCCCAGGACCCATTTTGTGGCAGCACCCATCGCCCTGAACTGCCCCAGTCAGGGAGCTCTTCCAAGAACAAACTCAGCACTGGTGAGTGAGGTTTCAGGTGTGATGGCCAAACCCACTGTGGACCCTCAACCCTGGTTCCAGGATGGTCCCAAATCTTTCCTTTCCAGTTCTGCCCCGTCATCCTCATCAGGCGGCATGGACAGTTCACAGCCAAGTGCGGTCTCTGGGCTGGGGCCTAAGCCTGGCTGCGCAGACCTTGGCACTGGTCCCAAGCTCAGCCCCACCAGCCTTGTCCATCCAGTGATGTCCACCCCACCTGAGTTACCTTGTAAAGAGGGTCCCCCGGGCTGGTCCCCTGACAGTAGTCTTGGACCTGTGCCAGAGAGCCCTAACTCTCCCAGGGTGAGGCTGCCCTGCCAGACCCTCATTCCAGGTCCTGAACTCAGACCTTCGGCCGCTGAACTGAAATTAGAAGCCCTCACCCAGCGTCTGGAGCAAGAGATGGATGCTCACCCGAAGGCTGATTACTTTGGTGAGTGAGAGCTGGTGGAGTTGCCCACAGTGGGGTGATGGGGTCCCTAGCTTGGGGGGATCATGCTCCCCACCAGGGATGCTGTAGTTCTCCTGAGTGGCCTGCTTTTGTTGTTGTTGTCGGCTTCCTCTTTCAGCTGTTTCTTCTGATTCAGAAACTTGAAAGCATCCCTGGGCAGAAAGCGGATCTTGCAGCTGCGGGTTACCCATGTGTGAAGGGTGAAGAAGGGTGGGATTGCTCATGAGTGCTTTCAAAAAAGGGAAATGCTGTGACTTTGGGTTTCGAGTATGATGTCAGAGCCTCTTGCAGTGACAGGCTCATGCAGGACTTGAATGGAAGCAGCTTTCTTAGGTTCAGATAATCCTAAGCATTCAGTCTGTAGTTGGCTGTCTGGGTGTGCTGATCTGGCTCTTTGAGGGAACAGTGGTTGGGGCAGTAGCTCGTGGGTGCCATATCTGGGTGTCTGTGTCTGCCTGTCTGTAGGTACTTGTGTGTAGTTGAGGCAGATGAAACATCATCATGGAAGACTGGTCTAGAGCAGTTGTTTTTTTTCTTGAGTCAGAGGCTGATCTCCAACTCCTAGGCTCAGGCAGTCCTCTCCCCTCAGCCTCCCAAAGTGGTGGGATTCCAGGCGTGAGCCACCACGCCTGGCCAGAAGTTGTTGTTGTTGTTTTTTTTTTGAATTGGAGTCTCATTCTGTCGCCCAGACTGGAGTGCAGTGGCTGCTCCCGGCCACCGCAGCCTCGACCTGCAGGGCCCCGGGCGATCCTTTGCCTCACCCTTTCCCAAGTACCCGGGGATTACAGACATGTGCTACCATCCCCGGGCTGATTTTTTTGATTTTTGTAGGGTGAGGTCTTGCTGCTCAGGCGGGCTCAAACCCCCGCGGGCTCAGGCAATCCACGCCCTCAGCCCCCCAAAGGCGGGGGTTACAGGCTGAGCCACCGAGCCCGGCTCAGAAGTTGTTTTTAAGTGTAGTCCCTGGTCTAGCAGCATCCCTTTGCCTGGGAACTGTTTAGAAATGGAAATTCTTGGGCTCCACCCCAGACTTATTGAATCAGAAACTCTGGGGATCCAGCAAGCAGGGCTCCTGATGTGAGGGGAGATCTGAGTCCTGCTGGGCGAGGTGCCTTTTTTTTTTTTTTTGAGCCGGAGTCTCACTGTCACCCAGACTGGAGTGCAGTGACACGTTCACGACCACATGCACCCCTCAACCTGCTGGGCTCAGGTGATCCTTTTGCTTCAACCTTCCAAGTAACTGGAACCACATGTGCACACCACCATGCCCAGCTAATTATTTATTTACTTATTGTAGACATGAGGTCTTGCCTCTGCCTCTCAAAGTGCTGGGATTGCAGGTGTGGGCTGCCGTGCCTGATCGTGAGATGCCTTCTAACCCAGGCTGCTCCTGGGTACCAGCCAGCAGCCAGTTTGCGCCCACTGCTGTGGCGCGAAAACGGAAGATGCTGCTTGCTAGTTTCACTCAAACTTTTGTTTTGTTTAATTCTCTTTTTGAAAACCATAAACTCTTGGATTCGACTTTTTTCCTTTGCTCAGGGTTTAGGGGCTGCACGAAGGTAGCTGTGTCCTTCTGTTGAGTAATGATTTAGTTGTCTTTTAAGAGAGCTGGCGAGAAAGACAGCCTATTCTTAGAGCGTCTAAGGGTTTTATTTTTCATTTTTTTTTTTTTTTGAGTTGGAGTCTCATTCGGTCGCCCACACTGGAGTGCAGTGGCCGCTCCCGCCACCGCAGCCTCGCCTGCGGGGCCGGCGACCTTCCGCTCACCCTTTCCCAAAATACCCGGGAATTTACAGGCGGCGCTCCCCACGCCCGGCTGATTTTTTGATTTATTGTAGAGATGAGGTCTCGCTGCCCAGGGGTCTCAAACCCCGCGGGCTCAGGCAGTCCACTCACCTCAGCCTCCCAAAGGCGCGGGGATTACAGGCTGAGCCACCGAGCCCGGGTTATCTTTTTCATTTTTAAACTCGGGTAGTAGGGGTCATGATTTCCTCAGAGTCTGAGTCCTGCTGGGGTAGCAGCTCTGCTGAAGGAAGGGCCGGGGCAAGGAAGGCCTTATACTTATTCTGTCACTTTATGCTTATTCTCCGTGAATGAACGAGTGTTTTGAGGTCCTTGGAGGGACAGAGGTCCCAGGCACTGGGCTGCTGGTTGAATGTAACTCATGGTAGCCTTGTGTTTTTGCTTCTCATGAGAACTTCAGCAGATCGGGGTTACTGCTCATTGGTTTATTTTTTAAAGCACGTAGCACTGTCTCACTGTGAACTATCCCTTCTCATTTGCAAATTCCCACCTTTGGGAAATACTATGGATCTTTTATTTGTTTATTTTTTGGAGTTGGAGTCTCTGTTGCCCAGGCTGGATTGCAGTGGCATGCTCACGGCCAAAGCAGCCTAAACCTGCTAGGCTTAGGCAGTTCTTCTGCCTCAGCCTCTGGAGTAGCTGGGACTATAGGTGCTTGCCACCATGCCCGGCTAATTTTTTGATTTATTGTAGAGACGAGGTCTTATCGAGTTGCCCAGGCTGGTCTCGAACCCCTGGTTTCAGGCAAATCTTTCACTTCCACCTCCCACAATGCTGGGATTACAGGCGTGAGCCACAGTGCCCAGTCTGTGGGTCTTTTAATTTAAACTTTTGTTTAGTTTTTATTTCAAGCTCATTGAACAACAAAACAGCAGTTTTATTTATTTAGGGATGCAAGTTTATGCCCCAAATCAGAGCAGTGATATTAGTTAAATCTGTTCATCCATTTATCATGTATTTATTGAGTACCTGTCTGGAGCCATGCTCTGTTCTATGCCTTGGGGATACACAGTGAACATGACAGATAGAAACCTGTACTTCCCCAGAGCAGACAATGTGGTAGGAAGAGGCAGTGAGTGAAAAAAGTAAATAAACAAGTACTAGGGAGGGAAGTAAAGTGGAGGAGGGGCATGGAGCCACTGGAGCTGAGGGTGGTGAGAAGATTTCCAGTTTTATTTTATTTCATTATTTTAAAAATGTATTTGTAGAGACAAGGTCTCACTCTATTGCCCAGGCTGGTCTTGAATTCCTGGGTTTGCGTGATCCTCTTGCCTCAGCCTCCCAAAGTGGTGGGATTACAGGTGTGAGCCACCTTGCCCAGCTGAGATTTCCAGTTTTAAATCGGGTGATCAGGGAAGGTCCCACAGAGGAGTTGCATTGGAGCAAAGGCTTAAAGGAGGGACCGAACCATGTGTTTTTTCCAGGGAAAAGGCATTCTTGGCAGGGCAGGCTTAGGAAACATGGAGGCCCTGGTGGTCTGGTCTGTGTGGGGCACTGTACTAGACGCTCGATGTTGACTAATTAACTGGTCATAGCACCCTAGGAAGCAGATTCTCCTATGATGCCTGTTTTACTGACAAGGAAACTGAAGTTTAGGGAGATTAAATTACTTATCAGAAGTATCACAAGAGCCGGGCTCAGTGGCTCAGCCTGTAATCCCGCGCCTTGGGAGGCTGAGGTGAGTGGATTGTCTGAGCCCGCAGGTTCGAGACCCGCCTGGGTAACTTGGTGAGACCTCATCTCTACAATAACTAAAAAAGTCAGCCGGGCTTGGTAGCGTGTGCCTGTAGTTCCAGCTACTTGGAAGGCTGAGGTGGAAGGATCACCGGAGCCCAGCAGGTCGAGATTGCGGTGGCCAGGAGCGGTCACTGCACTCCAGTCTGGGCAACGGAGTGAGACTCCAACTCAAAAAAAAAAAAAAGAAAAAAAGAGAAAAAAAAGTGTTGCAGGTAATACTGTACGTTGCTGGGACTTGAGCCTGACAGTTGTGTCACTGCCCATGCTTCTTACCAGCATTACCTAACTATCTCCCAATCAGAGATCTGAAAACCTATTTTACTTATTTATTTAGAGACAGGCTCTCATTCTCTCACCCAGGATGGAATGCAGTGGCATGATCCAAGGTCACTGCAGCCTCGAACTCCTGGTCTCAGGCAATCCTCTCACCTCAACCTCTAGAGACTATAGGCATGTGCTACCACATCAGGCTACTTTCTGTATTTTTTGTAGAGATGAGGTCTCACTATGTTTCCCTGACTGGTCTCAAACTGTTGGGCTCAAGCTGTTATCCTGCCTTGGCTTCTTAAAATGCTGGGATTACGGGCATGAGCCACCACGCCTGACCTTATTTATTTATTTTTATGTTTTTTAAAAGTCGAGATGAGGCTGGGCGCTGTGGCTCATGCCTATAATCCCAGCACTTTGGGAGGCTGGAGTGAGAGAATTTTCTGAGTTCATGGGTTTGAGACCAACCTGGGCAACTTGGTGAGACCTCATCTCTACAATAAAAATAAAAAAATTAGCTGGACATGGTGGTGCGTACCTGTAATTCTACCTACTTGGAAGGCTGAGGCAGAAGGATCACCTAAGCCCAGCAGGTCGAGGCTGCAGTGGCCGTGAGTGTGCCACTGCACTCCAGCCTGGGTGACACAACTCAAAAAAAAAAAAAAAAATCGAGGTGAAATTCATGTTACGTAAAATTAACTGTTTTAAAGTTACCAATTCAGCAGTATTTAATACATTCGCCATGTTCTGTAACTATTACCTCTGACTAGTTCCAAAGAATTTTCATCATTCCCAAAGGAAACCCCATGCCCGTAAAGCAGTTGCTCCCTATGTATCCCAGCCCCCCAGCTCCTAGTAACAACCAATGTGCATTCTGTCTCTATGGATTTATCTATTATGTGTATCTCATAACAATGGAATCATGTATTTCATTTATTTTTTGACTGAGCATTACATTCGCATGTGGAGCATTCAAAAGATACACAAACATGTACAGTGAAAACCTAGCCTCCTTCCCAGACCTGTCTCTAGTCCAGTGTCATGGGTATAAAGAGCATGTGCGTGCATCTCTGTCAGCCCCAGTGGTGGCATGCTGTCCCACTGCACAGTCTTGGCAGTTGCTCTACATCAGTTGCGCATTGAGTTGGCTCCACAGGGCTGCTGTGCACTGTGCCTGAGTCGTGAACATCCCTCACTGATGGGCATTAATTTATTTTATTGTTTTTATTTTATTTTCTTAATTTTTTTGAGTCAGACTCTCACTCTGTTGCCCACGCTGGAGTGCAGTGGCACACTCACGGCCACCACAGCCTCAACCTGCTGGGCCCAGGTGATCATTCTGCCTCAGCCTCCCAAGTAGCTGGAACTACAGGCATGCACCACCACGCCCAGCTAAGTTTTTAATTTATTGTGGGGATGAGGTCTTGCCATGTTACCCAAGCTGGTCTCAAACCCCTGGACTCAAGCAAACCTCTTACCTCAGCCTCCCATAGTGCTGGGATTACAGGCATGAGCCACTGCTCCCAGCCTAATGAACCTTTAAAATGTGCCATCTGTCAGGGGCAGGTGTAGCTGCAGGATCAACTCCCAGGAGTGGAACTGCAGAGCTGGGGGCTTTGTGTCTTTTGGAAGTTGCCTAGCTACTCTACATAGAAATCATGCCAGGGCTGAGCTACAGCTGTGTAGGAGATGGTTTGCCCCACACCTGCTTTGACATCCGAGCTTCCGTCTGCATCTCTGTGACCAGCTATGTGGCAGAGGAGAAGGTTTCTTTGGACTCTTGACCTGGTCCTGTGCAGGATCTTGAACGTGTGTGCTCCTCTAGGCTATACCCCTGTGTCTGCAGCTGGACCAGCCGAGGGGCTCACCCCAGTGGATGCTTTTTCCTTCCCTATATCTGGTATTACTTGAAAGATTTTTGTCTACTCAACATGCCACATTTGTTAAATAATGGATCTTACTTCTAAATAGAAGAATATTCAATAGTACAGGGCTCTTGGCAGTGAGAGTCAGTTATATAACTCACCGTAAGAGCAGATGTAATTTCTAGGCCTAATGCGGTGGCTCAACCTCTAATCCCAGCACTTTAGGACTGAGGCGAGAGGATTGCGTGAGCCCAGGGGTTCAAGACCAGGCTGGGCAACTTGGTGAGACCTTGTCTCTACAATAAATCACAAAAACTAGCTGGGGCTGGTGGCGTGCATCTGTAGTTCCAGCTACTTGGAAGGCTGAGACGGAAGGATTGCCTAAGCCCAGCAGGTCATGGCTATGGTCGCTGTGAGTGTGCCACTGCACTCTAGCCTGGGCAACAAGAGTGAGACTCCAACTCCAAAAAAAAAAAAAAAGAGTAGATGTAATTTCTAGTGAGAAGCGTAGAAAAGTAGAAGTTAGGATTGGTTGGCCTAGGCCCCTTCCTGGGTCAAACTAAAGGTGTCCCTTTGGCTATTTGACATCATGGAAAGAGCTTGTGAATCACCTTTGAGAGCCCTTAGAGTCTGAAAATTTCCAGTTATTGATTAACTCGTCCCTGAGGACTCTTCTGGTACTTTTAATGACCACCTATGTGGGTTTAGTAAAATATGGGTCTGCAGAGATGCTGTTTCCTTCCCCTCTTCTGCTAGGCCGACTTCCTTCTCCAGTCCTCCTCCATGGCCTCTTTGTGTTTCTCTGTTCATTCTGTTGGGTTTCTGGCTCTCCTGGACATTGCTCTGGGAGCACACCACCCAGTGCATTGTGGCCTATTGTAGCCCCACTCTCCACACTGCACAGGTGAGGTGTAGAGGGTGTGGTGCCTTTTGTTTAGTTGGGCCCCACCTTCTTAGCAGTATCCATTTATTTTCCTCACACAGGTCCTCTCCTTCCTTTCTAAGAAAAAAGGACACAGATGAACCATCTGTCATAGGCTGGGTTTCCTGGGAATCTGACTGAGGCAGAGTTTAGTGTGCAGCGGCCTATTAAAGCGTGCTCTTAGGGTCCCTGCCCCTGCAGAGAGGGAAAATAGGAGTGAGTAGAGAGGAGCTGAGTGTATGGGCCTGAAGCTGTAGGAAAGCCAGGAACTAGAGGAGCCTTTTGAAGGCATCTGAGTTCATACTCCTTCATGGATCAACTCCAGATGAGAGCTGCCCTGTAAAGGTGGTGACCTTGGGTGAGGTGGCTCTGTGTAGTTGGAGCAGTTCCTACAGAGGCTGATGGGAGGAGCTGCCTGCTAGCTGCACCCCAGCACTGGCCATAGCTCCTTCAATGAAGGGAGATCTGGGTGGCCTTTGCAGTGTCGCCACAGTCTCCCTTCTGGGGCAGGGAAGAGCTGTGACCTTGGGTGCCATGGTTCTAATAATAGCTATCACGTGTCAAGTGCCTGTGACTTGCCAGGCACCTGGTAAAGTGGTAGGGCTTTACGGGCGTTGTCAGCATTTAACCTTCACAGCCAGTTATGATGTAGGCACCATTGTTCTGTTGACAGTTGAGAAACTGAGGCCAGAGGTTAAGTGACTTGCTCAAGACCACACAGGTGTGAATGGTGGCTCTTTCATACCAGTTGGGCTTTTCTTTTTTTTTTTTTTTTTTTTGAGTTGGAGTCTCACTCTGTCGCCCAGACTGGAGTGCAGTGGCCGCTCCCGGCCACCGCAGCCTCGACCTCCTGAGCTCCGGTGATCCTTCCGCCTCAGCCTTCCAAGTAGCTGGAACTACAGGCACGCGCTACCACGCCCGGCTCATTTTTTGATTTATTGTAGAGATGAGGCCTCACCAAGTTGCCCAGGCAGGTCCCAAACCCATGGGCTCAGGCGTGGGATTCACTCACCTCAGCCTCCCAAAGGCGCGGGATTACAGGCTGAGCCACCGAACCTGGCCAGTTGGGCTTTTCATTCTACCCTGACCACTCGCATGGGGAGAACAAGTGGTCTCAGGCCTAAGTGGATGCCTTCTATTTCCCCTCTGCATTATTCTCCTCCCAAGTGCTGTGAAGGGCATTTATGTACTCTCTGCCCTTTCTAGACCTCCTTCTGCTGCATTCAGAATTCTAGACTTTTGCCATTTCTTGGACCTGAAGTCCCTGCACCCCCTCCCTGCCGTGGGTGGGTCTGGGTGTTCATTCATTGCTAAAGTTACCCAGGAGAGAGCCATACTCTGCCCCAGCAGGGAGAAGCTCTGCCAGACTCTATTAGGACCACAAGGATGGAAGGACAAGAATCAGTAGGGTTTCCTGTACCCAGCAAGTGGATGGATGGGCCTGTTGTCCATCTGCATGGAGAGAGGAGAGGCTGGTGTTGTCTTCAGTGGATGTTCACCTGCAGGAGTATTCTAACCCAGAAAACTGCAATGGCAGGCCCACCTTAGCCTGGGAGCCTGAAAACAGGTGTGACTCCTCCTGGGAACAGCCAGTCCCCATCAGGGCCAGGGAGCCCATCTCACCTGATTTCATTTTCCTGGCAGTTGAGCAAGGAACACATAGATGTCATCCTGTTTGCTTCTTCTATCATATGGCCTTTTAACATGTTGCTCCTTGTCATCATGACCTTTTAAGCACGTCTTACCTGACTTTATTAGCAGTAGATGCTTGAAATGTGTTCCAGCCTAGATGGAAAAATTGAGGATTTTTCATATAAAAGGAAACTGGGCTAATCCTGTAATAGAGCAGCCCTTCCAGAATTCCAGGACAGGGTTCTGTCTGAGTGTGTATCCCAGAGGCCTGGGCTAACCAACGCCCCTCCTCCCCATGCTCCAATATCAGGCATTTCTTTTTGTGTGTGTGTGTGTGTGTGTGTTAGAGTCTCACTCCTTCGCTCATGCTAGAGCGTAGTAGCACGCATGTTCACAGCCACTCCAGCGTCTACCTTCTGGGCTCCAGCAATCCTTCCACCTCAGCCTTCTGAGTTGCTGGAACTACAGACGCGTGCTACCACGCCTGGCAATTTTTTATTTTATTGTAAAGATGAGGTTTCGCCAGGTTACCCAGGCTAGTCTCGAACCCGCAGGCTCAGGCAACCCACTCGCCTTGGCCTCCCAAGGTGCTGGGATTACAGGCTGAGCCACCAAGCCTGGCCCCGGCGTTTCATTAAACCCAAAACAAGTGCTGAAGTAGAAGATGGCAGAAGCTCATCAGCAAACAGGCCGAACTACTGCTATCTGGCTCCGGTTGACTAACTGGCATGGCTGAATATGATTAACCGGAACTTTCAACAAAATGCCCTTTGGAGACTGTGCCATAATTTGGGCCTACTGAGTCCAGGCTTCCATTGACATGGAAGTACATTTCTGATCTTCCAGGTAACTTTTGTAAATGACACCCAGGACTCCAACTCTGCCTGTCTAGCCTGGCAGGTGCGCACTTGGCGACATAGGGATGCCCTGCCTTTTAGAAATTGAGCTGGGGATGCCATGGTTCACACCTAATCCCAGTACCTTGGGAAGTAGAGGTAGAGGTGGGAGGATCACTTGGGCCCAGGAATTTGAGATCAAATTGGACAAAATCCTGAGATGTCTCTACAAAAAGTAAGAAATCTAGCCAGGTGTGGTGGCATGTGCCTATAGTCCCAACTGCTCGGGAGGCTGAGGCAGGAGGATTACTTGAGCTCAGGAGTTCGAGGCTGTGGTAAGCCATAATTGTGCCCCTGCACCCCAATTTGGGCAATGAGACCCTGACTCAAAAAAGAAAAAAAAAAAAAAGAAATTGAGCAGCCTAAGTACATTTTTCCAAATGGACCAGGCAATCTTTCCCTCAAAATCAGGAAGGAAAGCCGGGCTCGGTGGCTCAGCCTATAATCCTGCGCCTTTGGGAGGCTGAGGTGAGTGGATTGCCTGAGCCCGCGGGTTCGAGACCTGCCTGGGCAGCGAGACCTCATCTCTACAATAAATCAAAAAATCAGCCGGGCGTGGTAGCGCATGCCTGTAATTCCGGCTACTTGGAAGGCTGAGGCAGAAGGATCGCCGGAGCCCAGCAGGTCGAGGCTGTGGTGGCCGGAAAGTGGCCACTGCACTCCAGTCTAGGAGACAGAGTGAGACTCCAACTCAAAAAAAAAAAAAAAAAAAAAAAAAAAATCAGGAAGGAATGTATTTTTAACTTTTCATTGGTGCATAATACATATGTATCATAGGTGTTCACAAAGTGAACACATCTGTGTAACTAGCACCCAGATTGAGCCAGAACATGACCATCACCCAAGAAGTCCCCTTGCCCCCCCACTTGCAGTCACCATCACCATCCAAGGATCACTCCATTCTGACTTCTTTTTTTTTTTCTTCTTGAGTTGGAGTCTCACTCTGTCACCCAGACTGGAGTGCAGTGGCCGCTCCCAGCCACCGCAGCCTCGACCTGCTGGGCTCCGGCAATCCTTCCGCCTCAGCCTTCCGAGTAGCCGGAATTACAGGCACACGCTACCACGCCCGGCTGATTTTTTGATTTATTGTAGAGATGAGGTCTCGCTGCCCAGGCGGGTCTCGAACCCGCGGGCTCAGGCAATCCTCTCACCTCAGCCTCCCAAAGGCACGGGATTATAGGCTGAGCTACCGAGCCCGGCTTGACTTCTTTTTTTGAGTTGGAGTCTCCTCACTCTGTCGCCCAGACT
Source organism: Cephalopachus bancanus (assembly GCA_027257055.1). Classification (NCBI taxonomy): domain Eukaryota; kingdom Metazoa; phylum Chordata; class Mammalia; order Primates; family Tarsiidae; genus Cephalopachus; species Cephalopachus bancanus. The sequence continues at coordinate 565,789 of JAPVLO010000657.1, read as the reverse complement.
GGAGTGCAGTGGCATGCTCCTGGCCACTGCAACCTCAACCTGCTGGGCTTTTTTTTTTTTTTTTGAGTTGGAGTCTCACTCTGTTACCCAGACTGGAGTGCAGTGACCGCTCCCGGCCACCGCAGCCTCGACCTGCTGGACTCTGGCGATCCTTCCACCTCAGCCTTCCAAGTAGCTGGAACTACAGGCGCGCGCTACCACGCCCTGCTCATTTTTTGATTTATTGTAGAGATGAGGTCTCGCCGAGTTGCCCAGGCGGGTCTCGAACCCGTGGGCTCAGGCAATCCACTCACCTCACCCTCCCAAACGCGCGGGATTACAGGTTGAGCCACTGAGCCCGGCTAACCTGCTGGGCTTTGACGATCCTTCCGCCTCAGCCTTCCAAGTAGCCGAAACTACAGATGTGCACTACCACGCCCAGCTAACTTTTTTTTTTTTTTTTGAGTTGGAGTCTCACTTGGTCGCCCAGACTGGAGTGCAGTGGCCGCTCTCAGCCACTGCAGCCTCGACCTGCTGGGCTCCGGCGATCCTTCCGCCTCAACCTTCCAAGTAGCCGGAATTACAGGCATGCGCTACCACGCCCGGCTGATTTTTTGATTTATTGTAGAGACGAGATCTCCCTGCCCAGGTGGGTCTCGAACCCGCGGGCTCAGGCAATCCGCTCACCTCAGCCTCCCAAAGGCACGGGATTACAGGCTGAGCCACCGAGCCCGGTTACTTTTTTTGTTTTTTACTGTAGAGATGAGGTCTCGCCAAGTTGCCCAGGTGGGTCTTGAACCCGCAGGCTCAGGCAATCCACTCTCCTTAGCTTCCCAAAGTGCTGGGATTACAGGCTGAGCCACCGAACCCGACCATCCTGACTTCTAATAGCTAAATGAGCTTTTGAGCAAACAAAGGACTTGAAGTAACCTGTAAAACTTGAAAAATGTACCAATACATCATGGCATGTTTGGGGATGAATGAAGATTGTCTGGGTGACTAGAGCAAAGCTTGAACCAGGGACAGTAAGATGTTGGTGCTATTCACCCAGGGCTGGCTCCACTGCATGTCCTCCTGGGCTGCTAAGCTCACCTCGTAAAAGTGGTGACTCCTGTGTGGCCAGTAGTCATGGCTTGGATACCATTTTGGTCCTCTGTGTTCTCTGAGGGGATGTTCTTCATCACATGCCCTAGCTCTGTCGCTGTCCCTGTTCCTACGTGTCCGCTCTCTCCATAAGCGTTTCTCTTCATAGATTTCCAGGAGGAGATGGTGAGTAAGCTCCCGGATTTTATTCAGAGAGTTTCATCTTTTCTGTCAGTCAACAGATCGACAGGTTGGGCGTATGTGTCAGACTCCGGCTGTGCCCTCAGCACTGGGCTGGGTGCTGTGGGGAAGGACAGCCAGGGGCACGTTCAGGTCCTTACACTTGCAATGGAATCATACTTCTCTCACTGTGGCCTTTGAGGTCCTCACTCTGGCCTATCTTCCCACTGCCTGTCTTGTCCTCGTCATACCAGCCTCATTGCTGTTCTCTGAGCATGTCAAGTTCTTTCCCGACACAGACCCTTGTCCTGGCCATTCCCAGTGCTTGTCTTTCTGGCCAGCACGATGCCACCCATGTCTGCTGATCTCCCTCCAAGTGGGCATGTCTGCCACAAAGCTGTAGTCCCAGCGCAACCTGACATGGGTTTCCCACGGTGACTTCCTGTCCCATCTCGATTTCTTTCTTGGATCCTCCCTCCTTGGGATGGTATGTTTCTGCTCTGTTCCTTTGTGACTGGGAAAGAATGTCTTGTTTTTCCGTTCAGTCTGCCTGCTCTTTCCTTTGACAGTCCAGAGCATGAAACTGATCTTTTGACTTGAACATCCTTGCCAGAGGTTTTTTTTTTAGTCAGAATCTTACTCTGTTGCCCAGGCTGGAGTGCAGTGGCACACTCACAGCCACCAAAGCCTCGACCTGCTGGGCTCAGGCGATCCTTCTGCCTTAGTTTTCCAAGTAGCGGAAACTACAGGTGCGTGCCACCATGCCTGGCTAATTTTTTGATTTGTTGTAGAAACGAGGTCTTCCCAAGTTGCCCAGTCTGGTCTCAAACCCCTGGGCTCAGCCAATCCTCTCTCCATGACCTCCCAAAGTGCTGTGATTACAGGCATGAGCCACTGCACCTGGCTTGCCCGGGGTTTCCAAATAAGTTATGTTTCTTTACATCTGTTGATTTTTGACTTCCACAGAGGAGACAGAACTGTGGAAGAAAAGCATGCATTTGGGAGTCAAGAAACCAGGAACTCTGGGCCTGATCCTCCCAGTGACTCAGGCCCCTCTAGCTCTGCTGAGCCAAGACCAGCTCTCAAGGCCATCCTGACCCAAAGATCTGTGACAGTGGCATTAGATATAATTAAATGTCAAGATTTCAGCTAACCAAGTAACAGGGACTGGGCAGCATCAGTGATGGCAGTAGCAGAAAACCTGGAAAGGTAGGGGCCAAATGGCCTGGCATCCCAGCCCTTTTCCATACCTCACAGAATTAAAAAAAAAATTGTTTGTCTTTAGTTTTGGTTACATTTTCAGTTGCAAATGGTAATCATTTTTGCTTTAGATATTTTGGAAAATATGTACGATTAAAAGGAAGAAACACGGGCCGGGCTTGGTGGCTCAGCCTGTAATCCTGCGCCTTTGGGAGGCTGAGGTGAGTGGATTGCCTGAGCCCGCGGGTTCGAGACCCGCCTGGGCAGTGAGACCTCATCTCTACAATAAATCAAAAAATCAGCCGGGCATGGTAGCGCATGCCTGTAATTCCGGCTACTTGGAAGGCTGAGGTAGAAGGATCGCCGGAGCCCAGCAGGTCGAAGCTGCGGTGGCCGGGAGTGGCCACTGCACTCCAGTCTGGGCGACAGACCGAGACTCCAGCTCAAAAAAAAAAAAAAAGAAGAAGAAGAAACACGAACCACTCACCTGCCTGCCACCGTTAGAATAATCAATGTTAAGATTTTCTGCAGAGTTTGTGGTACAGAGTAGTGGCCGGGCCTGCTGGTGATGAAGAGTGGATCACGTACTGTGGTTCTTGGATCTCTGGCTAAATGTAAAATCTTTTATTGAGCTGGAGGCCAATTTGCTCTGAAGAGTGTGTCTAATTAAAGTGCGATTTAGCCAGGCTTGGTGGCTCAGCCTGTAATCCCGTGCCTTTGGGAGGCTGAGGTGAGTGGATTGCCTGAGCCCACGGGTTCGAGACCCGCCTGGGCAGCAAGACCTCATCTCTACAATAAATCAAAAAATCAGCCGGGCGTGGTAGCGCATGCCTGTAATTCCGGCTACTTGGAAGGCTGAGGCAGAAGGATCGCCGGAGCCCAGCAGGCGAGGCTGCGGTAGCCGGGAGCGACCACTGCACTCCAGTCTGGGCGACCAAGTGAGACTCCAACTCAAAAAAAAACAAAACTAAAGTGCGATTAGAAAGAACTAAGGCTCAGCCTGTAATCCTGCGCCTTTGGGAGGCTGAGGTGAGCGGATTGCCTGAGCCGTCGGGTTCGAGACCCGCCTGGGCAGTGAGACCTCATCTCTACAATAAATCTAAAAATCAGCCGGGCGTGGTAGCGCATACCTGTAATTCTGGCTACTCGGAAGGCTGAGGCCGAAGGATTGCCCGAGCCCAGCAGGTCGAGGCTGCAGTGGCTGGGAGCGGCCACTGCACTCCAGTCTGGGCGACTGAGTGAGACTCCACCTCAAAAAAAAAAAAAAAAAAAAAGAAAGAAACAAGAAGACATGCTTGAGCCACTGTTACTACAGTGATCACCAATCCTAAAGGCCTTTTGAGGCTCTCATTCCAATTAAGCTTGGCATTCTTAGTACAGGGACAGCTGGGAGCACTGGTTTGTGGAGTTTGCTGTCCTTGTTCTTACTGGCATGTCCCAGGCCTTTCCGTGGGCTCCTGCAGCATCCTAGCATTGTTGGGTCCCAAACCAGGTCATCTGACTCAGGACAGTGGCCTCAGGACCAGCACTGGCTGGGCTGGTCCTTCCCTTCTTTGTGCCAGTGTCCCACGTGGAGTGGACTCAGTGGCACCTATTGAAGAAATGGAGGGACTTCAGGTAGGCTGTGATGGTGGGAGAGGGAATTTTTAGTTGGGGTTACGGTTCTGAGATAGTTTTGCTAAAATGTGTCAGGCAGTTTTTCTGTGCCAGATACTTTTTAAAGCACTTTTCATACTTTTCTCACCTGTATTAATTGGTTTAATCCTAACAATCCTATTTTATTATCCCTATTTTGTAGATGGGGAAACTGAGGTATACAGAAGTTGCCTGCCTTATACATTTATGAAGCACTTTCCTTGAGTCTGGCTACTGAGTTGCAGAGCTTAACCAGCATGCCATGCTGCGTCTCAACTGGAGTGCAGTGTCTCCCTGACAAATGGAACTTCATGGGGTACTGTGGCCATGAGTAGGTCAGGTCTGAGGTCTCCTCCTCCTCTTGTGGAGCTAGGGCCACCCCAGAAGCAATAAAGAAGGCAGAGTGTGTAGGAAGCATGGAGCTGGCTGGAGGCATTGTGTCTCACTCTTGCAACCTAGGGCTATATCCAGGTTCCTCCTCTGTCCAGGAGCCTGTGCCAGCATGAGCGCCTCCCTGCAGGGCAGTGACAGAGCCTTGCTCAGTGGCCAGGCCCTTGGTGTCTCGTGTTCCTCTGAAGGATATGAGGTAGGGTGATTGGGACATGCCCTTGGGGATTTTTGTGTGACACACTCAAGTGCTGCAGGTGTAGATAGGGGTGTGCCAGTCCACACTCCTTCGGGGGCAACCAGGATGCCCTGTCTGAGGGTCAGTGGTATAACCCCAGGCTGTGTGCAGAGGTGCTGGAACCAAACGTTGGATGAAACTATCCTTGCAGTCCATCTGGCAAACTGAACAGAAACCTTACCCAAAAACAAAACAGGTCACCAAAGTTTCCAAGGCGTGTCAACAGCAGGGTAGTACTTGCCAGCGAATATTTATATCTACTCTAGTTTTTGTTTTTTATTTTTCTCCTCACAGGGAAACCAACTGGCCATAGGATCTTAGGGTCATGCTAGAAGGCGGGAGACTTTCTGCTTGAATGTTTCAAAGGGAGTACTTAGGATCCATAACCAGGTTATTTTTAAGTTTTGAGAGCCTTGAGTTTAGATTTGGCTGAGTTCCTTCCTCGTCTTTCTTGTTGTGTGACTGTCTCTGTGTCCCAGGGGCACAAGGAAGGTTATTCCCGGTTACTGGAAGCTAGCTGGGAGCATATCAGGGGTCTCTACTTCCCTCACCCCAAACATGTTTTTGTAACATAGAGTTCTGGAAGCCTGCCGTAATGCTGTCTGTCATTCAAGAGGAGGAATTTGAGTTTAGCATGTGTCTGCCCTGTAGCCCAGTCTGAGAGGTCTAAGGACCTAGTAGACAAGGCACCCCCTCTTATAATGCAGGCCTTGGGTGAGGATGAACACATATCACAGCAGGTCCTGGGCTGGGCAGCATGTGATGTTCAGTTCAGATGAGAAATCAGTAGCAGATCTGCTTTTCGTTGCCTGAAACCCTTTCTGACAGTAACAGCAGCTTCCCTTTCTCCTATGCCTCCCTGTCAGCAGAGTTTAGGGGTTTCCTTTCAGCAGGGTAGAACAAAGTAGTGGCCACATTGGCTCACATGATGGTCAGGGCTTGCCATGAGGTTTTGCTGAGATGCCCCTCCCCCCACCACAATTTGCATTGCTTCCTGATGATGCAATAAGGTAGTAAATTTAGAAGGAGAGGGATCTGGGGGCAGTCCAGCTGCTGCTGTGGCTGGGCCCCAGAGCGATTGCTGGCGGAATTATCTTTACATCACGAGGGTAGCAGGGATTATGCTCAGGCTTGATTGTGCCACTTTCTGGCTGTGTGAGCTTGATCTTACCTAGCTTTGCTTTTCTGCCTTCAGTTTCGCCATCTTATGGGGACTTGATGTCCTGTGCTTGTTATGATTCGGTTTCCTCCCTTGCCTGGAGCCTCAGAGTCAGTTTTGGATTCAGGCCTGTTGACTGAGAGAAGGCTTTTGGCTCTGAGGGTGATGGTGGTTTGAGGCAGAACCTGCTTCAGACACCGTGTGTGTGTGGGGTGGGGGGTGGGGGGGGTGGGGAGCTGTGTATCTGTTGAACTTGAACTTGGAAGTTTTCCCTTGTTTGCTTGCAGAGAAGCCAGTGATGAGGGTGGGGTGGGTGTGAAAAACCTGTGTGCAGTGTCAGAGTTTGTTTAGAAGCAAGTGAGGTCACGGAGCGTGCCTGGGTGCCCTTCCAGATTGGCTCTATGCAAGTTTATTTTGGGCCTTCTCTGGGTCACGTGCTGGCACCTGGGGCACTGGCTGGGTAAGATAGAGTTCCTCCTCCTGGAGCCCTTGGGACCACCGCTTGCATTTTTGTGGTTCTTTAGAGCTGGAGTTCTCAACCTTAGGAACCAGTCCACACAGCAGGAGGTGAGCTGCAGGAGAGCAAGGGAAGCTTCATCTGCATTTTCAGTTGCTCCCTATTGCTCACGTTACTGCCTGAGCTCTGCCTCCTGTCACATCAGTGGCAGCGTCAGATTCTCACAGGATCGTGAACCCTATTGTGAACTTCACATGCAAGGGTTCTAGGTTGTGCCCTCCTTATGAGAATCTAATGTCTGATGATCTGAGGTGGAGCTGAGGCAGTGATGCTAGCACTGAGGACCAGCTACAAATACGGATTAACATGAGCAGTGAGGTTTGACTGCACAGAGACCATAATAAATCAATTGCTTCCAGGCGCATATCAAAACCCTGTCAGTGAATGGCAGATCTAGGTCTTCAGACTCCTGGACACTCAGGCCACTTCTAAAGTCTCGTGACTGTACTCAGGCCAGATTCCTGAAGCCACATGTTCAGGTTGGCTCCCTAGAAACAAATGCTTGACACAAAGCATCTGCAAGGGACTTCTGAAGGATGTGCTGCTAGGGGAAATGGGCAATGGAGTAGTGGAGGCTGGACAGAGGAATCAGGAGATGCAGGGTCAGGCAACATTGCATGGGGTAGCTGCTACCTGACCCCATGGAGAGCTCTGGAGTGTGAACTGCACCCCACGCCATCCAGGTCCAGGAACTTGGCCTCTGAACTTGTCTGTGGCTGGTGGTGTGCTTTCTTGGGTACTTTTGAGAAAGACTGTATCTGCTTGCCCTTCTTCTCGATGAAGATTCAGTTCTCAATACTGACCTGCTCAGGTGGGGAATCTTAGGTGTTTTTATGAGGAATTTCTTTTTTTTTTTTTGAGTGGGAGTGTCACTCTGTCACCCAGGCCGGAGTAAAGTGGCACGCTCACAGCCACTGCAGCCTCGACCTACTGGGCTCAGGTGATCACGCCTCAGCCTTACAAGTAGCTGGAACTACAGGCATACGCCACTATGCCCAGCTAATTTTTTGATTTACACTAGAGATGAGGTCTCACCAAGTTGCCCAGGCTGGTCTTGAACCCGTGGGCTCAGGTAGTCCTCTCACCTCGGCCTCCCAAAGTGCTGGGATTATAAGCATGAGCCACCACGTCCGGCCAGGAATTTTTTTTTTTTTTTTGAGTCGGGGTCTCACTTTATGGTCCAGTCTGGAGTGTAGTGGCATGTTCACTGTTGGTTGCATCCTTGACCTTCTGGGCCTGGGTGATCTTTCTGCCTAAGCAGACAAGGCCTTGTTATGTTGCCTAGGCTAGGCTTGAATTCTTGGGCTCAAGCAGTCCTCTTACCTTAGCCTCCCAAAGTGCTGAGATTACAGATGTGAGCCACACCGCACCTGGACTATGAAGATTTTTAATGACTTAAATATCACTTTAATTACTGGTGAGGAGTTACCATCTCTTGAGGTGCTGGACTGAATGTATGTACCTCACTTTCCAATTTACCTTTGCCAATAAGTTTTGATTCACAAGTGGCACTGCTATATGCCCAAGTAAGGGGCCTTGATTGGGAAGGCCTAGATTGTCAGGTATATTTTCCACTGTCCCTTCCTTAGCTGGCCATTTCTATCCTGGGTCCATTATTCCCCAGCCTGAAGACCTCTACCCAACTGTTGTTCAGTAAAAGTGGTTTTTGTCAGACCTATGACCTGAGACTGGGATACAGATATTCTCCCAGCTGGTGGCAACCATGGTTTGCCTTGGTGTATCATGAGCCTCTTTGCTACCCCAAGTTATGACGTGTTAAATAGATACAACCTGGCAGCAGACAAGTGAATGGTGCTGGCCAGCACGTCTTTGAATTGGCCCGGCAAGGTCCTCTCCATGGGATCAGCATCCCAACAAAGGTGACTTTGAAATGCCTTTTTTCTTTTTTTTTTTTTTTTTGAGTTGGAGTCTCACTCTGTCGCCCAGACTGGAGTGCAGTGGCCGCTCCCGACCACCGCAGCCTCGCCTGCTGGGCTCCAGCGATCCTTCCACCTCAGCCTTCCAAGTAACTGGAACTACAGGCGTGTGCTACCATGCCCGGCTAATTTTTGATTTATTGTGGAGATGAGGTCTCGCCAAGTTGCCCAGGCGGGTCTCGAACCCGCAGGCTCAGGCAATCCACTCATCTCAGCCTCCCAAAGGTGCGGGATTACAGGCTGAGCCACTGAGCCCGGCTGAAATGCCCTCTTTTTCTACTGATGACACTTGGTCACCATTGGTCTTTTTTTTTTTTTTTTTGAGTTGGAGTCTCACTGTGTCACCCAGACTGGAGTACAGTGGCCGCTCCCGGCCACCGCAACCTTGACCTGCTGGGCTCTGGTGATCCTTCCGCCTCAGCCTCCCAAGTAGCTGGAATTACAGGCACGTGCCACTATGCCCGGCTAATTTTTTGATTTATTGTAGAGATGAGGTCTCGCCAAGTTGCCCAGGCGGGTCTCAAACCTGCGGGCTCAGGCAATCCACTCACCTCAGCCTCCCAAAGCGTGGGATTACAGGCTGAGCCACGAGCTGACGGTCTTGCTGGCGGTCAAAACTACATCTGGGTGCAGTGACTCAGGCCTGTAATCCTAGCACTTTGGGAGGCAGAGGCGAGAGGATTGCCTGAGCCTGCGGGTTCGAGACCAACCTGGGCAACATGGTGAGACCTCGTCTCTACAATAAATAAAAAATTAGCTGGGCGTGGTGGCTCATGCCTGTAGTTCCAGCTACTTGGAAGACTGAAGTGGAAGGATCACCTGAGCCCAGCAGGTCAAGGCTGTGGTGGATGTGAGCAGCATGCCACTGCACTCCAGCCTGAGTGACAGAGTGAGACTCTAACTCAAAAAAAAAAGGTCCTTTCATGGGATCATCGTGTCCCAGCAAAGGTAATTTTGAAATGCCCTTTTTTCTACTAATGATACTTGGTCACCATTGGCCTTGCTTATAAAATCAAAACTACAGCCGGCTCAGTAGCTCATGCCTGTAATCCTAGCACTTTGGGAGGCTGAGACAAGAGGACTGCTGTGCCCAGGAGTTGAAGACCAGCCTGGGCAACATGGTGAGATCTCACCTCTACAATAAATAAAAAAAATTAGCTAGGTGCAGTGGCACTCGCCTGTGGTCCCAGCTACTTGTAAGACTGAGGCAGAAGAATTTCCTGAGGCCCAGCAGGTCGAGGCTGCAGTAGCCATTAGTATGCTACTATACTCCAGCCTGGGCGACAGAGTGAGACTCTGACTCAAAAACAAGCAAACAAACAAAAAAAACCCCAAAACTACATTTTTTTGGGGGGAAAATTTTCAGCTCTCTTTCAAAGTGGTACTTAAATAAGGAAAATGAAGAAATAAAATGAAACACTGAATTGGTGATAAGATTCAAAATATGAAACAGGGGGCCTGGTCTCCAGAAGTTACTCATGAAGTATTTGTCGAATGAATGATTCATGGTGTGTATTTATAATGTTACCCAGCCAGAATAAAAAAGGGAAGTGTTTTGGTGGTAGTGCTGCAGTTTGATCAGCAGTAGTGGACTGGAAAATAGTGGATGCCACATGTGTACTTGCTCCATTATGCCGGGTGACAGCTGTGACAACCTCTGCCAATTTTTATCAGACCCTGACTACCTGTCAGTTTTGAAAGAGGAACTTTTTGGGTAAGGACTTGCTCATGGCAGGTGGGCTAGACACGGAGCAGAAGTCAAATGTTGGAGGTCTTGGACCTCCAAATTCTGTAAACTTGAAGAAGCCCTATCCCTTGGGGAAAACTTGAGACTTGGCCGCATTTTGAGGTGAAGGGAGTTTCAGCCTGGGCGCACATAACCTGGCAAGCCTCTGGATGGTTTCTCGCCTTGCCTGACTTGGTGGAACTCTGGAGTCCTGAAGTTGGGGTTGTGGACGTGAACCCCATGTGGATCATGTTCCACGTTCCTCCCCTATCCCTGTCCCAGACCCTTCACCCACCTCTGTGCAGTACCACATCCTGAAACAATAGTTCTGAGCCAGAATAATTCATTCCTTCAACAGCTATCATTGAGCACCTTCTGTGTATAAGAGACTGAATTAGGACTAGTGGGACTTTTGTCACAGACATTTATTGTCTAGCTCCTTCTGCTAGAATCTGAGCTCTCTGGGAGTGGGGTTTCTGTCTGATCTTTTCACTGTTGTATTCCCAGGTAACCAGGGCAGTGCTTGCAGACATACAGCAGGTATTTGATAAATACTTGTTGAACGAATGAGTGAATGCCCTGACCAAATGGTGGGAGCAGATATTTCCTGACTTTCATCTGAGTGTTAGTGCTTTGTGCCAGGACATACACTCCAGCATCCACCCACATCCACATTCACATGCAGGGAGGCAGTAGCACCGGGCCGCTGTGCATATCCTTCACCCTGATCAGGGTTACTCGGATGAGCTCTCCCATGTGGGTAGAGGTAAGAACTGGAGGAAACAAAGGGGTTGGGATACCATGGTTTGTCTGAGTGGAAACTTGCAGAGTTCCAGGGACCAACTCAGCAAAGTCCTGGGCAGGTTTGGATGAGAGCAGGGAGATGTGCTGGAGGTATGTGTGGTCTTAGCTGAGAAGACATTACTATTACCCAAAATCAGGATTTGAGGAGGAGTTGGTGAGAATGAAAAGCCTCATAATCATGTGATCTTTGGATCTGCCAACCCTGGTCCTGCCACTAGCTGTGAGACCCTGGGCAGACTGTGTAGTTGGTGTCTTCAGGCCTCAGTTTCCTCATCAGTAAAACGTTCCATTGTCGCCCAGGCTGGAGTACAGTGGTATGCTCTCATGGCTACCAAAGCCTTAACCTGCTGGGTTCAGGTGATCCTTCCACCTTAGCCTTCCAAGTAGCTGGAACCATAGCACATGCCACCACACCCGGCTAATTTTTTGACTTATTGTAGAGACGAGGTCTCGCCAAGTTGCCCAGGGTGGGCTTGAACCCCTGGGCTCAGGTAATCCTCTCGCCTCTGCCTCCCAAAGTGCTGGGTTTATAGGCATGAGCCACCACGCCCAGCCCATTAAATTTTTTTTTTTTTTGAGTCAGAGTCTCACTCTGTTGCCCAGCCTGGTCTCAAACCTGTTGGTTCAGGCAATATTCTTACCTCAGCCTTCCAAAGTGCTTGGGTTATAGGCATGAGCCACTGTGCCTGGCCGTTATTTTTATTTTTATTTTGGATATATTGGGCTAAGTAAAATATATTATTAAAATCAGTTTCACCTGTCTACTAAGTGTGGCTACTTGGACATGTAAAGTCCCATGTGTCTGGCATTATTTTTCTGTCAAGTGAGGCTGCACCATGTGAAGCACTTAGAATAGGGTATGACACATGTTAATCACTTGCTGTGTAAGCTCTTGCCATCATTATTTTTTCAAAAGTACCAAAGTGTCTTTACCTCGTCCTGTCTGAAAGCCACACCAAATCAATTTGTTCAGAACCACAAATGCTTGAGCAGAAAGACTATAGTTTGTTCAAGGGAGGCTGATTTCGTGACTTCCCCCTGCCAAATGATACCACGGAGGCCGAATGCCTGATATGTAGGAGATGGGAAGACCGTCCACATGATACTTAGAACGTGTGTTCTCACAGTGGAAGCGGGCTCTGAAGCCACTGGCTGTACAGGGCATGATGGAGCAGGTGGTAATTGTAGCTGAGCCAATTTTTTGGAACCTTAAAAACATACTGTCAATTTAATGAGTACAGGCAGAGCATCCAGAGAGACAACCACAACCTATCCCCTCCAGGTAGGCAGAGGTAAAATGAACAGCAGTGCTTTCTGTCCAGAGAGGTGGGAGGAAGGCTGTTTATGATTTGGCTCATCTGGGACCTGCCCTGCTGTCCAGACTCTAGAGCCCTTGCCTGGGTGTGGGCCTCCTGAGAGGCCTGTGGGAAGGGTGGCCAAGCCAGGGGCTGGCTGGGAGTTGGCTTTCCAGGCAGCTTCCAAAGGCCTGTTTGTCTGGGGCTTGCTCTGACAGAACTGAGGCTTTGCTCTCAGGTGGCAGGGGCTTGAACAGAGGCCCTTTGTTTGCCTGCTGTGGAGGTCAGTGTTAGAGGTCATGAATGGACTGGAGCCGACAGCCCCTCCTCTGCCAGGAGTTCACGGCTGCCTCCTCTCTGGGTTACTCATGCCTGATAATGTGTGTGTGGTGTGGGGAGAGGCAGCTCTGCCCACATTTACAGTCAGAGAGCAAAGGAAATGAAGGGGGTATGGGCAGGAAGAAAGGAGACAGTGCTGTGTGCGCTGGCAGGGCCTCTTGGCCCAGCTGTACAGTTGTTTGTGGGGTCTTTGATCTCTCATTGGATACTCAAGGGCAGGCCTAGTGCCTTCCAGTTGACCGGCCCTTTCTGAGAAGTCACTTGGTGTCTATTGCTCTAAGCAGCCACAAGCCTTTCCATATGCCCACATCTTGGTGGGAGGAGTGTCTAGGAATTTTTGACTGTGTTTTTTTTTCTAGGCGATGTTTTTAAAATGCTGCATTTACAAAACAGTGAAATGTTTAGTTTGGTGAGTTTTGACAAATGCATGCACCCATGTGACTCACACTCCTGTCAAGATATAGAACAGTTCCTTCTCCAGAAAGTTTCCTCATGCCTCTTCCCAGTTAGTGGTTGCCCCAGGCAACTGCCATTCTGATTTTTAAAAATTATTTATCAATCTTGCCTATTCCAAAACAATATAAATGGATTCATATAGTATTTATATACCGTCTATCCTCATTATCCACATATTCTGTATTTATGAATCTGCCTACTTGCTAAAATTTTATTTGTAGCCCCAACATAAATACTTCTAGCACTTTTGTGGTCATTCACAGACATGTACAGAGTGGCAAAAGATTGGAGTCCTCTGACACATGTCTTCTCAGCTGTGGTTGAACAAGGCAACGTTCTGCCTTCTTGTTTCATCTCTTGTGTTGTAAACAGGTGTCCATTTCATGGCCTGTGTAGTGCCATGTCTTTTGCATTTTTGTGGTTTTTGTTGGTGATTTTGCTGTTTAAAACAGCCCTCAAGGGTAGTGCTGAAGAGATGTCTAGTATTTTTAAGAGCAAGAAGCAATGGTGTGCCTTATGGAGAAAATATGTATGTTAGCTCCTCTTTGTATACTAAACAAAGTGTCTTTAAACCCAAATACACATAAAACAAGATTATGTATTAATCCGTTGATGAAAACTTTGTGGCCAGAGGCCCTCAGAAACCTGACCCCATATTTCTGCTAGAAACGATGGTTCAATATTCCCAAACTCAGTGTTCTTGGTGATTTTATAGAACATAACTCCTGCAAATAAGGAGAATCAACTAGAGTACTCTTTTGTCTGGCTTATTTCACTCAGATAATGTCTGTGAAATGCATCTGTGCTGCTACATTATCAGTTGTGCTTTTTTTGCTGCCTAGTAGTATTTCATTGTATGGATACACCATGGTTTGTTTTTGCATTTTTCTATTGAGAAACTTTTAGTTTCTTTCTGTTTTGGCTATTATGAATGTGTCTGTTATGATTGCTTGTGTACAGGGCTTGTATGGATGTGTGCTTCATTGCTCTTGGGTAAATACCTAGGAGAGGGGCATTACTGGATCTCACAGTATCTGTATGTGTCACTTCTCAGCAACTACCAGAAAGTTTTCCAAAGTGGCTGTGCCAACTGACATTCTCACCAGCAGTGTGTGAGAGTTCCTCCTTTGATTCTTGAGCTATTTTTAGAATTTCTTGGGTGGCGCAGGGGCAGGGAGGGGGTTTTATTTCTTGTTTTTTTTTTTATTTTTTTAAATTTTAGATTCAGGGGGTACATATGCATGTTTGTTATATGGAAATATTATGTAGTGGTGGGGATTGGGTCTCAGGTGGCCTGTTCCCCAGGTAGTGTCCCATAGGTAATTTCTGAACGCTAGCTCTCCTCCCCCCTTTTCCCTTATTGGTGTCCCCAGTGTCTACTTTTTTCCTTTTTTTTTTTTTTTTTGCATTGGAGTCTCACTCCGTTGCCCAGGCTGGAGTGCAGTGGCATGCTCACGGCCACCCCAGTGTCGAACTGCTGGACTCTGGCGATCTTTCCGCCTTAGCCTTCCAAGTAGCTGGAACTACAGGCATGCGCTACCACACCTGGCTAATTTTTTATTTATTGTAGAGACGAGATCTTGCCTAGTTGCCTAGACTGGTCTCAAACCTGCTGGCTCAGGCAATCCACTTGCCTGTGTCTCCCAAAGTGCTGGGATTACACGCTGAGCCACCAAGTCTGGCCCCCCAGTGTCTATTATTCCCATCTTCGTGTCTATTATTCCCATCTTTGTAACCACATATGAGTGAGAACATGCAGTGTTTGGTTTTCTGTTTCTGAGTCAGTTTACTTAGGATGATGATCTCCAGCTCCATCCATATTGCTGCAAAGGACATGATTTCATTCTTTTTTATGACTGCTGCTTGTTCCTTTCTAAGCTACCTGCTTTCTGAGCTAGTGATGCTTGCCTGATATCCTTCCAATTTCTTTGTTAAAATATTATCTCCACAAGATAGTTTCATCTCTTTTTTGGTAGTTACTATGCTTGTTTTAGATTTTAACTTTTTTTTTTTTTTTTTACCAACTTTCTCTAATACAGAATTCTTCTGTGGTTTTTGCCAGTTTTTTTTTTTTTTGAGTTGGAGTCTCACTTTTGTCGCCCAGGCTGGAGTACAGTGGCATGCCCACGGCCACCCCAGTGTTGACCTGCTGGGCTGCAGCGATCCTTCCACCTCAGCCTTCCAAGTAGCTGGAACTATAGAATGCATGCCACCACACCCAGCTAAGTTTTTGCCAGTTTTAAAATCTTAAACACAGTAAACTGTAGAAAAATCAGAAAATATAGACCAAAAAAAGAAGAAGAAAAGTCACTCATCATTTGGCTGGGTGTGGTGGCTTACACCTGTAATTTCAGCATTTTGGGAGGCCAAGGGGAGAGGATTGCCTGAGTCCGGGAGTTCAAGACTAGCCTGGGCAACATGGTGAGACCTAATCTCTATACTCGATCAAAAAATTAGCTGGACATGGTGGCACAAGGCTGTGGTAGCTGTGATTGTGCCCACTGTACTCTAGCCTGGGGAAGAGAGTGAGACTCTGACTCAACCTCCCCCCCACAAAAAATGTCATCTGTCATCCTACCCTAGGGAAGATCACTGTTAAGACAGACTTTTTTTTTTTTTTTTTTTGAGTGCAGTGGCACACTCCTGGCCACCGCAGTCTTGACCTGCTGGGCTCCGGCGATCCTTCCACCTCAGCCTTCCAAGTAGCTGGATCTACAGGCGCCCGGCTAATTTTTTTGAGTTATTGTGGAGATGAGGTCTCACCAAGTTGCCTGGGTGGGTCTTGAACCCGCGGGCTCAGGTAATTCACTTGCCTCGTCCTCCCAAAGTGCTGGGTTTATGGGCTAAGCCACTGAGCCCAGCCAAGACAGACTTTTTCTATAGATATTTAATTTTAAGGAATCTGAGTAATTAAAATTAACTTTGTTGTGGAATTGTAGACTTTAGTGAAGGTTGTGCTGATAGAGGGTGTAGGGGAGTCAAAACTCTTTTTCCCTTTGGGATGCTGGTGGGTTTTGAGAATTAAATTGGCATAGAGACTGGGCTCAGTGGCTCAGCCTTAATCCCAGCACTTTGGGAGACCAAGGTGAGAGGATTGCCTGAGCCCACAGGTTCGAGACCCCTGGGCAACTTGTTGAGACCTTATCTCTACAGTAAATAAAAAATTAGCTGGTTGTGGTAGCACACGCCTGTAGTTCCAGCTACACGAAGGCTGAAGCGGAAAGATCGCCTGAGTCCAGCAGATCGGCGCTGGGATGGCTGTGAGTGTGCTACTGCCTGGGAGACAGAGTGAGACTCCGACTCAAAATAAATAAATAGATAGATAAATTGACATAGATAGGAGAAAAGCATGCAAATTTAACATAAGTTTTATGTGATACAGGAAGCTTCATAAGGAAATGAAGACCCAAAGAAGTGACAAAACTTACATGCTTTTTGTTTATTTATTGTTTATTATTATTTTTGAGTTGGAGTCTCACTCTGTCACCCAGGCTGGCGTGTGGTGTCACACTCATGGCCACTGCACTCCTGACTTGCTGGGCTTAGGCAGTCTTCCACCTCAGCCTTACAAGTGGCTGGAATCACAGGCACACGCCACTGCGCCCTGCTAATTTTCTGATTTATTGTAGAGATGAGGTCTCGCCAAGTTGCCTGGGCTGATCTTGAACCTGTGGGCTCAGGCAGTCCCCTCACCTCTGCTTCCCAAAGTGCTGGGATTACAGGCGTGAGCCACCACGCCTGGCTACTTTTTATATTAGGTTGAACAAAGGCAGGCAATTGTAGAAAAGTAACCAAATTATGGGGGGAGCCTAGAGGAAGAGTTTATTTTACCAAGGTCTGTTTGTACAGAAATCTCTGACTGTGACTCCCTCTTGAGGAATATTTCTTTGTCCTGGAACAGGGAGAGCACTTTTTCTTAGAAGTTTCTTTTTCCTCTTTTCAGGAAGATCAAAATGCCCCTCTCGCATCTGCTGTTTTTCAAGTGTCTTTAGCTCAAAGTAGTCCTATGTCAATGCAGTGGGGTAGCGTCTTCTGCCAGCCTTCAGGGACCTCTTCTGAAAAAAACCAGAGTTCAGAAGCCATTCTTTTTTTGTTACTTGTTGGGAATGCCCCTTCTGTTTGGTTCCTGACACTTCCTGAGTTACTTTGTGTCACCCTGGTTTGCTATAGCACGCTCATGGCCACTGGATCCTCGACCTGCTGGGCTCAGGTGATCCTTCCACCTCAACCTTACAAGTGGCTGGAACTACAGGTGTGCACCATCATGCCCAGCTAATTTTTTATTTATTGTAGAGACGAGGTCTTGCCAAGTTGCCCAGACTGGTTTTGAACTCCTGGGCTCAGGCAATCCTCTCATCTCCACCTCCCAAAGTGCTGGATTACAGGCGTGAGCCACTGTGTCTGGTCCTGTTCTTGTCTTTTCTAAGAATGGATCCTAAATGATTTGTCTTGTGCTATACTCCTGATGATAAACTCTCTGTTCTGTGATGAGAACCTGGCCCAGTGTCTCCCACCTCTTCCCTCCATTCTTTTCACACCAGGCTCATGACTGCCTGCTAAGGACTGTTGTGCTGGGTTTCTACTGCCCCATCTCTCCTCCCAGCAGTCCTGCAGAGTGTTTATTCTCCTGTTTTTTTGTTTTGTTTTGTTTTGAGTTGGGGCCTCACTCTGTCGCCCAGGCTGGAGTGCAGTGGCATGCTCACAGCCACTGTAGCCTTGACCTGCTGGGCTTAGGTGATCCTTCTGCCTCAGCCTTCCAAGTATCTGGAACTACAAGGCATGCACCACCATGCCCGGCTAATTTTTTGATTTATTAGGGAGATGAGGTCTCACCAAGTTGCCCAGGCTGGCCTTGAACCTGTGGGCTCAGGCAATCTCTTACCTCAGCCTCCCAAAGTGCTGGGATTATAGGCATGAGCCACTGCACCCTGCCTATTCTCCTGTTTTGAATGTGGGGAAATTAAGGCAAAGAGCAGTGAAGTAGCTTGTCCAAGGTCTGTTACTTGGTAAGTGGCAGAACTGAACAAAGGCTGCTTGGGAGACTTTCTGTCTGTACTTAGCAGACAGTTGTGGCTAGGTGTGCTCTCTACCTGCGCCTGGCTGGCAGGCTGGCAGTATCCGAGCCTCCTGCTTCTTGCTGGCTGGGGAGCAGGAACCAGAAGGAGGGAAGGGCTGTGTGTTTGGAAATTGGAGCGATTTCAAAAACCTCCCCCAGCTGTCACAGGCTCTACCAACAGCTTTTCACTTTGTCTTTTTTTCTTTTCTGTCACACCATTTTTTCCTCTTTGGTGAATGTAGATTAAAAGCGTCTCTGAAATCAGCCTCCTGTTACTGGCTCCATTCTGGATCTGTGGCGAGGCTCCTCCCTGCCCTGGGTCACTGACCTTCCAGCCTGTCTTGCCCCCCAGTCATTGCTATCCCTTGTGGATATGCACGGTTTGCTGGAGTTTGTGTTTTCTGTGGTTGGTGGGAGGTGGGAGGATGGGTATGGGAGTGCTAAGTGGGGAGATGGGAGTACGTAGCCAGGAAGGAAGAGGAGAAGCCACAGGCAGATTGTGTGGGTCATTCTTCACTCCATCTCTCACTGGGTGAATGTTTGCTGAGCACCTGATGTGGGCTGGGCACCTGCTTAGGTCAGAGGTGTGGCTGAGTCCTCAAGGGTTGTGCCATCCTGGAGGATAGTCACAACACAGCATGGTCTTTACCTAGTGGAGGAACAGGGAGGGACCATGGGACCCAGAAGGAGAGAGTTCTGTTCTTAGAGTCTGGGGGTCCCCAGAGGAAGGACTCAGGAGGTTTGTGAGCGGTAGCACCTGGAATGTGGGTGTCTGTGAGGAGAGTGGTTGACATCTTTTCGTTAATTCACTGTCCTAAGGCCTGGAAGGAAACCAGGGAGGAAAACACATTTCCTGGGATTGGAGGGAAGGAAAGGAACTTTTACTGGGTACCTCTGTGTGCCAGGAGCAGTGGTGGGCACTTACGTGGCATCACTCACCCTCATTGTTACCCCATGAAATGTGTTTATTGTTATAGCCGATTTGGTGGGTAAGAAAACTATGCTGAGGTGAGATTTGAACCCAGTGTTAAGGCCAAAACCTACTCTGTGCAGTTGCATGGGAGGAGAGAGGCTGTGGACAGGGTAGAGGAGGTCTTGTCACTTAGCCCCACTGAGACTGCAGGGTGTTCCTCAGGCTCAGCAAAAGTGGACCTGGATTCTGGGGTTGGTGATGCTGTGGTCCCTGATCTACTTGTGTTTACATAGGAGTGCTCATTCTGTGAAATTTCATTGTTGTAAACTTACACTATTTGGGCTTTTCTTATGTATGTATGTATGTATGTAATCAGATTCTCACTTTGTCGCTCAGGCTGGAGTGCAGTGGCACACTCATGGCCTCCACAGCCTTGGCCTGCTTGTCTCAGGCAATCCTTTCTGCCATTGCCTTCCAAGTAGCCGGAACCACAGGCGCATGCCACCACGCCCAACTAATTCTTTTGATTTATTGTAGAGACAAGGTCTCACAATATTGTTGCCCAGGCTGGTCTCAAATGCCTGGGATCAGACAGTCAGTCCTTTTCTTGTCTTGGCCTCCCAAAGTGCTGGGATTACAGGCATGAGCCACTACATATTTGGACTTTTCTTTTTTTTTTTTTTTTTTTTTTTTTTGTTGGAGTCTTACTCTGTCGCCCAGACTGGAGTGCAGTGGCTGCTCCTGGCCACTGCAGCCTCAACCTGCTGGGCTCCGGCGATCCTTCCACCTTAGCCTTCCGAGTAGCCGGAATTACAGGCATGCGCTACCATACCCGGCTGATTTTTTTTGATTTATTGTAGAGATGAGGTCTCACTGCCAAGGCAGGTCTCGAACCCGCGGGCTCAGGCAATCCACTCACCTCAGCCTCCCAAAGGTGCGGGATTACAAGCTGAGCCACCAAGTCCGGCTTATTTGGACTTTTTTTGACATGTGTTATACTTAACTAAAAATGTTTTTGGGGCCGAGCACGGTGGCTCATGCCTGTAATCCCAGCACTTTGGGAGACGGAGGTGGGAGCATTGCTTGAGTCCAGGAGTTTGAGACCAGCATGGGCAGCGTAGCAAAACTTCGTCTCTACAAAAAAAAAAAAAAAATTAGCTGGGTGTGGTGGCATGCGCCTGTAGTCTTAACTGTTCTGGAGGCTGAGGCAGAAGGATCACCTGAGCCCAGGCAACAGAGTGAGAGCCTGGCTTAAAAAAAAAAAATTATTTATTTATTTATTTATTTTTGAGTTGGAGTCTCACTCCATCGCCCAGGCTGGAGTGCCATGGCACACTCATGGCCACCCCAGCGTCAACCTGCTTGGCTCTGGCAATCCTTCTGCCTCAGCCTTCCAAGTAGCCAGAATTATAGGCGCGTGCTACCATGCCCGGCTAATTTTTGATTTATTGTGGAGACTCGCCTCAGCCTCCCAAAGTGCTGGGATTACAGGCTGAGCCACCGAGCCTGACCAGAAAGTTATTTAAAAAATACTTCACTCTTGGCTTAGTATGGTGGCTTACACCTATAATCCCAGCACTTTGGGAGGCTGAGTGAGAGGATCACTTGAGGCCAGAAGTTAAAGACCAGCTTGGGTAATATTAGTGAGACCTTGTCTCCATAGAAAAACAAAACAAGCAAGCAAACTTTACTCCCTAGAAAAGGATAATGAGGAAATGTTTTTAGAAATCTACAAAGTAGCCAAACATTCCTTAAGTGTCTGGCCCCCTCTCCAGTCTTGGAGAGGTGAATCCACCCTTTTTCTCTGATCTACTTTCTAAATAAGCTATTTTTCTTAAAAAAAAAAAAAAATCTACAATGTGTTTTTGCTGCTGCCAGTCATGGTGATTCACACTTGTAATCTAGCATTTTGGGAAGTGGAGGTGAGAGTACTGCCTGAGTTCAAAGGTTCAAGACCAGCCTTGGCAACTTGGGTGAGACCTTGTCTCTACAATAAATCAAAAAATTAGCTGGGCATGGTGGCACGTGCCTGTGGTTCCAGCTACTTGGAAGGCTAAATGCAGCAGGTTGAGGCTGCGGTGGCATGAGCGTGCCATTGCACTCTAGTCTGGGCAACAGAGTGAGACTCAGTCAAAAAACAAAAATAACAACAACAAAAAATAAAATGTTTTTGCTGCTTAACTTCTTGTCTAAACTGGTTACCAATTATGTGCATAAGTGCCAGTTTTTCTTTATGCTTGAGCTTAGATTGCCAGTTTTAGGAAATAAAAATACAGGCCATCCAATTAAATTTGAATGTCACATAAACAACAAAAATTTTAAAAATATAAGTATGTACCATGCAATGTTTGGGTCATACTTATACTAAAAAAATTTGTGCATTTGATATTTACATTTGCATGGGACATGCATTAAAAGTTATTAATTGTATAGCTGAAATTCACATTTTACTGGGCATCCTATATTTTATCTAGTAGGTTTAATTTAAGCAAGAGTTGAAGGGAGTGAGAAAGGCAACTAAACCTTATTTGAGAGATAAGAGGATTCCCAGGCCAGATGGAAGAAAGTAATCCAGGAGAGAAGCAAATTCGATGTTGGATGGGGGATTTTAAGGTGCTGGAGGGAAATCCAGCCAATGTCAAGAGGAGGTTATGTGGAATGATCTGGCAGGAAAGGGAGCCATGACAGGAATGTTGCACTGCTCAGCTTGCATGGTAGGTTCAAGATGCATTTTGAAGGTTGACATTTGTTCTAGTAGTTTCTGTTGACGCAAAGATCCTGGGAAGCATGCACAAGGAAGAGTGATGTTAGAAGTGAGCTAACTTGAGAAACTGGCTTCAAAATCTGGGACAATTTGAGCAATAAATAAATAATGATAGAAGTTGATTGTAATCCAGAGAATCAAATAAATATTTATGAATCCTTACTGATAGAAATACACAAATGGGGAGAAGGAAAAAGCTTTGTTCAGAAAATTTCCTTAGGAAAATGTAGAAAAAATGATGAAAACAGAGAGGTACTATGTGGAAAGACTGCTGCAATAATTGTTTTCAGCATGAATCACCTATGGATGCTGCATAATAGGCAAAAATTATGATGAGGAATTGGATATTTACTTTTTTTTTTTTGAGTTGGAGTCTCACTCTGTCGCCCAGACTGGAGTGTAGTGGCTGCTCCTGGCCATTGCAGCCTCAACCTGCCGGGCTCCAGCAATCCTTCCGCCTCAGCCTTTCAAGTAGCTGGAACTACAGGCACGCACTACCACGCCTGGCTAATTTTTTGATTTATTGTAGAGATGAGGGCTCACCAAGTTGCCCAGGCGGGTCTCGACCCCACGGGCTCAGGCAATGCACTCACCTCAGCCTCCCAAAGGCGCGGGATTACAGGCTGAGCCACTGAGCCCGGCTTGGGTATTTACTTAATCTGAAAGTATTTCTTCTTAAAGTTCTTATTAATTACAAAGGGAAAAAGTAACTTTACAGTTGAGAAACCTGGCAGACACCACCTTAACCAAATAATCAAAGTTAACACCACCAGTAAAATCTTTTGTGTATCCATGTACTGAGGAACACACACTGTCACTTCAGGGGTATACCTGCCCAAAACACCTAATCTTAACCTGATTATGAAGAAACATTAGACAAACTCAAATTGAGGGACGGTGCGTAAAATAATTGGTTAGTAGTCTTCAAACGTGTCGAGGTCATGAAAGACAAAGAGGGACTGAGGAACTGCTGCAGAATTAAGGAGACCAAGAAACATAACAACTAAATGAAATAGATTTAGTTCCAGATTGGATTCTGCCCAGAAAAGAAGGACATTTGCAGGCCAATTGGTGAAATTTGAATAAGGTCTATATATTAGTATACAAGTATATTACACGTATTACACCTGTACTCGTGTATTAGTATGTATTATATAGGTGCTAATTTCCTGACTTTTGATAATTTTACTGTGGTCACGCAAGATGTTGAATTTGGGAAGTCTGGATGAATGGTATAGAGGAAGTCTTTCTGCTACAGTTACAGCTTTTGTTGTTGTTGTTGTTGGAGTCTAATCTGTCACCCAGGCTGGAGTGCAGTGGCATGATCTTGGCTCCCTGCAGCCTCAATCTCCTGGGCTCAGGAGATCCTTTAGCCTCAGTCTTGAAGTGGCTGGGACCACAGGTGCATGCCACCACACCTGCTTAATTTTTTGTAGAGATGAGATCTTCCTATGTTGCCCAGGCTGATCTTGAACTCCTGTGTTCGAGTGGTCCTCCTGCCTTGGTCTCTCAAAGTGCTGGGATTACAAGGCGAGCCACCACGTCTGGCTACAGCTTTTGTGTAAGTCTGAAATTACATGAAAAGACCCTGCAAGGTGATTGGGCCTCAGAGGGGATGGAGGCCCTCTATGATGGGGATATGCTGGTTATGAGGCTGGAGGATGTTCTGAGGAGTTTGAACTTTTCCTGTAGGTATTATATCAAAGAGATTGTGAAGTTTTTAAAGCAAGAATGTGTTGTAGTGCATTTGCATTATATTTAAAACATTCTTTAAATACTAAAAAAGGTTTCTGATTATGAAGGTAATATGATTTCATTGTTGAAAGTATTTTAAAAATGCAGAAGAGTTTTAAGGAAGAAAATCAAAATCATCCTTAACCTCTACTTTTCAGCAGTAACCATGGATAATAATTAGTTCCATCTTTGTGGTCATGTCTTTATGTATATACCAAAACAAAACAAAACAAAATAGAAAACAAGGTAGCACATACTACCTGGTGCTGCTTTCCCTTTTTTTTCATTTGACATTGTATTATGAGCATCGTTATGTCATAAAATAATACTGTAGAACATGTGACAATTTAAAATTAATTTTTTTATTTTTAAAAATTTATTTATTATTAATAGAGACGCGGTCTTACTATGTTGCTCTGGCTGGTCTTGAACTCCTGTTCAAGATCTTAAGTGATCTTCCTGCCTTAGCCTCCCAAACTGTTGGGATTACAGAAGTGTGCCCAACCTAAAATTAAAATTAATTAACATTAAACAAAATGTAAAATTTGTGTTTTTCATCAGAATAGCCACATTTCAAATGCTCCACAGCCACGTGAGCTGTCCTATTGGGACTGCAAAATAGAAATTTTAATTATTATAGAAAAAATTCTGTTGGGCAGCGCCATGCTAAAACATGATTTTAAAAAGTTATATAGTATTTACTTAACTTCATCTCTGCATTTGGGTATTTATATGTCTCAAATTTTTGTATTTAAGTGTTTTGATAAGTTGTAATGAGTATTCTTGTATTTTTTTTTGTTAAATAGCAGCTTTACTGAGGCATAATTCACATACCATAAATCTATCCTTTGAAATTGTGCAATTCAGTGGTTCTTAGAATATTCATAGAGTTGTGCAGTCATCACGACTGTCTAAATTTAGAACTTTTTTTCACCCCAGAAAGAAACCCTGTACCCATTAGTAGTCGCTCCCTGCTCCTCTCTCTCCTGGCCCTGGGCAACCACTAATCTACTTGCTGTCTCTCGGCACATCTATCTGGAGGAACATTTTGATTTTTTTTTCCTTAGAAAAAATTCTGTTACATTACAGCAGACCCCTTTTTATCTATGGGAGATATGTTCCAAGACCCACAGTGTGGATATCTGAAACTGTGGATAGTACCGAATCTTGTATACGTTATGTTTTTTCTTTCTGTGTTATTTTTGAGTAGGAGTCTCACTCTGTCACCGAGGCTGGAGTGCAGTGCCACACTCATGGCCACTGTACCCTCCACCTACTGGGCTCAGGTGATCCTTCCGCCTCAGCCTTGCAAGTAACTGAAACCCCTGGTGCTCACCACCATGCCCACCTAATTTTTTGATTTATTGTAGAGACAAGGTCTTGCCATGTTGCCCAGGCTGATCTCCAACCCCTGGACTCAGGCAACCCTCTTGCCTCCACCTCCCAAAGTGCTGGGATTATAGGTGTAAGCCACTGCGCCCAGCTGACACTGTTTTTTTCTTGTACATACATACCTATGATAAAGTTTAACTTATAAATTAGGCACAATAAGAGATTAACAACAACAATAATAAAATAGAACAGTTGTAACAATGTGCTATAACAACAGTTATGTGAAAAGTGTCTCTCTCAAAATATCTTACTGTACTATACTCACCTATTTTCGGATCACGATTGACCTCAAGTAACTGAGACCACAGACAGCAAAACCTGAGATAAGAGTGAACTACTGTATGTGGTCACATGGTGTGAACGTTTTCTTTTTTGAGTTGGAGTCTCACTCTGTCACCCAGACTGGAGTGCAGTGGCTGCTCCCGGCCACCGCAGCCTTGACCTGCTGGGCTCTGGCGATCCTTCCGCCTCAGCCTTCCAAGTAGCCGGAATTACAGGCATGCGCTACCACGCCCGGCTGATTTTTTGATTTATTGTAGAGATGAGGTCTGGCTGCCCAGGCGGGTCTCGAGCCCGCGGGCTCAGGCAATCCACTCACCTCCGCCTCCCAAAGGCGCAGGATTACCGAGCCCGGGATTACCGAGCCCGGGTGTGTGAACGTTTTCAAAGGCTTTAAATGCATTGTCCCAAACTGCCCTCTGGAAAGGTTATCCACATGTATGCTTCCACTAAGAGTGTATAACAGAATACTTTTCTCTACATCTCAGTGACACTGTTATCGTCATTATTTTCCATCTTTGCCAATCAGGTAAGTGGCAGGTGTCACCACTTCTTTGCATTTGACTCCTAGCCAGGTAGAACGTCTTTTCGAATGCTGATTGGGCATTCCTGTTTCAGATTAGATTTGAGAAAGCTCATTGGCCTCTCTGTGGAGACTGGAAGTGAAGAGCCTCGTTAGGAAAGAGGAAGACCAGAGAGAAGGACACAACCAGAAATTGCAGGGCCAGGGTACCCTGGCAGCTGGCTGTGGGAGGGCATCCTATAGGAGATGGCGGTGGGGTGCAGGGCTTGCTCAGGGATACCTTGACCTCCTTGTTCCCCTGGGGAGTGGAGGCAAGGAATTATTCAGGCCAGGGCATAGTGTGACCCTTGGACAAAGGGTGTACCCGCAGGAAGTCTGGCAGGGCAAGCTCAAACTTATAGTGATTGGGAAATTGCATTAGAAACTTCCTTTCTCACTGCCATGAAGTGAGGCCATCGCTGGTTTTGAGGCCATGTGTGTTTTAATGGCAGCTTCAGAGTGAAGAAAGTAGTCTGGCGCAATGACCCCGTAGCCCAGAATGGCCTTAAATACTTCCTTTGTGGCTTGGTGATAGCTTTACCCATTGACTTGGGAACTACAATATGTAGGTGAGAGAGGGCAGAAGAAGGGGATGCCCAGGGTGCCAGGTAGGGGTGGTGTTTGCATTATCTACATCTGTGCTTCTTATCTTTGGATGCACACTAGAGTCAGCTGGGGAGCTTTAGCCCTGCCCCCCCAAATGAGAACCTGTCTCTGGAGGTAATGTTGACATTTGCATGTTGCTTCTGAACACCAGACTTGAGAAGTGGGGATCTGATCTGCGTTTTAGTTAGAAGCCCAGCACCTATCACCCCTGGGGGCTTTTTGTGAACTTTTCAGGTGACTAGGGAAGGACTGTTTGTTGCAAGGATCTCTGGTCCAGCCCCAAGAGCTCTGCCCAAGAACTTGGCTCCTTTTCAGAACCTGTTGATGCTCAGAGCAGTCCAGGTCCACAGGCTTCACCCTTCCACTGAGAAAGAGGCTTGCCCAAGTTGTGCCTGGAATGACTCATGTGGATAGGCTCTAGGCTGGTCTGCCCGCTTCCAGCATCTCCACAAACCTTGACCAGATGCCCTGACCCTTGTCTCAACCCCCTTTTACACAGTACACCGTAGGTGGTTCGTGGTTCTGTGATGTTTGGTGGAGGTGGTGCAGTCACAGGTCTGGGAAGCCTCCCTTCCTTACTGAGAGGGTGTGAGCTGTGGCTGGAGAGAGGGGTGGCTTTTTGTTTAAAACTTTTCATCATCACCCTGGTTGGCTATGAATTCAGTTGAAGGAGGACCTCCGGGGTCCTCAGCCTGGCTGTGGGCCGGAAGGCCACAGGAATTCTGTTCTAGTCAAACATCTTGTTAAGGCTGCTCCGCTGTCCTCCTTGTTTGTAAAGCCTGCATTTACTGAGGTGCCCTGGCCCTAAGCACATTTGTTTTTGACTTTGGGTGTGCAGGAAATAATTTAATACCAATTTGGAATAACATTTCATGTGGAATGCTGCCCAGGCCAGGCTGGGTTGTATCTGCAGTTCATCAGTTAATGCTGTGTTAATAGTTTTCAAATAATCTTCCTAGAACCACTGCAGGGGGCCGGGGCATTCCAGGAGGCAGAGCGGGCTCTGTCCCACCCTAAGCCACAGTGGTTTCTCTGTTATATATAACTTTTTTTAGAAAAGTTTCTACCCATTTAAATGTTTGAAAACCACTGTTGTGCACAGAGAGAGTTAGGCCAGCCTGATTTATAGCTCATTAATGCCATTAATATGGAATCTAAACTGTGTCACGATGATGGTGGTGATAGCAACAGTAATAATAGAATGTCAAATTCCCTTAACAGTAACACTTCTTGTTCATTTCTGGTGAATTGCAAAGCTCTTAGTAAGGCCTGTTGCATTTCTTTAGCCACTTGAAGGACACTACATGACAGTAAATCACAATGTTCGTGATTTACTGTCATGATGTACATGTACTGTCATGTACATCAAGGCTGTACTTGGCACCCAGCTTTTCTCCTATCACATGGAAGATAGTTTATAAAACTCTGGACAACTACCCGAAGCCCTGACCCACCCAACTCCCAACGAGAACCTGTCAACATGACGGGGCAAATTGAGTGTGAGGGAGGGTCTCTGCCTTCTAGGAGGTTCTGCTTGGGAGCAGCAGTCCCACATCAGTCAGTGACAATCTTGGAAGTTTTGGGGGAAAGCCTTTGAAACTCTGCAGCCCTTGTAAGCTCTGCCTGCTGCCTGCGGCTGCAGCTCTGGTCCCTTCCTACCCAACTCCAGACTCACTCCCTGATTCAGAACTTCACTGCCTGTCATCTCCAGAGCCTCGGGGGTCATTGCCCTCACACTAACTGTGCACATGCCTCTGGTTCTTCCTGTCTCTGGGCCTTTGCTTCCCTTTCTCCTGAACCTAGAACACCCTCCCCCTTACTCTAGCTTTTGAGTGCATTCAGTGCTAATTTGGTATCTACCTTGTGTGAGGCACTCCACTTTTCTTCTGTTTTGGGCTGCTGCTATTTGTATGTTGAAAAGTTAATTCCCAAAGCAATAAAGTTGACAGGCAGGGCCTTTAAGAGGTGATTAGGTCATGGGGGCTTCACCCTTATGAATGGATTAATGTCATCTCAGGAGTAGGTTCCTGATAAAAGAATGAGTTCAACCTCCTTTCTGTCTCTGGCCCTCCATTCATCCTTCTGCCATGGGATGATGCAGTAAAAAGGCCCTTGCCAGATGTGGGCCCCTTGACCTTGGACTTCCCAGCCTCCAGAACTGTAAGAAATATATCTCTGTTCTTTATAAATTACTCATCTTAGGTATTCTGTTATAGCAGCATAAAATGGACTAAGGAGACACAGGGATATTAAAATATAGAGCCAGGCCCTCAGCAAACTTGTTTTTTAAATTGACAGGTGGGGACATATACTGAACCCTATGTGGCAGGAAACTGTAAACTACAAAAGAGAGGGTGAAGTGCTTGAATAATCCTTGGTGGATCGTTGCCTCCTGTTGCACATCTTTTAAAACAGGAAGCTCCCCCTCGTTCTTGCCTTTTCCTGTGGGAATATTACTGTTTTTAAAAGAATCCCGTACAGCCACTTTGGAAGACAGTTTGGCAGCTTCTTACAAAATGAGACGTGATCTTGCATATGATCCAGCAGTCATCCTCTGAGTATTCACCCAAATGAATTGAAAGCCTACATCCATACAAAAACCTGCACAGAAATGTTTATAGAAGCTTTGTTTATAATTGCCAGAACTTGGCAAGATGTCCTTAGTAGGTGAATGGATCAGTAAATGTTTGCATATCCAGACGATGGAATATTATTCAGCACTAAAAAGAAATGAGCTATCAAGTCATGGAAAGACATGGAGGAACCTTAAATGCATGTTAGTAAGTGGAAGATGCCAATCTGAAGAGGCGACACGCTGAATGATTCCAGCTATATGACATTTTGGAAAAGGCAAAACTATGGAGATGGTAAAAGGGTCAATGTTTGCCAGGGGTTGGGGGAAGGAAGGGACGAATAGGTGGAGCACAGAAGATTTGTAGGGCAGTTACACTATCCTGTATGGTTCTATAATGGTGGATGCATGACCATTCTACATTTGTCAAAACCCTTAGATTGTCTAACACCAAGAGTAAACACCAGTGTAAGCTGTGGGCTTTGGGTGATGATGTGTCAATATAGGTTGCTCAGTTGTAACAAATGTACCACTCTGGTAGGGGATATTGATAGTGGAGGAGGCTATGCTTGTGTGGGGAAAAAGGATATATGGGAATTCTCTGTCCTTTTTTTTGGTGATGGTTTTCTTCTGTTATCTAGGCTGGAGTGTAGTGGTGTAGTCATAGTTCACTGTAACCTCAAACTCCTGGACTTAAGTGATTTTCCTGCCTTAGCCTCCTGAGTAGCTGGAACTACAGGCACATGCTATCATATTCAGCCAATTAAAAAAATTTTTTTTGAGACAAGAGTTTTGCTATGTTGACTAAGCTGGTCTTGGACTCTTGGCCTCAAGTGTTCCTCCCACCTTGGCTTCCCAAAGCTTCTTTGTACTTTCTATTCAATTGATGAGATACTCTGAAAAAGAAATTCTACTAATAAAATAACAGGAGGAGAAAACCCAAATGAGTAATGTCATGTTTAATGACCAGGCACGGTTGCTCAGGCCTCTAATCCCAGTACTTTGGGAGGCCGAGGTGAGAGGATTGCCTGAGCCCACAGGTTCGAGACCAGGCAGGGCAACTTGGCAAGACCTCATCTCTACAATAAATCAAAAAATTAGCCAGGCATGATAGCGCATGCCTGTAATTCCAGCTACTTGGAAGGCTGAGGCGGAAGGATCACCTGAGCCAAGCAGGTCGATGTGGGGTTGGGCTTGAGTGTGCTGCTGCACTCCAGCTTGGGTGACAGGGTGAGACTCCAACTCAAAAAAAAAAAAAAAAAAAAATCTGACCGGGTACAGTGGCTCATCGTACTTCGTAATCCTAGCATTTTGGGAGACTGAGACGGGAGGATAGCTTCAGGCCAGGAGTTCAAGACCAGCCAGGGCAGCATAGCAAAACTTTGTCTCTACACAAAATACAAACACAAAAAATTAGCCAGGGGTGGTGATGTGCGCCTGTAGTCCTAGCTACTAGGAAGGCTAAAGTGGAGGATCCCTTGAGCCTAGGAGTTCAAGGCTGAAGTGAGCTATGATTGCCTCTGCACTCCAGTCTGGGTGACAGAGGGAGACCCTGTCTCAAAAAAAAAAAAAAAATACCCACCCCAGTCTGACTATTAATGATCTTTCAAAAACCCATTGCTCTCCCTCAGCTCCTCAGGTATCCTT
Organism: Cephalopachus bancanus; assembly: GCA_027257055.1. NCBI lineage: Eukaryota > Metazoa > Chordata > Mammalia > Primates > Tarsiidae > Cephalopachus > Cephalopachus bancanus. The sequence continues at coordinate 535,329 of JAPVLO010000657.1, read as the reverse complement.
CAAGAAGAGGCCCTAGGCATATAAGCACTTTCTTCTGGGGACCCTCCATACTTGGGGTCCCTCCATGCCGTGTTTCTGTGCAGAGAGGAGTAGGTTTGGCCTCCATCTTAGAGCTGCAGCCAAGAAGGAGCTTTGATCCTGCCAGTGAGCTGGTGTTTGTGGATTTGCTGGTGCCTCCAAGACGTGATGACACTAGGCCCCCTTCTGACCTTTTCTTCCCTCTTACTCTGTTAGCCTCTCTTGTAAGTGCAGCAAGGTGCACTAGAAAGGTCACAAGTGTGGAGTCAGCCCGACTGTGGACATTCTGCTTCATCTTTGAACTTCAATTTCTTCATGTGTAAAGTGGTGATGTTTTGTAGAATTGTTGTTAAATGCAGAAACAAATGAATTGTCTAGCGCAGTGCTTGGTACATGTGATACTTGATAAATGCCCATTCTGAAGATGGAACAATGGGGAGTGGATTAGTCTCCTGCCTGAAATGACCAGAAAAAACAGATTAAAAAAGAATAGATAAAATGTTTGAACAAAGGTTCTCATGACCCTGCACATCAGGCGGAGAAGGACGATGATTCCTGAGAGACCTCAGTGGTTCTTTTTTTTTTTGAGTTGGAGTCTCACTCTGTCGCCCAGACTGGAGTGCAGTGGCCGCCCCCGGCCACCGCAGCCTTGACCTGCTGGGCTCCGGTGATCCTTCCGCCTCAGCCTTCCGTGTAGCCGGAATTACAGGCGCGCGCTACCACGCCCGGCTGATTTTTTGATTTATTGTAGAGATGAGGTCTTGCCTGCCCAGGTGGGTCTCGAACCCGCGGGCTCAGGCAATTCACTCACCTCAGCCTCCCAAAGGCGCGGGATTACAGGCTGAGCCACCGAGCCCGGCAGTGGTTCTTGAGACCCAATGACTGTCTCACTTACTGCCTTGAGAGCATTTCCAGGCTGTGGTTTGGGGAGAAAGAAAAGAAGCAGAGCCTGGTGGACCCCCTGATTGCAATGGAACTGAGAGTGGGGAGACCAAGGCAGCTCGAGTTTGTAGGACTCTAGCAAAATCTTTGCAGAGCAACATCTGATAAAGGACTTGTAGCCAGAATATATAAGGAGTTCTCATAACTCAACAATAAGGAAGAAAGGGGTAAAAGATAAGAATGACCATGCAGAGATGCTCACGCATAACCTGATTTGCTAGAGGAATGCGAATAAAATTAAAAGATGGTCCGTAGCAAGTGTTGGCAAGGATGTGGAGAAATGGGAAAGTGAATAAACTGCTGGTGGGAATGCAGAAATGATGGAACTTCCTCAAAAAGCAGTTTGATAGTCCCTTAATAAGTTACCCTATGCCTACCATTAACACCCAGCCATTTCACTCCTAGGTTTTTTTTTTTTTTTTTTGAGTTGAAGTCTTATTCCATTACCCAGGCTGGAGTGCAGTGGCATGCTCATGGCCACCACAGCCTTGACCTGCTCCCCTGCTCCTTCCGCCTCAACCTTCCAAGTAACTGGAACCACAGGCATGCGCCACCATGTCTAGCTAATTTTTTGATTTATTGTAGAGAAAAGGTCTCATCAAGTTGCCCTAGCTGGTCTCGAACCCCAGGACTCAGGCAACCCTCTCGTCTCTGCCTCCCAAAGTGCTGGGATTACAGATGTGAGCCACCGTGCCCGACTCACTCCTAGGTCTTTACTCAAGAGAAAAGCAAATGTCCATACCAGCACTTGTACACACATGTTGACAGCAGCTTTATTTTTAATAGCCCTAAAGTGGAAATAGCTCAAATGTGCATCAGCAGATGAAGGATGGATCCATCCAGTGGGATACCACATGACAATGAGAAGGAATCAACTTTTTTTTTTTTTTGAGTTGGAGTCTCACTCTGTCGCCCAGACTGGAGTGCAGCGGCCGCTCCCAGCCACCACAGCCTCGACCTGCTGGGCTCTGGCAATCCTTCCGCCTCAGCCTCCCAAGTAGCTGGAACTACAGGCGTGTGCTACTACGCCTAGCTGCTTTTTTATTTATTGTAGAGACGAGGTCTTGCCAAGTTGTCCAGGCGGGTCTCGAACCCACGGGCTCAGGCAATCCACTCGCCTCGGTCTCCCAAAGTGCTGGGATTACAGGCTGAGCCACCGAGCCCAGCCCCGGAATCAACTCTTGATTCGTGCAACAACATAGATGAATTTCAAAATAGTGATGCTGAATGAAAGAAACCAGATAAAGAAGAGTACATATTCCAGATTCCATTTATATAAACTAAAAAATACAAGCTAATCTGTGATGACAGAAAGCAGATCAGTGTTGCCCAAGGAGGGGAAGAGGAAGGTTGGGTGGGGAGAAGAAAGGGGGCGGGGTTGCAAGAGGCACTGAAGACGGTCGAATCTTCGGGATGGCAGATGTGTTCACTGCCTCGATTGTCGTGGTGTTTTCACGGGTGTACACAAATGTCAGGACTTGTTATGTTGTCCCCTCTAAATATGTAGTTTGTTGTCTATCACTTATACTTCATTAAAGCTGTTTTTAAAAAAAGACCATTCTGGTTATAGTGTGGAGAATAAATTAAAGGGGCCAGTAAGTCTAATTGCAGGGGAGACATGCCCATCCCTTCCTCTCTTCTTCTCAAGGCTTATTGCATATTCCTCTCATTTTGCTTCTGGATTTTGAGCTTGGATTATTCTAGTAATATGTGATGACATTTTAAAACTTTCATCTGTTGGACATTTCTTTAAAATCCTGTGACATAAGGGGTCATGGGAAAGCTGAAAGGATCTCGCAGCCTTTTCTTTTTGTTCTTGTTGAGACTGACTCTTTCTTCAGCCTGGTCCACTTGGTGAACGTACAGCGTAGTGCTCTGGATGAGATTGGGTAGCTCACCACCAGCAGTGGCAGGGTCTAGTTCCCACGAGGTCAGGGCCAGAGTACGATAACCTTGCTCCCCATTCCGTAGCCAGTGTGTGGAGAGAGTCTGGCTCCAACTGAATGATACAGAGGTGTTTGTGGGGTGAACAACTGGTTTCCTGAGGGGTAGTCAGAAGTTACACAGCTGCAGGGTCCCTGGCAGAAGGCCAGGAGGAACTGAGGTCACCTGTCTACGTGGGAGAGGCCTTGTGGTAGAGGTCCCAGGCAGAATGATGGTCATGCATGTGTGGGACATGACCGAATGGAAGATAGCCATGGTGGGAGTAGATCCCGGGCAGGGCTGATCTTGGGTCTGAATCCCTGCCCAGGTAGTATGTTGGAGGATGAGGAAGTAGTCCCCTCTCTTTGTAGGGGGCTCATGTGTGACAGGAATAGCCACAACGGCCAACCAGACAGGGACAACAGGGCCTTTGAGTTGGAACCTGGGCTTAGATTCTGTCTCTGAAACCTACTTGCTTTGCGATCTTCATCAAGGTATGGGACCTTTCTAGAACTTGGGTCTTTAGAAAGGAGATGGCAGCAGCTCTCCCAGTGATTGAAAACTCCAGGCCGGGCTCAGGGGCTCATGCCTATAATCCCAGCATTTTGGGAGGCTGAAGTGAGGGGACTGCCTGAGCCATTTGGTTCGAGTCCGGCCTGGGCAACTTGATGAGACCTCATTTCTACAGTAAATCAAAATATTAGCTGGGCATGGTGGTGCATGCCTGTAGCTCCAGTTACTTGGAAGGCTGAGGCGGAAGGATCACCTGAGCCCAGTAGGTCAAGTCTGTGGTGGCTGTGAGCGTGCCACTGCACTCCAGCTGGGTGACAGGGTGAGAGTCCAACTCAAAAAAAAAGAAAAGAAAAGAAAAGAAAACTCCAAGCCCAGGGTCTGGCCCATGGTAGACACATTTTCTGGAATATGAAATTTGCTTTTCTTCTCCCCTACATTTTTTTTCCATGAATTACTTTTCTATCCCTTTACCATACCCCACGGGAGTAAAATCTTTTCCTACCTATTTGACTTCTTATGAGATCTTTCCCATTCAGGGACTGACCGTTTTGAACACAAGTGGCTTCCTTCCTTGCTTTGTATCTGGGGTAGGTGGTCAGAGTGGTGACAAAGGATGTCAGCGGCCTGAGGGACTCAGCTGCAGGAATAGAGCGTGAGGGGAGGCTGGAGGCAGTAGGTCACAGGCCGGGAGAGAGGAAGCCAGGAGAGAGGTAGCTGGACAGGGTGCAGAGAGCGTGGAGGAAGGCCTGCCGTTGGGAGATAAAGTGGCAGGAAATCCGGGGGGGCCCGGGTTGTTGTCAGAGTGACCACTTGAAGATGCTAGCCATCCTGCCATTGCTTCATGGGTGGAGTAGAAGAAGGTGTCGGATTTTATTCCCCAAACCATAGCAAAGATGTGTTTACATCTTCAGTCTGGGCCAGTGTTGTTACGCTGGTACATCAGATTTACTTTGCCTTTCATTTCTGGCACGCTGTTTTGGGGCTGATTCTCTTCATGTATTCCTCCTGTGGATGGTGGAAAGGGGTGGACACGCCACGCTAAACTGCTGAGCCCCTTGCCCTCTGCTCTTTGCAGCCAATTTTTTTTTGTCTTTTATTTGGGATCTCTGTTGTCCAGGCTGGAGTGCAGTGGCGCCATCATAGCTCACTGCAGACTTTAACTCCTGGTCCCCCACCTCAACCTCTCAAGTAGCTGGGACTATAGGTGTATGCCATTACTCCAGTCTAACTTTTTGATTTTTTTTTGTAGAGACGAGGTCTCGCCATGTTGCCCAGACTGGTCTTGAACTCCTGAACTCAAGTAATCCTCCTGCCTTGGCCTCCCAAAGTGCTGGGATTACAGGTGTGAGTCACTGTGCCTGACCAACGTTTATTTTTATTAAAAAAATTATGGCCGGGCTCGATGGCTCAGCCTGTAATCCCGCACCTTTGGGAGGCTGAGGTGAGTGGATTGCCTGAGCCCATGGGTTCGAGACTCGCCTGGGCAACTTGGCGAGACCTCATCTCTACAATAAATCAAAAATCAGCCGGGTGTGGGGGCGCGCACTTGTAGTTCCAGCTTCTTGGAAGGCTGAGGCAGAAGGATCGCCGGAGCCCAGCAGGTCGAGGCTGTGGTGACCGGGAGCAGCCGCTGCACTCCAGTCTGGGCGACAGAGTGAGACTCCAACTCAAAAAAAAAAAAAAAAAAAATTATGAAGTCTCATTCTGTTACCCAGGCTGGAGTATAATGGTGTGATCATTGCTCACTGTAGATTCAAACTCCTGGACTCAAGTAATCCTCTGCCTCAGCCACCCAAGTAGCTAGGACTACAGGTGTGCACCACCATGCATGTGCAGCCAACATTTCTATAGGGGGTTAAGCAAATAGTTCACAACAATTAACAGGGAGAAGTGATGTTGCATTTGGGGGTGGTTTTGTGACATGTTTGTGAGCAGAATTATATTCACAAGTATACTGCTTTGACATCACATGTAGTCTGCCTCTAGTGTGTTTTGATTGATGCCCGACAAACTAGCTTTTGTTGCTTGTTGTAAAGGTTTAGAGTCAGGTCAACCAGAGGACGTAGGATAGGTGGTCCAGAAGTGGACCTCAGCATCACCAGATAGTATAGCTGATACCTTACCCTGATATTTGGCATTTTTCAGAGATTTCGCTGCCACTGCCATGTTTTGAGTTATGCCATAGTCAGTGCTCAACAGATGTCCATGTCTGTGATTATATCTGCTAAGAGCAAACTAAGTGTACTTTGTCAGTGGCTTAGGGTGTTCAGAGATGAATAAGACCTTGAGCCTCAGTAAAAGTTGATTATGGGGCCAGCGTGTATGCCCAAGGTATAAAGGGAGTGGGTAGCAGAGAAAAAGGAGAGAGGAAAGGGTTGTGCAAGGAGCTACATAGAATGTGATTCAATTTACTCTTTTTTTTGAGTTGGAGTCTCACTCCGTCGCCCAGACTGCGCAGCCTCGACCTGCTGGGTTCCGGCGATCCTTCTGCCTCAGCCTTCCGAGTAGCCGGAACTACAGGCGCGCGCTAGCTACCACGCCTGGCTAATTTTTGATTTTTTGTAGAGATGAGGTCTCGCCAAATTGCCCAGGCGGGTCTCGAACCCGTGGGCTCAGGCAATCCACTCACCTCAGCCTCCCAAAGGCGTGGGATTACAGGCTGAGCCACCGAGCCCGGCTTCAACTTACTCTTGATGCTTTGAGTACTTGCGCCTCACAGTTCTCTAGGAGGGCCAGGCAATGCCCAGGTAACCAGCAACCATGGCATGATAAGTACTTTGTTCACTGGCGAATGCACCACAACTGTCACTTCCACATCTGTACAATCCCAAATGCTGGGACCCCACCTGGTCTGGCCTGGTCCAGTGGTTACTGTCTGCTGCCTCCCAGCAGCTGCTGTGAGCACCACTGTTTTTCAGAATTAGGAGCTGGTGGCAATGGCTGAACCCTGTTGTGTTTACACTTCACTGCTAGGTGGGCACTCACGGCTCCAAGTGTGCCAGAAAATGAACACACTGTGCCTAAAACTAATGTTATTTCCTAAGTTGTATATAAAATCATTAGAAAGAAATGCTGATGCCTCTGAATTACTTGGAGCTTTCAGTTTCATAGCTATGGGGGCTCTCTGTTGACTTTACTGCTTATTATGTACAGAAACTCCAGCTGTCCAGCAGTCTCCTTCTACATGCACACACACACACACACACACACACACACGCACACTCGCATTTCTTTCTTTTTTTTGTCGTCCAGGAGGCTGGAGTACAGTGGCATGCTCACAGCTACCGCAACCTCCACCTGCTGGGCTCAGGCGATCCTTCTGCCTCAGCCTTCCAAGTAGTGGGAACTACAGGCACATACCACCGTGCCCGACTACTTTTTGATTTATTGCAGAGACAAGGTCTCGCTAAGTTTTTCCCAGGCTAGTCTCAACCCCCTGGGCTCAGGCAGTCCTCTTGCCTCTGCCTCCCAAAGTGCTAGAATTACATGTGTGAGCCACTGTGCCCAGTTGCACATATGCATTTCATATCCACTAAAGAGAAGATGGAAAGGAGGCATTTGGAAACTTTCTGGGGTGTGTCGGAAATGTTCTGCACCTTGACTTGGTTTTCTGTCATTTCTCAAAACTCACTGAATGGTAGACTTTTTTGTGTGTGCTTCACTGTTCATGAATTTTACCTGGAAAAATATGTCTAAGCAAATAAATCATGATATGATTAAGGATATGGAGGCTTAAGTGTTTAGGAGTAAAGTGGACTGCTGTCTGCAACTTATTTTGAAATGCATCAAAAATAAGATGGGCTTTGCACATGGCTCATGCCTGTAATCCCAGCACTTTGGGAGGCCTGGGAGGCTGAGGTAGGAGGAATGTTTGAGCCAGGAGTTCGACACCAGCCTGGGCAACCTAGAGAGACCTTGTCTCTAAAAAAAAAAAAAAAAATTAACCAAGCATGTTGGTGTGCACTGGTAATCCCAGCTACTGGGGAGGGTAAGGCAGAAGGATTATCTGAGCCCAGGAGGTTGAGGTTGCAGTGAGCCATGAGCGTGCCACTGCACTCCAGCCTGGGTGACAGAGTGAGACTCTGACTCAAAAAATAAAAAATGAAAATAAATACTACAGAAAATCAAAAAGAGGTAAAGTCAGTTGTAATTTTACAACCTACAGAAATCACTCTTTTTTTGTTTGGTTTTTTTTTGAGTTGAAGTCTCACTCCGTTTGGCTAGACTGGAGTGCAGTGGCCGTTCCTGGCCACTGCAGCCTCGACCTGTTGGGCTCCGGCGATCCTTCCACCTCAGCCTTCCAAGTAGCTGAAACTACAGGCGCGCGCTACCACACCTTGCTAATTTTTGGTTTATTGTAGAGATGAGGTCTCGCCAGGTTGCCCTGATGGGTCTCGAACCTGTGGGCTCAGGCAATCCACTCACCTCAGCCTCCTAAGGTGTGGGATTACAGGCTGAGCCACTGAGCCTGGCTAGAAATCACTCTTTACATTTTGATATAATTCCTGCTAGAATCTTTTTTTTTTCGCATTGTTTATGTGATTATGCTATCTTTCATTAGACTGCAATAGGGGAGTTCTTTGGGCGGGAGACTACAAAGCCTCCTTGATGTGGACTGGTCCAGAGCCTGGGCTGTTGCTGTAGGGATTCTAGGCTGGCCTAGTCAGAGTCTTCCAGCTCTTTCACAGAGTCTGAGTGAGATATGGGAGTCCTGGAACTTCCTAGAGAGCTAATTTTATACTGAAACTGCTTCTTGCTGAATGCTGTAACATTATTATCATCATATTATTAATTTGTCTGTATATTGAGCATTTTCTAAATGTGGGATCCTGCATTAAGCACTTTTCACGATTCTCTCACAGTAGCCCTGTGAGGGGGCTGCTGTTATCCCCTTTTGTGGATAAAGAGCCTGACATCAGAGAGTCACTGGATTTGGTGACAGGGTGGTTTTGGAGAGGGATGGATTCTTGCTTTGTTGCCTTTATTTATTTATTCGGAGTCAAGGTCTCACTCTGTCACCCAGGCTGTAGTGCAGTGGGATGATCACAGCTCACTGCAGTGTTGGCCTCCTGGGCTCAGGTGATCCTTCCACCTCAGCCTCCCAGGTAGCTGGGACTACAGGTGGGTACCACCATGTCTATCTAAATTTTTTTGTGATTTTTTTTTTTTGGTAGCGATGGGGTCCCACTATGTTGCCTAGGCTGGTCTCAAACTCCTAGGCTGAAGCAATTCTCATTCTTCATCCTCCAAAAGTGCTGGGATAACAGGCGTGAGCCACCACACCCAGTCATTGGCTTTTTTATGACTCAGTTTACTGGTTCCCTCCTGAATCACTGTGTTTTTCTTGCCTTTGCAGGAACCTGTGTGAAATGCAGCAAAGGGGTGTTTGGGGCCGGCCAGGCCTGCCAGGCCATGGGGAACCTCTACCATGACACATGCTTCACCTGTGCAGCCTGCAGTAAGTGTAGGGGTGGGAGTAAGGGTGTGTGTGGGGGGGGTTTAGGAGCATGGAGGTCAAGAAAGGGAGAAGAGAGATCATTTTTCCTGGAGACACGTGGCCCATAGCCCTCCACAGACCCACAGAAAGGCTGGATAGAGTCTTTTAGTGCAGGGTTTGTTAACCACCAATACAAGGCCCATCAGGATAAGGTGACTTATCACGAAGTACCAAAGATTGCCTGTGACTTTGGTGATAAGTTGAGTGGGTACAGAGTGATCCCTAATAACACCACGTTTGTAATGCATAGCAGAGGTCTCGAGATTGGGGTAAGTGCTGGGATTCACCATTCTCTGCCCTGTTGTCAGTTATCCGCCCCCCCCCCTGTGGGGATCAGCCAAAAGTGATTCATCAGCCAGTTACCCCAGTGTCAGGTGGGCCACTTTATTACTCTTTGACCCCAATCTCTGATTTCGAGTTTTCTGTATGAGCATGAGATGTGTGCACACACCACACACGTGCTGGTACCTGTTAACACACACCAGTGGACATCTTTATGCTCTAGAACCTGCATTATGATTAAAGCAGCAAATCTGGAGACTGGATTGAATTGATGGGAACTGCTCCCAGTGGAAGATTCTAACATATTGCATGTTTGCCAAGTCTGTCCAAGTTATGGATTGTGCTTGTTTTCTGGTCTCCACAAAAGATTGATTTTGAGGAGCATTTTTGGAAAATAGTCCTGCTGATGTTTTTGAATTCTATACTGAGGCTGGCAGCTCTCAGTTAAAAGGGAATGTTGCAACAAAGTTATGGCTTCTCACGGACCCATGTTGCTCAATCCTGGCTGCTCTTTAGAATCACCTGGGGAGATTTAAAAAATCAGGTGGTGCTCTAGCCCCACCCCTGACCAGGTAAGTCAGAAGCTCTAGGAGTGGAGTTTCTAGAGTGGGGCAGCAGGTGTATTTTTCCAAAGCTTCTCAGGTATTTCCAGGGTGTGGTCAGGGATGGTTTAATGCCAGGCTGCTCATTTTAGAAGCCTCCTGGAGAAGGGAAAGGAGGAACTTGCTTGCAGCTGGTGTGTGGCCCAGCCATAGATCCTGATTCCCACTATTAAGTTAACAGTGACACGGACCTGTCACCTAACCTGCTGAACTTGGATGGCCTAGGCAGAACCTGAGTTCTAAACTTCACACTTCGATCCTCGCTGCAGTTTTTCCTAAAACATGTGCCTGAGAGTTTATGGTTTGCACAATATTCATTGTTTACCTTTGTAAGGAAAAACTGGGACAGACATTGACATGGATCAAAAAGCCTACAGAGTGTCCTCAATGGAAATCTAGGAGCTGCCTGGTTATCTGATTCTCTGGGTCTCTGGGCCTTTCCTTGTCTCTGAGCTGAACTACACTCTGTAAGTTGTAGACTATTGGTGGTAATACACATGAATCTTGTCCATGGCAATGCGAACTGTATCTGGTGGAGATGTGATTGCTTATGGCTGCCCTGTAGAGACTGACCAGTTTTGCATCTATTAAGCATATTCATTTCAGTATTCCTGATGGCCTTACATGTATGGATTTTTGCTTTCTCCTAGTTATTACACCTTACAAGTTTCTTCATTAAACAATGAGTTAAATAAAATCTTTGACACATGCTTGTGTTTTATTATCTCTGTGGAGGCTGTAATCAGACCCTTCTTTAAAATGTATCTTTGATTTTTGACTCTGGCAACTATTTCTCAATATTTGCTCTATTTCCCAGGAAATAAATATTAAGTAGAGTTTGTTTTTCACCTCAAGCAATTACCATTTGAACTGGGAAGGCTGTGGGGGGAGGGAGAAAAGAGTTAGGATGAAAACCTATTAATAAGTGTCTTAGTCTGTTTAGGCTGTTATAGCAAAGTACCATAGACTGAGTGGCTTATGGACAATGGAAATATATTTCTCACAATTCTGGAGACTGGAAAGTCCAAGATCAAGGTCCTGACAGATTCAGTGTTTGATGAAGACCCACTTTCTGATTCATGGACGGCTTCTCGCTGTGTCCTTACATCGTGGAAAAGGGAAGGGAGCTCTCTGGGGCTTCTTTTATAAGGGCCCTAATCCCATGGCTGAGGGTTCCATCTCATGGCCCAATTACTTCCCAAAGGCCCCACCTCCTATCACCCCATCTCCTTGATGGTTAGGATTTTAATCTATGAATTTTAGGGAGACATGAACAGTTAGCCCATTGCAGATGAGTCAATTGGTTCTACCTTATAGCTGCTTCAATAACTCCCTGTTCCTTAATGAATTGAGTTTATCTTGTTTCAAAATGTGACAAGCACAGACACTTAAGGAAGACAGGATGGGTTGGGTTTTTCTTGGTGTAGCATTTAAGGTCCTTGTGGTCTTGTTCCTGTCTTATCACTTCCTACTCGCTGTCACAGTCAAACTGAACTTCTCTTTTTCACTTCCATGCCTCTGATCGCACTGTTCCCTAGAATCTCCTCTCTCCATTCAATTCATACATTTAAATTCTTTTTTTTTTTTGAGTTGGAGTCTCACTCTGTCGCCCAGACTGGAGTGCAGTGGCCGCTCCTGGCCACCGCAGCCTCGACCTGCTGGGCTCCGGCGATCCTTCTGCCTCAGCCTTCTGAATAGCCGGAATTACAGGCATGCGCTACCATGCCCGGCTGATTTTTTGATTTATTGTAGAGATGAGGTCTCGCCAAGTTGCTCAGGTGGGTCTCGAACTCGTGGGCTCAGGCAATCCACTCACCTCAGCCTCCCAAAGACACGCGATTACAGGCTGACCCACCGAGCCCGGCTCATTTAAATTCTTGTCTAGCCTTAAGACCAGCTCAAATGCCTCCTCTTCCAGGAAGTCTTCCCTGTTCCCCTAGCAGGAGGGTACCTTTTCCCCCAAATTTGGATGCTCTGCTTTCTTGTTGGTGTTATCAGGGTAGAGTGTCAATCACACTCCCTGTGTTTCTAGTGCCAGCAAACCAGACCCTAGAACAGAGTTGTGAAAGGAATGAGGACCAGGACTCTGTCAAAAAGGGAGCACAGTGGCATTGCCTTTTGCTGCTCCTGTTATGCAAATGCCCTGCTGCCTCTCCAGCTGTAGGGGGCATTTGGTGAGTTGGAGACCCTGACATGTGTCTGAGCAGCTTTGGTTGGGCACTAGACGTAACTTGCCTTTGTTCAGTTAACTTATTGCTGCCCTTTAACTCAGCTTTCAGCAGAAGGAGGAGGCACTCGGGCACTCTGTGTTCCGGCTCTGCAGGTCCTCGAGAGTGTCTCTGTGAGCCTCAGCGCCATGGGGACGGTGTGACTGGAGCCCAGGTGCATCCCGTCTGTCACCTCATTCTTAGCTGAGAACGTGGGGGCAGAGACGGGAAGAGAATTTCTCAAGGACAAAAGCTGGTGCTGGAACTCGCACCCGAATCCAGGGCTCCTGAATCTAGGTTTGCCTTGTACTTCCCTGTTTTTTGGTTCTCCCTCTTCTGATTTGCTTTCTAGCCAAGGGAAAAGAAGGGTGTTTTCTGTGTTCTTCATCATATTTGATTGTTGGTAGAGAGAGCCTGGTTAGTGTGTGTACTTCTGAGTGTATATGTGTGTTTTCTTTTTTCCTGTTTCATATATGAAAAGAACCTAGCTTAAACATGTGTCTATATATGGTACTTAGAGCTAGATTGTGTACGTGTATATTTGTAGGTATATGCACACACTTCTTGAGTTTCATGGATACTGCATTCAACGTAATGTTGGGATACAGTCCCACTCACACACACTTATAAGACAAAGCCAAGGCCTGATGGGTTTGACTGGTAAAGATACAACAGGCCACTTTGGGTTCAGGCAGTTTATGACATAGACAACAGAAAGAAGACTATGCTGGAGGTGCCAACTTCCTGGGTACGCTGAAGGTGACACTGAAACAAAAGGGGCCAGTGACTGCCACACAAGTCATGGGAACCTGAGGAGTCATGCTAGACCACAGCTGAGAGGTCTCAGAGCCCAAAGCTGTGTTCAGAGGGGTGGGCAGAAAGCTCTGTACCTCATTAGAGATGAGACACTGTCTGGTGACAGGGCTCCCAGGGGAACAGGGAGGTGAATGGGAGATGCCCTAGCATCCTTCTATGTTCTAGAAGACTGTGTGTGTTCCACCAAGGCTTAGATGAATCTTGGCCTGCATGGATACGTGCAATGCTCTCCCAGGCTCCATGGCCTCCCCTACATGGGTATACACATCTCCCCACCCACTGATAAGAAACATTCATGCTTACTTCATTTTTAGCGGTGAGAACAGCATGACAAACCACACAGAATTTTTTTTTTTTGAGTCAGAGTCTCACTCTGTTGCCCAGACTGGAGTGCAGTGGCTCGCTCACGGCCACTGCAGCCTTGACCTGCCGGATTCAGGTGATCCTTCTGCCTCAGCCTTCCAAGTAACTGGAACTACAGGCATGCACCGCCCTGTCCAGCTAAGTTTTTGATTTATTGTAGAGATGAGATCTCACCAAGTTGCCCAGACTGGTCTTGACCTCCTGGACTCAGGCAATCCTCTTGCCTCTGACTCCCAAAGTGCTGGGATTACAGGTGTGAGTCACTGTGCCCAGCCAAGAAAATTGTAAAGGCAGAAACCTGCTATGCTAGCATTGAAGCACAGCTATTTTCATTTTGTTTTTCCCTTCCAGTTTTTGTCTAGGTTTATGGACATTTTTAGAATTGTGATCATAGTATATAGACAATGTATCCTTTTTTAGTTAATCTTATGTCACAAGTTCATAATAATTTTAGCAGTTACATGGAAATCGACTGAGTGGTACCACAGTTTTACGGCATTTAACTCATTTAGGGTTTGTGGGTTATCACACATAGACCTAGTGAAGACTTTGTGCTTACATCTTTTTTTTCCTCTCTGCTGAATTGTTTCCTTGGTTTTTGTTTCCAGAAGTAAGCATTCAGGGTGCAGTGCGTGGGCGTGTGTGTGGTTTGTAAAGTTACCTTCTTTTTTGATGTGCTCCTTGGACTGTGTGGAGATGTGAGTGGGTCTCCCTCCTCCCCCTACTGGCTCTGCCCACCTGAGGTGGCCATACCCCTAACTGGACGCTCTCAGGAAGCTGCTGGTACACTCTAGAGTGGGAGGGTAGGTCAGTGGGGGAGGGTAGGAGTGGCCTTTGCCACACCCGCATATACTTGCGTGTCAAGTGACCTGTCTGAGGAGAGGCTGGCACCCACCTGTGTCTCAAGAGAGATGGAATGAGAAAGGAGGAACAGTGTGCTGACCTGTTTGGTCAAGTGGAGTTTCCCTTGGCACCTTCTAGAACAGACTATGAGAGAGAGAAAGTGGACAAGGCCCTGAGACCTCACTCCAGTCAGTTTTAGGTCTAAAAATTAAGTTTTTTTGCTTGTTTGTTTTTGTTTTTTATTTTCGAGGCAGGCTCTTACTGTGTTGCCCAAACTGGAATGCAGTGGCATGATCATGGCTCACCTCAGCCTTGACCTCCCAGGCTTAGGCAATTTTCCCACTTCAGCCTCCTGAGTAGCAGAAACTACAGGCATGCGCCACCACACGTGGCTAATTTTTAAATTTTTTTGTAGAAATGAGGTATCGCTATGTTGCCTAGGCTGGTCTCAGATTCCTGGGCTCAAGTAATCCTCCTGCCTTGGCCTCCTAAAGTGCCGGGATTACAAGCATGAGCTACCATTCCCATCCAAAAAAGTAAGGTTTTTAAACACTAAGCATATTCCACCCTAGAGTCCTGGTGAAGCCTGGTGTTCATGATTTCTATTAACTTTTCAACTCTGAGTTGCAATATGATGGACTAGATAAGAGACACCACATTCTCCCCCCAGGAGCCCTGGCGCCCACCTTGGAGAGTGGAGGTTTAAGCAGCCAGTCCCAAGAGGCTGACGGAAATTATGCCCAGTGCAGGCCTGAGCTCAGAGGAAGATCTCGGGGCCAGACCAGGTCCACTCAGGGGACAGCACTGAGCTGTGCAAGTCAAGGCCAGAAGCAATTTCGGTGTCTGACCAATTGCTTGTATTCTCGTGTGGGCAGATGCACTGCAATCTGCTGGCCATATCTTAGCGGTGAACAAAAACAACGAAACTAAGTATTATACTGTTGCTCATCTCCCAGAAACCAAGTGTCCATGCCTGTTAAGGACAGTGAGTGGGTTTTACAGTTAAATCTCACACATGAAGATCTAGCCTGGGGAAAAGTCTGAGAGAGTAGAAAGCCTGCATCTAGCACACTCACCTGATGCCATTGTGTTACTTGAGATAAGCAAGGACTACATCTAGTGTTTTAGAACAGAGGTTCTTAGTGAATACATAAGTGCTTGGTGTTTGACCCACCAGGAAGTTTACATCTGAAGTCCTGGAGGCTTATTGTCAGCTATCTTGTTTTTCTTACAAAGTCTAAATACAGCGTCTGAAGTCCTGTACCCTTTTTGTTGACTCTGTACATGGCCTCTTCAGCCCAGCCTTTGAAAATACTCACATATTCTGAGTTCATCAAGTCCCTGAACTAGGGAGGTCTTCCTTTAATTCATGCAGGGCTGCTTCCTTAAAACAGTCAATGTGCATTTATAGGTAGCTTATAGGTGAGCTCTCTAGCTTACTGTGGGCCTGGCACCATATAACCTTCCACCCCCAGCAGCTCATAAATCTTTGTAACAATCCAGGGAGTTCAGCACTGTTATTATTACCCTCAAGTTACAGATGTGTAGGTAGAGGCTTGGAGAGTTTCGTTTGTGGTTGGTTATGTCATTGTGAAGTGGTGTGGTCAGCTCTTGAACCAAGACTGTATGGATCCATAGCTCTTGCTTTTAGCCACTGTATTAAATTACCTTTGCTTAGGGAGAAATATTTGTCAAAGACAGATACTTGGCTCTGGGCACGGGATCTTGCTGCCTCGGGGTTGTGTGACAACAAAATTGGATATTTGGCTTCCCTCGAGCTGTGAGCGTAGGAGGTGGCCTGGGGCTGGGCATAGGGGAGGTGGAATTTAATAACGGAATGCGCCCACAGGAGAGAAATGAACTGAGGGCTTTGATGGGAGCTCTATTCCTTAGGCCTTTGATTCCTGAATTCTGAGCCATTGAGTTGTCCCGGTATTTCTCATCGTGTTCAGCGTTTATGTCTGAGCTGAATGAGTCAGCTGGATCTAAGGAAAAAGTTGGCGGTCAAGAATGTGAGAAAGGAAGAGTGGGCAGATGCTCAAGGAAATCAGTAGGCTAGGGAACGTTCAGGAAACAGCCAGATAAACTCGATCTGGGCAAAGGGCTGCACAGGTTGGGAGAGGGCACGGGCGACTCTTACTTGGCATGCTGTCACAGGGTCTCTTGTGTTCATCTCTAGTAAGGCCTGTTCTGCAGGGGCGCTGGAATTGCGGCCCGACTTGTTTTCCCAGGTCAAACTTTGCTGATGCTGTGAAGTCCCTGACAGTGGCAGAACCTCAGATTCCATGTGCCTGTCACATGAACAGAGTCTGAGCGGTGGGGGCTGCACTATATTATGTAGTCTTGACGTCACTTACACCCTTATATGGCCACATCAGCATTCTGATCACCTTATGTGCACGTGTGTGGTTTTGGTTGGAAAGCTCAATCTTTCTCCCTCAGTAATTCCAGGCCAAGGGTGGTACCTGATGGTGCCCAGGGTGTCTGTCACCTGCCTCTGCAACTCTCTAAGAGGAGAATGAGGAGACGTCACTGGGGCCACCACACCCCAGTTAGCATGAAGGTGTTGTACCATGGTGCCTCATCTCAGAGCCAGGATCCTGTGTTTAGGGATTAAGACCTTCTCCAGAGACCTGACCCTTATTCCTCAGATCTTCTTGGCTCACTCATTCGCCGAGAGCATCCCTTCTTCCATCTGTCTCTCAGATGTTCTCTTAAACTCCTCTTCCTCACTCTTGCCCCTCTGCCTTCCTTCTCCTTTCGTCTCCCTTTCCTCCTTGCTCTCTCCCTTTGCACCCAGCTTCCCGCCGGTGCTCCTGTGCCCATAATGCTCGTTGTAATGTGTGCCCCTGTCTGTGGAGCGTGTATTTGCTGTCTTCTCATCCCCCACCCTTGCCTCCCAGCCACACTTGTTTTGCACAGTTGGACTTGGGGGTCTCAGAGCGGTTGCACAGCTAGTGAGTGGGAATATGGGACTCTAGCTCAAGTGTAGGTGGCCCACTGCACATGTGCTGCCACCGCACCCATGGTCTTCACCCTTCACTGTGCATCCATCACAGTCACGGGGAGCCTGTTGCAGGGCAGACCCCAGCTCACCTGCAGAAAGCCCGATTCCCACATGTGATGACCATCCAGGGGATGTGACGCCATCAGCTGGGAGCTTGTCCGTGGCCCTGCATTTGGCCACACCACCCACCCTTCTTGTTCTGCATTTGGACATCAGCCTTCTGGCCTGTCTCTTGAACTCTAGACCTGTCCTGTCTGGTACGGCAGCCGCTGGCCCCCTGTGGCTCTTGAGCATTTGAAATGTGGCTAGTGTGACTAAGGAACTGCATTAAAATTTTTTTTTCATTTAATTAAAGTTTAAATAGCCACTGTGACTCATGGCTGTCAATATTGGAGAACACATAGAAAAATCTCTAGTTGCTAAATCTTTTTAACCAGAGTTCACTTATTAGTATGAAATTATCAGGGAATTTGATTATTTTTGATACTTCATACAATCAACAAAGTAAATATAGTCACATTATTAAAAAAATACATATGGGAGGAAAAAATCACTTATAACTCAATATCAGAAGGAAACAAAAATGTATGTTGTGCCTACATAGACATTGTTCTTGCTTGGTTGTCATCAAGGTGTAAGTTTGCTTTTATGCCCTGCATTTTCTGCTTAGAAGTATATCACATGCCCTGTCCCTTGTTGCTCCATAGTCTTCATAACCATCGGCTGCGTAAGATCCTGGTTGACTTGACTCAAAACAATCTTCCTGCCAGTGCAGGTTTACAGGGGAAGAGAACTCTTGCCACAGGAGCTCCCAGACTCTTCACAGGGTTACTGAGGCTGGGTGTGGTCCTGTGGCCAGGCTTTCAAGAATCAGATGCTCTTCCAGGGCACTGGTCAGCCTGGGAGTCTGGAAAATCCAATGCCAGACCAGAGACTGCAGGCCCTTCCCTGTGGTCAGGGCCAGGGTGACAGCTGTGCTTCTCCATGCCACTGGCAGCCCTTAGAGTGGTAGCATTTGGATGCCAGCAGGATCCCGAATGCCGGTGGGCAGACTCTCTCTGCCTCTTGCGTGGGTCAATGCTGTCACCTCCTAACTGGCCTCTGGTCCTGTTTGCTTCCCCCGTGCTCCTGTTCCTCCATCTACACTGGTCTCTGAGCACAGCAATGACAAGGCCACTCCCCAGCTTGGAGACCTGCAGCCACTTCTTGCCTTAGCGTCATAGTCCAGTTCCTTCACTTGGTGTTGATCACATTCCTTAGCTAGCTCTAATGCCTTGCTTGTCTTATTCTTGCCACCCTCTGTCCCTGAGTCACTGGGCCATACAGAGCATCACCTGCCTTTTCCTGCCCCCTCGTCACCTTTACCTTTCATCACACTTTCCCTTCAGTGTCCTCCATTGCGATCTCCTCTGTGACTCCTCTGATTTTGAGTGTTATGTATACTTTGTGTAAAAGGTGTTTTAAATTATGATTAGATTGAAACTGTTTGTGGGAACCTCTGTTTCCCAAACCTAGATGGTCAGTTTGAGAAGATTATAGACAGCGTTTAACTGATCGTGCTTTACTCCCTGAGATCCTTTAGCACACCTTTAGTAAAATTCAGAACACAGAATAAATGTTGGAATGATTAAAGGTGGCACTTAAAACCATTACCCATTATCCATCATTTCCTATTCCCTACCCTCTGTCCCCCAACCCTAGGCCACCACGAATCTACTCTCTACCCTTATTGATTTTGTCTATTCTGGAAATTTTATGTAAATGGAATAATGCAATATGTGATCTTTTGTATCTGGCTTTTTTCACTGAACCGGTGTTCCATGTTCATCCACGTTGTAACATGCGTCAGTACTTCACTCCCTTTTCATGACTGAATAATGTTCCCCATGTATAGATGCACCACATCTTGTTTATCTGTTCAACAATTGATGGACAATTGTTTTCACTTTTTGACTATTATAAATAATGCTCCTATGAATATTACTGTACAAGTTTTTATGCGAATGTATTTTTTAAAAAATTTGAGTTGGAATCTCACTCTGTTGCCCAGGCTGGAGTGCAGTGGCATGCTCACGGCCACTGCAGCCTCAAGCTGCTGGGCTCTGGCAATCCTTTTGCCTCAGCCTTCCAAGTAGCTGGAACTACAGGCACATGCCACCACGCCCGGCCCATTTTTTGATTTATTGTAGAGATGAGGTCTTTCCAAGTTGTCTAGGCTGGTCTTAAACCCCTGGGCTCAGACAATCCTCTTGCCTCAGCCTCCCAAAGTGCTGGGATTATAGGCATGAGCCACTGCGTCCAGCGTGAATGTATCCTTTCTTTTCTCTTGGGTAGATACCAGGAGTGAAATTGTTGAGTCATGTGATAACTGTGTTTAACTTTTTAAGGGATTGTTCTCCAAAGCAGCAACAGCATTTTATATTCCCACTAACAATGTATGAGGGTTTCGATGTCTCTGCATCCTTGCCAACACTTTTGTTTATCTAATTTTTAAATTCTGACTGTCCTACTGGGTGTGTAGATCTCAATGTGGTTTTGATTTACATTTTCCTGATGACTAATGATATTGGGCATCTTTTCATGGGCTTATTGGCCATTTGTATGTCTTATTTGGGAAAAATGTCTTAATCAATTCTTTGCCCATTTTAAATTGAATTATTTGTCTTTTTATTCTTGAGATTTAATAGTTCTCTATATTTTAATATAAGCCCCCTGTCAGATATATGATTTGCAAATATTTTCTCTCATTCTGTGGATTGTCATTTCACTTTCTTTTTTTTGTTGTTTTGTTTTCCTTTTGAGTTGGAGTCTCACTCTGTTGCCCAGACTGGAGTGCAGTGGCCGCTCCTGGCCACCGCAGCCTCGACCTGCTGGGCTCTAGCAATCCTTCTGCCTCAGCCTTCCTAGTAGCTGGAACTACAGGCGCGCGCTATCATGCCTGGCTCATTTTTGATTTATTGTACAGATGAGGTCTAGCCAAGTTGCCGAGGCAGGTCTCGAACCCGTGGGCTCAGGCAGTCCACTCACCTCAGCCTCCCAAGGCGCGGGATTACAGGCTGAGCCACCGAGCCCGGCTCACAAATTTTTTTTTTTTGAGTTGGAGTCTCACTCGGTCGCCCAGACTGGAGTGCAGTGGCTGCTCCCGGCCACCGCAGCCTCGACCTGCTGGGCTCCGGCGATCCTTCCGCCTCAGCCTTCCGAGTAGCCGGAATTACAGGCATGTGCTACCACGCCTGGCTGATTTTTTGGTTTATTGTAGAGATGAGGTCTTGCTGCCCAGACGGGTCTCGAACTTGCGGGGTCAGGCAATCCACTCACCTCAGCCTCCCAAAGGCGTGGGATTACAGGCTGAGCCACCGAGCCCGGTTAAATGTTTTTAATTTTAAAAATTGTTCAAGGGTACCTGCATAATGAACATTTGTATACCTAACCCTGAATTATACCCCACATATTTAAAATTTTAAAAAGAAAAAAAAATTGTTTTAGCCAGAGTACTGTTGGCTAAAGAGTTTTTTAACTTTGTTGCGATATAATTATCTACTCTTTCTCTCTTTTGTTGCCTGCGTTTTTGGTGCTTTTTGTAAGAAAACATTGCCTAACCCAAGGTCATGAAGATTCATGTCCATGTTTTCTTCTAAAAGTTTTAAAGAGATTTAGCTAATAAGAAAAAATCTTATTTGTCTGGACAGTTACCATTTCTGGTCCTCTTCATTCCTTTGTTTAGATTCAGATTTTCTTTTTTTTTTTTTTGAGTTGGCGTCTCACTCTGTCACCCAGACTGGAGTGCAGTGGCTGCTCCCGGCCATCGCAGCCTCAACCTGCTGGGCTCCAGCAATCCTTCTGCCTCAGCCTTCCAAGTAGCCAGAGTTACAGGCACGCGCTACCATGCCTGGCTAATGTTTTTTTTTTAATTGTAGAGATGAGGTTTCGCCAGTTGCCCAGGCGGGTCTCGAACCCGCAGGCTCAGGCAATTCACTCACCTCAGCCTCCCAAGGCGCGGGATTACAGGCTGAGCCACCGGGCCCGACCTAGATTCAGATTTTCATCTGGTACCATTTTTCTTCTGCTTGAAAGACTTCTTTTAATGTCTTCTCTTTATTTATTTATTTTTCCAGTGCTGATCAAGTGATGAGTTCTTTCAACGTTTGTGTATCTGAATTCATCTTTATTCCACTTTTGGTTTTGGTATTTTTTTGCTGGATATAGAATTCTAGGTTGATAGCTTTTTTGTTTTCTTTAAAGCTATTCTACTGTTTTCTTGCTTGTTATGTTTTCAGTGAGAAATCTGATGTTGTGTTTATATTTGTTTCTCTGAAGGTAACATGTTTTTTCCCCTCTGGCTACTTTAAGACTTTCATCCTTATCATTGATTTTGAGAAATTTGATTATGTTGCCCCTTGATGTGCTTTCGTGTTTCTTGTGCTTGGGCATTGGTTGAGCTTCTTGGATCTGTGAATTTATAGTCTTCATCAAATCTGTTTCTTCACATCCCCTCCATCTCCCACATAGGGACTCTGATTGCTCCTGTCTTGGGCATCTTGAACGTGCCCCAAAGCTCACTTATGTTCCTTTTGTTAATTTTAAAATTATTTTCCTCTCATCTTGTTTCATTTTAGACATTATCTATTGCTGTATCTTTAAATTCACTAATATTTTCTCTTGTAATGTGTAATGTGCAATCTGTTCATCCAGTGTATTTTTCATCTCAGACATTTTGTTTTCACTTTCAGCAGTGCAGTTTGGGTCTTTTAAATCTTTTCCACATTGCTATTTTTGGACACATGGAATATAGTAGCAATAGTTTTTTTTTTTTTTTTGAGTCGAAGTCTCACTCTGTCACCCAGACGTGAGTGCAGTGGCACATTCATGGCTGCCACAGCCTCGATCTGTTGGGCTCAGGTGATCCTTCTGCCTCAGCCTTCCAAGTAGCTGGAACCACAGTCACCTGCCACCATACCCGGCTAATTTTTTGATTTATTGTAGAGATGAAGTCTTGCCATGTTGCTTAGGCTGGTCTCAAACCCCTGGACTCAGGCAATCCTCTTGCCTCTGCTCCCCAAAGTGATTATAGGCATGAGCTACCGCACCTAGCTAAAAATAACTTTTAGTCCTTCTCTTTGTCAGATCTGGGTTGATTTACGTAGATTGATTATTCTCTGTGGGTTGTTCTTTCCCACCTCTTTTGTGTGTCTGGTAATCTTGGATTGGAAGCCAGACAGTGTAAGTTTTATCTTATTGAATTATAGGTATTTTGTATTCTTTAAATCTTTTTTTTTTTTTTTTGAGTTGGAGTTTCACTCTGTTACCCAGGCTGGAGTGCAGTGGCACACTCATGGTCACCGCAACCTTGACCTACTGGGCTCAGGTGATCCTTCTACTTCAGCCTTACAAGTAACTGGAAACACAGGCATGTACCACCACGCCTGACTAATTTTTTTTCTTTATTGTAGAGATGAGGTCTTGCCATGTTGCTCAGGCTGGTCTCAAGCCCCTGAGCTCAGGCATTCCTTTTGCCTCTGCCTCTCAAAATATTAGAATTACAGGAGTGAGCCACCGCACCAAGCTTCTTTAAATCTTTTGAGTTTTGTTCCAGGGTGCAATTAAGTTATTTGGAAATAGTGATCCTTCTAGTCTTACTTTTATGATTTGCTGGATGAGTTCAGAGTAGGCTTAGACTAGGGCTAATTATTCCTCACTCTCAAGGCTGGTGGGTATAGGCACTGTTTCCAGCCCTTGTGGACACCAGGCACTATTCTTGCTAATCTTTCAGATGTTTGTCCCATGACTTTAGTTAGTTTCCTCACAGGCACAAGCTGATCATTGCTCTGCTGAATACTCAAAGGAGACCCTCTGCACATCACTGGGCTTTCTCTCTGTGTTGCATCTTTTTCTCTGATCCAAATGATAATGGTCTGGAGTAGTGGGAATGGAAAACAAATAGAGAATGCATTTATAAAACTGCAAGACAAAAAAAAGACATGGAATGGCAAATGAGAAGAAAATTGGAACATGGGGCAGCTCACTCCAATTGAGGTCCTTGGACCAGTGCTGGCCTACAAGGAGATGAGCACAGAAGTTGAGAATGTTTATCTTTTTTTTTTCTTTTTGAGTTGGAGTCTATACTCTGTTGCCCAGACTGGAGTGCTTTTTTTTTTTTTTTTTTTTTTTTTTGCTGGGTTCCCCTCTTTTTTTTTTTTTTGAGTTTGGAGTCTCACTCTGCTGTCGCCCAGGCTAGAATGCAGTGGCACACTCATGGCCACTCTGGCGTTGACTTGCTGGGCTCTGGTGATCCTTCCGCCTCAGCCTTCCAAGTAGCTGGAACTACAGGCGCATGCCACCACACCCGGCTATTTATTTATTTATTTATTTAATTTTATTTTTTATTTTTTTTGAGTTGGAGTCTCACTCTGCCACCCAGACTGGAGTGCAATGGCCGCTCCCGGCCACCGCAGCCTCGACCTGCTGGGCTTCGGCGATCCTTCCACCTCAGCCTTCCAAGTAGCTGGAACTACAGGCGCGCACTACCATGCCCAGCTAATTTTTGATTTGTTGTAGAGATGAGGTCTCATCAAGTTGCCCAGGCGGGTCTCAAACCCGTGGGCTCAGGCAGTCCACTCACCTCGGCCTCCCAAAGGCACGGGATTACAGGCTGAGTCACCGAGCCTGGTCAATTTTTTATTTATTATAGAGACAAGGCCTTGCCAAGTTGCTCAGGCTGGTCTTGAACTTGCAGGCTCAGGCAATCCACTCGCCTCGGCCTCCCAAAGTGCTGGGATTACAGGCTGAGCCACTAAGCCCAGCTTTTTTTTTTTTTGAGTTGGAGTCTCACTATGTTGCCCTGGCTGGAGCACAGTGGCATGCTCATGGCCACCACAGCCTCGACCTGCTGAGCTCAGGTGATCCTTTCGCCTCAGCCTTTGAAGTAGCTGAAACTACAGGCGCCCGCTACTATGCCCAGCTAATTCTTTTGATTTATTGTAGATATGAGGGCTCACCAAGTTTCCCAGGCTGGTCTTGAACCCCTGAGCTCAGGCAATCTTCTGCCTCAGCCTCCCAAAGTGCTGGGATTTCAGGCTTGAGCCGCCGCACCCATCCCAGAGTTCCCCTCTGATCCTAGTTTTATCCCCACCACCACACTCTCTCCAAGGAATCCTACAGGGTTAGGTGATGGCCAAGGTTGTACTTCTGGGAAGTGACAAAGGCAAAACTGTTCCTCACGCCTGAGTGCTTTTCTACTTTGTACCTTTCTGCATTATTCCTTAGCTTACTGAGGCTGGGCGAGCCCACAAAATCCAAGTTGGATCTCTGTTTCATTTGGGCCAAACCAGTTTGGTTGCTTTGTTATTAGCAATGCTTTTTTTTTTTTTTGAGTCAGAGTCTCACTCTGATGCCCTAGCTGGAGTGCAGTGGCACCATCAGCCTTGACCTCCTGGGCTCAGGTGATCCTTCAGCCTCTGCCTCCCAAGTAGATGGGAATACAGGTGTGCACTACTACTCCTGGTTAATTTTTAAGTTTTTTTGTAGAGGCAAGATCTGGCTATGTTTCCTAAGCTGATCTTGAACCCCTGGGCTCAGCCATCCTCCCGCCTTGACTTCCTAAATTGCTGGGATTACAGGTATGCGCCACTGTGCCTGACCAGCAATACCTTTTAAGAGTTAATTTAGGGGCATAGCAGCTCAAGCCTGTAATCCGAGAACTTTGGAAGGCCGAGGTGAGAGGATTGCCTGAGCCCACAGGTTTGACGCCAGCCTGGGCAACTTGGTAAGACCTAATCTCTACAACAAATAAAAAAATTAGCTGGGCATGGTGGTGCACGCCTACTTGGAAGGCTGAGTTGGAAGGATAACCTGGGCCTAGCAGGTTGATGCTGGGTTGTCCGTGAGTGTGCCACTGCACTCCAGCCTGGGCGATGGAGTGAGACTCCAATTCAAAAAAAAAAATAAAAAAGAGTTAACCTATTCTGGCAAAGCTGTTTGAAGAAATAGATCAGATAGAATTTTGTGTGATCATGTAAATTTCTAAATCTGCCCCAGTCACAATTGGCTGTCAAGGACTTGAGATATACTTGTTCATGTGCTAGAGTGGAATTTGTAATGTTATTTTAATTAATTTATATTTTTGTATAAATAGCCACATGTGGCTAGTAGCCACTGTGGATGGCACAGGTACAAGTTACTAATTGGGACAGTACAATAAAAACAATCTAAATGATTGCTAATTTTTACTTTCTTTTCTTGGAAAGTTTTTTCATTGTCAAGAAAAATGTTTTTTTTTTTTTCAGGGAGGTATGTTGGAACTGAAATTTGTGGTAGTTACAATTAAGAACCAGTTACAGTTAAGAATGAGTTACAATTAAGAACCAATTACTTTTGCAGGATAGGTTATAACTCATTTCTATTTTAGAGGGAAGGGAGAATGGTGAACGTTATTGCAAATTTAGTTTTGTCAGATTACATGGCTGGCTCTTCTTTGTGACATATGTAACTGCTGTTTCCTTTGCTAAACTGCACTGGCTCTATCAGGTGCCTTTTTCTTTTTACTACGGAAGATGCCCTGAAGGCAAATATAAGATAGTCATTCACTGCATCCATAGGAAATATCTTTTGGGTTTGGATTCTCTATGAGTCTGCACGTTTATTAGTCCGTACCTCCTAAACTACTGATGAAATAGGAA
Source organism: Cephalopachus bancanus (assembly GCA_027257055.1). Classification (NCBI taxonomy): domain Eukaryota; kingdom Metazoa; phylum Chordata; class Mammalia; order Primates; family Tarsiidae; genus Cephalopachus; species Cephalopachus bancanus. The sequence continues at coordinate 509,641 of JAPVLO010000657.1, read as the reverse complement.
CATAAAGACAACTTTGACCACTGTATTCCAAAACTATAAAAACTATTTATTTAGTCAGTGTTTTTTTTTTTTTTTTTGAGTTGGAGTCTCACTCAGTCGCCCAGACTGGAGTGCAGTGGCCGCTCCCGGCCACCACAGCCTTGACCTGCTGGGCTCCGGTGATCTTTCTGCCTCAGCCTTCCGAGTAACCGGAATTACAGGCATTTGCTGCCACGCCCGGCTGATTTTTTGATTTATTGTAGAGATGAGGTCTCGCCAAGTTGCCCAGGCGGGTCTCGAACCCGCGGGCTCAGGCAATCCACTTACCTCAGCCTCCCAGAGCGCTGGGATTACAGGCTGAGCCACCAAGCCCGGCTTAGTCAATGTTTAGTGTGACTATACACCCACCTATTTCCTGGTGAGGGGAGTTCCTCCACTGGAAGCAGAGTCCTGAAACTAGAATTTGGAAAAGGTAACACTGACATTCCCATCATTTTTATGTTTGGTGCTGATTGCCCAGGGCCGGCCTAGGTCTTAGCACTTTTGACTATGATGAGTTGTATCAAGTGGAAATGCGGGTTCAGACAGGCCTGAGTTATTGTCTCACTCAGTGGTTCTCAGTGTGGTCGCTGGAATAGCACCATCCACATCACTTGGGAACTTGCTAGAAATGCAGATTCTCAGGCCCCTTTCCAGACCTTCTAAATCAAACACTCTGGGGAGGGGGCTCAGAAATCTGCTTTAATAAACCTACCAGGTGATTCTAAAGCATGGTAAAGAGTTGGGAACCTCTGGCCTGACTCTTTGGTGTTCACCCCTTGGCCCTTCCGTGTTGTTCTCTGTGTGTACTACAGCCACAGCTGGCTCCTTGGTGTCATGCCTCTGAGTATGTGCTGCTTTAGGAAGTGAGTGAGGATGGTGATATTTGTCCCCCCTCAAGCTAGCAGAGTGGGGTTAAATGGGGGAATGCCAAGAAGTCCATTTTCTTCCTGGCCATGGGCTGAATGTTTATGTCCTCCCCAGATTCTTATGTTGAAACCCTAATCCCAACGTCATGATATTTGGAGGTGGGGCCTTTGGGGATACTTGGAGATCATGAGGGTGGAACCTTCATGAATGGAATTAGTGCCCTTAGAAGCCGAGCCCAGAGATGCTAGTTAGTTCTCTTTCCACCATGTGAGGACACAGCAAGACAGCCAAATCTTGAAGAGGTCTCTCGCCAGGAACCTGACCCTGCTGGCACCCTGATCTTGGACTTCACCGCCAGAGCTGTGTTTATTGTTTAAGCCACCCCATTTATAATATTTTGTTCTAGCAGTTTAAGCTGGCTAAGATCTTCCCCTTAGCCTGAGAGATATTCCTTTCGGAACAGAGAGTGAGAAAGACAGCACAGTGTGGTGGAATGAGTATTGACTTTGCATCAGAAAGACCTGGGTTCGAGTCCCAACTCTTCAGATAGTTACTTTTATCTACATAGGTAAGTTTGATTGACCTGTTTAGCTTTTGTTTCTTCATTGTCAAGAGAACGATTCAGTGAAACTCCATCACGATGCCATAAATGAGGTTCAGCTGCCTAAAGTTTAGGACATGTTATTGCAAGATTAATGAAATGACCCAAGCCTGCCTTCACGGCTGGCCTGCTTGGTCAGCTACTGTCTGTGCAACTGTCTGTCCTGGTCATGGCCGTGATTTGGCACCATCTAGTGGCAGTTGGGTGTTCTAGTTTAAATGTCACTGAGGATTCTGGATCCGGCACTTGATTGGAACTTTCAGGACAGCGCAGTGATTCCAGGTATTTCCAAGGTAGCTGGCATCTGTTTCATTGACTGGATCTGGAGTGCTTCAGTCTGGAGAATACCTTCTCTCAGCCTCCCTGCGTCTCAAGAGCAGGTTGCCCCCTTTTCCTGCCTGGACTCACCCTCTCTTCAGTGTCTTCCTTTCTTCAAAGAACATAGAAATGTTAGCCTGTGTATAGGGGGAAGATGGAAACCACTTATCAATCAGTTAGATCCAGATGTATGTCATCACAAGGAAATTTTACAGAAATGCCCATGGCACTTAAGTGAGATATGATGTAAGTAAAGTGCCCAGAATAATAGCACACTTTAAATAATGAAAATTCCCTTCTCCATTCCCTGGTAGGAAGAAAGAAACTGGATTCTGTATATAGGTGTGCGTTCTACATGCATTCAGCACTGCTGGGCAGCCTCCCAGCGCAATGGAACGGCAAACCTGGGTTCCCATCCTGCCCACGTACCTACCTGCATGAACCTCACTGAGCCTTGGTTTACCATTGAGGAAGTAAAGGTGATGATGTTTAACTCATAAGGATCGTGTTTTCATGAAGAGAAAAGGAAACTCAGAATGTCATGAGTGATCCTGGGGTGTGACTTTGCTTCCCAAGAATAATCAATTCTTGTATCCTTATGCTGCTCCATGATACTGACATGGGTTGTGTTTTATTTCTTTGATTAATAATAAAAAATATATCTATTTATTAAATAGAGACACTAGGTCTCACTATGTTGTCCAAGCTGGTTTTGAACTTCTAGGTTCAAGTAATCCTCCTGCCTTGGCCTCCCAAAGTGCTGGGATTACAGGTGTGAGCCACTATGCCTGGCCAGTTGTGTGTGTGTGTGTTTTTTTTTCCCTGAAGAACCCTTTCCATGCTCATTGAAACCTAGAGTAGGTGATGACTTTGAGTAAGGAAGTGACTTCATGGGCTTCTTTGTAAAAGGCCTGTGGCATTGCAGGGAGAGAAAGGGGTTGCTGATGATGGAAAAACATGCGTGGCAGGGTTTTAAAGCATTAAAAAAAATAGGGACGCGCTAAACATAGTACCTGAAACATAGAAGACAATCAACAGATGTTAGTTTTTTTCTCCCACTCTGACAAAATACAAACAAGTACATTTGAATGTGGTGTCATGTTCAAAACCCAGATGGTCTTTCAAAACTGAAGTGAAAATTGAAGTTTGAGTCTTTCAGAGCAGACTAAGCTCCACCTTCTTGGGTGAGGCATTTCCAGTTTTTTTTTTTTTTTTTTTTTTTGGAATAAAGGGAAAATCAGATGTCGCTTCCAAGCCCCTCTGCTGGCCTCTGGTGCCTGGACACAGGACTTCTCAGCTGTGGGGGGTGACAGCAGGAGGATTTGTCTAGCCACCTAGGCAATTTAGAAATGATGATCAGAGTAACTGCTGCCCATTGTTAGGTGTTTGCGTAAGTATAGGAGAATATAAAGAAACAAACCAACCACCCCCACACCATGCAGATACTATATAGGTTCCTTCTGAGACATTGTTATTTGTGGTTAGATTTCCTTTCCAGTCTTTTTCTTTGAATTTCTTCTTTACATAGTTGAGATACACAGTTTTTTTTTTTTTGAGTTGGAGTCTTCACTCTGTCACCCCGATTGGAGTGCAGTGGTATGCTCCCGGCCACCGCAGCCTCGACCTGCTGGGCTCTGGCGATCCTTCCACCTCGGCCTTCCAAGTAGCCGGAACTACAGGCGTGTGCTACCACACCCGACTAATTTTTGACTTATTGTGGAGATGAGGTCTCACCAAGTGGTCTGTGCGGGTCTCGACCCCATGGGCTCAGGCAGTCTACTCGGCCTCCCAAAGTGCTGGGATTACAGGGTGAGCCACTGAGTCCAGCCGGGATATATAGTTTTTCAATTTTGCTTTTTTTCTAGATAGGACCAGCCTGGGCAACAAAGTGAGACTAATCTCTACAAAAAAAAAAAAAAAAGCCACGTATGGTGGTGTGTACCTGAGTTGGTATCTCACTTTGTCGCCCAGGCTGGAGTGCAGTAGCAGGCTCATGGCCACTGTAGCCTCGACCTGCTGGGCTCAGGTGATCCTTCCGCCTCAGCCTTCCAGGTATCTGGAACTACGGGTACGTGCCACCATGCCCGGCTAATTTTTTGATTTATTGTAGAGATGAGGTCTTGCCAAGTTGCCCAGGCTGGTCTCGAACCCATGGGCTCAGGCAGTCCTCTCACCTCCTCCTCCCAAAGTGCTGGGATTATAAACATGAGCTGTTGTGCCAGGCCCAGCCTAGATTTCATCATTTAGATGCACTCTGTTTTATGTAATCATTTCTCTAAGGCTGCCAATTTGGATCCAAGTAAATGTTTAGTCACATTTTTTATTCTTTCCCAAAGCTAAGTTCAATAACTCCACTGAGTCAGAGGTAAACATTTTTTTTTGAGTTGGAGTCTCACTCGGTCGCCCAGACTGGAGTGCAGTGGCTGCTCCCGGCCACCGCAGCCTCGACCTGCTGGGCTCCGGCGATCCTTCTGCCTCAGCCTTCCGAGTAGCTGGAATTACAGGCATGCGCTACCACGCCCGGCTGATTTTTTGATTTATTGTAGAGATGAGGTCTCGCCAAGTTGCCCAGGCGGGTCTTGAACCCGCGGGCTCAGGCAGTCCACTTACCTCAGCCTCCCAAAGCGCGGGATTACAGGCTGAGCCACTGAGCCCGGCTAGAGGTAAACATTTTAATATCCCCTCCAGGGAGAGTTTGTCATATTACACTCCCATCAGTAGCTTATGAAAACATGCAGGTGACAACAGTCCCAAGCCCTTAGAAATCTTTGTTGATTTCACAGGTGAAAAAGCTCCTGCCCTTTGTTTCTTAGAATACTAGGGTGTTCAGTGCTTTTGCACGTTTAATAATCTTCCTCTATGATTTTGAACTAGAGGTGATCTTTACTCTGCTAAAACAGAAAATTGGTTTAGCTTGCTAACCTCATTCCTGGAAGCAGAGCCCTGCAGTTCTCCATCCATTGGCCGGATCAAGCGTTGGCTCTCTAGGACGTCCTGCTCCGTTTCCTGGCGACCTCCTCTCTCCCTCTAGTGGCTGCATTCGGAACTGCAGCCTCGCCTCCTCTTCAAAAATGGGCTTATCCTGTGGGAAATCCCTGCGGGGAGCCCACCCATGGGCTGGCTTGGACTTTGGGATCAGACGCCTTGTGACTCGTTTTGCTTTCTGGCGGAGCGGCTCCTTTTAGTTGGGCTGCCTGTGTCCTTGCCTTGTCACTTTGCTCCTGGGGAGGGACTGAGGGCAGCAGGTCAGCTCTCACCCAGGTAGGTGTCTAATGGAGGCAAAAGATGGAAAGGATACCTGTGTTAGTCCCATTTTCTTTTCTAAAATCTTGAGTCCTCTGGAATCCTTTTATAGAGAGGAAAGTTTCAGTAAAATAATTAAATTTTTTTTATGGCTGTCAAGGGGTAGGGGGAGGTTCCTGAACTCATTTACTTGTAGACAATCATTCTTGTTACCCTAGTTTAGCAGAGTCGGGAAACACTTGGGAAGGTTCAAGGTGGAACCTTCTAGGAGAGAGTTGGCAATTGTAACTGAGGGGAGAACAGGAGAGCAGCTCTGGAGAGCTAAAGAGTTGTGACCGTCTACATGGCCCTCATCGCTCCTCCCAGATTCTTCTCACTTCATTAAAACTTGTTTCAAACCTCACCTTCACACAAGTTTCTTGTATAGCAAATCCTCATCTGTACCCCATTTAGTTTAGACTCTAAACTAAAATACACATTTTAAAGCTTGTTTCAGGTTATGAAACTAATATATAGACATTGTGGGGGAAAAGAACTACTTTAAAAATCACCTGGCTGGGTGTGGTGGCGTGTGCCTGTAGTTCCAGCTACTTTTGGAAGGCTGAGGTGGAAAGATCGCCTGAGCCCAGCAGATTGAGGCTGCAGTGACTGTGAGCGTGCCATTGCACTCCAACCCGGGTGACAGAGTGAGACTCCGACTCAAAAAGTAAAAAAAAAATCACCTATTTCTTATACTCAAAGATAATGACTGTTACAATTTGGCATACATCTTATATGTATGAATGTGCACATAATTTTGCAATCATATGTGTATGTATATCTATAACGGTAACATATATGCATACTTGTATGCCCCCTTTAAAAGTATTTAAAATATTTTTGCATGTCATTAAATCTTTTTGGGAAAACAACCCCTTGTTATGGCTGTCTAGTATTCCAACATGTATATGTGCCAGCATTTATTTCATAGAAATTAGATATTTGGCTGATGCTCCTTTTTGGTAAGCTGTTAAAAATAATGCTGAAATGAATTGTCTTTAAACAGTCTAACTTTGATGATTTCCCTAGGATAAGTTCCTGAAGTAAAATTTCTAGGGGGAAAAAAATCTTAAGTTTCCAAATTCTGTTGACATTTAATACCAAATTTCTCTCCTAAAAGCTTGTTCCAGTTTCTTCTGTCCCTTGCAGAGTGTGAACAAGTGTCCGTTTGTGACATTACCAACACTGGGTATTATCTTTCTTTTTAACCTTTGCTAGTCTGGTCAGTAAAGCATAGTGTGTGTGTTATTTTCTTTTCTTTTTTTTTTTTTTGAGTCGGAGTCTCACTCGGTCGCCCAGACTGTCGTACAGTGGCCGCTCCCGGCCACCGCAGCCTCGACCTGCTGGGCTCCGGCGATCCTTCCGCTCAGCCTTCCAAGTAGCTGGAACTACAGGCGCACGCAACCACGCCCGGCTAATTTTTTGATTTATTGTAGAAATGAGGTCTCGGCAAGTTGTCCAGGCGGGTCTTGAACCCTCAGGCTCAGGCAGTCCACTCACCTCGGCTTCCCAGAGGCACGGGATTACAGGCTGAGCCACCGAGCCCGGCTTGCAGTCTTTTTTAATCATGAGAAAAGTGAAATATTTTCTTTTATAGCTACTGATCTTTCATACTTTCTTTGCCCATTTTTTATAGAGGGTGGTTGGTTATTTGCATCTAAGACTTAAGTCCCTTTCTGTCTTATGGTGCAGTTCACTCCACTTTTTGTCATTGTCTTTTGGTTTGTAGTGTTTCACCTCAAGGCAGGTGTGTGTGTGTATTTTATTTTTTATTTTTTTGAGTAGGAGTCTTACTCTGTCGCCCAGATTGTAGGGCAGTGGCATGCTCATGGCCACTGCAGCCTCGACTTGCTGGATTCAGGTGATCCTTCCCCCTCGATCTTCCAAGTAGCTGGAACCACCGATGCATGCCACTACACCTGGCTAATTTTTTGATTTATTGTAGAGATGAGGTCTCACCAAATTGCCCAGGCTGGTCTTGAACCCCTGGACTCAGGCAATTCTCTCGCCTCTGCCTCCCAAAGTGTTGGGATTGCAAACGTGAGCCACCACGCCCAGCTTGTGTGTATTTTAAAAACTACTGGAAAATGAATGCACAACATTTATACATTGTAATTTTGGTTCTTTATTTTTTTCTAATAAAGAAAATGAAATATTATAGATAAATTGGAGACACTTGGTTCCCCTTCCCAACTTCTCCCTTCCTTCCCTAGGGCAGCTATTATTATGGATTGAGTGTGGCTCCTTCTCTCAGTTTTTCTACCATTACCACATGCAACTATTGTTAAAAGCCATATGGTGAGAGAGAGAGAGAGAGAGAGAGAGAGAGAGAATGTGTGTATATGTGTGCACACACAAACATAAATCTATACTCATGTGTCTTTGGGCAGTTTGCCTTATTTGCCCACCAGCATGTTTAGTTCAGTCAATAATGATCTGCATAGATTTAGTCTTTTCATTGTGACTGCTGTTAGTATCATATTCACTGAACATAACTCCAGTTTCTTCCTCAGTTTGTTTATTAATTCATCTGTGTTGATGAACACTGAAGATGCTTCTAGTTTTTCTGTAAGCAGTGTTGCTGTAAATATCTGTACCTATGCCTCCTGGGGCACATTTGGGAGATCTCAAAGAGCAGCCTTAGGGCCGCGTTGTGGGCTATGTGATTTTCAGTTCTCCTGGTTCTTGGCAAATTGTTCCTAAGTGATCATCCCAATTGACACCCTCCCAAGACATATTGTTACCAGACTTAGTAATTTTTGCCAATCTAGAATCTCATTGTGGTTTTAATTTGCATAACCGGTTTGTTGGTGAGATTGAACATCTTTTTATAATATTATAGATATCAGCTTATTATTATTATTTTTTGAGTTGGCATCTCAATCCGTTGGCCAGGCTGGAGTGCAGTGGCATGCTTATGGTCCTCGCAGCCTTGACCGGCTAGACTCACATAATCCTTCCACTTCAGCCTTCCAAGTAGCTGGAACTACAGGCGCACGCCACCATGCCTGGCTAATTTTTTTTGATTTTTTTGTAGAGACGTGGTCTCGCCAAGTTGCCCAGGCTGGTCTCGAACCCCTGGGCTCAAATCCTCTTGCTTCAGCCTCCCAAAGTGCAGGGATTACAGGCGTGAGCCAGTGCACCTGGCAATAGTAGGTTATTATTAATCCTGCTGATTGCCCAGGGTTTAACAGGTCTTCTTGTATGCACTTTTCCTTCCTATCCTTGGCTCATTTTTCCCACTGGATCCCATATCTTTTTCTTACTGATTTGTTGGTGTTCTTTGTATATTTTAGATACTAACACTGTTTGTGACTGCTGTAGCCATCTTCTGACCCATGGCTTGTTTTTCCTTTATTCTTCAACTCAGCCTTTCTTTTTTTTTTCTTTTTGAGTCAGGGTCTCAGGCTGGAGGTCAGTGGCAGCATCACAGCTCCTGGCAGCCCCGATCTCCTGGACTGAGGTGATCCTTCTGTCTCAGTCTGCCAAGTACCTGGGACTCCAGGCATGCGCCACCATGCCTGGCTGCTTTTTCTATTTTTTGTAGATACAAGGTCTCACTATGTTACCTAAGCTGGTCTCACACTCCTGAGATCAGGCGATCCTTTTGCCTTGGCCTCCGCAAGTGCTGGGATTACAGGCATGAGCCACCACTTCTAGCCTCAACTCAACATTGACTGCGCTTCCTGAGACCATTGCCAAGCCTTCCCAGTTATGAAGCTGACTTGAAATTACAGTTAAATCCTTGAGGAATACAGCATATACACAGTGTTAAGATGTTCTAGAAGAACCAGCAGGAGGGTTGGGGGAAACACTATTGTAACACTAGGTCTGGTGGCAACAAATACCACAGGAAAGAAGGGTCTGACCAGACCTGAAGGAGGGCAGGTCCTTCCAGATAAGTGAGGTTACAGAGGCTTAAGTAGACAGATAACCGAGAGTTTCCCTCTCCTTCCCCAGCCATCGCCTCCTGGCTCTTGAACACCACAGTTCACGTCTGCAGCCATGCTTCCCTGCAGCCAGGAGTGCTGGCCGGCCTCTTCTGTCTCCTCTGCCTCAGGTCCCTCTATCACATCCTAGGACACCATCTGCCACCTCCTCTACCTCCCCCTCTCTGCCGCCTGCTGAGTAGTCTTGGCTTTTTAACAGTTTAATCTTTTCAACTTTGCTTATTTGTTTTTGGTGTTGTTGGACAGAAGTTCAAATTTTGGGTGTCTGTTGATCAGTTTTTGTGTTTATAAGATGTGCTCTTTATATCTTACTTAGGAAATTCTTTTCTATACCAAAGTCAGATTTTCTTTCTTTCTTTCTTCCTTCCTTGCTTCCCTCCCCCCCCCATCTTGTTGGGGACTTACTCTGTCGCCCAGACTGGAGTGCAGTGGCTGCTCCCGGCCACCGCAGCCTCGATCTGCTGGGCTCTGGCGATCCTTCCGCCTCAGCCTTCCAAGTAGCTGGAACTACAGGCGCACACTACCACACCTGGCTAATTTTTTGATTTATTGCAGAGATGAGGTCTCACCAAGTTGCCCAGGCGGGTCTCGAACCCGTGGGCTCAGGCAATCCACTCACCTCAGCCTCCCAAAGTGCAGGATTACAGGCTGAGCCACCGAGCCCGGCCAGATTTTATTTCTTTATAGTAAAAATAGAAATAAAATATAACATAAAATAGAAAATGTAAAAGGCTGCAGCTTCTTATATTAGTTTTTACTTTTCATACTTAGGCTTTCATCTACCTGGAGATTTTCGTTTTTGTAGTAAAATTTATTTTCTTTTTTCCCCCCTGGCCTTTTCTCTGCCCTGATATTTTCAGGGTCCTCTCTGAGCCCTAGGGGTCATCTTCATCCCCCTTGGGCCTAGATGCAACTTGGGCCTAGATCCCCCTTGGGCCTAGATGCCACTTTGCCTCTGGGCATCACCAGGCAAGGGCAATCAGTGTCCAGAGGATTTCTCTGTGGGTCTGTGACATTGGTGATACCACTTCCATGTGGTGGACCCTGGCCCCAGTGGGCTTGGTTTCACTTTTTGCTGAGAATTCACTGAGTTTCTGAAACTTCCACGGAGTCTGTTGGGCGTGTTTTGAGCCTGGCACAAGACACGTTCTCAGCTCTGTGGATGCTGCTGAGGGGCGAATCCAGGGTTGCCCAAAAGACGCCCCTGCTCATCTTGAGCAGGCAGCCCAGTGTGTGTCCTCATAAGGGATGAGTAAGATTGATAAAGTATGTTTTTCTTGTCAATATCTTAGCCTCATGGAAATTAAAGTTGCATCTAGGGAGTCGGGGTGCTTTGGATTGCTCCCACCCCCACCTGTTCCATCTAGATGAAGAGAATACAAAAAACATTATCCTTCCAACAATGTGTGTCTCCTGTAGTTCAGGTGAAAAAAGTTATGAAAATAATAGATAACCAAGGACTCCCTTGGCAGGCTGTCACAAGCGTCACCTAGACCCATGTCAAAAATGACTGTCCCAAATGTCTCAACCTGCCCATCACTGAGGCCCACTCACCAGGGCACATGTCCTCAGTCACGGCTTTTTTTTTTTTTTTTGTAATGGGAAACTGTTTTTGACAGTTGGCATTTTTTGGGTGTTTATTTCTGATTAAAGATTTTGCCATTCTTTTGCTCTTTTTTTGATACTAACATTTTTCTTTTTAACCTGCCTTTGTGTTTTTTCCTTAGGCCGGAAGCTGAGAGGAAAAGCCTTTTATTTTGTCAACGGCAAAGTGTTTTGTGAGGAAGATTTCCTGGTGAGTATGTCACCTAAGCCATACCCCCCCCAACCATCTGGCTGGCCAGAATCAGAGGACAGGGGCCTGGAGGGATCCAAGCCAGCACGTAGGAAGGATGCATGGCTGGAGAGAGGGCTTTCTCTCCACAAGTGCAGGGGGTTGGTCCATGTTCCTTAGGTAGATGACAGACTGTGTAGCTTCATGATTTGAAGAGATTATAGGGTCACTCAGCCTGTCCTCTCGCCATTTTCCCCAGTTCTGCCTCCTTCACCATCTCTTAAACCTCTGGACTAGGACCGGGGGTCTCTTTTCTTCTCATTGTATCTGCTTTCCCTGGTCATCCAGCCTCTCCTGTGGATTGGAAGTCCTTCTATGTACCAGAGACTCCCAGATCTGAGCTCCCTGTCACACCTCTGAGGCCAGTTGTTGGCGTCTCACTGCCCACTGGACACATCCCCTGAACTGTCCCCTAGCCCCTCACACACCACTTGTCTAAAGCAGAAAACATCCCCTTACCTTTGGTCTTGCTCTCTCAGAACTGTATTCTGGGTTGGTCCTCAACCCTGCCTTCTTCCCTGTCTTACCCAGAATGTAGCCAGGCATCGAGCCTTGTGCCACCAGGTCCTTCGGGGCTCTGCTTGCCTTCACACCTTCAGCCTGGCTCAGGCCCAGCATCTGCAGGGTATAGAGCATGCTGGGAAGCTCTCCTGGGTCCGGGCCCTGACGGCCCTCCAGCTGCCTACACAGCCTCATAACTCCATACCTTCTCTTGTGCCATTTCCCCTGCTTGCAGCATCTTGCCCTCTTTCTCTGTCCACATCACTCCGACGGCCTTCCTGTTCTCTCCTGCTCCCACAGTGGAGTGCCCATCCTCTGTGTTCCACCATGCCCCAGGCCTACCCTGGCAAGGCCATTAGTGCAGAGCGTTGTGTCTATGAGTCTTTCTCCTCCACTGACTATAAGCTATTAGGGTGGAAAGAACATGTTTCTTTACCTTCACATCTGCAGATCCTAACATGCCAGGCACAGAGTGGATGCTTGGTAAATGGTCGTTGGACTGACCCTGTGGTCTCTGGGATGAGGAACGTGAGAGATGGGCTCAGGGCTGGCTTCTCTGCGGACAGATGCAGCCCTCTTCACCCCGCCTTCCTGGGAGAAAAACTCTATATGGTTTTCACTGAAAGAGTTGATGCATTATGACTCTTGTTTGCCAGAAACAGAAAAGCAAACCCAAACTGGTTTAAGTAGAAAAGGAAATTATTCCAGCAATGCCTCTGAAAAATGACTGAAGAGTCATTTTTTCCTCAGTTTTTGGCCCTGTCTCTTTCAGTGCTAGCTTCAGTCTCGGGTGCTGTCTGATAGCCAGATGTTGGCAAAACTTGAGTTTACATTCTCTCAGTTTCAAATCTGAGGGCCAAGAGTGCCAGTCCTTCTTTCAGAAGCCCCCACAAACGTCTGCTGGACTCTCATTGAGTCTTTTTTATTTTAAAATTATTTTTATTTTTATTATTTTTTGAGTCGGAGTCTCACTCTGTCGCCCAGGCTGCAGGGCAGTGTCATGCTTGTGGCCACTGTAGCCTTGACCTGCTGGGCTCAGGTGATTCTTCCACTTTAGCCTTCCAAGTAGCTGGGACTACAGGCGTGTGTCACCACGCCTGCCTAATTTTTTGATTTATTGTAGAAATGAGGTCTTGCTAAGTTGCCCAGCCTGGTCTTGAACCCAAGGGCTCAGGCAATCCTTTTACTTCAGCCTCCCAAAGTGCTGGGATTATAGGAGTGAGCCACTGTGCCTGGCTTCTCATTGGCTCTTAATGAGCTACATGCCCACCCCTGGAGAAAATCGTCTGTGTTGGAGGAATGCAAGACTGATGGACCGGGTCTGTCAGTGCCCTGCCTAGACTCCGGCATGGAGTCAGCCCACAGGAGCCCACAGGAATCATGGGAACCCCAAGGTGTGGGTTTGGAGTCTGAATGCCAAATGAAGTTAGAGAACTGTTACCCAGAATGAGTTTTCTGCCAGGCAGCAGAAAACTCCATTACATGGTGTAGAGTTGCAGAAAGTTTCCCTTGCTTTTTTTTCCTACCTTCCTTTCATTATGTTTTCCCCCATTAAGTTGTGTTTGTAATACTTAAGCTTCTATTAGCTTCTGGTGTATAGTGTCCAGTATGTTTTCTAAAAATGCTCCTCATTTCTCTCAAGACTTTAGGGATGTGTGTGTGTGTGTGTGTGCGCACGCGTGAGTGTGTTTAGTAAGGTAAAGTAGATGTGTATCAAGTTTAATCTGAAGCTAACTATAAAAAGCATTGGCTTTTTAACCAGACCTAGACTTTCAATTCTGTCTTTACTCCTTATTGGCTTTGTTACCTTGAAAAGGTCACTTAACCTCTCTGAGCTTTCCTTTGCTTCCATTTGTGAATTCGGGATCATAAAATATACCTTGCAGAATTGTTTGAAGGATTAGAGTGGTGGTCTCAAACTTGAGCATGGATCAGAATCCCCTGAAGGGCTCGTGAAGACACAGGTTGCCAGGGCCCCTGAGTTTCCAACTCAGTGGGTGTGGGGTGGGACCCAAGAATCTGCATTTCTTACAAGTGTCCAAGGGATGCCAGGGAACTCCCTCTTGAGAACCATTGAGATAGAAATGAAAGCGTTTCTGTGTAAGGTCTCTTACATAGAGCCTGGCAGACACAGTCGTTGTTAGGGCAAGTGATGTTCATATTTGCGATGGCTTTTGTGGCAAAGGATATTCCATGACTCAGCACGCAGCCGTGTTGTACTTGGGATAATGACAGATTATGCACAGAGTGGCACATCTTCCTGAGAATTCCTTATAGACCTCTTGACTGGTGGGGAAGTGGCTGATTCGTCTGGGTTTAACTTTCTTTTCTCTTTCCTCTGCAGTACTCTGGTTTCCAGCAGTCTGCTGACAGGTGTTTTCTTTGTGGACATCTGATCATGGACATGGTAAGTGGAGTCAGCTGAGCAAGATAACAGCATCTTGGGAGGAGGAGGCATTCAGAGAAAAAAAGAAATGAACAATTGAGAACAGTTTTCCCTGTCTTGATTTGTGGTTACTGCTGGTTTCATTAAAAGAAGTTCCTATACTGTGCAGATTATTTGCTCTAACAGAACCCACATTGTTGGCTTCTATTAGAATCAGCATCTTTAACTATCCAGATGGCACGATGTTGTGTTTCTGATAATCCCCTCTTCTCCTCTGGACTGTTTGGATCACACTGGCCTCTCTCTGACTTCTCTGTAATCCTTGCGGCAACCCTGAAGAGCTGTCAAATGCAACCTGTTTTCACTGCAGAAATTTCAGCTTCTTTGGCATCAAATGCATAAAGTCAGATGAACATAATTGTTCCCTGTCCATGTTTTGCCCAGCTCAAGCTATTCCTAAGATGAGTTTTTGGGGCCTGTCATTTAGTTCTGAGACAGCAGACCAAGGACCAAGTTTTATACAGTCCATTCTTTGCTTAGCTATAGGATCGCTGAGGTTATCTTGGGCCACAGTATCTTTATCTTTTCAGTAGGGACACTTTTCCTTAGGGAGTTAGGTTGTGGGGTTAATGAATACAGAGATCAAATTGTTTACCATCGGAAACCAGCCTTTAGGAATTTCTTTAATATGCTGGTCAGAGGAAATGATTAGATAACATACCTTTAGTTGGAAAGAGTTAACTCTCTCCAAGCTGACCTATTAATTTCATTCCAGCTAAGAGAATTGCTAATCATTGTCATTGTTTTCTTTTACTTTATACAGTAAAAGGTACAAATCTTAAGTGTACATGTACATGTACCCCTTGTAACCACCACCCAGAATAAGATGTAGAACTTTTCCTGAACTCCAGAATGTTCCTTCTTGCCTCCTCTCACTGAAAAGGCAACCATTACTCCAACTTCTATTGCCACAGATTTATTTTGCTCGTTTTGGAACTGCATATAAATGATTATAGACTCTTTTTCTCACTCAGAAGTGTGTTTTTGAGATTCATCCATGTTGTGGCCTACAGTGGTAGTTCATTTATTTGATTGCTAAGTAGAATTCCATTGTGTAGATATAGCAAAGTTCATTTCTTCATTCTCCAGTTGATGAAGATTTAGGTAGTTCCTAGCTTTTGGCTATTTATGCATGAAACTGCTGTGAACACGCTTGTGCATGTCTCTGATGGACATAAACACTAATTTCTGCTGGTTACATATGAATGAACATTTCTGAAACAACAGGGACCCAGAGGCCTCCCTATTCATGAAGAGTATCTGCTGTCATCTAGGCTTTGACAGACCACAGCGGAGCTCAGCCCTGTGAAAGTCATGTCCTTCTCCCTGGGGAACAAGGTCTCCACCTATTCCCTCAGGTAGAGGTAGACAGAAACCACACATTCTTACTCCTGGTTTCCCAAGTACCTTCTATATTATTTAGATTATTTTCCCCCCACAGAACTTTCCCTTTTTTTCAATGCCCTTCCGACAAACCAACTGCATATGAAGTCAGTATGGTCCAAATTTATGAGTATGATCATACCCTATTCTTAGTTCTGGTTGTCCTGAGACTTTTTTGGGCCCCAGACTATGTGACATTTATTGCTGTGTGGCAAACCACCCCAAACCTTAACAGTTTAAAACAATAGTGATTTATTATTTCTCATTGTATTGTGGGTTAGGAATTAGGTCAGGGCTCAGCAGGGTGATTCTTCTGTTTGATGTGACATTGGCTGGAGTCACTTTGTTCAGCTGGTGGCACAGTATAGCCAAGATGACCTCTTGCCCTCCAGACCTGTCTCCCTGTGGCCTCTAATCATTCAGTAGTCTAGTTCAGACTTCCTCACAGCAAGAGAGAGGAGGCAGAAGCTGCCAGTCTTCTTAAGAAATCTTTGACATAGATGTGACAAAGCATTATTTCTTCATTATTCTGTAAATTAAAGAAAGTTGCAATGCCAGTCCTGATTCAAGGGGAGGGGAAATGTTCTCTGTCTTTTCTTGTGAGGATCAGCCTGTATGTATAGGAAGGAGTTGATTGTTAAAGATAATCTCTACCATATGGGATGATGCGAAATTGAACCTGCAGTATTGCAGGTCTTCTCTAGGACTTAAAAACTTTCAGTGAATGTCTGTCTGGTAGTGACACCCAGTTTTAATGACAGAACCCTTAGCTGCTGCCAAGAATTTTAATAATGCACAAAGATTCCTTCAGATACCACTATTGGTTTTGTAGCAGAACCCAAACTGCCTGACTGTTTATATAAATTGTCTCTGTCTCTTTATTCATAGAGGGCTATGTTCTGAGCCTACAGGTTGGAACTGAGCATATTCCCACATAAAAGAAAGTATTGCAGCTAGGAAGAATGCGGCAAAGTGGCAGCTTTTTCCAACATTACTTTAGGCAGAATGGGGGTTAAGTTAATTTAAGGATCTCTTTCTGACAAGACAGCCTAGGCCTTGGGGGAGATGCATTCCAAAGTTCAGATTGCCAAATGGACTTTGGAAGCCCAGCCGGTTGCTCTTCCTACTTTGGCAGCTTGTTGCAGATTGAGAGAGGCCTCAAAGGGTGGTGAAACCCAAGAGGGAATGAGGAAGCTGGCAAGCTGAGCCTTCAGAGGAAAGCTTGCAATCGCATAACACTCTCCTTTTGCTTTCTTGGCTGGAGAGTATTATCCGGGGAAGGAGCTAGAACAAAATACTTTTTTCCCACAGGCCTCACTATGTCCTGACAAGGCTCTCTAAATTCCACATCCCCTTTCTTCAGCCTATTCGAAGGCTTTTTATGTGGCCCCCACTGCCAGATGCTGATGACTGCTCTGCACGTTCTTTGCAGATGGGTGTCTTGGTGTGACCTCATTCATGTTGATTCTGTACTTCAGTTGTTTGTGCTAAGTTTCATGACACAGATAATGGCATGAACAGATTAGAGAAAAATCCAGACTCATTTTAACTTAAACCAATGATTCTTAAGCTTTAGCATGCATCAGAATCACTTTTCTAAAACACCAACTGCTGGGCCTCACTCCCAGAGTTTCTGATTCAGGAAGTCTGGGATGGGGCCCAAGAATGTGCATGGTTTTTTTTTTTTTTTTTTTTTTTTTGAGTCGGAGTCTCACTCTGTCTCTCAGTCTGGAGTACATTGGCACACTCATGGCCACTGAGGCCTCAACCTGCTGGGCTCAGGCGATCCTTCGACCTCAGCCTTCCAAGTATCTGGAACCATGCCCAGGTAATTTTTTGTCTCCCCAGGTTACCCAGGCTGGTCTCGAACCCCTGGACTCAGGCATTTCTCTCACCTCCGCCTCCCAAAATGCTAGGATTACAGGCATGAACCACTGCACCTGGCAGAATGTGCATTTTTTTTTTCTTTTGAGTTGGAGTTTCACTCCATTGCCCAGGTTGGAGTGCAGCGGCATGCTCATGGCCACCCCAGCATCGACCTGCATTTTTAACAAGTTCCCAGGTGATACTGATGCTGCAGGTTCAGGGACCACACTTTGAGAACCATTGACTTAATAGCAACAATATTTTATCTCACCTAACAAGAAGTTTGGAGGCTGGTGGTTCCATGGTGAGTTAATTCAGTTAACACTAAGGAGGTAGGTGGTTTTGGCTCTTCCAGGTATCACATCCAGATCCAAATCAAATGACACTGAGAGGAAAGTTTGTGAGACTTTCCCTTCATTGTGTTTAAAAACAGTAAGGAAGAGGTTTTGCTTGTTACACGTGAATTTGAGATCCTCAGGTTGGGTCAGGGCTTCTAGATCATCATGTTCCAGGATGAAAACTGCACAGGAGGCCACCCAAGAGGCAGAAGTTAGGAGGGTTGTTTTGTTGCTGTTTTGGTGTTTTGTTTTTTCCTTAGTTCTGCCAAGGAATTTTCTTTAACTTTCTGTGTACTTGCTGCCTTCCAAATCTGGGATGGAACCTTTTGTGGCCCTGCTTTGCGTCATTTCTCACTTCTCTGTGGTGGGCTTTGGCCCTGGGATTGACCGGGCCCTGCCCTAGCATCTTATACATGAGCTTCCTGCTCTGGACGAGGGATGAGGGGTGGGAGAGGACCCTCTTCATTCCTTCCCAGCTCAGTGACCCTGTGAGAGATTACAGGACTCCTGTTTGATCGCTTCCTGTTTATAGATCTGAATAGACTAGGCCTTCCCTCAGGGATGAGTGTGCTTCGTGTTGTGAGACTACTCTTATGACTCCTTTGCCTGATGTCTTTCTCTCCCATCCCATTATCCCTTCCTTGCCTCTAATTCCTGCTGAGCCATGGCCTCTTCTCCAGATCTTGCAGGCCCTGGGGAAGTCCTACCACCCTGGTTGTTTCCGCTGTGTCATCTGCAACGAGTGTTTGGATGGAGTGCCCTTCACTGTAGATTCAGAGAACAAGATCTACTGTGTCCGAGATTATCACAAGTAAGAGGGGACAGGAGCAGACAGGACCCGCACATGTAGGCTGTGCTGGTCTCAGCAGAGTGAATGGTGGAAGCCTCCTGAACTGTGTTTGCTAGTTGCTTGTACCATTAGTCCACAGTCCAGCAAAGAATTAATGGTTTTAAGGGATGCAGCAGGGGGGCCTTTGGAGGTCAACTCATGCCATGTGTAGACAGGAACTGGTTAAACAATCATGTTTAGTGGAAAAATAAAACACCTATTACTATAATCAGCTTTTCCAAGCCCTGTGGCTGCAGCATTACCTAACTTGACAAGGCACCAATACGCTCTTGCTTTGCTTGGGCCTGGGCATCATGAGAGTTGAAATCGACAAGTTAATGCTGTTGTTAGTAGAGTGAGAGGCAGCCAATGTCCTCATTGCAGCTGGGAAACAATCCTGAAGCAATACTAAAACATATCCCACAGTGAGCCCGGCTCCACTCTGCACCTGGGGGAGAGCCACGGGCCAGAGATGTTTGGTGAGGCAGGCTCCAGGTGCAAGTTTTAATCTGGCCTTGTTCTCCAAAACAACACAAATGTGCATTTTACTGTTGCTTTGTTTCTCCTCCCCCCCAGGGTGTTGGCCCCCAAGTGTGCAGCCTGTGGGCTTCCCATCCTTCCACCTGAGGTAAGATGCTTTTTCAAACATGCTCTCCTAGGACTTGAATAGCTCCCTGGGGACATTTACAAACTCAGTGTCATGTCCTTATATCTTTTAAGATAACCTTCTAAAAACTCAACCCTGAAATAAATAATGCCCTCACCCATTGTCAGTGCCCCATTTCCCCAGTCCAGTGCCCTTCTTGTACCTGGACACTGGTACAAGTTTGACCAGTGGTACAAGTTTGACCTAATCAGGTCAGACTCCTTTACTTGATAACAACTCTTAGATTAGCAGATGAGGAGAAAAGCTTGTCTTTTTTTTCATTAAAAAAAATGTCAGGCCTGACGTTTTTACCTGTTACCCCAGCATTTTGAGAGGCTAAGGCAGGAGGATCGCTTGGGCCAGGAGTTTGAGACCAGCCTGGGCAACATATCAAGACCCTGTTTCTACAAAAAATTAGCCAGGTGCAGTGGCGCATGTCTGTAGGCCCAGCTACTTGGGAGGCTGAGGTGGAGGATTGTGTAAACTCAGGAGTTTGAGGCTGTAGTGAGCTATAATCGTGCCACAGCACTCCAGCCTGGGTAACAAAGTGGGGCCCCGTCTCCAAAAACAAATAAACAAATAAATGTATATCCATATAGGTCCTTCTTTCCAGTGTTAACTCTGACATTCTAGAAGGTGGGACTACTGTCCTTCCCACTGCCTCTCTCATCAGCTGAATCTTTTTTCCCCCCACAAGTATTAGTATTAACTACTGATTTATATTGTTCTGTCAAGGCCTCCTTGTTACCCTGGAACTTCCTTTCCTCCCCACCCCACTGGGCCCCCTAACTGGCCTCTTCTGTGTGTTCTTGCTTTTCTTTGTTTGCAGGGCTCAGATGAGACTATCCGTGTTGTGTCTATGGACAGAGACTACCATGTGGAGTGTTACCACTGTGAGGTAGGCCCTTCCCTACCCAACCCCCAGAGCCCATCTCAGCAGACCAAGAGAAAAGCATCCCGCACTGACTGAGGCACGAGATGGTCAGTACGATTCTGGTCTGTCTGCTCTCCAGAGCTGATGTAGAAAATGGGCAGGAGCTGTGTGTTTCTGCACTGGCATTTCCTGTCTCAAGTAGGAAACGCCAGTGCAGGAAACGCATAGCACCCTCTGCTGGTCGAGGGCTGTGGCCTTCATGTCAGTCTTGCAGTCTGTCTTGTTTTGCCTCTACTGAACATGTTGGCCTCCCCACAGGACTGTGGTCTGGAGCTCAACGATGAAGATGGTCACCGCTGCTACCCATTGGAGGACCACCTGTTCTGTCACTCCTGCCATGTCAAGAGGCTGGAGAAAGGCCCCTCATCTGCAGCCCTTCACCAGCACCATTTCTAGCCAGAGCCACTGGCAGACCTCATAGCGGAGGATGAGGAGCCAGGGACATACCGATTACTCCTCGTGGTCACTGGGGTGGAAGTGGGGTTGAGGAAGAGGCTTGTGGGGGTGCCTTTCCTTTAATTGGGGAGGTGAACCCTACCTGCCTGGTATGTGTATTTTCCAAGTGCTTTTCTCAGCACACCTTCCTCAGGTGACTCAGGAAGACACTCCAGTATGTACATGGCATATGACACGAGGTCACATCAGTGCAACTAAACAAACCCTCCTGTCCCCTCTGGGAACATTTCACGCTTCAGAGGGAGAGGTTTGCATTGAGTGTGTTTCACAGTATCCCCTGAAGAGACAGCTCAGCTCCAATACCGTCAATCCTTTCCCCTCCTTTAGGAAAATACCTGGACCCCTGCCACACATATACCCTGACATGATTTAAGGCTTCTTTTTGCTATAGAGCTTCAGTTCTTCTGCAGAATGGCTGAAATTTTAATTGCGTTATGTCAAGAAGGAAGCTCTAACATAGTGCTTTGTATCCTAAAAAGAATTTGCGTAGAAAAACAGAGCTGAGATTAGAAATGAGTGAGGCAGGAATTCCTCCTTGTACACTGACAGAATTCTGGGTGCCCTGCAAATCCTCGCTCCCCTGATGGCAGCTGGGCCCCAAAAGAGATTTGTCCTGTTTAAGTAAAGCATGCTTTGGGAGAAGAACCTGGTGCAGGCACCAGGTTTTTTTTTTTTTTTTTACCTGCCAGTTTGTGGAGCTCTCAAGAGTCTGCGACTTTGGAGCTGCTCCTGTAAGGCAAGTCTCAGGAACCCATGTGAGGACATCTCTTGTACCTGTTTTAGCTTATTTAACGATGGGCTTTTTGGAAGTCCTGCCCACATATTGAGAATTAGCTCCTTATAAACAAGGAGAGGTTTTGTGTGTGAGATCTCTAAGCCAGCATGGGAGGGAGTGCCTCAGGATAAGTTATTATATTCATTTCATAGGTTTCTCTCTTGCCCAATTCTTGGCACAGGCATTATGTTTGAAGAAACCAGTATAAGGTACACTGCTTTAGTCTGTTTTTGTTTTTGTTTGTTTCCTTCCACTTTGAGTCTTCCACACACAAAAAATACCTCACAGAGCTTCACCAAATCACAGATCAAGGAGGAATTTGGTTGTCACACTGGACTCAGGTACCTTCTTTGGTATGTTAGAGGTCACTGGGGACACACGGTCCAGATTCCAGCTGGTCAGGGCAGTGTGATCTTAACTAAAGGTCAGCTGGCTATAGATCTGATTGAATTCCAACACTATTGCCTTATGCATGTCAGCAACCTGGCTCCCCAGCGTGGCAGGGGCTAAAGAAAAGCCACACGCTGGCACGATTTCAAGACCACCTCTGCATTGAAGAGGCAAAATTGGCCCTGTGAGTCACACTTCTGAGGCCAGAGGTCAATACCCTTTGGTGTTTCAATTAGAAGATGCTGCAAAAAGAAAAACTAGCTACCATTTGCCTCTCCTCTTAGGCTGTGGGGAGGGCCCCCTGGCCTTACTGAGGGACAGTTGGGGCTGCCTCACCACTGCCAGCCAGGCTGGGGGCTTGGTGGCCAGCAGAGTACTCTGTCTCCTCAGCCTGCACCCAAAGCAAGGGGACTGGGCGCTGGGTCAGCATGGCCCCTGGCATGTGTGAACTGGGGCTTTTCACTAGCCCCACCTCCACTTCTAGCCCCTGCTTCTACCCACTTGGTAGCCATTGCCTGTAGGAAGCACAGAACCAGTGCTTCTCACACTCTAATTTCCCTGTCCAGTGCTGTGGGTTGTCTTTTCCATCTTTATGAAATTCATTTCTCTTGGAGTCCTTTGGCCAGATATCACTTCAGCTGGACCATGCATCTTGGTTCCTTCTCATAGACTGAGCCTTCTGAAAACCTGCGGATGTTGGGGCTGGGAAGTGAACCCTAAGGTTGGGTCCCTCTTTTCCCGTCAGGTCATCCAGCTCAGCGTTGGCCAGGCTGAGGGGTGGGTAAATGAAGCCAACCAGTGTCTTAAGCTGTCTTTGCCAACTGAGGAGGCTTGGTCTTGCTGACACCTTTGCTCCACTTTCAAGTCAAGCTGAGTGAAGAAAATTGCTTTGGAACCACTGTCAGAAGTAATAGGGATTTGTTTGCAAATCGGGTAATTTATAAAATCGGTGATTAAGTGAAAATTTTAAAATGGCTTTATTGAGGTGATTCAATATGTTTGCAAATACAGCATTTTCTTTTCTTTTTTTTTTTTTTTTGAGTTGGAGTCTCACTCTGTCGCCCAGACTGGAGTGCAGTGGCCGCTCCCGGCCACCGCAGCCTCGACCTGCTGGGCTCCGGCGATCCTTCCGCCTCAGCCTTCCAAGTAGCCGGAATTACAGACATGCGCTACCACACCCGGCTGATTTTTTTACTTATTGTAGAGATGAGGTCTCGCTGCCCAGGCGGGTCTGGAACCCGCGGGCTCAGGCAATCCACTCACCTCAGCCTCCCAAAGGCGCGGGATTACAGGCTGAGCCACCGAGCCCAGCAATACAGCATTTTCTATTGTTGAAATGCACAATAAAGAGATGTCCAGATGTCCTAGAAATCCTAGCAGCAGACTTCTCTGATGGTCAGTTTCCCTGGAGAAGGCACCAGGTAGGAACCTCTAATCAGTTTTGTTTCTTTATGCCTCAGGCCCTTGCACAAAAGCCATGAGGAGATGTTCACTTGTCTGGCATTTTAAATATTCTATACATTTTTTTTTTTTTTTTGAGTTGGAGTCTCACTCTGTCACCCAGACTGGAGTGCAGTGGCACGCTCCTGGCCACCGCATCCTCGACTTGCTGGGCTCCGGCGATCCTTCCACCTCAGCCTTCCAAGTAGCTGGAACTACAGGCATGCACTACCACACCCGGCTAATTTTTTGATTTATTGTAGAGATGAGGTGTCGTCAAGTTGCCCAGGTGGGTCTCGAACTTGCGGGCTCAGGCAATTCACTCACCTCGGCCTCCCAAGGCGTGGGATTACAGGCTGAGCCACCGAGCCCGGCCTATATTCTATAAATTATTAGCCAAATAGAACTGTAATGGGGTTGTGGTTATGGATACCTAGAAAGAAAACACAAGGACCTGGTAGGCTGGCCATGAATAAGTTTGTTTTATTAAGTTAGAGCAGATAGCCCTTCCTGAGTTTTCTGGACAATTCTTGAACCTTAGATAAAACAAGGATGGCTATGGCCTGAGTCCAGACCCCAAAGCCAGACTCTATCCTTCTCCCTTGCCTCATTCTGCCCTCTAGTTTGTCCCCGCTCTTCCTCTCCATCTCGTTTTGTCTTTTTTTTCTATCCCCTAACTGGGACATTCCAAAACTGCCTGAGTGGTCTGAAAAAAGCCAATACCAGTTTGATCTGCGATATGACGATTCATTTTTCTCTCTCTTGCCCCTCCCTCTCTGCCATGGATGTTCCCCCATCTATTGTTTGGTAAAGAGTTGTTCATCTCTCACCACAGAAGGGCCTTTAGTCCTGACTAGGCTGTTGCTTGCATCTGGCAGCAGGACCGGACTTCCTGCTTCTGTGTGATTGGTGCTTAAGTGAAGACTTCGTTCAGCTGAGCCCTCTGAGGGGTCACTAGTGAGTCCTGAGTGGCTGTGGAATAATCAAGGAGTTCTGATCACCCTCAGGCACCGTCATCGCCTTGTTTCCATGGGTTTGAGTCACACAAAAAGGAAAAGCAAATGTTAGCACTTGAGGGAATCATTTGGAATGTACACTCCATTGCAGTCCTTTAAAGGCTGTCTTTGTGTGCCGTTTCCCATGTGTGTGAGAGCCAGAGGCTGCTGTATCCTTGCAAAGAAAGTGTGTGAGACTTGACCCCAAACTATTGTTGCTTTTTAAAACTCTGCCAGGAAACCAAATTTTTTTGTACTCCCCTTTGTGCCAAGAATGAGTCCTAATTTCCCAGTTACTATTTGAAGCAACTTTTTAAAGTAACAGACAAAAAAATCAGTAAAATATATTAGCTATCCCTTATTCTGAGCCAAAACTGGACAGATGTGGGAAATCTCTATATAGTGTATGAAAATGTCACTGTACAGGGAAATTATTTTCCTCTGTGTCTCTTCTTTTACTATAGAATTATTCAAGAATGTTACTGTTACTATAAACTTATTCAAAGTATTGTGATAATAAAACTGCATCAATTTGTAGATTATTAAAGAGCTCTCCAACATGATTTTATTGGGTCTTTTTGTGTGTGTGGAGTAAGCAAATGGCGTTTTTTGCTACCTGGATTTTGTCTTCTCTAGATCCTTTTTTTTTTTTTTTTGAGTTAGGGTTTCATTCTGTTGCCTAGGCTGGAGTGCAGTGGCACAATCATGGCTTACCACAGCCTCCAACTCCTGGGCTCAAGCAATCCTTTCTGCTTCAGCATCCTGAGTAGGTACTACAGGTTTGTGCTACCACACCTGGCTAATTTTTTTGTAGAGATGAGGTCTCACTATGTTGCCCAGGCTGGTGGAGTTCTAAGCAACACATGGGTATCAAACCTGAGAAGAGTGAGATTTTACCCTACTTTCAAGCTATGAAGTTATCATGCCATGGGTTCATGGATCCTGGCAGAAGTGATGAGACTCATAGATCAGAGACAAAAGACAGTTTATTCCTCACAGCAGTAGCAGTGGCCAGATCATCAGCACTTGCACTGGTTCCTGAGCCCCAGTTCCTCCAGGGCGTTGTGAAGAGGGCTACGTGATAACTGTACATGCAATGGGCTGAGTTACAAGAGGAACCCCATGCTCAGGGGGCCCTTTTTGTTTATAATGGGCAGTAAGCCTGCTCCAGAGATAGACACTATCATGCAAGACTGTTCACTGTACAAATATCCTTGTAAAGATAGTCTGGAACCTGGCAGTTGGTGCCGGTGCTTACAGGATGCATAAAAATGTGAGAAGTCTTAGTGAATTGTATCCAAAGGGTCAGCAGTTTCTTTAACTGGGCCTTTAAAATTGAGACTTGCAAGGTCCTGTTGCAGTGGTGGTCATTTTGTCCCTTTTGTGTGTTACTGTTTTTTTCTTTTGAGGTTATGACCAAAGAATCCCAGAAGTGAGCAATCATTTAGGTTTGAGGCAGCCACGTGCAGGAAGGCAGGACTTGCAGAGTGATGGGGCTAAGCATGTGGTTAGAATCCTTATGGTGGGGAGGTAGGCTGTTCTGGACTTCAGTATAGTTTTTGTGGCTGCCAAGTCTGATGTGCCGAGGACACAGGAAAGCTGGGAGTGAGGGTACTGACCAAAGTAAAACTGTTTTTTTCCCCCTTTTTTGCTGGTGGGAGCAGTTAGTCTGATTTTACCAACATGGGTTGCTATTTTCCTATGACCCTGATGCCTGGAGGGATGAAAATGTACTTGGGGAAGAGGTGGTCTGGAGCCATGGTGTGCTGGTAAACTGGCTTTCTGGGGAAAAAATTAAAAAGCCCTGACATGGAGAGTTTGCTGGTTTCTTTGATGTAAATACTGCCATGGCCCATTTTCAGTTCCAGCATGGCATCCCAGCACTCAGAGTTGGGAGGAGATGGCACAGTCGTGAGCAAGAGCAAGCAGGCCACATGCACTGGGCCATGTGGGCTGGGGCAGTGAGTCTTGCTTCCAGGTGTATGTGTGTGTGTATATATATATATATATATATATATTTTTTTTTTTTTTTTTTCCTGTTGGAGTCTCGCTCTCCCCAGGCTGGAGTACAGTGGCACGCACGCTCACGGCCACCCCGGTGTTGACCTGCTGGACTCAAGCAATCCTTCCACCTCAGCCTTCCAAGTAGCCGGAACTACAGGCGCGTGCTACCACGCCCGGCTAATTTTTGATTTATTGTAAAGACAGGTCTCACCAAGTTGCCCAGGCTGGTCTTGAATCTGTGGGCTCAGGCAATCCACTCGCCTCGGCCTCCCAAAGTGCTGGGATTACAGGCTGAGCCACTGAGCCCGGCTGGGATGATATTCTTTATCATCCCTTATTTGATAGGCAAAACAACAGAGACCCGGACAGGTGAAGTAACACTCCAAACCATGATACTCAGTAGTACAGCCAGGATTCCATCCCAAGCCGCCGCCTCCAGAGGGCGCTGTCTGGACCCCTCCACCACTGTGGCTGCTGGGGGCAATACCTTGTCTATCAGTATACTTAACTCATTAAAGCTACATAGTCAAAAAACATCAGGCGATGAGGAGGAGCTTATCACTGTTCTCTGTTGGAGTCCATATTGGCTTCCTATTGCTACTGCAATAAATTACCACAACCTCTGTTGCTTAAAACAACACAAATTCATTGTCTTAAAATAAATGGGTCTTGCAGGCTAAGGTCAGGGTTGTCAGCAGAGCTGCATTCCTTCCGGAGACATTAGGGGGACATCCATTTCCTGTTCCTTTTCAGCTTCTAGAAGCTGCCCACATCCCTTGGCTTGTGGCTGCATCATTCTGACTCTGCTTCTGTTGTCAACCTCCTCTCTGACCCTCCTGCCTCTTTGTAGAAACCTTTTTTTTTTTTTTTTGAGTTGGAGTCTCACTCTGTCACCCGGACTGGAGAGCAGTGGCCACTCCCGGCCACTGCAGCCTTGACCTGCCAGGCTCTGGTGATCCTTCTGCCTCAGCCTTCCAAGTAGCTGGAACTATAGGCATGCGCTACCAAGCTTGGCTAATTTTTGATTTATTGTAGAGATGCGGTCTTGCCAAGTTGCCCAGGCGAGTCTCAAACCTGTGGGCTCAGGCAATCCACTCACCTCGGCCTCCCAAAGCGCTGGGATTACAGGCTGAGCCACTGAGCCCGGCTGTAGAGACTTACATTGGGCCCATCTAGGTAATCTAGAATAATCTATCTCGTTATCCTTAAGTCTGTCTGCAAAGCTCCTTTTACCTTGTAGAATAAGATAGTAGTCACAAATTCTAGGGATTAGGACATGGACATCTTTTGCAGGGAGGAGCATTATTCAGCCTACCACAGACTCTAACATAAACTTTTTTGGGTTGAAATAAAAGAATATCCCAGGGTTACTGGGTACCTTTCTTCAAGCATCACCAAAAGTGGGGTTTGCATTTTCCCTAGATTGAAAACAAATGCTTTATATACAAACATGACTGGGACCCTGGATTCTCAGTGTAAAAAACATTAGATCATATCCTGTGGGAGAAAAAGAAGCCAGAGAAGTCTAGTCTGAAGTTCCCAGGTGACAGCTCCAGAGGTGTGACAGTTCCAGAAGCAGCCCTGGATATGTGGATACCCCCAGGTGTGTAAGGCAGCCTCAGGCACTGTCACCACTTGGTTACACACGTCTACACACGTCCCTCCAACTGACCCAAGTCCTCAGGGACAGGTGGCTCGGCCCTGTGTTACTTATGGGACCTGGCCCACAGCCAGCCCGTGAAGAAATGGAGAGTGAGGGGATGGAGTCTAGTTTGGAGACTTGGTGGGAAGGTAGACCCAACAGATAAAATGGATCCATGGTCTGTAGGCGGGAGTTGGACACAAAAGTGGGCTGTAGAAATCAATGGTATGGTGTCAACAAGCTTCATATGCAGCTTGGACTATCTCCATGGGAGGGCATCTGGCAGGTTTTGTAAAAAATTTTAAGGCCGGGTGCGGTGGCTCACACCTGTAATCCCAGCAGTTTGTGAGGTGAATGCAAGGGTTCGAGACCAGCCCGGGCAATTTGGTGAGACCTTGTCTCTACAATATATTAAAAACAAAAATAGCTGAGTGTGGTGGCACACACCTGTATTTTCAGCTACTTGGAAGGCTGAGGCAGAAGGATTGCTTAAGGCCAGCAGGTCGAGGCTGCGGTAGCCATGATCGTACCACTGCACTTCAGCCTGGGCAACAGAGTGAGACTCCAACTTGAAAAAAAAGATATCTGTATTTATGTAAATAACATTTCACTATAGGAAAAACTTGTCTAAAGATGTCAATTTATGTTACCCATCCTTGGCTAATTTCTTATCCTGAACATTGCATTCCTTAGAATCTGATTTTAGCTTGTTTGGCCTTAAAAACCCCAGAATGCCTGTTTCTGCTTGCATTACTTTCCCTTTTCCAGTCTCACTGAATGTTCACAAAGGCTTTGGTTTAGAGTCCCCAATTGGTGAAGAAAGCTCAAACTTTGCATTTCTTAGCTCCTTCTACTTGATGACGTGTTCGGAGAGTCTGGGCAGGAAGCTCTCTGCAGGGTAGTGGCTGTTCAGTTGAAAGCAGTCTTCTCCTAATTCCTTACAAGATAGGCTGCAACTTATACCTGTTTTATTAAAGGAGAAGAAACATCCAAGAGCCCAGATCTGATGAGTAAAGAATTCTGAGGACTAGAAATGAGGTCTTACTGCTAATTAGCTGGGAAGGGAGGTGAGTAGCATGTGACCACTATCTATGCCCAGAGAGGGAGCTGGCCCTGATCCCACTCATGTGGTTCCCTCTGAGGTACGGTGAGCCCGTGGGGCAGGATGACTTTGGGGTCAAGAGCCTAGACTCAGGTTCTAACTCAGGCTTCACCACTTAATTGCTGAATGACCTTATGCAAATTTAGTTCCCTCATCTGTAAAAAAGGGGATGACTACTTCCCTTATGGGATTGTTGTAAGGATTGTTTGAATTCATCCAAGTAAAGGGCTTAGAGCAGTGCCAGGCATGAAGTAATTGCTCAGTAAGTGTAACAGGTTTTAAGATTTAATTGGTCTTTGCATCACAATGATCAACAAAGTAAATGACAAATGGATTAAAGTAAATGGAAAAACGATACAAACACAAAACAATTTGGAAAAAAGCACAAGTAATAAGCCATAAATTTAAATTTAAATATATAAAAATGAAAATTACTCTAAGTTTAAAAATAATATAAGGAAAAGGTAAACGATAAGCTGGAAAAAAAGATTGCAATGTGTTTTGCAGCCAAAGAGCTCTTAATTTATTAGCAAGTCAAATTCGTAAGAAAAAAATTGGATACATCAAGGGAAAATATATACATCAAGTAATAAATGAAAAAAGAAGTTCCATTTTTCAATTATGAAAATTATAAAGAAAATACAGCTAAGTTGGTAACATCTAATGTTGGCTAGCATGCACGGAAACAGTTGCATTGATGGAAGTGTGTATTGGTTAAAATTTTTGGAGGGCAGTTTGAAAATATGTACCAAAAGACTTACAAGTGTTCATAAAATGGATCTACCTGGTCAATCTGTTTTCATCCGGTCTAACAAACTGGCTGCTATCCCTCACGGTCAATCAAAGTCAAGAGACAGAAACTGGGAGAAAAAGGGGTTTAATATCTGCAACTAGGCTACAGGGAGATGGCATCATTACCAAAAACCCACTCAAAGACAAACTCATTCTAGTATTTTACCCGACATTCACAGCCCTTCACCCACTTCAAGTTAAGATTAAGATGCTTGGCCGGGCTCGGTGGCACAGCCTGTAATCCCGCGCCTTTGGGAGGCTGAGGTGAGTGGATTGCCTGAGCCCGCGGGTTCGAGACCCGCCTGGGCAGGCGAGACCTCATCTCTACAATAAAATCAAAAAATTAGCTGGGCGTGGTAGCGCGCGCCTGTAATTCCGGCTACTTGGAAGGCTGAGGCGGAAGGATCGCTGGAGCCCAGCAGGTGGAGGCTGCGGTGGCCAGAAGCGGCCACTGCAATCCAGTCTGGGCGACAGAGTGAGACTCCAACTCAAAAATAAAATAAAATAAAATAAAATAAAAAAGATGTTTATGGTGCAGTTCCAGCATGACCCAAGATCTGCATTAACATTTTCTTGTCTGTGACCACAGACGTGACTCAAAGTTTCCTGGTCATGCTAACATTTTTAGGTAACAGTCTGGAATTTACAACATGTTATTTTACAGTTTTCCAGAGGAAGGGGCAGACAACTGCAACATTTGGAAGGAAGGGAAAGTCACAACTTTAAAATGATAGCTTCATATTGTTTTAAAACACAATTGTAACAATCCCCTGTTTCCAGAGTCCTGACCTGTAACAATTTCACTTCTAGAAATTTGCAAGGCAGAAATAATTCAACACAGCATTATTTTTTTTTAAAGTGTTAAACTGGCAATAACCCAAATTCCCAGCATAAGGTTAAAATATCTAGCTCTCTGATGGAATATCTTCGAGGACTATTTAAAGACCTTAAATGTCAGACAAAAGGGTAAGGGAACAAGTGAGAACATAAACCCACTTTCCTGTAACCCTAATTTGGCGAAATACATGCATAGATATATCTATATTTAAAAATGTGGAAGAAAAAAGTCGATAAAAAATGTTAATAGTAATGATCTCAGTGTGGGAATTCGCATTACTTTCATTCCCTGTAATTTTCAGTATTTTAACAAATTTTCTATAATTTCCTCAAGGGGAGGAAAACGTTATATTGGAGAAACTGACTGATCGACTGAGTGATTGGTTAATGGACAGTGCCTGATGATGCCTATAACCTCCCCGCTTCTTCCCCCCGCCCTTCGAGATCCCTTTAGGCCGAAGACGTTTCGGGCCTTCTCAGGCGTCCAGGCTGGGCACCTGTACAACAAGGAGTCATATACTAGATTACCTGAGCTCTTCTTAGGATGAAAACGTCCATGTTTTAACGTTTCCGGATGGAATTCTGGAACCAGGTTGGCCTTGGAGCCGGAGCTCGCAAAGGTAAGGGCGGTCTCTGGCGCCTTTGCGGACCCCCGCCCCTGCGCGCAGCCGCCCTGCAGCGTTTCCTTTGCTGCCGCAGTTTAAATCCGGAGCCCACCTCATCTTCGAAACGTGGGGCAGCGCCGCTTCTCACATCGCCTTGGGGGGATTCTGCTCCTCGAGGACCATGGCCAGAACTGCTGCCTCCGGCGCGCTTTTGCGTCTGCTTCATCCGGTAGCTACCCTCCGGCCACAGCACGCCCCGCCCCAACTGCCACCTTTCCAGGTGTGTTTCCTAAATGTACCCCCTTTACAGAGAAGCGGCGTTGAGCATCATTAATCGGGCTCTTTGCAACTTGCAGACCACCTCGGGCAACTCTGGATTCCAAGCATAGCTTAAAAGATGACATTTTGGGCAAAGTAACACTGGAGGTCAAGATAGTTAACCTTCACGTGCCAGCCTAGCCATACGCCTTTCCAAGGAGGCCTTGTGAATATTCTAAGCTCGAATGTGGCAAAAGCACGCTACGAGCCAGCCAGGAGTCGAACCTAGAATCTTCTGATCCGTAGTCAGACGCGTTATCCATTGCGCCACTGGCCCCGTGCTAGTCAAGTGCTCACTGCGATGGCTGATCACCCCTTACGCAGTTTCAACAGGCTTCCTGACACCAGCGCTTCTTTTCTGCCCCTGCGCCGGGCGTGGTGGCGCGGGCCCACAGCTCCCGTTGCTCCGCCTTCCCCTGGCGAACGCGCTCTACCAATCCGCAGCAACAACGTCACGGCGCTCTTTGGCGCGCTCGCATCCACAGCATCGGACGGTGCTTTCGCGTTCTCCCCCTCGCACATTAGTTTGTCCTTCACCGGCTCCCGTTCGCCCCGGTGGTCTGCGGGGCGGGGGAAGGGGTGGGACGAGGCCGGGCGCTGCGGCCGCAGTGCCAGGGTGACCGGTAGCGCCGTAGCCGAAGTGGCGGCGTGGGGCGGGGCGGGTGGAGAGAGAAGGAAGGAGGTGGTGGTGCAGGATGGCGGCGTCGACCTACGAGCGGCTGAAGCTGTGAGTGCCGCGGGCCGGGGGCCGTTGACAGAAAGGGTCTGAAGGGTGGTCGGCAGGGCGGCAGGTGCGGGGCGCTGGCTTCGGGAGGGTTCCCGGGTCCTGGGGAGGATCGGGCGTGGGGAGCCCCGCGCTTACCGTCCTTCCTCGTCCGCCGCGGCCTCTGCAAGGCCTCGCCCGAGTGGCCACTGGCCGGGGAACGACGGGCTCTCCGTCCTGACTCCGCCCGGCTCGGCCTCTGCGCTCGCGGCGGCAGAGCGAGGCTGCAGACTAACCTCCAGCGACCCGGGGTCGGGGTGATGCGGCCCTTCAGGGCGTGCTTTCCCCCGCTTTCTTTGGAGAGGTGGTAGCTGAATTTATCCGAGTGGCTTAACAGGGAAATAGAGTAGTCTTCTCTTGTTTAATGGACCCACAGAAGCACTCTAGAACCTACCTACGAATCAGCAGACCTTTCTTGGCTGCAGTCTGTCTGGCCGTCCAAGCCTGCCTGACCACTCTTTAGGGTGCAGAAACAATTTCAAGTACAATCAGTACTCTTAAGGTCCTGAAGGGATTTACTTTGGTTTAGATTTTATACAGCTCCAGCATAAAGCAGGTTCTTAAGTGTACGATGACAGCCAGAGGCGAGTCTCGAAAATTTTGGCTCTGCAAATTGACTTTTTGGTAAATCCAAGTTCTTGAGGCTTTGAGAGATAGGCTCTGGTTGTTGAGTTGTAAAGTAGGTGTTTGTAAGGGCTTCGGCTTGTCTTGGAAAAATAGCAACGTGTATGCGTTTCCCTTAATATTTTAAGCCATCAGCGTCTACACTTGTTCCATTTATTTCAAGTTTAATGCTTTACCTCTAGGCTGTCTGAAAATCTGATGCCCACAGTCTAGGAATGTCTTTGGTAGAAATAGCAATAGCAAACGTAATTGTTGAGACGTGTATCCATCTCTATATAAGTTAAAATATCTTAGTACTTAGGCATAGGTATCACATTTCCCTTGCAGGGAAATGAGGGCAACAGAATGCGATTTGGGCATTTCTTATGTTCCCCAGACCTCAAGTTCACAAAAAGCTTTCTAAAAGGTTCAGTGTAAAGTTAGGGGTGCAGAATTGAGAGAGAGGTAATCTACTCCACATCATATACTTTGCAAAAAGGATGATGATTTCTTTTTCTACGGTCCACCCCTTTGCCGCGCATGCTTACTGTAATGCTCTTTGAAAACCCCAGCTGTACACATTTTACTCTTCCTCCACACTTTACTCTTCACCTTTGCTTATTCTCTACCAGTTCCTTTCAAGGTGGTCACCCTGTTGGTGAAAGAGTTGAAGGAAATGTCTATGACTAGGTTTCTGGCTGGACCACCATCACATGGACTCTGCGGGCTAATTAGGTTATTGTTGTCTACCTGATAGGCACTGAAGGGTTTAATGTGATCCTGCCCCAGTTCTCAAATGTGTTTAAGCAATGTGGAGCCTTGGCTTGATGCTGCTTAGCATTTGGTTACAGGATACAGTTGAATTTTGGTGTGACAAAGATTGAATAGGATGGAGAATTTGAGAATTATGATTGTTTTTGAGCTGCCAAGGCACTAAATTTAACCAGTCCAGATTTCAAAACAAACAAAACCCCTCTCTAGCCATAAAAAAGAATGGAAATTGGCCCTTAAGTCGTGAGAATGAAGGAGTATTGATTTTTGTGAGAAGTGGAAACTATAAATTAGTTTGGGTGAAAAAGTAAATCTGTGAAATGTAAAAGTCATTCTCTAGTTTGTCACTCTGAAACACCCCGTCCCCCCCAAAAAAAGTGCTTCTAAAATGTGAAGAACTTTTTTACAACTTTGCTTTTATTTATCAAGGAGTTTATGAGTTGGAATATCTGTTTTTTTTGTTGTTGTTGTTTTTTTTTTTTGAGTTGGAGTCTCACTCTGTCGCCCAGACTGGAGTGCAGTGGCTGCTCCCGGCCACCGCAGCCTCGACCTGCTGGGCTCCGGCGATCCTTTCGCCTCAGCCTTCCAAGTAGCCGGAATTAGAGGCACGCGCTACCACGCCCGGCTGATTTTTTTATTCATTGTAGAGATGAGGTCTCGCTGCCCAGGTGGGTCTCGAATCCACGGGCTCAGGCAATCCACTCACCTCAGCCTCCCAAAGGCGCGGATTACAGACTGAATGTCTGTTTTTATTCCTTCTTTCTGACCTTTCCTGCTCTGAGGCCTACTGTTGAAGGTTTTAAAATGTGACCTCTGTCCTAAGGAATATTCTTTTTTTGAATGTATTTGGAGATGGAATTGGTTTCTGACTCATGTAAGAACTGGTAGGACATAGTAGCCATTTTAAAAAAATGTGCCTAGAGATGTGTTTTTTTGTTTTTGTCTTTTTTTGAACCAGAGTCTCACTCTGTCACCCAGGCTGGAGTGCAGTGGCATGCTCACGGTCACTACAGCCTTGACCTGCTGGGCTCAGGTGATCCTTCTACCTCAGCCTTCCAAGTAACTGAAACTACAGCTGTGCGTCACCACACCCAGCTAATTTTTTGATTTATTGTAGAGATATGAGGTCTTGCCCTGTTGCCCAGGCTGGTCTTAAACCTGTGGGCTTAGGCAATCCTCCTGCCTCAGCCTCCCAGAGTGCTGGGATTACAGGAGCGAGTCACCATGCCCCAGTTTAGAGATGTATTTTAAGAAAGATACATGTGAAAGAGATAGTTTGGTTATTTTATTACAAAAGAATTGCCACAGTATTTATTTAAATGTTGAAATACATGTTTTTGTGTGTTTTTGCGATAGGGCCTCACTCTGTCGCCTAGGCTGTAGTACACAGTGGCAAGATCATGGCTCACTGCAGCCTCGAACTCCTGGGTTCAAGTGAGCCTCCTGCCCCAGCCGCTGGGACTGTGGTGTGCACACCCCACACCCGGCAAACTCGGCACACCCGGCTTGCTTGGGATTTTAGATAATAATTTGTACTACATTATGCCATACTCTTTCTCCAGTTCACCTCTGCCCTGCTGAAGTTCTGCTTTTTAATGTCCTAGTTTCCTGCTTACAATTTTCATTTTCATCTTATTGATCCATAGAATCAAGCCCACATTTCTTAGCCATCTGTATTCTAGTCTCTATTATCTGTGCCCTAACTTTATTTCCTGTAACTTTCTAATGCTTTCTTTCCCACTTCTCCCAGACTTGGCTCACCCTCATCTGGCTTCATCCTAGGCTTATTTTGATCCTTCTACCCAGAATGGCTTCTTCCTCTTTACTCTTTATATACTGATCACATCCATGGTGGAGCCAAAAAGATCTCAGGTTTTTGTTTGTTTGGTTTTTTTTTTTTTCTTTTTCAGTTAGAACAGCCTTGGATTCAGATCTTAACCTTGCTACTTGCTTTGTGTCCTGGCCATGGTACTAAACTCCTTTGAATTGGTTTTTCAACTGTAAAAATGAGAATGGTAATAACCTCACAGGATTGTAAAGTTTGAAAGGGAGTTTAGATGAAGTACTCAGTGTACTTTATAGACACCTTCTTTGAGAAGCCTTTTCTTTCCACATCTTTTTCCTTTACTGAGTTGCAGTCACAGTCTTTAAGGCCAACAATGAGAAATTATTGTCACAGAGATTAGACACCAAATGTCCATATGACTTACACATTCTGTCTCTTAGGATTGATTTACAGTGCATTTACTTTCTCATGGACAAGAGAATGAAAGCTAGGATAATCAGTCCTTAGTACTGTTTGAACTACTCACTTTGTCACCTGGAAGTGAAATCATTATACAGTATACAGTTCTGCGTTGCTTAATGATGGGGATATGTTTTGAGAAATGTAGTGTTAGGCAGTTTCATTGTGCAAACATCAGAGTGTAATTACACAAACTTAGATAGTATAACCCACAACACACCTAGGCTGTATGGTATAACACGTGGCTCTAGGCTACAAACCTGTACAGCAAGTTATTATACTGAATACTGTAGACAGCTGTAACACAATGGTGAGGATTTGTGTCTGTATAAATATATAAACGTAGAAGAGATACTGTAAAAATATGGTATTATAAACTAATGGGAAGCCGGGCTCGGTGGCTCAGCCTGTAATCCCGCGCCTTTGGGAGGCTGAGGTGAGTGGATTGCCTGAGCCCGCGGGTTCGAGACCCGCCTGGGCAGCGAGACCTCATCTCTACAATAAATCAAAAAATCAGCCGGGCATGGTAGCGCGCGCCTGTAATTCCGGCTACTCGGAAGGCTGAGGCGGAAGGATTGCCGGAACCCAGCAGGTCAAGGCTGCGGTGGCCGGGAGCGGCCACTGCACTCCAGTCTGGGCGACAGAGTGAGACTCCAACTCAAAAAAAAAAAAACAAAAAAAACAAAAAACTAATGGGACCACATGTCTGTTGACTGAAAATTTACATGATGCATAACTGTACTTTGTTTCTTCAGCCAGATTGCAAATATCTAGAACGTATTAGAGACACCTTAGTATTTATTTCTTCTCTAGTCTTCCTTAGTACCTAGCATAAAGCCTTGCTCAGAGCAGTACCTCAGTGAATTACCCGAGTAAATGAGAGGGAGGAACTTTCCAGTATAGATTGTCTACCAGCACTTCAAAAAGAACACAGTCTGGAATAATTTGGAATGTATTCTTCTGAAGCAGCAACAGTTTAAGTCATTTCATGTATGTTATTGTCTTCCTAGTGCCTCAAATAGGTCATAGGCTGATATATAACCTCTGTCATTGTTGAAGACAGTCGAGTAATTGCCCTTGGCCACACAGTCGGATTGTACAGCCAGGCAGTGGCAGAACTGGTCTTGGAACACAGCTGGTCCACACTCCAGTGAGCTTTCCATTACAGTGCATTATTCAAGTTACCTTTCTTTTCTTATCAGATCACTCTCGCCTTAGTCTTCAGACATGCCAGGTATTGAAATGAGTCATTTATAATCAAAGATAGTTGGCATGTCCATATGGATGCTTAATATGGAAAATACAATATTGATTTACTTAGAATTTAAAACGTATACTTTTTAAACTTCCAGGCAGTTCTAAATAATTTATGTTGCAACTTCTTTTTTTTAAAGTCATTTTTGTAAGCATATATAATGTCAGACAATGATAAATGTGAAATTGCAAAACAATTATAATATAAATGCATTTTTGGTTACACATGTTTTTTCTTCTTTTTAAATTTATTTTCTTTTTTAAAGTCAGTTGAAACCTCGTGTAAGGCAGGGGATCCTTTAGATACTAAATCAGCATGCCTCTGAAGAATGCTGTTTCCTCAGGAAGTTGTCTTTCTTCTTAAAAGATTCTCATTGCTGTGAGGTCAGTCAGGGCAGATATGAGACAACCCTGAGAACAGATATAACCTAAGCTACATTGTAAGGAAGACATACAAGGGCAAACACAAAACCCCCTGGAATTTATTTATAAAAAATTGTGTATTTATTCTTATATGTTTAAACTTCAGTCACCCTCAAAGGACTCTCCATTTGGTGCAGGACACCTATCAAGATACTTTTTTCTGTTACTCAAAACATTTATTTATTTTTATTTATTTATTTATTTTTGAGTTGGAGTCTCACTCTGTCGCCCAGACTGGAGTGCAGTGGCTGCTCTCGGCCATCGCAGCCTTGACCTGCTGGTCTCCGGCGATCCTTCCACCTCAGCCTTCCAAGTAGCTGGAATTACAGGCATGCGCTACCACGCCCGGCTGATTTTTTGATTTATTGTTGAGATGAGGTCTCGCTGCCCAGGCGGGTCTCGAACTCGCGGGCTCAGGCAATCTACTCACCTCAGCCTCCCAAAGGCACGGGATTACAGGCTGAGCCACTGAGCCCGGCTCAGTTTTTTAACTTGTCAGTTTTTGATGCCTTTTAGTGCTTCTGCTGTTTTTTGTTTTATCTCCTCTACATCAGCAAAAAGTTTCCCTTTGAGTCTTTTTTATTGGGGAAACAAAAAAAGTCGCTTGGGAGAGATTTGGTGAAGGGGGAGGGTAGGGCACAGGGGTAATACCATTTTTGGTCAACAACTGCTGAACATTCAATGCAGTGTGGGCAGGTACATTGTCATGGCGGAAGAACCAGTCATGTGTTTGCCATCGAAAAATTGACTGAAGCCATGTACAGCTTCTCATAACAATGCTAGCTGGTACACTGATGCCGATGGTTTCTAGAACACTTAGCTAATGGGGGAAGCCTGTACTACAAGGGGTCCATCCTCCAAAAGATAATTCATTTTTTTCTGGGTCCCCCCCTTGTACATAAGTGGGGACCTATTCAGTACAGTGAACAGTCAGATTATTCACAGATTATTTAACTCTCCCAATGGAGAGAAGGCATAGGGCAGCTAAGATTATCCTCGTAAATTTGGGCACAGACGATGCAGGGTTTGTATCCAAAGACGTCTTTGGGTAACAGGTCAGGCTAGAGAACCTAGGTTGGTGCTAAGCTGAATCAGATCACTTGGTCTGCTTGTTTTAAATGCATATTCCAGGCATTCTCTGGGAATGGGGCCTGGGAACCTGCAAATTTAACCAACTGTCCTGGTAGTTTTTATGTACTCTAAGAGAATTTAGGGCTGTGAGTACCAGAGCATGATGGTAGATGACCATTCTTTGGAGGGCTCTAGAAGATTGTGCTTTGGTTTAGAACTTCAAATAAGGTAGATTTTAGACTTGGTCCTATGAAGAGGTCTGGTTGTTAGAAAGAATGGATTTTAGGTCGTTCGGGGAATAGGAAGTAGTTGGGACCTTGAGGTTTTGAGAAAGAAGATGGAATTGGAATGAATTGTTTTTCTAGAAACATCAGCTGAATTGGGGACTGGGTTGGGCCCCTGGGGAGTCTGTGATGAACCTGGGCTATGGGAGAGGCAACCAAGGAGGGACTTAATGAGGCAGACACCGCCAGAACCCAAAGGGAAGATGAATGAGGGGTGGTAGAATCACCTTCTACATAAGATTGTAGTAGGCTCAGGGAACGCTTCTTTACTAAATTCTTACTTTTTGCTGATCAAATCTAGTAAAATGTTATGCCTAGAGATAAATTAAATTTGATCATTAAGACCTTGATGTAATTCCTTTTTTGTAGTTGTCATTTTTAGAGACAGGGTCTTTCTCTGTTGCCCAGGCTGGAATGCAGTGGCACAATCATAGCTCACTGTGACTTTGAACTCCTGGACTCAAGTGATCCTCCTGCCATAGCCTCTTGAGTAACTAAGACTATAGGCTTATGCCAACAAGCCTGCCTAATTTAAAAATTTTTTTGTATAGGCATGTCTTGCTATGTTACCCACGGGGGTCAGGAACTCCTGGGCTCAAGCATTCCTCCTGCCTTGGCTTCCCAAAGTGCTAGGATTATAGGCATGAGCTATTGGGCCCAGCCCTTGATTTATTTCTTTATGTAAGATTTTTAGGAAATATGTTCTTGCTGCAGTTTTATGACATGACCGTCACCATGCTCCTATGCAAATAATTTTATTATTGTTTTTAATTGTGGTAAAATATACATAGCATAAAGTTTATCTCCTTAACCATTTTAACATTGGTTCAGGGACATTAAGCACATTCTCATTGTTGTACAACCGTTACTACCATCCATCTCCAGAACTCTTTTCATCTTGTAAAACTAAACTCTGTATCCATTAAACAATTCCTCATTTCTCTATCCCCCCACCCCCTGGCACTGCCATTCTATTTCTGTCTCTATGAATTTGATTACACTAAGTGCCTCATATAAGTGGAGTCATATAGTATTTGTCGTTTTGTGACTGGTTTATTTTACTTAGCATACTGTCTTCAAAGTTCATCCATATTGTAGCCTGTGCCAGAATTTCCTTCCTTTTAAAGACTGAATAATATTCCATTATATATTTATGCCATATTTTGTTTATCTGTTCACATGTCGATGGATACTTAGGTTGCTTCCATCTTTTTGGCTGTTGTGAATAATACTGCTGTGGACATGGGTATACAAATATCTCTTTGAGACCCTACTTTAATTTATTTTGAGTATATATCCAGAAGTGAACTTGTTGGATCATATGGTAATTTTTTTTTTTTTTTTTTTGAGTTGGAGTCTCACTCTGTCGCCCAGACTGGAGTGCAGTGGCCACTCCTGGCTACTACAGCCTCGACCTGCTGGGCTCTGGCGATCCTTCCGCCTCAGCCTTTTATTTTTGAGTTGGGTCTTACTCTCTGTCACCCAGGCTAAAGAGCAGTAGCATGATCACAGCTCACTGCAGCCTCAAACTCCTGGGTTCAGGTTTCCATCTCAGTCTCCCGTGTACCAATCTGCCTGACTAATTTTTTGATTTTTTTGTAGAGGTGAGATCTCGCTGTGTTGCCGAGGCTGGTTTCAAAACTTGTTGAACTCCTGCGCTCAAACAGTCCTCCCACCTCTGCTTCGCAAAGTGCTGGGATTACTGGCATTAGCCACTGTGCCTGGCCCTCATTTTCTGACTTTGTAATTTTAAAGATTCTGCGCACATAGTAAAGTCATTAACTTTGACTATGTTG
The DNA here is from genome assembly GCA_027257055.1 of Cephalopachus bancanus. NCBI lineage: Eukaryota > Metazoa > Chordata > Mammalia > Primates > Tarsiidae > Cephalopachus > Cephalopachus bancanus. Next base: position 469,259 of record JAPVLO010000657.1, on the reverse strand, counting down.
GAATGTAACAGTAAAGACCTAGTCCTATAGCCTTATTATTATTTTTTTTGAAGTGATTTGCAGTCCTAATCTAAGATGTATATATCATTGTTCCCATACCCTTATTTTTTTTTGTGATTTATAGCCTTATTTTTTTTGAAGTGATTTGCAGTCCTAATCTAAGATGTATATACTTTATAATTGTTCCCACACCCTTCCAAATCAGTTTTATTTATTTTATTTTATTTATTTACTTTTTTTGAGTTGGAGTCTCACTCTGTCGCCCAGACTGGAGTGCGGTGGCCGGGACCTCGACCTGCTGAGGTTCCAGCAGTCCTTCCGCCTCAGCCTTCCAAGTAGCTGGAACTACAGGCGTGCGCTACCACGCCCGGCTAATTTTTAATTTTTTGTAGAGATGAGGTCTTGCCAAGTTACCCAGGCAGTTCTCGAACCCGCAGGCTCAGGCAGTCCACTTACCTCAGCCTCCCAAAGTGCTGGGATTACAGACTGAGCCACCGAGCCTGGCTCAAATCAGTTTTAAATGTAAAAACCAAGTTGGGTAAAACTTTTTAATTGCTTATAGTGAGGATAGGGTTTTTTTGTGGGGGGGGGAGCTGCATGTCTGTTTTTATAAATACTTGATTCTACAATAAATATTTTATCACTGACTGAAATGTCTCTGTTAAGTTACAATCCCAAATTTGTATATGGAAACAAATATGACTTTTCCATTTATTGATTTCATTCAAATGTATTTTCATTGTCAAGGTTTTACAGATGAGAAGTTTAAATGCATTTATATAGATACAGCCTGTCAATGTAAGAAGGATAAGCTGTTGAGGGCAAGCATTTAGATGCAAGCTTCGTGTTTTTGCGTATTATATTAAAAATGGAGGAATTTGATTTCTGAGATTGTATGATAAATAATCATCTTTTTATATGAAAAATAACAGTTATTGAAGAAGTAACATATTATTTATCTGGAGAAATAAATTGTGGCAACCCCCAAATACAGAGGTAAGCTTAGAAGAACGTAGGCCTCTGAGTAGTGTGAAATGAATGGATGTAATAAAACCCATGGACTTGACTCTGGAGTCAAAACTTGTAACTGCCCCAGACCTTATCCGAAGCTTATAACTTTGACTTAGATGTAAAACTAAAGCAGCCAAATAGGAGCAATGGTGATGGCTTTGTCAAAAAACTAGAGACAGTGGAAATATAAAAACAAAAACGAACAAAACATTAAAACTCAGTGGTCTGAGGCCATTTAGTGGAATAATAACCATGCCTCTATGTCATGCACTTTCCTCTTAGTGCTGGGCGCATCATGTGTGTTCTCTCATTTACCTTCATCTATCAGTTATCTCTTTTTGGTGGAGAGAAAGCTGAGCCTGGCAGCAGAATGAGATCCTTCCCTCAAATAAATTTTTAGATACCTAGTGTTTGGGTTTCTAGGTGATATAACTTTTTAAAAATCATTTTTACTGGAAAGTCTTTAAATTTTATTGAACTAAAGCTTACATTTTTTTTTCTTTCTTTTTATTTTTTTTGAGTAGGAGTCTCACTGTCACCCAAACTGGAGTACAGTGGCACACTCACAGCCACCGCAGCCTCAACCCGCTCAGCTCAGGTGATCCTTCCAAGTAGCTGGAACCACAAGTGTGTGCCATCATATCTGACTAATTTTTTGATTTATTTTGAGATGAAGTCTTGCCATGTACCCCAGACTGGTCTTGAACCCCTGGTCTCAGGCAGTCCTGAGAGCCTCTGCCTCCCAAGGTGCTGGGATTACAGGTGTGAGCCACTGTGCCCGGCCACATTTTTTTTTTCTTAAAATAAGTTTAAGTAACAGTGTTTTCTTGACTGATCAGGATCTGTTTCAAACACAACAATGTATCTGTGCTAGCTTACCAAAGGATGATGTCTTCAAATACTAGTACTGTAGTATGGTGAAAAATGACAGGTTTTTTTTTTTTTTTTGAGCTGGAGTCTCACTCTGTTGCCCAGACTGGAGTGCAGTGGCACGCTCCTGGTCACCGCAGCCTTGACCTGCTGGGCTTCGGCGATCCTTCCGCCTCAGCCTTCCAAGTAGCTGGAACTACAGGTGGGCGCTACCACGCCCGACTAATTTTTCTGATTTATTGTAGAGATGAGGTCTCGCCAAGTTGCCCAGGCGGCTCTTGAACCCACGGGCTCAGGCAATTTACTTACCTCGGCCTCCCAAAGCGTGGGATTACAGGCTGAGCCACCGAGCCCGGCCAAATGACAGGTTTTAGACTCTTGTAAACCTGGTTTAAATCCCAGCTTCATGCCTACCATCAGTGAGTCCCTGAACAAACCACTGAACTTCACTGAGGTTTTCTTGAAGTTCAGCTCTTTGTTTTACTCATCACTTTCTTTGTAATCCCTAGTGCTTGTATAGTGCTTAGTACAGTAGCTTTTCAGTAAATGTTATTGATTTACACTTGTAGTACAACTCATGCTTGCAGAAAAAATGTCTAATGCAGATATAGACTAAAATATTGGATTAAAAAAAAATTTCTTTTTTTTGAGTTGGAGTCTCACTCTTGTCGCCCAGACTGGAGTGCAGTGGCCGCTCCTGGCCACTGCAGCCTCGACCTGCTGGGCTCCGGCGATCCTTCCGCCTCAGCCTTCCAAGTAGCCGGAATTACAGGCATGTGCTACCACGCCCGGCTGATTTTTTGATTTATGGTAGAGATGAGGTCTTGCTGCCCAGGCAGGTCTCAAACCCGCGGGCTCAGGCAATCCACTCACCTCAGCCTCCCAAAGGCGCGGGATTACAGGCTGAGCCACCAAGCCCGGCTTAAAAAAATTTTTATTTTAAAGATGTGGAGTACAATTTAGGGTTAGGTATACAGGTCATTGTACAGATAAAGTTTGGGCCTCACTTTGGTCCCTGCTTCACCTGGTTTGAGATCAGGTACCCTTATTAATGAAGTGTGCCGCCGCCTCTCCCCCCCCCGCAGTTTCCCACTACTGCCAGTCCCTTTCTTACAGTATTATGATAATTGTTCAGGGTCTGCTTATGAGTGAGAACATGTGGTACTCAGTTCTTTGTTTCTGTAATCAGTGAGTATCATAGACTCTAAGTCCATCCAAGTTGCTGTGAAGTTCATAATTTTGTCCTTCTTTATGGCTGCATAATATTCCGTCATGTAAAGTACCACATTTTTTTTATCCAGTCCACTTTCGATGAGCAGCACGGTTGGTTCCATGATTTTGCAACTGTGAATGATGCTACAATAAACATGCATGTGTGCGTATCTTTTTCGCAGAGTGATTTTAGTTCCTCCAGGTGTATTCCCAGAATGGGGGTTACTGGGTCATATGGAAGGTCGATTTTTAGATCTTTTAGAAATCACCACACTGTTTTCCACAGAGGTTGTACTAGTTTGCAATCCTACCAGCAGTGTAGAAGTGTTCCCTCTTCTCTGCATCCTCTCCAGCATCTATTGTTTTTTGAGTTGTTGATGATGACCATCCTGCCTTGAGTTGGGTGGTATCTCAGTGTGGTTTTGATATTTGCATTTCTTTGATGATTAGTGAGGCTGAGCATTTTTTCATGTATCTGTTGGGTGCTCATATGTCTTCTTTTGAGAAGTGTCTGTATATATCTTTTGCCCACTTTTTAATAGGGCTGTTTTTTTTTCCTTTTGGCACGTTTGAGTTAGGCTTTGTCAGATATGCAGTTGGCAAATATTTTTCCCCAGTGTCTTCCCGCACTCTTAATGGTTTCTTTTGCTTTACAGAAGCTTTTCAGTTTGATGAGGACCCACTTGTCTATCTTATCTCTTATGGCATGGGCACTTGGGGTTTTGATCAGGAATTGGTTGACAGTTCCAATTTCCATAAGGGTGTCTTCTGCATTTTCTAAGATTCTTACAGTTTGAAGTTTTATGTTTAGGTCTTTGATTCATTTAGAGTTGATTTTTGTGTATGGTGATAGGTAGGGGTCCTGTTTCATTCTTCTGCATGTGGTTAGCCAGTTTTCCCATCACCATAATTAATGAATAAGTTCTCCTCTCCCCGGTGGTTTTCAACGGAGGCTTTGTCGAAGATGAGTTGGTTTGAGAAATTGAAGTTTGCTTCTGGAATCTCTATCCTGTTCCATTGGTCTGTATGCTTGTTCTTGTACCAATACCCTGCTGTTTTGATTATTATAGCCTTATAATAAAGTTTAAAGTCTGGAAGTGTGCTACCTCCCACTTTGTTTCTTTTGCTGAGGATTGTTTTGGTTATTTATGATCATTTATGTTTCCATATGGATTTCTGTATTGCCGTTTCCATGTCTGAGAAGAATGATACTGGTAGGATTCTTTTTTTTAAATGTAAGACTAGATAGAGATAACTGCCCTACAATGAGTAGATAGTCTGGAAGTTCTTCATATTTCTTTTATTTTTGGAAGAGGCCTCTTGCTTTGTTTTATTTTTATGGCTTTATTGAAGTTTAGCTGGTATACTGCACATATTAAGGTGTACAGTTTGATGAATTTTGGTATATTTTTACACCATGAAACCATCACCTATATTAGTGAACACATCTGTCACCCTGAAAATTTTCCTAATGCCTGTAAGTCCATCTCTTTTCTCCCTTCCTGTACAGGTTAAACATACATATGACTTGTGATCCAGCTGTTGCACTTTTGTTTTGTTTTGTTTTTGAGTTAGAGTCTTACTCTGTAGCCCAGGCTCAGGCAATCCTTCTGCCTCAGCCTCCCAAGTAGCTGGGACTACAGGCATATGCACCATGCCTGGCTAATTTTTAAATTTTTTTGTGGAGACGATGTCTTGCTATTTTGCCCAGGCTGGTCTCGAACTTCCGGGCTCAAGTGATCCTGCCACCTCAGCCTCCAAAGTGCTAGCATCACAAGCATGAGCTACCATGCCCAGCTCTACTTTTAGTAGTGACCAAAGAGAAATGAATGCATGTGTCTGCCTTAAGACTTGAAGAAGAATGTTCCTAGAACTTTATTTATAATAACCCCAAATCGGAAATGATTCAAGTAGCTATTAACAAATGAATGGATCAACAAATTGTGATATATTCACACAATAGAATACTATTCAGTAATTAAAAAGGGAGGAACTGATGTTTAGGTTGAATTGAAGATTGCTATATTTAAGGCAGATGTGCTTTCTTTGTTGTATTTTGGTTAATATGGATCTTCATTCACTTAACATAATGAAGGAAACTAGCCCAATATTAACAAGTTAGTTACAGATAAACCATAAAAGGATGTAAATGGTATCTGGATAATTAAGGGTTAATTATTCCTTACATAACGTATGGGGGGTGGGCACCCCCCAAAAAACCCAGAATTACCTTTTGGAAGACAGGCCCCTTCTAGTATACTCGGAATTTGTTCCTCTGGCTCATATGGTCAACCAAAGTTTTTATCTCGAAGTTTTGAGAAGGTTGTGTCAGGATTTGCAGAAGTGTCCCAAGTTATGGCAAACAAGTGACTGATTCATCCACCATGACAAAGCACTGGCCCACATTGCACTGAGTGTTCAGCAGTTTTTGACCAACAGTGGTATAACCTCTGTGCCCCACCCTTCCTATTCACCTGATCTTGCCTTGAGCGACTTTTTTTTGTTTGGGGGGTGAGAAAAGTCCTGAAAGAGAAAGGTTTTGCCGTTGTGGCAGAGGCAAAACAAAAAAAGAGCAGAAGCACTAAAAGGCATCAAAATCGATGGGTTCAGAAATGATTTTGAGCCGTGGAAAAAGCATCTTGATAGGTGTATTGCGTCAAACAGAGTATTTTGAAGGTGACTGAAGTTTAAATATTTAAGAATAAACACACAATTTTTTATAAATAAATTCTAGGATTTTGGGGGTCCCCCCTTGTATAGTCAAGAATAGCCAGTACAGTTGGTCTTCTACAGTACATGTTTCTATAACACCAAATAGATTATCTACAACTGGTGAATAGGAAATGATGTTCATGATGGTTGTGTGGGTTTGTATAAGATTTTTCATAGGTATGGTGAGCCAGAAGAGTGGGAGGAGAATTTTGAAAAGGAAAGGAAAAGTCCTCAGATTGGCTGCTGCACAGACAGGAATTCTTTCAAGTCTTTTCACTTCTTTCAGGGTTTATTATCAATGAAGATTAGTTTCTGGGAAAGAAAAGTAGTTCCTGGATTCAGCCTCTGTTCCCAGCCTTGCTCAGCTTCTGGAAGGTTGTACTGTGCCTACCTTAACAACAGCCTAAGCCAGTGACTTAGAGCTCTACTTCAGACTACGTTGTTTTGGTGCCTGCTAGTTTGCATTTTCACTTTATTTTTTATTTTTATTTTTATTTTTTTTGAGTTGGAGTCTCACTCTGTCACCCAGACTGGAGTGCAGTGGCCGCTCCCGGCCACCGCAGCCTCGACCTGCTGGGTTCCGGCGATCCTTCCGCCTCAGCCTTCCAAGTAGCCGGAATTACAGGCATGCGCTACCACGCCCGGCTGATTTTTTGATTTATTGTAGAGATGAGGTCTCGCTGCCCAGGCGGGTCTCGAACCTGCGGGCTCAGGCAATCCACTCACCCCAGCCTCCCAAAGGCGCAGGATTACAGGCTGAGTCACCGATCCCGGCTCATTTTCACTTTATTTTTTCTGTTAAGTTTTCATATTTTCTGAGTCAGTTGCTAGCCACGCCAAGTTGCTTGCCTGAGCTAAGTTATCTCTTGAGAAGCCAACTGTTATTTTTGCTAGAGTCTAAACAGACTCTAGTTGCATAAATTTTGAGTAGTCTGTCTCAACCCTGTTTTTACCCTCTTTATTTTATTTTATTGTTTATCTTGAAGAATGAGAAAGTTTTTTTCAGGAACACGTGCCTTTCTAACAAAAACACATTAAATTTTAAAGTAATTTATTTTAAACAATTTTCTGGAAATATTTTATTTAAAATGCATTTCTGAGTATTTTTCGAAGCCAGTTGCTGTGACTCATGTCTGCTGCAATCCCAGCACTTTGGGAGGTGGAGGTGAGAGGATTGTCTGAGCCTAGGGGTTCAAGACCAAACTGGGCAACTTGGTGAGACAGTGTCTCTACAGTTTAAAAAAAAAAAACATTTCTTAGTATTTTTAGCTAATATATCTTGCTTACTGTGAGTCATATGTTTGAAGAACTTACCAATGATTAGATCATTGAATCTTTACTGTACTATGTGGTAAGTCTGGTATTATCCTTATGGTACAGCTAAGGGAACAGGAGAATCAGAGGATGAGTAACTTGCCTGAGGTCACGCAGCACTGGGAGTCTGGTTCTGTGGATTGTGCTCCTACTATGCTGCATTGCCTTCTACATGATACTGAATATAATAAACTAGATTTGATGATGAATTTCTTGTGTAAGTCAGGTTGATGGTTTCTTAAATTTTTTTATTTTAAAGATGTGGAGTGCAATTCAGGATTAGGTATATAAGTGGTCATCATGCAAGTTGATGGTTTTATAGCAATTAAAACTTTGTCAGCAGTAGATATACAAGTGAGAAGAGTTACAATGAACTTAAGGACAGGAAACAATGCTTCCTCTGTTTAGAAGATGGGAGAATGATGTCAGATTTATACTTTGCTGTAATTGTTATAGTTTTTAAGAAGTCTTCTTTTCATTTGGCTTAGTTTTTTATGCTTTTACATTTCTTCTTAGGCATATCACACCCGAAAAATTTTATGTGGAAGCTTGTGATGATGGAGCGGATGATGTACTTATCATTGACCGTGTGTCCACAGAGGTTACCCTCGCTGGTAATTTATACCCAGATTTAGAAGTGTTTAAGAATGATTTAATACATAAACTGCAATAATTAAAATAATTTACTTAGAGGTATGCCAGTGAGTATCTGAGTGCCTTCTTATTAAAAGTTTAATTCTTGCTACCTCATTTAATTATTATTATTTTTTGAGTAGGCGTCTCACTCTATTGTCCAGGCTGCAGTGTAGTGTCACGCTCATCGTCACCACAGCCTCAACTTTCTGGGCTCAGGTGATCCTTCCACCTCAGCCTTCCAAGTAGCCGGAATTACAGGCACATGCCACCATGCCCGGCTAATTTTTTGATTTATGGTAGAGATGAGGTCTCACCAAGTTGCCCAGGCTGGTCCCGAACCCCTGGACTCAGGCAATTCTCTTTGCTCCTGCGTCCCATAGTGCTGGGAATACAGCTGTGAGCTACCGCGCCCGGCTCTCATTTAATTTTTATGCATTAATTTTATGTTATCCTTTTATTCTTTTTTAAAAAAATTTTATTTTTTGAGTTAGAGTCTTACTCTGTCACCTAGGCTGGAGTGCAGTGGCACATTCACAGCCACTGCAACCTCAAACTGCTGGGCTCAGGTGATCCTTCCGTCTCAGCCTTCTAAGTAGCTGGAATTGCAGGCACATGCCACCATGCCCAGCTAATTTTTCGATTTATTGTAGAGATAGGGTCTTGCCAAGTTGCCCAGGCTGGTCCCAAACCTGTGGGCTCAGACGATCCTCTCAGCCTCCCAAAGTGCTGGGATTATAGCACCGTGCCCAGCCTCTTTTTTTTTTTTTAAAGGAGAAATGGTCTTGCAAATTTTAGGTAGCTTTCACGGCCTGTAAGAATTTAAAACATGCTGGGTGCAGTGGCTCACACCGGTAATCTCAGTACTCAGGGAGGCCAAAGTAAGAGGATTGCTTGAGCACAGGAGTTCAAGACCAGCCTGGGCAACGTAGCAAGACCTCGTCTCTACAATAAATCAAAAAATTAGCCAGGCACGGTGGTGCATGTCTATAGTGTTAGCTACTTGGGAAGCTGAGGCAGAAGGACTGCTTGGCCCCTGAAATCAGGCTGTGGTGAGCTGTGATCATGCCACTGCACTCTAGCCTGGGTGACAGAGTGAAACTCTGACTCAAAATAAAAAAAAAAAGAATTTAAAAACAGAATTCTTTCTTTTTTTTTTTTGAGTTGAAGTCTCACTCTATCGCCCAGGCTGGAGTGCAGTGGCCGCTTCCGGCCACTGCAGCCTCGACTTGCTGGGCTCCGGCAATCTTTCCACCTCAGCCTTCCAAGTAGCCAGAACTACAGGCATGCGCTGCCATGCCTGGCTAATTTTTTTGATTTATTGTAGAGATGAGGTCTCACCAAGTTGCCCAGGTGGGTCTTGAACCCGTAGACTCAGGCAATTCATTAACCTCGGCCTCCCAAAGCAAGGGATTACAGGCTGAGCCACCGAGCCCGGCTAGAATTATTTCTTTATTTGTTCCCTTATCTTTATTCTAACAAGATAAGTTTAGATTTTTGTTTGTTTGTTTTTTGAGTTGGAGTCTCACTCCGTCACCCAGGTCGGAGTGCAGTGGCATGCTCACGGCCACCCCAGTGTCGATCAGCCGGGCTTTGGCAATCCTTCTGTCTCAGCCTTCAACTACAGGTGCGCGCTACTACGCCTGGCTCAATTTTTTGATTTATTGTAGAGACAGGTTCTTGCCATGTTGCCCAGGCTTGTCTCGAACCCACCGGCTCAGGCAGTCCTCTTGCCTCAGCCTCCCAAAGTGCTGGTATTACAGGCTTGAGCCACCACACCTGGCCAAGTTTAGATGTTTAAGCTCCTTTCTAGCTCTAAGATGTAAGGTATTTGAGTGTGAAAACTTTATTTTAGCATTAAGTGCGTGGAATTTTAACAATTGCTTTTGTTTTTGTTTTGAAAATTTTCATGACTGTGGGGATAATTTAATAGGGGGAAAGCAAAATATACCACTGTCCTAGGCAAATGATGTTCCTAAGCTTTATCTACCTTTCCAGTATATTTTGGTTTTGCTTCTCTAGGGTATGAAAAGCTTTTTTTTTCTTTTTCTATTATCTGATTTCTGAATAGGTTAATGTGAAATACTTTTGGTAACAAATAAATGTACCATGTAATATCGTATTTAGAATTCCATATTTTATTTGTTTAAGACCCGCCTGGGCAACTTGGCAAGACCTCATCTCTATAATAAATCAAAAATCAGCCGGGCGTGGTAGCGCGTGCCTGTAATTCCGACCACTTGGAATGCTGAGGCGGAAGGATCGCCAGAGCCCAGCAGGTTGAGGCTGTGGTGGCCGGGAGAGGCCACTGCACTCCAGTCTGGGCGACTGAGTGAGACTCTAACTCAAAAAATAAAAATAAAAAAATAAATAAAAATAAAAATTCAAATTCACTTCCAGAGAGAATTCTATATTTGTTTTCTTCTAAAAATACAATATTTGATCGGAAGGCTGAGGCGGAAGGATCGCCGGAGCCCAGTAGGTCGAGGCTGCGGTGGCCGGGAGTGGCCACTGCACTCCAGTCTGGGCGACAGAGTAAAACTCCAACTCAAAAAAAAAAAAAAAAAAAAATACAATATTTGAATAATTATAAAGTAGGCATTCAGTAAATATCCTTTGAGTGGTAAAGTGAAACATGAGAATATTTTCAGTAGGGTAATAAAGTGTACGAAAAGTAAGGCTATAAAATGTATTTCCTTGGTTATGTGGTTATTCTAGTAAGTACTCTATATAGTTTTTCTTTGATGAAATAGAATTAAAGCTGTTTTAGTCTTATGGTGTGACATTTCCTAATTGTTGCTTAGTGGCTGCTCTCTCAAGGTAGCTGATTGATTTTAACCAATGTTATCATACTTCTCTTGAAGTTTAATTATACTACTACTTTATCCTATATTGATAAAACCTAGTGTCTTATAAGAGCTTTAGTATGGATATATTTTTTGTTTTTTTATGTTTTTTTGAATCAGAATCTCACTCTGTTGCCCAGGCTGGAGTGCAGTGTTACGTTCACAGCTACCACAGCCTTGAACTACTGGGCTCAGGTGATCCTTCCACCTCAGCCTTCCAAGTGGCTAGAACTACATGTGCATGGCACCACACTCAGCTAATTTTTTGATTTATTGTAGAGATGAAGTCTCGCCAAGTTGCCCAAGCTGGTCTCAAGCTCCTCGGCTCAGGCAATCCTCTGCCTCATCTCCCAAAGTGCTGGGATTACAGGTGTGGGCCACTATGCCCAGCTATTTTTTACTTTTTTTACTTCCTTTTTTAGAAAGCAGGGTTTATTGAGAAGACAGAAAAGCTCCCACAGTGGGAGGGGACCCAGGGGGTTGCTTTTTACTTTTCATTTTATTTGTAGGTAGATATTGTAGGCACATTTTTTCACTTTATTTGTAGGTAGATATTACAGGCACATTTTTTCATTTTATTTATAGTTAGTTATTACAGGCATATTTGAGTAGACCAAAATCTAAAGGTTGTGAATGTTTTGAATGTAAAGATGATGATACCAAGCAGTCATCAGTAGGCACATGATGGAGTACTTTGACCCAGAGTCAGTGACGATTGGGGGCTGAGTTACTGACAGTTTCTTAGCCTGTTTCTTTTTGTCATTAGGAATGCAGACAGTGGCCATGGAAAGCGAGATTGTTTTTTCTTCCATGAAAAACTAACATTTTTTGAATTATCACAGTTTTGTTGGTATTATACTACTTAATATAACTTATAGCTCTGTCAACAGAGAATTTAAGTTTATCACGTAATCTCAGTATATTCAGAATTTTCTCTGAGCTTTTCACTGTACTGGCATTTGTCTTTTTTATGTTAGTTAATTTTGACATAGCATTGCTAAATAAATTGAATTATTAAGAGAAGCAACAGTGAAATTTAGACCTTATTCAGAATTATTTAGAATAACAGAACTATTGTTATAACTGACTTTAAGAACCAGGGCTTAAATGTATGGCAAAGTTTCTAAAATAAGTTTCAGGATGTAATAGGCCATAACTGAAAGAAAAGTTTATAGCCACATAAGTTTAGGAGGCTATTGATTAAACATGAAACAGCTTTCTTTTACTATGGGCTTTCTCAGAGCCATATTCTCCTAATGTGCGATATGACTCTCTCAGAGAGGGAGTAGAGGTAATACAGGATGCAGCAAGGGAGCTTGTTTGACCATGAAAGTCCCCCCTCCCCTTTTGATGTTATTTTCTAAACTGGAGTCCTGCAAAATGTGTTTTGTGAAACATGTGGGCTTTTAAGCTTTAGCTTAAGAATTGTGAAATTAACTCTGTCATCGAAGTTACTGTTTTAATAACAAGGACAATACTGGTAAAAATCATGGTTATTTAGGATGCCTCCCTGCATCCTTATACACTGTGGTTACACACGAGGAGGAGGCCTTTCCTCCCTCCTTCCTCCCTTGGATCTTTGCCTCCATTTCCCACATTCTTAGATGTGGGTAGGCAGGTCTTTTTTGAATTCTGTTAGTTGCATATTAAGGTTAAAGTCTTATCTTACACTCCCACTTCTGTTTACGCTCTAATTCTCTTAAAGGGATAGCTTCTGGCAAGAGGTTGAATAAATATAGTTGAAATAACCACAGTTTACCTGATGAGGAAGCTGAAGCATGTTACTTTTGACACCATGTTCTAGACAGACAGAGGCCTTTACTTAATATGTAACGTGGACATCTTTATTTTTATGTTCTACCAAAATGAAGGCCTAACATTAATGAAGGAATTTTGAACAAATCAAGCACGTTAATTTAACTGAAGTAACTATTGAAATCAAACTAAATTTCCGTTCCATTGGTGAGGTTTTTATATGTGATCTTTCTTTTTTTTTCTTTTAAAGTCAAGAAAGATGTTCCTCCTTCAGCTGTCACAAGACCAATATTTGGTATACTGGGCACAATCCATTTGGTGGCAGGTAAGAGAAAATAAGCTAAGATGAGCAAAAAAGTAATTAAAGGTAATTAAGGAGGTAGTTAAATTGACAATTAGAGTGTAAGATGAAGGCGTACTTCATATCATACTTTAGGCAGTACATCTCTTGATTAGGTATTTGTTATTAATTTAAAAAGCAATATTTACCAAGTAGTTAAATTCATCAGCCTGAAGTTCTGTTACAAAAAAAAAGTTTTGTGTTTTGCTTTATTTCAGCTAGAGTTGAAATTCCTAGTCAACTAGATATTTTTCATAAATTCTAGGAGTATTTAAATAAAAATTTTAATGCATTGATGGACCAGTGTATTCTATACCTTTAACCATATACTGATATGATAGTGTATGTCAGAGAGACTGTTACTTGGTTCTGAGTTATTAAGAATGTGATTTTTGTTTATCTAAATGTTATTTTATTGAACTTCTAAAAGTTCTGTTGTTTCAGGCACTGAGCTAGGTGCTGAGTTAGGCGATGAAAGTCCTTTTTTTCCTGCCCTTCATGGTCTGGTGAGAGAGGCATATAAGTAGTGAATTATTGCAGTACAGTGTCACAGGTTCTAGGAGAGAGAAGGCATTTGTGGATAGAGTGTTGAACAAACCTTAAGAATTAATCCAGTGGAAAAGATTACTCTGTTGGGGGAGGAGGTGGCCAGGATCAGGGGTGGTGTATTGTACATGATGCTGTGATAACTCCTTGATTCTTAACCACTCATCTTTGTAGTAATTGTAGTAGTTAGTTATACTGCCTCAGTGCCCTTCTCTACTATTTAGAGTGACATGAAGGACATAGGAATAGTGTAGAAGGGACATTGCCCTATAATAGTCAGATCTTGTGACCTGCAATGCTTTAAGCTACCTGCTAGGAAATGTTTAGCAGAGGCTTGTCTGCCTTGAGTGTGACGGAGAGAGATAAGTATTTTCTGTCTCTGCTTCTCATCTACTAAGATGACTCCTTTGGCTATCAAAAGCTTTTGCTTTTGTCCTTTTTGAGGAAAAATTTGACCTTTTAATAGGAATTTTTCTAAATCTTTTCATAAGTTGTAAGATTGCTTGAAAAAAAATGGGCCTTTTATCTGAGCACAGTATGGCAGTGAGTTCTGCTAGCTTTTAGACAATAAAAACTCCTACTTTTGCTTTTACAGTTGCCTTTTTGTAATTATGTGTTTGTATTTGGCTTTGCATTTTGCAGGTAATTATCTTATTGTCATTACTAAAAAGACAAAAATAGGTGAATTTTTCAATCATGTAATCTGGAAAGCAACAGATTTTGATATCCTTTCTTATAAGAAGACAATGTTGCACCTAACTGATATTCAGGTAAGACCTGAAAATAGTTACTAATTGCAGAACCCAAAGAAGTACCACGGGTGGTGGGGCAGGAGGTTGTTGCAAAATACAAAAAGTGTTTGATAGATTTTTTTTAAGCTTAATTATTTAAGCAACCTATAGAGCAAGATCACTCTACCTACTTTTCTACCTAACCACAAAAAATATTCTTAAAAACTTGTTCATATATTTTATTGCTCTTGTTTTTTTTAATAATTCCGTTCTTAAATTATGAAATTTTGTATGGGAAGAAAAGGAAAAACAAAATGCATATGTACTCAACACCAGGTTTAACTTCATATCCTCTTTGTAAAGAGATATACTATTTGATCCTTTTTTTTTTTTTTTTGAGTTGTAGTCTCACTCTGTCATCCAGACTGGAGTGCATTAGGCGCTCCTGGCCACTGCAGCCTCGACCTGCTGGGCTCCGGCGATCCTTCCGCCTCAGCCTTCCAAGTAGCTGGAACTACAGGCGTGCGCTACCACACCCGGCTAGTTTTTTTTTTATTGTAGAGATGAGGTCTCACCAAGTTGCCCAGGCGGGTCTTGAACCTGCGGACTCAGGCAATCTACTCACCTCAGCCTCCCAGGGCGTGGGATTACAGGCTGAGCCACCGAGCCCGGCTATTTTTTTTTTTTTTTTATGAGTTGGAGTCTTACTCCGTCGCCCAGACTGGAGTGCAGTGGCATGCTCCCGGCCATTGCAGCCTCGACCCGCTGGGCTCCGGCAATCCTTCTGCTTCAACCTTCCAAGTAGCTGGAATTACAGGCACTACCACGCCCGACTGATTTATTTTTATTTTTATTTTTATTGTAGAGATGAGGTCTCGCCAAGTTGCCTGGGCGGGTCTCCAACGTGAGGGCTCAGGCAATCCACTTACCTTGGCCTCAAAAAGTGCTGGGACTACAGGCTGAGCCGCTGAGCCTGGCCTATTTGATACCTTTAAAGTTTTACTCATTTCATTCTCTTTTCCCAGAGAGAAATTTTCTTTAGGTTTCATGTGAATATGAGTGTGTGTGTTTACAAGATGTGTATGTATATTTTCAGGCAGTCCTCCCTCTTGTATGTACAGATTTCCATTACCATGGTTTAGTTAACGCCAATCCCCAACAACATGGTTTAGATTTCAGTTACCACAGTATATTAACTGAAGAATTAGCCCACCAAAGATGAAAGTGCAAAGAAACAAAAAGTGACAACTCTTTAAGGAAATTTGAAATTGAGCATAAAATGGAGTATAGAAGAAGTAGCTGACCATGGGAATGCTGACACTGTCACGCTTCAGGAGACTCTAAGTATGCAGCGAAAGGTCTAGTCAAGGTGAACTTATTGGCATTAATGATAGAGTGGCTGTGATGAAAAGGATGAAGATGTCCCAGAGGAAGTGATTCCTGCAACATACTTCAATTAAAGGATCCCTTGAAGATATTTCATAACATTGAAGTGCAAAAGATAAGATGTCAGGAGCTGGTTCAGATTTAGAAAGTTATATAACAATTCACCAGGATAGAAGAAATATTCTGTCATGAGTTATATGACAAGAAGAAGGCAAGCACTGTTCAGGTTTTTCTTGGTAAACTTTTTACAAAGAAAGTATTTTTAGCCGGGCTCGGTGACTCAGCCTGTAATCCCACGCTTTGGGAGGCTGAGGTGAGTGGATTGCCTGAGCCCGCGGGTTCGAGACCCGCCTGGGCAGTGAGACCTCATCTGTACAATAAATAAAAAATCAGCCGGGCGTGGTAGCGCATGCCTGTAATTCCGGCTACTTGGAAGGCTGAGATGGAAGGATTGCCGGAGCCCAGCAGGTCGAGGCTACAGTGGCCGGGAGCAGCCGCTGCACTCCAGTCTGGGCGACAGAGTGAGACTCCAACTCAAAAAAAAAAAAAGAACGAAAGTATTTTTAATTCTCAGTGTTTCTAATGTTAGATTATAGTGTGCTAAATAAATATTAGTTTTACTATTTTTTCATTTTTCTATGCATTTATAACTTAAGAGAGTTTTAAATGTTTTGATAAAAAAAATTTTTAAGGTTGCAGAGCAACCATAGTTTTTTCAGTTGATTGTTAAGATAATTTGAGATTATTAAGATTAAAATACCGTGATCATTTTTATAGTCATACCCCATTGTACAAAGTAAAGATTGCCTATATTCATATTCAAACCATATCTATGTTTGCTTGAAGTGTATATAAAACTTACATGAATATCGTAGCCATTCTGGTTTATGAAACTTACTTTTTTAAAGCCAACACTATATTTAGAGATTTATACCTATTGAGAGCAATTGTTTTCTAAATGTAATTTAATTTACCATGTTTGTCATTTAAAAATTTTACATTGTATTTTGAACCAAGATTACAAAAGTGTTTCTGAAAGGATGCTTATTATTTTAAAACATATAATTTACCTATGATAAACTTAAAAAAAAAATTATAATGCTGTCTTACTAAGTAAAACTGTAGGATGTGTTTTTTGAACTTTATTACTATATGTATCAAGAATATATACATCAATATACATATTCTCTATTAGATATGGTATTTGAAAGAAATAAAAATGGCTCTATTCATTTAGTAGCCCAGTAACATTTACTTGAACAGTTTCTTCTTGGTTGCTATACTTTGTTGTCAGGCTGCTTAGCTAATTTTAGCATTGCTTACTACATATGCTTTGCTTTTGTAGGATATAGATTTGAGCATGTAGATTATAATTTGGTGATCATTAAACCACTAAACATTAACATTAATTTTTTTTAAAACAAGGATAAAAATAAACATCAACCTTTTTATTCATTGGAAAAGCTATTTAAAATGGTTATCCAAAAATATATAGGTAAAAATTGCTTTTACTGAACTTTTTAATCATTGTTTTAAAGAAAAATAATTTCATTTTACTTCCCATTCAACCCAAACCAGAAAAGTTTCTTGAGAATGAGGATGATGTTACTCTCTTGTTATTTACTATGTTATTGTGCCCCTCATGTGTTTAGGTGTTTCGTTTGTCAAATAAGGATAGTTGTGCTAACCTATCAGGGTTGTTCTAAAGATGAAAGAGAAGCTGGAAAGTTTCTGGCACACAGTAGGTCATAACCTAAGGTGATGTTTTGTTAAAATCACTCTTCTGCCCCCCTGCCCTTTTCTTTTTTTGAGTTGCAGTCTCACTCTGTTGCCCAGGCTGATCCTTCTACCTGTCTTCCAAGTAGCTGGAACCACAGGTGTGTACCACCGTGCCCAGCTAATTTTTTGAATTATTGTAGAGACAAGGTCTCGTCAAGTTGCCCAGGCTGGTCTCGACCCTTGGGGTCAGGCAGTCCTCTCACTTTTGCCTCCTAGAGTGCTGAGATTACAAGTGAGAGCCATCATGCCTGCTCTTCTGCCCTTTAGAGTAAAAATTGTGAAGAATGCAAAGGGAAGAAATCCTATCTGATCAAGCAGGTAGAACTACAATGTTCACTGAGCATCTTCTGTGTATAAGGAGCTATCCTAGGTCCTGGGAAAATGATGAGCGTACCCCTTTCTGGCCCAGTGGTATTTAATGAAGATGAACTTAGAGGTTTTTATTTTCATTCTTTTCTCATGTTCACTCCTTTTCAACTGTGAGATATACTGATTTTTCCCCCTTTGTTTACAGTTACAAGATAATAAAACTTTCCTAGCAATGCTAAACCATGTCTTGACTGTGGATGGATTTTACTTTTCAACAACATATGATTTGACCCATACTTTGCAGCGACTGTCCAACACAAGTCCAGAATTTCAAGAAATGAGTCTCTTAGAAAGGGTAAGTTTGATCTTCAGTTATTTTATTTTATTTTTTGTTAGTTTTCTTTTTTTAAGTGGCATGCCTCTATTTTATCCATTTAAAAGATTGGCTATATTAGGATCATGTATGGGGCTTTGAAAACATACCCCATTTTAAATATACATCACAATCCCAAGTTGTGGTCCCTGAAATCTGTGTATGTACACAAACAGGATTGAGTACCACTGGTGTAGTTGTTCAAAAATCTAGTCTAAACATACATGTGGGTAATTAGAGAAAAATCTTTCACAATTTGTGTTTTTGCATAAATATTATCAAGGTTATCAAGTGTTAACTCTGAGATGTCAAATCTTTAGAATTGCATTCATTTGTAATGTCTTAGCTCCCAGTGGGCTATTGTGTAGCAGTTCCATTAACATAATTAGGCTTATAAAATTAATGTTCTAATGGTTCATTTTTTTTTTCTGCAAATGATGGTTATTTATAATTTTTGTAGGTAGAAAGGTAACCAAAGTCACAATTTATTGATTTAAGAACTTGGAGAATATCCTTCTAAGGTTGTTTTGTTTTTGTTTTTGTTTTTTTGTGTGGTTATTTTGCTTTTTTTGAAAAAATGATGAATATGTCTTTAAAACTAGGCTTTCTGTGTTTTTGCTGTTCAGGGACCTGGTTTGCTGCCTTGATTTTTGCTGACAAACCTTAGATGTGTTGAGTAGGCAGACAGATTTTAAAAGATTGCTCTCTGTTACCAATTAGGTTGGAGCATATGAAATTGCCAGTAATTGACCATTTTTACCAAAATGATAATTTCGTATAGCTCAGCCTAAATCAATGTTTTAGTTGACTAAGTCTTTTGGGTAAGATTTTTTAATCTAGTAAAATTGTATGTAGGCTTAGATGTAAGTTTAGATGTAGACTAACCAAGAAGGAGGGCTGTTGCTTTTTAAAGCAGTTACTACATTCTCCATTTGTTTGTCAAACATCTCAAATGCTGTCTGTGTACTAGGCACCATAGTAGAATGGGGACCCAGAATGAAAAGCTGTGCACCCTGCCTTGTGGGAATCTCTAATCTGCTGGGGAAGTGGTAGTTCAATCAGTTGCAAACAGGGGCTGATGTGTGGATCAGGATCCCAAAAGAGGCGAGATCCTGAAGGAAGGAGGATCTCACTCTGTGTGGGGATGTCAGAATAACTTTATAGAGAAGGTAACTTTACAAAGGAAGGTAATTTTTGAGCTGCGACTTAATGAAGAGAGTTTGTTGGTCAAGTGACAATGGGAGAGGAGGGTTCCAAGCAGAGGTGGTGGCAATAGTAGGCTAGGCTAAAGAAAAAATCATCTCATCTGTTAGGGTGGGATGAGAATTTCTTGTCAACTAATAAAAAAAAGTCAGCTAAAGTTGAGGGACGAATTGCAAGCAGATAGCAAACAGAACATGTTAGAGAACTTCCACTGGCAGCATCATGGAGGAACGGGTGGGACTAACACCAAAACTGGAGACAAGGGAAGCTATTTTAGTAGTTAGGCTGGAGTCGTGTTGGCCAAGGCTGATGGAAGTACAAATGTAGAAAAGAGGTTAGATTTTGAAGGCATTTTAGTACTTGACAGTAGATTAAATGTAAGGGAAAGAAAGACCCTGAGACAACTCCTAGGTGTCTGTCTGGACTGAGGTGGTGACACAGAAATGCATGGAAGAGTGACAGATTTGAGGGGGAGAGGTATTCTGTTTGGAGCATGTCAAAGAAACCTGCTTTTCTAGCCATCAGGAGCAGATGTTGATGGGTGTAGTTTTTTTCTATAGAAAACTGACTTGGCAGGAGATGTTTTATTACATTTTAAAACTTTTTCTCAGGCAGATCAGCGGTTTGTATGGAATGGTCATCTTCTAAGAGAACTTTCTGCTCAGCCAGAGGTAATGTACATGAAATAAAATCTGCTTACTTGTTATAGTTCGGGCTTTAATTTAATGTGTGTTATAAATGATTACCTAATCACTAGGATTTTGACAAGTAATTCTAATTTAAATTTGTTTATAACTTGAAAACTTTGATCAGGTCTACCCTCTCACATTGTTCTAGGTTGAAGAAACCTAGTTGTTTCACTCTGATCTCCTAAAGCAGGCTTAAGTAAAAATACATTACTTTGTGTAATTAAGAGAGAGACAGTGGGTCTTGATAGATGAATAACAGAGAGATGAGGGGCCAGGGCTAAGTCTGCCAGCCAAGGGGAGAGCTCTGTATCTGTCTTCCTGTGGGGATGAGACTCCCGTTCAGTCACCTAGGAGAGACGTGTACAGGCACCACCTTCTTTTGTCCTTTGTCTACACAAATGAGATGTAAACAAGGAGGCCCAGCTAGGGAAACATGATATAGTGAATCTAGGTAAATAGATTTGTCTAATTGCTTTATTTCTTGTCATCTGCTATGCTCTTTTTTGGAAAAGTAATTTGAGCTGCAAGCACTTAGCAGGGGATATCTTTTCCCTGGAGGAATGAAGTTGTTGTAGGCAAAGACTGAAAAGGAGGTAAACATTCTGCAACTTCATGTAGTTTGCTAGTGTTCCAAATCTGTGAATATTCAAGCCCAAATGAATGTAATGCATATTTAATGTTGATTAGAGAAATTTCTTTAAAATTAAAAATTACTCATAAACTTACTACCTTGTTATGTTTGTGTATTACCTCCCTATGTGTAAACATTTTTTATATAATGCTGCTGCTTCTTTACTTTTAAATTATATTGATTCTAAATATATTGTATGTCTTCACTGCAGGTTCATCGGTTTGCTCTTCCAGTGTTACATGGCTGTATCCTTACATAATATTACTTTTTAATTTGTCTTTATTTAAATTTTATTATAAGGCAGATTTAGAGAAAGTCTTAAATAGTCCATAAGAGGAGAGTATTTCAGAATTGGTAGAAATTGCTATTGATAAGAAAATCAGACTTACTGCCTTTTTTTAAAGAGTGAACACTTCAGCCTAAATTATTCTCTTTCTGCTCAAGCCTTCTGAGCTGGTTGTTTAAAGAGAAGGAATATGTGTACTGTATCTTGCCTTTATTTGATGTTATCTCTATCAGTGCATAAGAATAGTTTGAACCTGGATGTTGAAATGAAAACTTTCCTTAGTGTATAATCTTAAAATTAGACTCAGGCTGGGTGTGGTGGCTCATGCATGAAATCCCAGTTGCTCAGGAGGCTGAGGCAGGAGGATCACTTGAGGGCAAGAGTTTGAGACCATCCTGAGCAACTTGGCAAGACACTGTCTCTAAAAAAAGTTTAAACACTTAGCTGGGCTCAGTGGCATGCCTGTAGTCCCAGCTACTCATGTCCTGTAGTCGCAGTTACTTGGGAAGCTGAGGTGGGAAGATCACATGAGCCCAGAAGTTTGAAGCCATAGTGAGCTACTATTGTACCACTGCACTCCAGCCTGGGCGATGGAGTTAAAGTTAGACTCAGATGCTGGGGTGACCAGCAACTTGGAGAAGAGAATTACCATTAAAAATTATCTGTCAGCTGGGCTCGGTGGCTCAGCCTATAATCCAAGCACTTTGGGAGGCTGAGGTGAGTGGATTACCTGAGTCCATGGGTTCAAGAACAGCCCAGACAATTTGCGAGACCTTGTCTCTACAACAAATAAAAAATTAGCCGGGCGTGATAGCATGCGCATATAGTTCTGGTACTTGGAAGGCTGAGTGGAAGGAGTCTAGCAGGTCAACACTGGGGTGGCCGTGAGCGTGCCACTGCACTCCAGCCTGGGTGACAGAGTGAGACTGTCAATTAAAAAAAAAAATTGTATTTGTCATTTGAAATAGTGATAGAAAAAGGAACATAGATGGAGTACAAAGAATAATGACTATTTATAGGATCATTTTAAAAACATATCTTTATTATAGACATTATAATAAAAATAAGGAGGCAAAGTGAGTTGACTCTTTTTTTTTTTGAGTTGGAGTCTCACTCTTACTGCCCAGGCTGGAGTACAGCGGCACGCTCACGGCCACCACAGCCTCCACCTGCTGGACTTAGGTGATCCTTCCGCCTCAGCCTTCCAAGTAGCTGGAACTACAGATACATGCCACCACATCCAGCTAGTTTTTGTGATTTCGTGTAGAGACAAGGTCTCACCAAGTTGCCAAGGCTGGTCTGGAACCTGCGGGCTCAGGCAGTCCTCTCGCCTTGGCCTCCCAAATTGCTGAGATTACAGGCTGACCCACCGCACCCGGTCATGAGTTGACTCTTGAAGAATGAGCACAATATATGCTGATAAGTGCCTATATAGTTATGTGCCACATAATGACATTTCAGCCTACTACAGACCACATATATGATGATGGTCCCATGAGATTATAATACCTTATTTTTACTGTGCCTTTTCTGTTTAGATATGCTGAGATATGCAAATACTTGCCATTGTTACAATTTCCTGCAGTATTAAGTACACTTGCATGTTACACAGGTTTGTAGCCTAAGAGCAATAGGCTGTACCCTATAGCCTAGGTGTGTAGTAGGCTGTTCCATCTAGGTTTGTGTAAGTACACTGTATGATATATAAAATCGCCTAATGATGCATTTCTCAGAATGTACCCCTGTTAAGTGACTCATGACTATAATCAGAATTGTGCCCTGTAGAAACCAAGATGATATCTTTCTCACAAGCACACTGAAGAAGCTTATTAACACAACAATCTATGATTTATTTATTCAGTATGTTAATATGCTTTCATTAAATAATTATGCATTATACTTAGAGAAAAGTAGAAAAGAAATGGAGGAAACCTGTTCCACAGTTATGGGGGAATTAAAATTAGAAAATCTCAGGATAGAAACTCTTGTTTATTGGTTTTGCTTTTTTTTTTTCCTCTCCCTGGATCTTTCCTAGTTCTTCTAAGGATAAAATAAGAATAAAGGTGTTTAGGTAGTGCTTTAAGAGATTTAGATGTATTGTTTTTTATTTTAAAAATGAGTTTGTGAATGGACAAATACTATTAAGTGAGATTGTAGAACTTTTTCTTCTAAGTGATTTTAGAAATGGTTTACTTGCTTGGCTTTAAATTTAAAGCTTTAAGTGAGTGTTTGTTTAATGAAGTTTGTTGACTAGAAATAAAGTCACTTGCTTCACATACAGAAAGATCAGTGCAGTGACCCCAAGGTAACAGCATGACTGGAGCAGAGAGTAGACAGGGAGATAGATATGGGAGCTGTGTTTGGAGGAGCAGCTCGGCCTAGATTACTCAGGGCCTTATATGCCACGGGAAGGACTGTGACTTTTACTTTAAATGTGATGAAAAGCTATTGGGGGGATTTGAGTAGAAGATTGGCATGGTAAGATTGGATCACTCTGACCGTGATGTAGAGAATAGGTCAAAGGCCAGCAAGGGTAGATCCAAGAAACAGGTAGGAGGAGTTGCTGTCATTCAGGTGAGAGGTGATGTTGCCTAGGACTGTGATGGTGTTGAGAAAAGGTCAGTTTCTAGATTGTTTTAAAGGCAGAGCTAACAGAATTTTCTGACTGATTGTATATGTATTATGAAAGAGAGGAGTTTAGTATGACTCTAGGTTTCTTGGCCAGAGTAAGTGGAAGGAAGTATTCTCTGAGGTAGGGAAGAGTCTGGAGGTGGGAGAGAGGCAGAAGAGTATCCTGAGTTCCATTTGGACCTGTTAAGCTTGAAATTTCTGTAGATATCTAAATAAAGATGTCAAGTAGGCAATCTGATAAATGGGACTGGTGTTCAGGAGAGAAGTCCATGCTGGAGACATCAATTCAGAGTCCTCAGGGTATATGGCATTTAAAGCCATGAAGCTGAATGAGATCATCAAAGGAAGGAATATGTATAAAGAAGAGAAAGGTCTCAATAAAAAGAGAAGGCAACATGAGTAGGGTTAGAAAATGAAAAGAATGTTAGAGCCATGAAGCGGTAGGCCTCAGTGAGGTCAAGAGACTTCTGAAGTGAGGAAACCAAAGTGTCAAAAGAACAGGCCACACAAGGTTTAAAAGTCAGAGAAATGAAGATGGGGAAGAGGAAAACCAGCCAGGTGAGAGTAATGTCACAGAAGCAAGTGAAGATAATGTTTCTAAGAAAAGGATGTAAACCAGCTGATATACTGCTGGGTCATTAAATATGACAGCTGTTGAGGAAGGACGTTATGTTCCTGCTCTTCCCTTTTCTCCTCCCCACATGAGGGATATTACCAAATACCGATAAGAAAGGTTTTAGAGAAGGGGAAAATTGGTGAAGGTGCATGCTGGGGAGTGATGTCCATGAATGTGGGAATCTAGTGCACTGGTAGAGGGCCTGGTGTGGACTGCTTGTCTACCACCACAGGAGGGAAACAGATATGTGGATGTGGATGCTGGCGGATGTCTAAATGTGGTGAGAGCCTGTGGAGGGCTGTTATTTTTACAGTGAAATATAAAGTGACAGTATCGACTGAATAAGATGAGGGAGGAGTGTGCAGGTTGAGGAGAAATGTGAAATGGGCATCCTGGAGAGTGGGAATGGGTGGTCCTGGGAGTGAGTCATTTATAAAAGGTCAGAAGTAAATGAACCCACATTTTAAAAATGATCTCATGGTGATGGGATTCAGTGTTTTTGTTTTCATCTTGTTCCTTCTATGCTTTCTGGATTCTCAAGTGTATGTGAAGCCGTACTCAGTGGCTCAGCCTGTAATCCCACGCTTTGGGAGGCTGAGGTGAGTGGATTGCCTGAGCCTGTGGGTTTGAGACCTGCCTGGGCAACTTGGCAAGACCTCATCTCTACAATAAATTTAAAAATTAGCCGGGCGTGGTAGCGCGTGCCTGTAATTCCCGCTACTCGGAAGGCTGAGGCGGAAGGATCGCCGGAGCCCAGCAGGTTGAGTCTGCGGTGGCTGGGAGTGGCCACTGCACTCCAGTCTGGGTGACAGAGTGAGACTCCAACTCAAAAATAAATAAATAAAGTGTATGTGTATTTTTGTCTTATAATCAGGAAAATGATTCATTAAGCAGTCAGTCATGTTTTCTGCTAGATTTAGCTCTCTAAGAGCAGGCTCATGTCTTATTTATCTTTGTACCCTGGCTCAAAATAGATAATTGGGGTAAGTGAATAAATACTGCTTCATACTCTTCTCTAGTTCTGTGGGTTTTGAAGGAGAATGAATTGGAAGCCCAGGAAGAGCCATTTTTAAGTCTGCTGATATAAGGTAATCGAGAGGGATGATTCATTAGCAACTCAGCTCATCTTGCTGACGTTATTTGTTATCACCATTTTGAAAGTTATTTGATGTTCTCTTGTGAATTTGCCAGCACTTCTCCTATGCATACCCCATACATTCATACCAGGATATCTTTACAGAGTGTTGACAGTGCCATGTTAGAGCAAACTATGAACACTGCAGGTTCTATTAACAGAAGAATTTGGTCTTTTGTGGTGTGATCCTTACAGATTGCACGTAACTTTGAAGGTTAGTAAACTACTGCTTTGTGTAGTGTATGAATGAATCTTGGGAACCTTTAGGGAGAAAAACACTGTAGCAAACCACTTAAGTGTATTGTTTATATGTCATAGGGTTACTGACTTGACAAAACTTTACAGTGAAAGGTTACAATACTAAAGGCTTGTGATTGTTCATGAAGAACCAAAAAAAAATTTGCCTAGAACTCTTTGGACTCAAGCAATCTTCCTGCCTCAGCCTCCCAAAGTACTGGGATTACAGGTGTGAGCCACCACACCCAGCCAAGATTTGTATATTCTGTCTTTTTTTTCTCTTTAAGACAACTCATTTTTATTTTGGTAGATAGATTCAAATTGAATCTAGAAATTATATGCATGATTTCTATTATATGTTATATTTTTCTTAATGTAGTTGAGTTATTACCATGCATTCATGTTCTATTAATGGAAAATACTTTGATTGGATTCTCATCTCGAGGAGGAGTTGTTTCAGAGCTGGTGTGCGCTATTATGTAAGAGGTGAGATTAATTTTGTCAGCATGATTCAGTTATGGTTCATATTTATCACTAATTAACGTTTTGTCTTACAGTGACATGAATATAACCTTTTGTTTTTTATTTGTTTTAATTATTATTTGATAGCCTTGCTAAATATTTATCTCCCACTTCATTATAATAATTAGGTAGGTCTACTGTGCTTTATTCTAGTTATTGTAATTATGTTGCAAACGTTAATGTGACACTGTAGGCTGCTTTAAGAGGAACTGATCATGTTGTTTGCTAGATTTCTGAAAGTACTGTTGAACTCAGCATAGTAGTGTAGTTTTCAATAACCTAAACTAATGTGAGTAAGTATTTTCTTGTATTGCTTTGGGAGTTTTTACATGCATAAAGCTAGACATTTAACTTTGTGCCCTCAGCTTTGTAAACATTTACATTCTGATACTATGCTCTAGGCTTCGTACAAGTAACATGGCAATTTGCTCAAACCAGCCTTTTAACATCTGTAGTAAAGGTTACTGTCATTATGAAAAGAAGTTTCTCCAAACTTTCTCTTTTTTTTGAAAGTACAATTTATTGAGAGGACAGAAAAGCTCTCAGAGTGGGAGGGGACCCGAGGGGATTACCCTCTATTTTTTAAACTTGAATATGAGAATATGGCTGGGTAGGATGGTTCACACCTATAATCCCAGCACTTTAGGAGGCAGAGGTGAGAGAATTGCCTGAGTCCAGGGGTTTGAGACCAGCCTGGGCAACTTGGTGAGAACTCGTCTCTAAAATAAATCAAGACAAATTAACTGGGCGTGGTGGTGCACAGCTGTAGTTCCAGCTACTTGGAAGACTGAGGCAGAAGGATCACCTGAATCCAGCAGATTGAGGCTGTGGTGGCCGTGAGCATGTGCTACTGTACTCCAGCCTGGGTGACAGAGTGAGACTCCTACTCAAAAAAAAAAAAAACAAAAGCCGGGCTTGGTGGCTCAGCCTGTAATCCCGCGCCTTTGGGAGGCTGAGGTGAGTAGATTGCCTGAGCCCATGGGTTCGAGACCCGCCTGGGCAGCGAGACCTCATCTCTACAATAAATCAAAAAATCAACCGGGCGTGGTAGCGCATGCCTGTAATTCCGGCTACTCGGAAGGCTGAGGCAGAAGGATTGCCGGAGCCCAACAGGTCGAGGCTGCGGTGGCCAGGAGTGGCCACTGCACTCCAGTCTGGGCGACAGAGTGAGACTCCAACTCAAAAAAAAAAACAACAAAAATAGAATATGTCAGAATATTTTATGACCTATCGGCCAATAAATAAATCATAGTTTGGGGCAGGAAGTTGTAGAGATTATTTGGTTACTCTCTCTCATAGCAGAGGAAGAAAGATATTGTGTGAGCGACCTGGGCAAGATTACAGACCAAAATCAGACTTAGCAACTCCTTTATAACTACATTTTATTGGATGGAAACATTTTTAAATTAAATTTTTTGACTAGATAGTGCACTTACGTATTTCAAATATCAAAAAGTGTATTTTTTAATGCAGCAAAAAATATTTCCCTTTCTGATTTCATCTTCTCGGTTCTTACCCCCCTACAAGCAATCATATTAGTTTCTTGTTTATCCTTCTTGATAATCTTTATGCAAATACAGATGTGTGTTCTTTTCCTCCTCCTTTTGTAGAGCCTATTTTTTTCTTAACAGATCCTGGATCTTTTCTTAAACATTTTTCTCTTTCTCACATACACACTCGCGCTCGCGTGCGCACACACACACACACACACACACACACACACCCACACACACACGCTCACGCGCACGCTCTTTCTCTCTCTCTCTCTTCTCTCTCTCAGTTTTACTTCCACTTTTTAAAGTAATTGCATATTTTTCCTTAATAGGAATTATGGAAGGAAACAAGCATAGCCTATGCTCCTGACAGGTATTGAGAAGTTGTGTCATTGCTGATTTGACTCAATAATTTTATCCCTTCTGTTAGTATATTGACAAAAACAGATACCTCAAACATACCTCCAAATGTTATATTTGAGAAATAGGTCAGAAAATATGGTAAACATTTGGGGCAGTTAAAAATCCATCAAATTCTTTCTGATAATTTGATAATTTGGGTTAGAGATTGGTTCAAAAGTTGCTTTTGTTTCTTAGCAAGCATTTCATAGTAAAAAAGATCACGTAAACAAGTTTGTAAAGGAATGCTTCAAGTATTTGAAAGGACTAACTGTCATCAATCAAGACTCTGTAAATGCTTCAGAGCAGTGCTTTTCAAACTAGGTTTTGTGGGCATATTCATGGAGTTATAGAGGATCACATACAGTTTTTGTGTTTTCATTTTTATAATTGAAGTCAGTATAAGAAGTGTTTGCCAGAGATCATTTGCATTATTATAACTAAATGTTACTAATATAATAGCTTATATTTGCATTTAATATTGTGTTACTAGTATGATCACTAAATTGATAGTTTTAATTTTCAAAATAGTATTTTTCTTTTCTTTTTTTTTTTTTTTGAGTTGGAGTCTCACTCTGTCACCCAGACTGGAGTGCAGTGGCCGCTAATATTTTTCAAATTAGAATCTATGGACAAGCTTTTGGGTCCTTGAGAATTTTTTTTTCTTTTTCTTTAAAAGATGTCTCAAGTTTGAGGAGCACTGTTAGGGGAATTTTGTATGTGTGAACAATTGGTGTATTCACCAACTTCATCTATTTATTAATAGGTCTTTAATACTACTCTTGAAGGCTGTTTGAGTGAGTTTCTATTAGCTCTGATCATATATAATGCATTGTTTGAATTTTATTTTATTTTATTTTATTTTATTTTATTTTATTTTATTTATTTTTGTTTGTTTTTTTGAGTTGGAGTCTCACTCGGTCGCCCAGACTGGAGTGCAGTGGCCGCTCCCGGCCCCCACAGCCTCGACCTGCTGGGCTCCGGCGATCCTTCCGTCCCAGCCTTCCGAGTAGCCGGAATTACAGGCACGCGCTACCACGCCCGGCTGATTTTTTGATTTATTGTAGAGATGAGGTCTCGATGCCCAGGCGGGTCTCGAACCCGTGGGCTCAGGCAATCCACTCACCTCAGCCTCCCAAAGGCGTGGGATTACAGGCTGAGCCACCGAGCCCGGCTTGAATTTTATTTTTATAATTACTTTTCCACTAATTTGCACTGACTAAATTCTTTCCAAGTTAATCTCAATTAGTGGATTTCTGATTTCTGATTTTCTTATGTAATAAATATCGTTAATTCATTATTTCTTTTCTATTTAGGAATTGATTCAGAAGGCCATGCAGCTAACTTTGTAGAAACAGAGCAAATTGTGCACTACAATGGGAGCAAAGCTTCATTTGTACAGGCAAGTTAATATGTATCTTGGACAGCTGGCCAGTTGGCCTTTTCTGCTTGGATTGCAATTTTCTGTCATGTTGAAATGTTCCTCTTCCTTTCCCTCTGCTCTTAAGTAATATCTTTGTCTACAGTATGGAAAAAGTTTACCTGAAAAAAGCGTAGTCCATTAATCTATCACTGACCTGCTGAATTTCCCTTCCCTTAAGTTAAATTTTTAAAGGAGAGGGTAGGTTAGCAGGTGCAAGGGGAGTTATGGAAATGGAGGCACCTGTTTAACTTTTTAGACTTACTCAGGGCAATGTTGACAGGACAAGCCAGTGACTTATGATTAGCTTCACCTGCCTTGCTCTTCGCTGTGAGATAATACATTTCTTCTGTTGCCTCCTTATGGAGTGTGGGTTCTTACTGCTCCAGAGCATTAGTGGCCAAATATATTCCTATGTTATACATACAAGGTCTGACATTAAGTTCGCAAACTCATTCTAGAAAAAGTGCTACATACTTCATTGCTGAATATCACTACTGTCACCTTCGAATTACCTCCCTTGGGAAGCTATATATTGACACCAGGGCCTAGTCTACCCATCAAAGCAGTTTTGGAACTCTTTTTCTTTAAATGTCATCAAAATATCTTCCTTTCAATATTTCCTTTATCTTCAAGTAAAGAAAAAAGGAATTGGGGGCCAGATTAGGTGAGTAGGGGGGGTGTTCCAATACAGTTATTTGTTTACTGGCTAAAAACTTCCTCACAGACAGTGCTACGTGAGCTGGTGCGTTGTCGTAAATGCAAGAGTTCCTTCGGGACCATTTTTGCACACACCTTTCTCTTGCCGAGATTTTCAGTTAAGATTTTCCTAACTGTTTCTCTATCAATATTTATTTGGTCTGCTATGCTTCTCTCAGTCAGTTGATGATTTTGACGTGAATTTTTGCCATGTTTTTGTCCATTCTGCTCATTATTGGCCATCCTGACCTCTCTATCAGTGATGCCTTCCCTCACCTCAGAAATACATGTAATCCATTTGTACACTGCCATTTTCTTCATGGCATTATCTCCATAAACTTGGACTAACATGATTTCACATCTACTCTTGCCAAGTTTAACAAGAAATGTAATATTTGTTTGTCACTTTAATTCAAGCTCTGACATTCTCTTGACAGCACATAAAAGCATGCAATAATAATGAACACCACTCAGCAAGACACAGCCACATGTCAACACTAACACAGCTATGAGACACTGTTATACCAAGGCTATGAAACCTTAGTGAATGGTTTGTACAGTGCTGCCAACATAAGTGCACAGTGGCAAGTTCATGAACTTAATGGTCAGACCTCGTATTCATTTGAGAATGAATAAAGCAATTTTCTAATGTTTTTATAATGTCAGATTATAATGTGTTAATTTTAACTTGTGGAAAAATTGATTTATTGTAGAATTTAGGGTATATCTACTATACAAGTGCCATGCATATAAAACTAAAGGGAAAAAAACAAGTGTATTCTCATAAAATATAAACCTTAGGAGCAGGCATATGTGAACCTCTTTTGTAATTGACATGTTGTATTATCATTTTTTTCCTTGAAAATTTGCTTTTATATATATATATCTCCCTGACAATAAGCTGAGAGAAACAAGTGTGTGTGTATGCGTGTGTGTGTGTTTGTTTTCACGTTTGTCTCTTTTCTTTTAGACTCGAGGATCAATACCTATTTTCTGGTCCCAGAGACCAAACCTCAAGTACAAACCACTGCCACAGATCAACAAAGTAGCAAATCACGTATGTATCTTCTGTGTTTTTTCATTGGCTAAAAACAGAAGCTCAGCTGCATTGTAGTTTGCAAATAAAGAATGTGTATATTCCCTGTAAACCAGAATTCAGCATCTTTGAAACCCTTCTCTTTGGTTCTGGCAAACAGTGAACCTCTAAATCAAAAGGCTACATAGATGGCATATTCGAAATATGGAAGAACAAACTGATTGGATAACAAATACAGATTTGAGAGATCTTAGTAAGATTTTCAACTTCATGCTATTTAGAGTACTTAGTATATTCTACTGAGGTTGTACTCAGAATTAAAATGGTAGTATTACAGCCCAGAGTAAAACAGCTTATAATTACTGTTTATTACATGGTATTCAGAATCTCTAGAAGACATAGTCCCCATCCTGACTTTATTCTCTTGAATATAGAAATAGAACATTTAAGGAGGTTCTTTTAAAAATATTATAAATATTTCTATAATGTACTCTGATAAAATATGTAACTATTTTTCCCTTTAGATGGATGGTTTCCAAAGGCATTTTGATTCACAAGTAATTATTTATGGAAAACAAGTCATAATCAATCTGGTATGTTTCTTATGTGTTTCTTGGGGAAAACAAACAAACAAAAAACCCCTAACTTTTATTTAACATTTAAGTTACCTTTTTAAGTATGCAATTCAATGGCAAATTGTTTCATAATGTACAACCATCATTACAGTTAATTTCTACAACTTTTCATCATACCAAACAGAAACTCTGTATCCATTAAACAATAAATTCCCATTACTTCCTTCCCCCTAGCCCCTGGTAATTCTGTTTTATTTTCTGTCTCTGAATTTGACTATTCTAAGTACCCCCTGTAAGTGGAATAAAACAATATTTATCCTTTTATGTTTTACTTATTTCACTTAGTATGTTTCATGTAAGTTTTAACATGTATCAGAATTTCTTTTTTAAGACTAAATAGTATTTTATTTGTATATATATCACATTTTGTTTATCCATTCACCTGTTGGTGGATGTTTGGCATGTTTGGCATGTTTCCAACTTTGACTATTGTGAATATTGCTGCTATGAACTTTGCTATGCAAATATCTATTTGAGTCCCTGTTTTCAATTCTTTTAGGTCTATAACTAGGAGTGGAATTATTGGATCATTAGGTGATTCTGTGTTTAACTTTTTTTAAGGAACCACCATGGTGTTTTCCACAACAGCTACACTATTTAATGTTCTCACCAGCAGTACACTAAGGTTCCAAATTTTCTATAACCTTGCCAGGAATTGGTGTTTTTTTTGGTTTTTTGTTTTTAAATCATAAGCATACTGATGGGTGTGGAGTGGTATCTCATTGAGGTTTTTATTTTTGATTTACATTTCTCTGATGACCAATGATTTTGAACATCTTCTCATGTGCTTATTGGCCATTTGTATATCTTCTTTGGAAAAATGTCTACTCAAGTTTTTTCTCTATTTTTTAATCAGGTTGTTTGTTTTTTGTTGTTGAGTTGTAGTTCTTTATATATTCTCGATGTTAATCCCTTATCAGATAGATACTTTGCAAATATTTTCTTTCATTCTTTGTGTTGTCTTTTTAGCTCTCTTGGTAATGTCCTTTGCAAAACATTTTTAATGTTGATAAAGTCTAACTTACATATATTTTTGCTACCTGTACTCTTTGAGTCATGTCTAAAAAATCTTCACCAAATCCAATATCATGAAAAGTTGCCCAACATTTTCTTCTAAGAGTCTTATAGTTTTGGATCTTAAAAAATTTTTTAAATTTTTAACAGGTGGTCCAGCTTGGGCAATACAGTGAGACCTCATTTCTTTCTTTTTTTTTTTTTTTTTTTTGAGTTGGAGTCTCACTCTGTCGCCCAGACTGGAGTGCAGTGGCCGCTCCCGGCTACCGCAGCCTCAACCTTCTGGGCTCCGGCGATCCTTCCGCCTCAGTCTTCCAAGTAGCTGGAACCACAGGCGCGCACGCTACCATGCCTCGCTAATTTTTGATTTATTGTAGAGATGAAGTCTTGCCAAGTTGCCCAGGCGGGTCTCGAACCCGCAGGCTCAGGCAATCCACTCACCTCAGCCTTCCAAAAGCGTGGGATTACAGGCTGAGCCACCGAGCCTGGCTTCCATATGAATTTTAATTTTAGTGTGTGTGTGTGTGTGTTTAATTTCTGCGAAAAATGCCATTAGGATTTTAATAGAGATTGTATTTAATCTGCGGATTGATTACTTTGAATAATATTGTCACTATTAATATTAAGTCTGTCAATCCATGAACAAGGATGTCTTTCCATGTATTTATAAAATTTTCAGCAATGTTTTATAGTTTTCAGTGTACACAATTTTTATCTCCTTGGTTAAATTTATTTCTGAGTATTTTTTTTCTGTATTCCTGAGTATTCTTTTGATTCTAATATAAATGGAATTGTTTTCTTAATTTTCTTTTATTTTGAGTCAGAGTCTCACTCTATCACCCAGACTGGAGTACAGTGGCATGCTCATGGCCACTGCAGCCTCCACCTGCTAGGCTCAGGTGATCCTTCCGCCTCAGTCTTCCAGGTAGCTGGAACCACAGGCATACACCACCACACCCAGCTAATTATTTTTTATTTTTTATTTTATTGTAGAGACAAGGTCTCACCATATTACTCAGGCTGGTGTTGAACCCCTGAACTGAGGCAGTCCTCTTGCTTCCACCTCCCAATGTGCTGGAATTACAGGTGTGAGCCACCATGCCTGGCCTGTCTTCTTGACTTTCTTTTTGGATTTTTTCATTGTTAGTGCAAGAAATGCAACTGATTATTGTGTATTGATTTTGTATGCTGCAGCTTCGTTGACTTTATTATCTCGAACAGCTTTTTTGTGGAATTTTTATAATTTCACTGCTTTCTTTCCAATTTAGATGCCTTTTATTTCTTTTTCTTGCTTAGTTGCTCTGGCTAGAACTTCTACTACTATGTTAAATAGAAGTGGTGAAAGCAGGTATCTTTGTTTATTTTGATCTTAGGGGGGAAAGCTTTTAGTCTTTCACCATTAAGTATAACGTTAGCTGTGAGTTTTTCCATATATAACCTTTATCATGTAGAGAAGTTTCCTTCTATTTCTAGGTTATTGAGTTGAGCGTTTTTATCAAGAAAGAATGTTGAATTTTGTTAAATACTTTTTTCTGTATCAGTTAAGATGCTCATCTGATTTTTTTTCTCTTTCATTTTATTATTGCAGTATATTTACATTGATTTCTGAATAGTGACTCATCCTTGTATTCTGGGAATAAATCCCACTTGTCGTAGTATATAATTTTTTTTTTTGAGTCAGAGTCTCAGTCTGTTGCCCAGACTAGAATACAGTAGCACGCTCACGGCCACTGCAGCCTCGACCTGCTGGGGTCAGGTGATCCTTCTGCCTTAGCCTTCCAAGTAGCTGGAACTACAGGCACGTGCCACCATGCCCAGATAGTTTTTTGATTTATTGTAGAGATGAGGTCTCGCCAAGTTGCCCAGGCTAGTCTCGACCCTGTGGGCTCAGATCCTCTCACTTTGGCCTCCCAAAGTGCTAGGATTATAAGTGTGAGCCACTGTGCCCGGCTATATAATTTTTTAATATGCCTTTGAATTTGTTTTGCTGCTGTTTTGTTGAAGATTTTTACATTAGTATTCATAAAGGACATTGATCTGTAGTTTTCTTGTAGTATCTTTGCCTGGTTTTGATAGCAGGGTAATTCTAGCCTCAGAATAAGTCAGAGAGTATTCTCTCTTCAGTTTTTTTGAAGAGTTTGGGGAAGACTGTTGTTTATTCTTTTTTAAACTTTTTGTAAAATTCATTGGGAGATGCCATCTGGTCCAGGTTTTTCTTTGTAAGGAGGGTTTTCACTACTGATTCCATTTCTTGCTATCTATTGGTCTATTCAGGTTTTTTATTTTTGCATGATTCAGTTTTGATAGGTTGTGTATTTGTATGAATTTTTCTAAATCTAGGTTATGCAGTTTGTTGGCATACAGTTGTTCATAGTATTCTCTTATAATTCGTATTATTTTCTTATAATTCTTATTATCTCTCAGAAATTGGTAGTAATGTCCCACTGTCATTCCAAATATTAGTAATTTGAGTCTTGTCCCTTTTTTTCATTTTAGCTAAAATTTGTCAGTTTTGTAGTACTTTTTTTTTTTTTTGAGTCATCATCTCACTCTGGCACCCAGGCTGGAGTGCAGTGGCCAGCTCACAACCACTGCAGCCTCATCCTGGTGGGCTCGTGTGATCCTTTCTCATCAACCTTCTAAGTAGCTGGAACCACAGGCATGTGGCCACCATGCCCAACTAATTTTTTTATTTATTGTAGAGATGAAGTTTCTCTAAGTTGCATAGGCTGATTTTGAACTTCTGGGCTCAAGCAGTCCCCTTGCCTCCATCTCCCAAAGTGCTGGGATTGTAGGTGTAAGCCACCACACTGACCTGTAGTTCTTTCTTAAAAAATCAACTTTAAGTTTTGTTGACTTTCTCTGTTATTTTTATATTCTCTATTTTTTTTTGAGTTGGAGTTTCACTTTGTTGCCCAGGCTGGAGTTCAGTGGCACACTCACGGCCACCCCAGCATTGACCCCCTGGGCTCCAGCAATCCTTCCACCTCAGCCTTCCAAGTAGCCAGAATTATATGTGTGTGCTACCCCTCTCTGCTAATTTTCTAGTTATTGTAAAGACGAGGTCTTGCCAAGTTGCCCAGGTTGGTCTCAAACCCGTGGGCTCTGGCAATCTACTCCCCTCAGTCTCACAAAGTGCTGGGATTATAGGCTGAGCCACCGAGCCCCACCACAATTTTATTTATCTTTGCTCTAATCTTTATTGCCTCCTTCCTTCTACTAGGTTTGGGTTTAGTTTGCTTTTAATTTTCTTGTTCTTTAAGGTGTAAAGTTATGCTATTGATTTGAGGGTTTTTTTTTTTTAGTTTTTATTTTTAAAAATTATTTTTTACTTTTGTCATATTTTATTGTATTTTATTTATTTTTATTTTTTTGAGTTAGAGTCTCACTGTGGTGCTCAGGCTGGAGTGTAGTGGCACACTCATGGCCACACCAGCGTCGACCTGTTGGGCTCCGGCGATTCTTCTGCCTCAGCCTTCCAAGTAGCTGGAACTACAGGTGCATGCTACCACGCCTGGCTATTTATTTATTTATTTACTGTAGAGATGAGGTCTTGCCAAATTGCCAGGGCTGGTCTTGAACCCATGGGTTCAGGCAATCCACTCACCTTGGCCTCCCAGAGTGCTGGGATTACAGGCTGAGCCGCCTAGCCTGGCCTGTATTTTAATTTTTTAGTGAGGGTCTCACTCTGTTGCCCAGGATGGAGTGCAATGGCACAACCACAACTCACCGCAGACTTAGCTTCTGGTGCTGACTCAAGTGATCCTCTTGCCTCAGCTTTCTGAGTAACTGGGACTACAGGCACGCACCACCCTGCCTTGCTAATTTTTTAAGTAGAGATGAGGTCTGCTTGTGTTGCTTAGGCTGATCGAAACTCTTGGGCTCAAGCGATCCTCCTGCCTCCTCCTCTCAAAGTGCTGGAATTGCAGACATGAGCCACCATACTTGACTGAGGCTTTCTTTTTTAATGTATGCATTTGTCACGCTAAATTTTCCTCTTAGTTCTGATTTTGCTTTGTTTCATAAATTTTGATATATTTAACTTCATGTGTTTCAGCTATTTTCTAATTTCTCTTGTAGTTTTTTCTTTGACTCAATGATTGTTTAAGAATGTGTTGTGTTATTTAATTTTTACATTTTTTTCTTTTTCTTTTTACAATTTCTGTCTGATTGTTCTGTCTGTTATTGAAAATGGGGTGTTGGACTGAACTTCATGACTCTTACCTGTAATCCCAGAACATGGTGAGACCTTGTCTCTACCAAAATTAAAAAAAAATTAACTGGGTGTGGTGGTACGCACCTGTAGTTCCAGCTACTTGGGAGGTTGAAGCAGAAGGATCATCTGAGCCCATGAGGTTGAGACTGTGGTAAGTCATGATGATGCCACTGCATTCCAGCCTAGAGTGACACCCCCAACTCAAAAAAAAAAAAATGAGATGTTGAAGTTTTCTAACTATTATTATAAAATTTTCAGTTTTTTTCTTCAGTTCTATCAGTGTTGTTTCATTATATTTTCAGTTTCTGATGGTTTGATGTATATATGTTTATAATGTATCTTCTTGGCAAATTGACCCTTTTATTGATATATAATGTTCTTTTTTGTCTCCTGTAACAGTGTTTTTCTTAGTGTATTTTGTCTGATACTACTATAGCTACTCCAGCTCTCATTTTATTATTATTTGCACAGAATATCTTTTTTCGTC
Organism: Cephalopachus bancanus; assembly: GCA_027257055.1. Classification (NCBI taxonomy): domain Eukaryota; kingdom Metazoa; phylum Chordata; class Mammalia; order Primates; family Tarsiidae; genus Cephalopachus; species Cephalopachus bancanus. The sequence continues at coordinate 432,093 of JAPVLO010000657.1, read as the reverse complement.
CTTTCACTTTCATCCTATATGTGTCTTTAGATCTAAAGCGAATGTCTTAGAGACAGCATATAGTTAGATCATTTTTTATTCATTTACCTATTTTTTTTTTAATTGGAGAGTTAATCCATTTACATTTAAAGTAACTAATAAGGCAGGAATTACTTCTGCCATTTTGCTATTTGTTTTCTGTTTCTCATCTCTCCCCCAACTGTCTTTGTGTTTAGTTGATTTTTACCTTCTGTTTTGATTACCTTCTCATTTCCTTTTGTGTTTATTCTGTAAGCTGTTTTCTTTGTTGTTACCATGAGAGTTACATATAATGTCCTAAAAGTATAACTATCTAGTTTGAATTAACTTTTAAATCCTGAATAATATGGAGTTACAAACCAAGATTACAATAATACTAAACTTTTATATTTGCTTTTGGATTTACCTGTAGATTTTTGTATTTCCATGTGCTTCAAATTCCTATGTAGCATTCTTTCATTTTTACTTGAAGGACTTCCTTTAGCATTTCTTGTAGGTCAGGTCTGTTGACAATGAACTCCCTCAGGTTTTGTTTATTTAGGAATGTCTTGATTTCTCCTTCATTTTTAAAGAACACCTTTGCCTGATTTAGAATTATTGGTTGACAGATTTTTTTTTTCTTTCAGTATTTTAAATATATCGTCCTACTGCCTTATAGCCTCCAGGATTACTGATGTGAAATTGGCAGATAATCTTATTAAAAATCCCTTGTATGTGATGAGTCTCCTCTCTTTCTGCTTTCAAGATTCTCTGTCTTTCCACAATGTGATTATAATGTCTTCAGTTAGATCTCTTTAGGTTTACCTTCTTAGAGTTCAGAGTACTTCTTGGATTTGTAGATTGATGTCATTCTTCAAGTTTGGGAAGTTTTTGACCATTTTTTTCTTGAGGTAATCTCTACCCCTTTCTCTCTCTTCTTCTGGAACCCCCGTAATACGTATATTGTCTGCTTTATGGTGTTCCAGAAGTCCCCTAGGCTCTGCTTATTTTTCATTATTCTTTTTTCTTTTTGCTCCCCAGACTTGATTATATCAATTCTTCTATCTTCAAGTTTGCTGATTTTTTTTCTGCCTGCTCAGATCTGCTGTTGAGCTTGTCTGTTAAAATTTTTACTTGTCTTCATACTTTTCTGCTCCAGCCTTATTGTTTGATTTCTTTTAATACTTTCTCTATCTTTGTTGCTATAATTTTATTTATATTTTTTCCTGATTTTCTTTCATTCTTTGTATTTTCCCTTAGGTCTTTGTCTAGTCATTCTAATGGTTTGGCTTCTATGAGGATGGTTTCTGCCAATTTATTTTTTTCCATTTAATGAGCCATGTTTTCCTGTTTCCCTGTATGCCTACAGATTTAAGATTGCACATTTGATTATTCTAATAACTCTGAAAGTCCTCCTTCCCTAGGGTTTTGCTGTTTTGTTTGTTTGTTTGATTGTTAAAGACTGTAGTAATCAATTTGTCTTGAGACTTTTTCAAATTATTTTTGCAAAGACTGTTTCTTATTGTCTGTGCTCACTGAAGTCTCTCTGTTCTTTTGCTTCTGTTTAGCTAATGTTTTACAGATTTCATTGAATTCTAATAACTGAAGTAGACAGACTAACAATAAACCAAAAATGAGAGAACAACCCTGTCTCTCATTCTTTGCAGACTGACTGTGTTGGGGCAGTTCTTCACCAATTAGATCCTAGGCTCCAAGCCCAGGTTCAGCCGGAGATGAGGTTTAAATTCTTCCAGGACTATTCTCAGCATGCATCTTGCCTGGATATGCAGGCGGCCTTCTAAACTTCTTCATATACGTGACTGCTTTTGTATGTCCTAATTTCTCAAAGATTATCACCCAACTTTTTCTCTTCAGATGATCTGTTATTTATTTCTCCCACAATTTCTTGCCCCCACCTATTGGTTTATAGTCCTTTTGCAGCTTTTACATGCAATATCCAACATTTTTATTGCCTGTGTTCAGAATTATATGAGACAGAGATTATTGAGTTAGTCCTTCACATTAGAACAGATATATACAATTATTTGCAAATGAGGTCTGGTCTGCTTCCTTTTGATAAGGAGAACTGAGACCCAGGCTACTCCCACTTAGGACTAAGATTATCGTCTCTCTGGGGAGGAGGTGAGGCAAGGACTAGTAAAAATGCCACAAAACTTTTCCTACGGTTTTGAAAGTGGCTTTTTCTTGACTGGGCATTTGGCTGGTTGCTGTAACCTATGATTGTTTTCCAGAGCCCCTACAAAGTTGATTCAGACAGTCTCTTGTTTGTTGATATTTTTGTGGGGAAATGAGAGCTTAGAGCTTCGTTTGCCCTTTTCCTGTTGTCACTCTCTTCTTTGAATAAGCTGAAAGCTATAGTGTTCTTAATTTTTTTACAGGTTAACCAGAAGGGGTCAGAGAAACCACTTGAGCAGTCATTTGCAACAATGGTGTCTTCTTTGGGAAGTGGAATGATCAGGTACCTCACTGGATATCTGTTGCAGGACTTCTCAGATCAGATGTGTACACACACACACACATACACACACACACACACACACACACACACACACACACACACACACACACACACACATGCATGAGTACATAGAGTTCATAGACATATTTTAGCTTGCATTTTTTTCAATACTAGATCAAAGCGTTTTGTTGTTGTTGACTTGAAATTTCCTCTAACATAATTTATGTTGCAGAACAACTTTAAAAAAAAATCTTTCTAATGCCTAAGACATTTATTAAAAAGTACATTTTTCCTTAGTGACTTGACATGTCATATTTATCATACATTATATTTCCATTTGAAGTTGAGCCTATTTTTGTATGTTTTGTTCCTTTATACAGAACAACTTTTTTATAGTCAAGTTTTAATTTGAGTTTAGTCTCTGATTAAAATCCTCCCCATTGAGGCTTTGTGTCCCTGTGAGGCTTGGGGAGGCTCTAGCCATTGGGTCACAAATTTCACTTACTCATGATTGCTTGATGTGGCCTTTGTGGTCCTGACCAGCATGTGAACTGGAATAGTTCAGCTGTTGCGTGGTGGCCTCATCTGGAGCAGCAGCTTTGCCTCTCCTGTAAGTCACCAGGCAACAGCTGCAAACTCCATGTACCCTTGTGACAAGATGGAGATGCTAGCATATCAGTTGCCCTGTGGAAAGGTGCAAAGTACAGGCTATTTGAAGCTTTCTGCAGCAGGAAACTGGTGGGATGGAAGGTGGGGATGTACTATGGTAAGAAGTGGTCATGGGCCTTTGGTGAAAACTTTCCCCCCAAATGATACTAGGTTATTTGGGGAGAGATGGTTTTAACCTATGGACAATTTTAAATGTACATAAAGATAGAATAATATAATGAATCTTTGGGGAAGAATTTAAGTCTTTCTTGTCCAATTAAGAAGCTCTAGAAAATTCATCAGATCTTCACTCCATCTGTACTTTCACGTTCTCACAGTGAAACTTGCCCAGACATACTTTGAGTGATTCAAAGAAGGGATTTCTAACCAGGGCATGTCTCAGAATCTTTGAAAAAACTTCCTGAGAATGTACCTTCAGACCAGAAAAATCGGCATCACTGGAGTTAGAGTACAGCTTATATGTACTGGAAAAAGTTTGCTGGCTCTTGTATACCCTAGTTAAGACCCTTTTCCCCAGTTTCTATGTGTATTGACTGCTTTGCCTCTAGTGTTGTCTTAATTAATTTGGATCTTTTAGCAGCAGCTAACTTTGAGAACTTTAGGTATAAATGAGAGTCTAAGGTTATGCCATTTGTGTTGGGGGAACTTGGAGAGCACTTATTGCTAAAGAGTGAGCAACACAAAGTGATTGTTGTATTTTTATGAGCTATAAAAACCACTAGACAAAGGAGTGTAATAAAAATTATATTTGAAAATTTTTCTTTTACTTAATATATACTCTGGCAGTGGAAAAACAGTGTGTTGGTTTAAATCTGAAGTCAAACTGTAGATTTGTTGTTTTTACAACCTGATATATTGGTTACTTTTTCATTTTTTTAACCAATTGTTACTCTGAGTAAATTAAGTTGATGAATTAGTGAATGGCCATCTCTCCCCAAATAATCTAGTATCATTTGGGGGGAAAGTTTTCACCAAAGGCCCATGACCACTTCTTACTATAGTACATCCCCACCTTCCATCCCACCAGTTTCCTGCTGCAGAAAGCTCCAAATAGCCTTTACTTTGCACCTTTCCACAGGGCAACTGGTTGCACTTCTGAGTAGTGATAAGATGCATTAGCAATGGAAAGCTTTTCTTTTGGAAACTGGGTGGAAAAAAAAAAGTGCAAGGTGATGTGTCTCTAAGGGTTTCTTCCTAGAACTTGGAAGGAAGTAGATCTGCTCAGCTATTGAGATAAGAAGTAAAATCATATATTTAAAACATCATCAAAATATAACTGTGTAACTAATTCTTAGAAGATATAAATATGATTTAGAGTAAGATTACAAGCTTGAAAATCTAAGTGCATTTAGGTGCTAAACTACTCGAATTCTTTCTTTGTTGTTAAGTACGGATATCACTCTGTTGCCCAGGCTGGAGTGCAGTGGCACAAGCCCTGCTCACCACAGCATAGACTTATTGTGCTCAGGTGATCCTTCAGCCTCAGCCTTCCTAGTAGCTGGGACTATAGGCTTGTGCCACCACACCTAGCTTTTTTTTTTTTTTTTGTAGAGTCAAAGTCTATATTGCCTAGGCTGGTCTAGAACTACTGCCCTCAAGCAATCCTCTTGCCTCAACCTCCCAAAGTGCTGGAATTATAGGCATGAGCAACCACGCCTGGCCTATTTGTATGTTTTTTCTTTTTCTTAATGTTATTGTGTTAAGAATATTTAAAATGAGATCTACCTTCTTAACAAATAATTTTTTTCAAAGATGGGGTCTCACTCTGTTGTTCAGACTGAAATAAAGTGTCACTATCTTGACTCACCATAGCCTCAACCTCCTGGGCTCAGGCGATCCTTCTGCCTCAGCCTCCTGAGTAGCTGGGACTACAGGCATGTGCCGTCACACCTGACTCATTAAAAAAATTTTTTTTGGACATGAATTCTCACTATGTTGCCCTGGCTGGTCTCAAATTCCTGGGCTCATGTGATTCTTCTGCCTTGGCCTCCCAAAATGCTGGGATTACAGGTGTGAGCCATTGGTCCAGCTTCTTAACAAATTTTTAAGTGTCTAATATAATATTGTTGCCTATAGGTACAATATTGTGGTAGATCTCTAGAATTTTCATTTTGCTTAACTGAAACTTTACACTGGCTCAAATTCTTCAGACAAATCTAGAACTATAGTTCTGGTCAGAGCACTTCAAAAATAACTGTCATACTGCCACTTTTATTGCAGTTGCCTTTGAAATACCTCCTCCCACTCCCCGTGTTTCCCAAGTTGTCAGCTCTCAGTTGCTAACCTCTATTTTTGTACTAATTTCTGTGGATACCATTCTGACATAACTACTGAGGAGGTAGGCTCTCTAGTCTGCTAGAAGCCCACACCAGATTATTGCCCCTTCACACTTTTGGAGTCAAGGGAGTCACAGGGGAGCAAACATGTCACCTGAACTTGCACTCGGCAAATGGGAGCAGAATGTCCTAGTCCTCTTACTTTATGGCTTGATCCCTGAGGGAAGTTGGACAAAAGTGGAATATATGAGACTCTTCATGTACCCATGGTGCTCTGGTGCTCTTTACTCTTTCTTTCTCCCTTGACTTTCAGGACTTGGTTAATGATTTTTTCCCCCTTTCAAAGGGCAGCTTTTTCAGCTCATGCATGACACCTTCATTGATAGATATCTTTTAACTTTTAGAATTGTGTGTCTTAAATATTAGGTGACTAAAAACACCTTATTACAGATTGATAAGCAAAATTATCTCTAACACATATATGTGCGGTATATAGTTTTGATAAATGAAAGTTAATTTTTTTTTAGGATGGCCAGTAACAACCACAATGAGGACTGTCCTGCCTCTACTTCTCACAACTCCTAGTACAAAACAGACACCCAAGCCAGTCCTCCTTGGACTGAACTGTTCGACCATTCTGAACATATTAATTCATCTGAAAAACAATAAAAAAGGATCCTGTTTTTTTACACGGGGATAGAGAATAAGTATATGCTAGATATTCAGTTGGAGTAGGCCTCTTTGCAGTGCATACCTGATGTTGTACTTGAGCTTATGTCCATGCTATTTTCTGTGCTTCTCCTTTATTCCTTTCTGAGAGCCCCTAGAAGAACATGTGAAGACAGATGTATGTGTATGTGTGCGCGCGTGTGCGCATACACACACATACACATTTTCCTCTGATAGGTATGAGCATGAGAAAGTGGTGTGTGTGTATGGTGGTAAACTCAAAGTGAAGGAGGTTCTAGTGTTCCCAAGAAATATGTATGCTCTGATATAGAGAGGAAAATCATCTTATGAAGGTGTTATTAATAGAAGGAAAGCAAATTATCTCTGACCAGTTTCTAAGTATCTTTTCTTTTGGTAGATACATTGCCTTTGACTTCCATAAGGAATGTAGAAATATGAGATGGGATCGGCTAAGTATTTTATTGGATCAGGTAGCAGAAATGCAAGATGAATTAAGGTAAGCTATATTATTTCCTATGGAGGTTGAGGGGAAGAGGTATGCATATGTATCAATCACTTATTATGCATTATCTAGCAGACTTACACAGTTCACTGGGTTGTCAGTGCTTGTCTATACTATTTTATTTAACTTCTTTATTGCAAAGGTGAGACTTGGTGATTTAAAAATATTCTTAAATTCTTAAAAATGACCCCAGACCAGGTATTTTCATATTTTTATGAACTACTTTCCACACATTTACAAATTTTTACTTAATTGAAGTTAGTTTGCTACTGTTTTCTATTCAGTTGTTTTTGCTGGACACTCTATCATGGATATTTTGTTATTAACATATGTAGACTTTGTAATGATAGTGTTTCTTGGCTTTTCTGTTTTCTATTATATCATAACATAGTTTTACTTAAATACTTTTTGGTTTATCTGGTTCATATCCATTTCTCTACCATGAAAGATTATGCCACAGTGAATCACTTTGAGTGTATGCGTAGATATATTGTGTTAAATTATTTTCTAAAAAAAATTTATTCAGAATAGGATTAATGAATCAAAAGGTTTGACTGTCTTTGTGGTACTTTTTGTATTGGTTGCTGTATTATCATATTGGTTCACAGGTTTACTATGCTCAATGCATATGTCTGTCTTAACATATTTTTATTTATTTATTTATTTATTTATTTATTATTATTTTTGAGTTGGAGTCTCACTCTGTCGCCCAGACTGGAGTGCAGTGGTCGCTCCCGGCCACAGCAGCCTCCCCTGCTGGGCTCCGGCGATTCTTCCGCCTCAGCCTTCCGAGTAACCGGAATTACAGGCATGTGCTACCACGCCCGGCTGATTTTTTTGATTTATTGTAGAGATGAGGTCTCGCTGCCCAGGCGGGTCTCGAACCCACAGGCTCAGGCAATCCACTCACCTCAGCCTCCTAAAGGCGCGGGATTACAGGCTGAGCCACCGAGCCCGGCTTCTTAACATATTTTAAAGCCAGAAGAAGAGATCTGTAAACCATTCTATCATTTTGTTCTACCTCTGTGTGATAGTTCTAAACTTGGCAATCCAAATATACTTTTTTTAATCTTAGTTACACTGTAATATGATAAAATCTCTCTGATAGAAATTTGCTCAGCTTTAAAAAATAGTTTATACATATTAAGTAATCAACTGTAGTTATTTAAATCTGCTTTTCTTCTGTGAGGTTTTGCCATGAATATAACTAGTGAAGGGACATTGATCTGTGTCATTATTGGGCTACTAGAGAAAGCATTGGCTGAACCTGGCACATTGGTGGAGGAGGTGGCTTTTTGGGTTCATCCATTAAATGCTGCTGTAGAAAAGTGTAAGAAAGGAGGATTTACACCACAGTCTGTGTGCATTGCCATTTGTTGTGACCCACGGAAACAATTGAGCTTTTCACCAGTGACTTTTAGAAGATTTCTCAGGATACTTTTTTCTAGGGGTCTTTGGGGTAGTGGAAAGAGTCAGGGCTTTGGGGTCTGACACATCTTGGTTTGAATCTCTCTTTTCCTCTTATTAGCCTTATGACCAGAGCTAATTAATATCTTCAAGCTTTGTTTTTTCCATTTGTAAAGTAGAGAAAACAATACCTATCTCTTAGATTTATTGTATAATTTAATAAGTAATATGCGCAACATGTTCAGCATTTATTTTATAAGTACTAATGGAGTGCCAACCCACATAGGCACTTGTGTGCACATGTATACAAGGTGTGACAATTAAGTTTACGAACTCATCCTAGAAAAAGCACTACATACCTCATTGCTGAATATCACTGCTGTCACCTTCAAAGTACTCCCCTTAGAAAGCTGTGCACCTATGCTAGTACCTAGTCCACCCATCAAAGTGGTTTTGGAACTGTTTTTCTGGATTGGCCATCAGAGCTGTCATCATATTACCCTTGATGTCCTGATTGTCATCAAAATGTCTTCCTTTCAGTATTTCCTTTATCTTTGGATAAAGGAAAAAGGCATTGGGGACCAGATCAGGTGAGTAGGGAGGGCGTTCCAATATGGTTATTTGTTTACTGGCTGAAAACTCCCTCACAGACTGTGCTGTGTGAGCTGGTGTGCTGTCATGATGCAACAACTGCTTTAAGACCATTTTTGCACACACCTTTCTCATGTGAAGATTTTCCTAACTGTTTCTCTATCGATGTTTATTTGGTCTGCTGTACTTCTCACAGTCAGCCGACAATTTTGATGTACAATTTGATGAATGTTTCCAGTTTTCGTCAGTTCTGCTCATCACTGGCCATCCTGACCTCCGTATCAGATAAACATTTAATCCATTTGTACACTGCTGTTTTCTTCATGGCATTATCCCCATAAACTTGGACTAACATGTTTCTGATTTCATTTCCATTCTTGCCAAGTTTAACAAGAAATATAATGTTTATTTGTTGCTCTATTTTCAAACTCTGACATTCTCATGATGTCACACAAAAACATGCACCAACAATAACGAATGCCACTCAGCAAGGCACCACCACACATCGACACAAACACAACTGTGAGACACTGATATACCAAGGTTATGAAACTTTACCAAGTTGTTTGTACAGTGCTGCCAATGTAAACGCGCAGTGGAAAGTTTGTGAATTTAATGGTCAGTCCTTGTATACGCCAACTTTAGGTGAATGTTACCAACTCTGTATGATCCTCATGCAGATTTTTTTGGTCTAAACACATTCTTCTAGGCCCTTTTTTCTAAGGTCATGGTTTTTATTTAGCCCTTGATGAATCTGTTATATTTTTTCCTTCCTTTTAAATTTTAAGGAATAATTTTAAGAAGTTAATTTTCTGTAGTATTTATTGTATGCTATGTCCCATACATTCTACTAAGTACTTTATATGCATTATGTGGCATATCATTCAGACCTTAGAGCAGCTTAATGATGGTGCTGTTGTCTCCATTTTGTAATTAAAAAAAACTTTATTATTTAAAGCTAGTAAGTGCCTAAGGTGCTAAGTCTAGCAAACAGATTGTTTGCTTCCAGAGTCCATGTTCCTAACTACCAAACTGTGTGTTGTCAAATTTTCAAGTTTATAGAATTACCAAGATGCTTGTTAAAAATAAAGAAAACACAGAAGCTGGTAACTGGTTGGCTGTAGTACAAATACCTGGGTGGTTAAGGGGAGAAAGGGAAACTGATTTTTCAAATAATACCCTATTGCATTTTATAAATTGTGTACCATTTGCATGTATTATCCAGTAAAAAGAATTTTAAATATTTTTAATACAAAATGTCCAATCCTTGCCGCAGAGATTCTGATTCAGTCGGTCTCTAGGTCAAAAATCTTCATTTTTAATAAGCAACCCAGGGGATTCTGATACAGATAGTATAAGGACCATAAAATCCTGGTATGTAGAGACATAGTTAAAGGAAATCTTCTGTGGCATTGGGAAACATGATGTTCTTAGCATCCTTTACAGTACTCCCAACTCTACTTTTCATATCTTTTGGGTGAGATGACGTGACTGTCACAGCTGATTTTTGGATAAGGGGCTGTTTTACCTCAGCCACTCAGACTTCCCTTTGGTCTAGGATAATCAAATATGCCTGACCATACATTCCTGTCTTACTTTTTAATTTACAGGTTTTAATGCCACTGAAATGAGACCCATGATCTAAGAGCTATGTCCTTAGTAGATTTGACCTACTTTGGTATGAGAGTGTTTATACAAATATGTTTTAGTTATTTTCTAGTGGATTCTGCTGGCAAGGTGGCAACAAATCAGGAAGGCGTGTTCCGCAGCAATTGCATGGACTGTCTAGATAGAACCAATGTGATCCAGAGTTTGTTAGCTCGTCGGTCACTTCAGGCCCAACTTCAGGTGCGAGTTTTTACTTTCTTTTATTGAAAAACAATATAGCCAAAAATTTAACTTCATCTTTAAAAACCAGTACAAAAAATATTCACATTGCTCTCGCCCTAACCCAATTCTTTTTTGTGTGTGTCTTGCCATCATGTGCATGTACATTTTCCATAACCATGGAAATAGTCATATATATGCACAGTTTTTAATTTTGCCATTTTATTTTAGCAGCAGTGTAATCATAGTTGTTGATGGTTGTATAGATGTAGTATAACTTACTAAACCATTTTAGAGTGCTACATTTTTGGTTTATAAATGACACTGTAGACAATATATCTTATGTATTGATTAACTTGAATTTTTTCCTTCAGTTAAATTTCTAGATGTAGAATTACTGAATTTAAGAGAATGAACATACTACTTTTCCAGAGGGTTATACCAATTTACACTGGTACCAGCATTGAATAAGTTAATCCTTTTCATTGAATTCTTGCCAGCATTAGATATTTTTATTTAAAAATATATATTTTTTATTTTCTTTTGAGTCAGAGTCTCACTCTGTTGCCCAGGCTGGAGTGCAGTGGCATGCTCACGGCCGCCACAGCCTTGACCTGCTGTGCTCAGGTGATCCTTCTGCCTCAGCTTTCCAAGTAGCTGGAATTACAGGTACTCGCCACCATGCCTGGCTAATTTTGTTGTTGTTGTTTTTGTTGTAGTAGAGATGAGGTCTCACCAAGTTGCCCAGGCCAGTCTTGAACCCCTGGGCTCAGGCAGCCCTCTCACCTCGGCCTCCCAAAGTGCTGGGATTACAGGCGTGAGCCACTGTGCCAGGCGATATTTTTTCTGTTTTAATAGTACAAAAGTTAGTACCTCAAGGTTTTTATTTATATCTCTTTTTATTAGCAAGTGATGCTAACTCCAAGGTAAAAAGTTTCAGATAGAGTTTTGCTTTACCACCAAGATTGTGCTGATATACATTTTTTTCTTCTGTTTATATTTGGAGTTAAAAATATCTAGAGCCCAGATTTCTAAATCACATTTGTAATAGGGGGCAAACAAAATGCATGCCAAGTGGTTTCCTGCCCAGATAATTAGTAAGCCTTCAACTTTATTTCTGACAGTTTTATGACACCCAGGAGGAAATTATGGAGGCAAATCTTCCCTTTAGGATGAGTTGTCCTTGAATCTTAAAGTCCTAGGAAAGGCATTTCTGTCTGAGCAGTCTCTAGTTTGTATTGTGATATGCCCTTGTCCACCTGATGGATATACTTCCGAGTATATTTTTCAACAGAAACAATATTAGGATTGGTTTGGTTCCATGACTGATTAAACAAAACCTACATAGCTATGTTCTATAATCTATATGTATCTGTTTTATGTGCTAAATATAGTAATATGGAACCTAACCAATCTTCAGAGAGTCTTTGGGCAGGAACCTCCAGCAGCGTTGCCAGCTACTGTGTGACTCTCTAGCTTGTTATTCCCCCTCCAGTGAGGGCAAAGTTTTTACTCAGTTAAAGTGCATTGAGGGTGGCTTTGTCTGAGAATGGAGATGACCCATTCTGAGGTGGAGATGGCAAGGTGTCATTTGAGATGAGCAGTGAGCATGGTGGTTCTGAGAGAGTTGATGGTCTGAAACAAAGGCCAAGGCACAGTCCCTAATCTGTAGTTGGTAGACCCCAAAGGGGAGATCGTAGAGGAGATTCAGGGGGCCCAGCAATCACAGCAATTATATGCAAAGGGCTGTGTGTGTGAGGTTGTGGGCAGGTAGGAGGTGGCATTCATCAGACTCTTAGTGGTCCCTGAGATAGAGGGTAAAGTTGGGGTGACTTAGGGTGAAGAAGTCTGGGATGGTGCATGTGAGGACATCAGGAGGGGTAAAGGCAGTGGAAGTGGCTGCTGAAGTGGCTGCTGAAATCTGGCAGCAGCTTTACTCTCCCTCCCCTGAATATAGTCTCACTCTGTCCCTGTGGTGCTGGGGCTTGAGGGGGTGTGGAGGCTGGAAGGCAGAGGAGCCCTAGGGAGAGGCCTTGTTGCTGCCCTGGGGGAGGGGGTTCTGCCAGCGGAGACCCTTTGTAGGCAACAGATACATTTCTGTCCTGCATCCAGCTGCCAGGAACAACCATGTGATATGACTTTGGGACTGTCTGCTTTTTCTTCTTAAATCATCTGTTGAAATCTATTACACATGAACATGAATATGGTTCTTATTGCAGAGACTAGGAGTTTTGCATGTGGGACAAAAACTTGAAGAACAAGATGAATTTGAAAAGATTTACAAAAATGGTAAGTAACTTTTCAACTGTAAGCACAGTTGCTCAAATTTTGGAATAAACTAATATTTTGGATTTAGAACTTTGGTTGTCATTTTAATCACTATCAGCTGTTTTTCCTTTTTGCCACAGCCTGGGCTGATAATGCAAATGCTTGTGCCAAACAGTATGCAGGAACTGGTGCCTTGAAGACTGACTTTACCAGGTAAGTACGTGTTTAAAATAGCATTCCACGTTGGTGGTTTGCAGTCCTAATGCTTTTAGAATCACCTGGGCAGCTTTCAGACAACAGCAACAGCAAAACTCCAGCGCCTGGGAATGACTTGAGACTTGTCAAATCAGGATTGCTGAGAGATGAGGCCCAGGTGCTGGTGGATCCTTCACCTCCCTGGGGGATTCTGATGCATGGTGAGGGCTGAGAACCATGCTCTGCAGTGCTTTGCAAACCTTGCTATGAAATAAAAACAACAGTCTCATTCAGCAGACCTGGAGCAGGACCTGAGAGCTGCACCTCTAAAAAGTACCCAGGGGATGCTGATGCTGCTTTCAAGAACCACACTGGATAGTGAGGAGTTAGGACATTTTCTATTTATTACAAATGTCTTTTTCTGCTACATGAATTCCCTGGGAGCAAAATAAGATTTCTAGTCTCTTTGCTGTTTATACCACTTCGCCCAGGCTGTATATGTTTCTTTTCATATTGCTTGACTTTGGCACTGGAACTGAGTGTTTTTCTTCTTTGTGCCTACTTTGGTAATATTTTAGAAAGAGAATACATATTTATTGGACCTGCAAGTGATTTCTTTTGTTAAGTGTCTCTGTATTTTCAGAGTTGGTTTTTAAAATCTTTGTAACTCACTTATTTCTGTACCATATACTTAATGGACATAAAACAGTGATGTAGTATGCTAATTTGTAACTTAAAACTTAACCTCTTTTAACCAGAACTGGGAAGAGAACTCAGTTGGGCCTTATAATGGATGGCTGGAACTCACTAATACGGTATTACAAGAACAACTTTTCAGATGGATTTAGACAAGTAAGTTTGTATTTGATGCTTTTTTGGTCATTATATGGTTTTATCTTTACATTGTTCCTCAATAATGTAATCACACCGAGTCTGAGTTAATCATCTTCTTCTTTCTGTTCTAGGATTCCATAGACTTATTTCTTGGGAACTATTCAGTGGATGAATTAGAATCTCATAGTCCTTTAAGTGTTCCAAGGGATTGGAAATTCCTGGCTGTAAGAAACTTTAATATTTTCCAAGCTGTTAATAGCATTGTATCTTAAGGTATAGATGGTGTCAGTACCTTTTGATTTAAAACACCATATGTTGTTTTTTTTATATATATATATATATATATATATATATATATATATATATATATATAAATTGAAATCTTACTCTATCGCCCAGGCTGGAGTGCAGTGGCATGCTCATGGCAACCGCAGCCTCAACCTGCTGGGCTCAGGTGATCCTTCCACCTCAGCCTTCCAAGTAACTGGAACCACAGGCATGCATCACCATGCCCAGTTAATTTTTTTATTTATTGTGGAGATGAGGTCTCACCATATTGCTCTGGCTGGTCTCTAACCTGTGGGCTCAGGCAATCTTCTTGCCTCAGTCTCCCAAAGTACTGTGATTACAGGTGTGAGCCTTTGCGCCTGACTGTTTTTTTTATATATCACTAAGTGAAATATAAATACTTAAGTTTTCCCAAAGAGACGATCAGGGTGAAGAGGAGTAAAATAGCTTTGGAGCATTTGTTTTCCTTTCCTCACACTCTCTCGCATATCCTTTTTTGTGTAAGAACGCATAAGCAAAAGAAATGTGGAAGAATTTTCATTTCAGGAAACACTTCTCTTTGTTCAGGGAATTGCCAGAGACAAACTTGTAATGTGGAAGGCAACGTATGTTTTTGACACTTCTTTCTTTTTGACTCCTTTGTTTACCAGACTTTGCAGAAGCCTCTCCGGGGTCTCCTTCCAGTGGGTCAAGTGACCTGAGATGGAAGAGCACTGTTGTCCTGGGTTCTCATTCAGCACTCTTGGATGGAGCAAGGGCTTGCTTCCTCAGATCTTATAACTTACCCACTCCAGAGATTTGGCGGTTGTGATTTAACCCCTAAATTGTGATGTTTTGTTGAAAATAGATACAGTGTATATTAGTTTGCAGAAGAGTTTTATTCTTTTCCTAAGCAAAGCATTCACAACTAATTTTGCAGCCACTGATAAGCATTCTTAAACGATGCTCTATTTCTGTTATCTTTTCCAGTTGCCTATTATCATGGTTGTTGCCTTTTCAATGTGCATTATCTGTTTGCTTATGGCTGGTAAGTCTGCTCTTATTTCACATTCTTTCATTTATTTATTAGAACGTTGAACTTTCTTATACAACATCTTGAATTTTTGAGTCCACTCAACACTTGATGTTTCCCTATTAAATTTACTGTTGTAAGGTAGAGTGAATGAAATTAGTCCTTAGATGTGACAGTAAGAAAAATATATACCTAGAAGTTTGATTTTTTTAACTTAAGATTTTAAAAACATTTTTTTCTTATTATCAAAGTAATACAAAGGGAGACCTCAAAAAACCAGAACTTATTTTGTTTAAATTGTGTATTCTCACATGTCTAAACTTCAGTCACCTTAAAAATATTCTCCATTTGATGCAATACACCTATTGAGATGCTTTTTTCACTGCTCAGAAACCGTTTTTGAACTTATCAATATTGATACCTTTTAGTGCTTCTGCCGTTTTTTATTTCACCTCTTTCTCATTGGCAATATGTTTCCCTTTGAGGAATATTTTCATCCAGGGAAACAAAAAAATTCACTCAGGATAAGATCAGGTGAATAGGGAGGGTGGGACACTGGGGTCATTCTGTTTTTGGTCAAAAACTACTGAACACTCAGTGTGGTTTGGGCAGGTGCACTTGTAAATCACCCATCATGAAATGGGTAAACATGCTGAAAGAATATAGGGGGAAAAAATTCATCGAAGCCAAATGCAGCCTCTTAGAACAACAGTAGATGGTACACTGATGTTCATGGGTTTCTAGAATGCTTACCTAGTAGGGGAAGCCTGTACTGCAAGGGACTGGTCCTCTAAAAGATAATTTCGGTTTTTTTGGGGGGTGCTCCCTTGTCCATAGTAATTTTAGAAAATTTAGGTAGGCAAAAAAGAAGAAAATATTATTTATCATCCTAATTTTCAGAGATAAGCTAACTACTCTTAACATTTTGATATTTTAATCTTTTTAAGTGTCTGTGACTTTCTTCCAAAGTGAGATATTGACTGGGCGTGGTGACTTAAGTCTGTAATCCCAGCACTTTGGGAGGCTGAGGTGAGGAGATTGCCCGAGCCCACTGATTTGAGAACATCCTGGGAAACTTGGTGAGACCTTGTCTCTACAATAAATAGATAAATTAGCCAGGTGTGGTAGTGCGCACCTGTAGTTCCAGCTACTTGGAAGGTGGAGGTGGAAGGATCGCCTGAGCCCAGCAGGTCGTTGCTAGGGTGGCCATGAGCATGCCACTGCACTCCAGCCTGGGCAACAGAGACTACAACTCAAAAAAAAAGTGAGATATTGTATATTTTTGTAATTTGCTCTTTTTTACTGAGCAGTATGAATATTTTCTCATGTTCTTCATTTTTAGTGGCTACACAGTATTCCATTCATGGATGTATAGTTTATTTAACTAACTGCTTGTTGGACAAATAAATGTTAGGATTTTTTTTTTTTTTTTTGAGTAGGAGTCTCACTCTGTCACCCATGCTGGAGTGCAATGGCATGATCACGGCCACTGCAGATTCTACCTACTGTGTTCAGGCGATCCTTCCACCTCAGCCTTCCAAGTAGCTGGAACTATAGGCATGCACCACCATGCCTGACTAAGACGGGGTCTTGCCAAGTTGCCCAGGCTGGTCTTGAACCCATGGACTCAGGCAATCCTCTCGCCTCCGCCTTCCAAGTATTGGGATTACAGGCGTGAGCCACCACGCCCGGCCAAATGTTAGGATTAAGATATTACTTATCATTTAATTTTAGTAGATGGAGAAGAAATTGCCTAAGAACCTGAACTGACAAAAGTCTTTACTGGTTTTCTTTTTTTTTTCCTTAATATTTTCCTATGTTACTAAGTTAATAAGCATCTAAGATTAAAGTGAGAAGAGTGCGTTCTCCCTTAAGTAATACCCTGTGTTTTGGGGGTTTGAGTCTGGGACTTGGTTGTACTGTACCTTTGAGGTGCCTTCTTAGGCACTCTGGAAGAAGAGGTACTCTCCAATCTTCATCCTCTCTCCTTTGGGCTAACTTTTCTCTGCTTGTCTGAATTCGGCCATCCTCTGGCACCATTCATATGCCCCTGTCTCGCAGAGTGACCCTTTGTTCTCCCACACAGTAGTCATCTCCCCCATCTGGATTCCCACAGCACTCCCTGTCCCTCTCTTCTAGCACTCCTCTTTTAACCTCATAAATACAGTCATTTGCTTTTCAGAGGTGGTGCACCTCTTTTGTGTACCTGGCATCCAGAGTATATTTCCCTCTGTATGGTAATGATTTGGGTACTTGTTTGTCTTTTTCATTGGATCAGCACTTTTTTGAAGGTAGAGACTGTCTCTTACTCATTCATTGTCTTACCTTCTGTGTTTAGGATATAGTAAGCCCTCAGCAAATTTGTACTAAATCCAAGACTCTTATTCTACTTTATTCCACCACTACTACTAATTCCGTCAGCCTTTTGAGGCAGGGAGACTGCAGTACCTGTTTGTCTCTGTATTTCCTTTAGCATTCAGCACTGTAGACAGTCATGACATCATCTTGAATAAATGCTGGAAGTTGAGTAGGAGGAAGGAGCTATCCTATTCTTATTCTAATTAGGAAACGTTTTTTTTCTGTAAAGAGCCAGATAGTAAATACTTTTGTCTTTATGATTGCATATGGTCTCCTATATTCTTTGTTTTTGTTTTTACAACCCTTAAAAAATGTAAAAACTATTCTTTTTTTTTTTTTTTTTGGAGTCTCACTCTGTCGCCAGGCTGGAGTGCACTGGCACACTCATGGCCACCCCAGTGTCAACCTGCTGGGCTCTGGCAATCCTTCCGCCTCAGCCTTCCAAGTAGCTGGAACTACAGGCACACACTACCACGCCTGACTAATTTTTGATTTATTGTAGAGATGAGGTCTTGCCAGGTTGCCTGGGCTGGTCTTGAACCCGCAGACTCAGGTAATCCACTTGCCTCAGCCTCCCAAAGTGCTGGGATTACAAGCTGAGTCACCGAGCCCAGCTGTAAAACTGTTCTTAATATAAAAACAGGTTGAAGGCACGGGGTTTGGCTATGGCGTGACTGTGGGTCCTTTGTTGGATTTTGTGGTAAGAAGGAAGAGGACAGCACTGGCCAAGAGGGCTAATCCTTCAGCCTGAGTCCTCAGAGGCCAGCTGCCACTCATTCAATCCCTAGGTCCTCTGACTTTCTCTCTCTCTCTCTCTTTCTCTTTCTTGTTGGAGTCTCACTCTGTTGCCCAGACTGGAGTGCAGTGGCCACTCCCAGCCACCGCAGCCTCGACCTGCTGGGTTCCAGCGATCCTTCTACCTCAACCTTCCACGTAGCTGGAACTACAGGCGCGCGCTACCACGCCCGGCTAATTTTTTGATTTATTGTAGAGATGAGGTCTTGCCTGCCCAGGTGGGTCTTGAACCCGTGGGCTCAGGCAATGACTTCTTTCTTTAAAACCCTGCCCATTGAGACTGGGCATGGTGGCTCAAACCTGTAATCCCAGCACTTTGGGAGGGCGAGGTAAGAGGATTACCTCAGCTCAGGGGTTCAAGACCAGCCTGGGTAACTGGACAAGACCTTATCTCTACAATAAATTAAAAACCCAAACCAAAACACTGCCTATTGAATTCCATTTTGGAAGCCACTCTGCTGTTTGTTTTGCTTTGATTATACCCACATTTACCCTCTAAGGGACAGAAAAGTCAGACCAAGCTGTAATAAAACATGATTCCTCTGGAGAGTGGCCAGCAGGGTGGGCCTCTCTTCTTTTGTCCAAGAAGAATTTTAAAACTCAGAGCTGTGAAAATTAGCAAGTATGCAAATGTGGGTATATTTTTTGAGTAAAAAGAGATTGGATGTTGTGCATGGTAACATCTCACATCAGATAATTGTTGTAAAATAATGAACTTTGTGATGTTTGGGTATGGTGATGTCTGATTTCTAGCACCTACTGTGGTTTTTAAGAGAATAGAGAACAAATGTAGCATGATCTCCGACAGCTTCTTAGGCAGCAGTCTAGCTGCTGATTTTCTTCCTTGGCATGTCTCCTGCTGGCCGTAGGCCTTGGCATGTTTCTCTACTTCAACTGAGGCCGGTACACTGGCAGGAAAGAAGCAACACTAGGCTTCATTCTTCAAGAAGTAAGACAAAAGAGATTTTTGCCCTGGCCTGCTGCCAGCCTTCATGAACTCCAGACTTTGAGAAACGCAGATCAGCAGAGTTGTGCTAAATGTATTACTAAAATATATTATTGGGTTTTGTTTTATATACTTGACTTTAATGCATAACTTTTCTGAAGCATGTGTATTTTGTAAAGTGTATTTTCTGTGTATGTATTTTGATAGTAACTCATATCTGTCATCTATAAGCTAAACTACTAGTAATGGGTTTTTTTTGAGTTGCGTCTGTCACCCAAGCTGGCGTGCAGTGGCATGCTCACAGCCACCACAGCCTTGACCAGCTGGGCTCAGGCAGTCCTTCCGCCTCAGCCTTCCAAGTAGCTGGAACTATAAACATGCACCACCATACCTGACAAATTTTTCTTGATTTATTGTAGAGAAGAAGTCTCAACAACTTGCCCAGGCTGGTCTCAAATTTCTGGGCTCAGGCAGTTCTCTTACCTCCACCTCCCAAAGTGCTGGCATTACAGGTGTGAGCCACTGCGCCCAGCCAATAGTTTCTTCTGTTATTAAAATATACTGAAAGTGATTTTTATTTGTGTAATATAATATGAAGTAGTTTAGTCAAGTGGTTCTCAAAGTTTGGTTTCTTCTTCAGCATCAGCATCATCTGGGAACTTGTTAGAAATTCAGATTCTTGATGCCCAATAGTTGATGCTTTATCAAGCCCTGTGAGGATTCTGATGCTAGCCAGACAGTTTGAGAACTGCTGGTTTAAACTTTTATTAAGAGGTTATTGTATTTTTCCTGTGAATGTGCTAGTAAACTTTAATGTTTTCAAGATGTACCAAATATCCTTCAAACAGCTGAAAACTGGAACTGGTATCAACAAATGACTTTTACTTATCAACTCTTTGTTTTTTAATATCAACAGGTGACACTTGGACAGAAACACTGGCCTATGTGCTCTTCTGGGGAGTTGCAAGCATTGGAACATTTTTTATCATTCTTTACAATGGCAAAGATTTTGTTGATGCTCCCAGATTGGTCCAGAAAGAAAAGATAGACTGAATTTGTATTTGTGGAAAGCGGCTTGGCTTGGAAGATTCCATTATGCAGAACTGGAGTCTTTACTGACCCGCTTTCCACAGCAGCCGAGATCTTTTCATAGCCTTTATTCAGAAGCACTTCTTGTGCTTTGTGCGGAGTGATGACAGAATTGATCTGAAGTTACTGCCTTGATGGTCTCTTTACTAGGGGGACAATTATATTTATGATTTGAAGCTAATCTATAATTAAAACATAACCTGAATTCAGCTCAGAATGGAAGCTGAATCTGTTCATTGGATTCTGTTCATTGTCAATTTAATCAACTATTGCAGAATAAGTAATATATTTTTAAAAATCTAGCTTCTTTCATTATTTAAAACAGTAAAATTATTTTTCTAGCTCAGTTTCATTATTGTCATTGTAGAAGCAGTCACTGTTAGCAGGTCTACTTTTCCACACATCTTTGAATTTTTCTTAAAAGTTTAATAACAGGCTAAATATGTTTATGAAATATAAGTCTCTTACAGATATCAAGTAGTTACATGGTGGTCTGGAACTTGACGGAAGGTGAGAGCAGAATGGGGCTGGGGTTCTTTGCAGTTTTGGTGGGCTGCCATATGACTTCTGTCAGCCCAAGCTGCTGCAGGGTGCCAGCAGTTCAAGTGTGCTGAGAGAGTTCAGATATGTTTTATCTTTTTAAAAGGTGTAAATAAAATCAGAGAATATAAAGTCTATCTCTTATGCTAAAGGTCCAAAGCCTTCTCTGTTTTAAAGATTGCCCCAGTGAGGAAAATACCTGACTGGTTAGCTACTTCCCCCTGTCTGTTTTGGTTTCTTTGGGGGTCATTCATGGAGACATGCAAGCCTCTGAGAGGGTCTTGTGCTAGATTTGATACTGCACGTGGGGGCAAAGGCTGCTTTTCCACGCATGGTACAATTGATGCTTTTCACTCTGTCAAGGATTTTGTTGGCTGTCAATAAGTGTGTCTAAAACTTAGTGCTTCCAGGTAGTTATAGTTCTCCAAATCAAGGACCAACTGAAACTTCATATGCAAAAACAAACATGAAAAATATGCTTCAGATACTGTGCATAGTTCTAATTATAAGTCAGATTGTATATGAAAATTGTAATTATGAGATTTAAATATTAGAACAGTACGTAAGGTAGTATAATTGCCTATTTTAAAACAATTAAACACTGCTACAATATTTCAGTGTTGTGCTTGAAAATATGTACAGTTTTTTTCCAATAGTAACACCTTATGCTGTCCTTAAATATTTCTAAAAGCGCCTTTATTTCAGCATTACTTTTTTTTCAACATTATTTTTTATAAACATTAATAAGAGTTGTTACTTTTAGAAATTCTAAAGAAAATAATAACTGGAAAAACCCTCTGTAGCTTAAATCAGTCATTAAAACTCACAGTAGGGTAAGCAAATATGGCCACCTATTCTTAACATGTAAATAAGCATACTTTGTTCCAAAGATGGAATGTTGAAACTTAGTTCATATCTCCTGTAATGTATTCTTAAAATGCTACTAGGCATTTCACATTAAGAACTTTATGTCAGCAACTACAACAAAGACCAAATCCAAACTGCTGATGTGGCTGCTTTGCAGGAATGGGCTAATGTCGGTGTGTTAGGTCTCAAGGTATCAATATTTCAGAACTCTGCAATGACTTTATTTCTGAATTCACGTACTGTATGTCCATAAGTGAAAATAAACTGTCATATTCTTTTCTATTGTGTTGTTCCTGTACTTTGTCCTGAAAAATGATTTTTTTATCTTAGAAATTTAAAAATCATACAAAGTGATGTATGATCAATATAGAAAAATTAGGCAAATAAGCAGAAAGCAAGAAAATCAGTAGTTTCTGAAATCCTGCTTTCCAGTTATGATCACTTAAGAATTTTGTAAGCCGGGCTCGGTGGCTCAGCCCGTAATCCCGCGCCTTTGGGAGGCTGAGGTGAGTGGATTGCCTGAGCCCGCGGGTTCGAGACCCGCCTGGGCAGCAAGACCTCATCTCTACAATAAATCAAAAAATCAGCTGTGCGTGGAAGCGCATGCCTGTAATTCCAGCTATTCGGAAGGCTGAGGCGGAAGGATCGCCAGAGCCCAGCAGGTCGAGGCTGCAGTGGCCGGGAGCGGCCACTGCACTCCAGTCTGGGAGACAGAGTGAGACTCCAACTCAAAAAAAAAAAAAAAGAATTTTGTAAGCCAGGCTCTGTGGCTTAGCATGTAATCCCGCGCCTTTGGGAGGCTGAGGTGAGTGGATTGCCTGAGCCTGCGGGTTCGAGACCCGCCTGGGCAGGCGAGACCTCATCTCTACAATAAATCAAGATCACTCTGGCAGCTCCTCATGAGCTACTGGCTGGAAGCTACCCTCAGGTCCTTGCCACACGAGCCTCTTCAACATGGCAGCTTGGTTTATAAGAATCAACAAGACAGAGTGTGCTAGCAAGCAAGATGGAAGTCGTAGTGTCTTACAATTTCATCTCAGAATAGCTATCCCACCACTTTTACCATATTCTATGCATGAGATGTCACTAGATCTCGCTGATTCAAGGGGAGGAGATTACCCAAAGACATGAATAACAGGAGATAGGGATCTTTGGGGGCCATCTTAGAAATCTGTCGATCGGGTGAATACAAAGGTGAGTCCAGAGCTAGTGCTGGAAGGAATCAGGTTGCTTCCTGGAGGAGGTGGGGCTTATGCTAGGACTGAAATGTTCAGGTTATCTAATGCTGTAGCAAATTTGCCCAAAGGAGAAAGTGAGGGAGGGGTGGAGGGGGCAAAGGAGGGACACAGTAGGTGTGCCATGACTCCCCATCCAGGGCGGCCACTTAAGTTTCCCTGAGCCCGGGCACAACCTATGTTGCTGTTTTCCTTAACTCATGGCTGCCTTTCTCTCTTAGGAGGAAGTGCTGGGGAAGGTACCTTGCAAGAATTCGAAACCCCAGCTCTATCTAAAGCTTTGCTGTTTCCCTCCATAATTTTTTGGGTGGCACAGTTGGGCAGAACAGAACCTGTCCCTTGGAAACTCACACTCTTTCCCAATGCCATCCCTACGTCTTCTAGAGAGATGACCACTAGCCTCATTTTTTTTCACTTGTCCTTGCATTTCTAAATAGCTTAGTACTTGTTATATATTCCTAGAGGGCTTTCTATTATTCTGTTCCAGGGCCTGTATGTTTCACTGCTGCAGCTTGCAAGGATGACCCTGGCAGCTGCAGCTTGAAGGATGGTCCTGGCCCAGCTGTCGGCTCTGGGCCCTCCAGCTCCTCAGTCTTGGGCAGAAACTTGATGTCATGCATTTTCCTGACTGTGTTCTGGAGTAATGTGAGTTCTGTATGTTCAGAGTTGTTTTTCAAAACATCGGTGG
Source organism: Cephalopachus bancanus (assembly GCA_027257055.1). Taxonomy (NCBI): domain Eukaryota; kingdom Metazoa; phylum Chordata; class Mammalia; order Primates; family Tarsiidae; genus Cephalopachus; species Cephalopachus bancanus. Next base: position 408,540 of record JAPVLO010000657.1, on the reverse strand, counting down.
TGAGAGCTGTTTGGAAGGACTGGATTAAGTAAAGAGTTGTCTAACCTGTAGGATTTGTCAGAGCTTTGAAAGGTGACTCTCCTAGAAGAGGTATGTGCTGTGCAGCAGCACTCAAGCTTTTTAGCCTGTGGAACCTTTCAGTCTTAGAGCACGTGATAGAAACCGTCTTCCATGGAACTCATTTTGGGCAAGGCTAACATGGAAGCGGGTTCTTGGGCCTCAAAGTTAAACAACATGGGCTTTAATCTATTGGAACTTGAGTGGAGTGTTGAGCCTCATGGTCCCTGAACTGTAACGTTTTTGATTCTCATCTACCTGGCAACTCCCCGAGATCCATGCACACACACATGCACATGTGCACACACCTGCTGAGAGATCCAGGTAAGTCCACACGGGGTGGGGGGCCGGAGTCTTCCTTGATGGCCAGCTCTCATCCCTCCCTGCCTCTGGCCTACTTCCTCTGTGCTAGACATCTGTACAGAGTCTCCATGATGTGATTTCACTGGGGGACCAATTATTAAGAGCTTTGGTTCCAGGTGAATGAGTTAGATGGACTGTCTGTTCCTACCACTTACCCTTGTCGATTATTCTGAGCATGAATTTGTTTGTTATAGTCAAAAGTCCAGGTGTTCATCTTTCTCCAGTCACATTTTCAGTGATGTGTGCACATACTGCCCCTTTATTATTATAGCTGTACAGAGCTAAAGTGTCATCTATTACAATATCGTGTTACATTTTATGTCCAAATTTAAGGTCCTATTAGAGTTGGGTTTAGATGTAGGCTGTGACAATAGGAAAAGTAGAAAGTACAGGTGGTGAGTCATGTTTAGGAGAACTGAGGGTGTTCTCTCTGAGCTTCTGGGCCCACATGTTCCTCTGGGTTTTATCCAGCTTTATTCATTTCTCCATTCCCTGTTGATGCCCCCTCTCTCCTTCATCCCTGTTCTAGTAATCTGTTTTTAGAATATAATCTCACAATGTTGCAAGTCAGGAATCTGGGCACAGCTCGCCTGCGTGGTTCTTCTGTTCCTGATGGCACTGATGGAGTGCTGGCAGATGGGCTGGTCTGTCTGTGGCAAACTGGTCTGGTGCCTTAGCAAACATGGCCAGAACTTGGAAGAGGCTGGTCCTGTGACTGTTTCACCTGCACGTGGCGTCTGCAGCACAGCCGCCTCCGGGCAGTAGAACTTCATATACAGCAGCTTAGGGCTCCCACGTGCACATTCCAGCAAACCAGGTGAAAGCTGCGTGGCCTTTCTTGATCTAGCCTCGGATGTCGAGCAGTGTCCCATCATGTTTTTTTGGTTGAAACAGTCACAGCCTAGCCAGATACACAGACCCTACTTCTCAAAGGGAGAGATGGAAAAGAGTCCGTGGCCATGTCTGGAAACATGTTGAGGTTCTTGTAGATCTTGGCAACCGAGTCCTCTTCTTTTCTTCGTGTATACTCTTACGTGGATGACCTCCTTTAGACCTGTGGCACAGAGTATCTCTGCTGTGACTCCAAAACTTTTATCGCTATAATTTGTCTTTTGATTAAAGCTCTGAGGCTCTTCCATGAGGTTCTAGGGTCCTTTCCGTAGTTCAACATACGTCACTCAGAGAGGGTGGGGCGTTCACAGGGGCTCCTTGCGCCACCTGGTGGCAGGCTTCCGTCACTGCAGGGCTTCTCAACCGCTGCTCAACTCGTGGCACCCGCTTCCAGCCCCCGCTGCCAGTGCTCTGGGGCTCGGTCTCCCGTCAGTTGACTGCCGCCTACGGCCCAGGTGCCTTCCCACTGAGAGAGCCCTCGGGTATGGGTCCTGGCCTCCTTCCCTGTTCAGGCCCGCACTCTGCTCTTGAAATAGAGCGGGTTTTCTGCCGCGGAGGAGGGGACAGGTTCCGTCCTGCCAGGACGCAGGGCTGGACTGGGGGTTCTTCCGGGTCTGGCTAGGGGGTGGCCACCAGTCGCCCGCGCGCATCTGCCGGAGTCCCGGTCCCTGCCGCTGCCGGGGGCACTGCAGGCGGGTCCTCCCCGCCGTCAGTCACCCGTCTGGCGGACAGCGGTCTCCCCGCGGCTGCCCCAGCGCGGGTCTTCCCCCCGTTCCTCTTGGGCTGCAGCTGCCCGAAGTCCTGCGTCCTGCCTAGGCCTCCTCCCGCGTGGGACCCACGATCTGCACCCAGCTGGGAGGGGGTGAACCGTCCCTCGACCGCTGGGCAGGCCATCAGTTCTAGTGCGAGCCAGGGGCGCGATGCACAGTGGCCATCTTGGACCCCCCCCCCATTTATACCTCTAGCCCAGTACTTTGCCAAAGTTCCAAATTCTCCTTTTCTTTTCTCTTTTCTTTTCTTGGTCGGAGTCTCACTCTGTCGCCCAGGCTGGAGTGCAGTGGCACACTCACGGCCACCCCTGCGTCGACCTGCTGGGCATCTCGTACTGAACTCACACAGAGCTCTTGATTCTCGCTGTAGACCAGTTCCGTCTCAGTCTTCCTCATCTCAGGAATTGCCACTGTGAGGGAGCTACAACCCCAGCTCACCTCTCCCCACCCCCTCCCCGCTAATCGACACAGGAAACTGCCCCTCAAGCCTGTCTTGACATTGCAAGAAAGGGAGACTCTGCTCTCACCCCGAGCTCTAACCCCGAGCTGGCTCGAAGAGATGGGAACGGGAGACCCCCACCGACTTCCCACGGAGCCCCTAGCCTCCAGGCTCACAGAGATGGGAACGGAAGACCCAACCGACTTCTCACGGAGCTCCTTCCCCCTAGCCCCGAGCTCCACTGAATTTTCCACTCCCGACCCCCTTACCCTACTCGCATATAAAAGACTCTCCTTGCTTCAAGTCAGGGCTGCTTGCCACTTTGGTGTCAGCCCAGGCGTTTTACTTTAATAAACTCCTTTGCCTGAACATAGGGTGTGTGCTCTTTTCCAGCAAACCTTACAGCCACCAACATCCACCCAATGGTTAGGCGTTTTATTTTCTCTTTCTCTCAGCTTTGCACCCAACTTCTCTGCAAGTCTTGACAACTCTCTCTCCGAAGTGGAACTCAAACCTGCCTGTTTCTCTCCAGGTCGTCTCCAGGTCCATGCCGCTATCGTTGTCTGTGGACGTACTGCAGAAGCTTATGGAGTGGTTTTCCGGCTGCCCTCCTGTGCCCCTCACTCCTCCGTCCGCCACACAACAGTGATCTTTCAAGTCTAAATCAGATGGCGCCAGACCCCACCTTGAACCCTCAGCGGCATTCTGCTGCTCTTCAGGGAATTCCAAGCTCCTAGTCATGACCTGCAAGGCCTTGTGTGATCCAACCCCTGCCCATCCTCCCAAGCTCACCCCCCATCACTCTCCCTCCTGTTCCAACCAACAGCCTCCCTTCTGCTCTTTCCCGTCTCAGGGCCTTTGCACTTCCGCCACCACTTCCTGGAAGAGTCTTCTAGGAATTTTAACGACTAGTTCATTCAAATTTCAGTTTGCAAAGCTCCTCCTCAACCACTCCGGGAAAGTAGTCTCTCTCATGCCAGCCTATTGGCTCATCTATGCCCTTCTTAGAAATGATCACAGTTTATGATCGTCTCATTTATTCATGATCTATCAATGTCTCTCCTTTTCCAGAATGTAAGTGCCATAGAGGCCAGCATGCATCTGTCCTGCTCACCACAGTCCCCAGCACCTACCTAGGGACTGGTTTGTCATATACTAGTTGGGTCATCTCAAAAAAGGCTTAACCTCAGCAGGTGGATGGGCAGTAGAAAAGCATGATTCCCATGCAAGAGACTGACCAAGAAAGTCTCGTTAAGAATTTCCCATTTGTAGGCCAGGAATGGTGGCTCAAGCCTGTAATCCCAGCACTTTGGGAGGCCGAGGTGAGAGGATTGCCCGAGTCCAGGGGTTCGAGACCAGCCTGAGCAACTTGGTGAGACCTCATCTCTACAAATCAAAAAATTAGCTGGGCATGGTGGCACGTGTCCATAATTCTGGCTACTTGGAAGGGTGAGGTGGAAGGATCGCCTGAGCTCAGCAGGTTGAGGCTGCAGTGGCCGTGAGCATGCCACTGCATTCCAACCTGGGTGACAGAGTGAGACTGCAACTCAAACAAAACTCAACAAACAACAAAAAAAGAATTTCCTGTTTGTACAGGCACTTTTTGCCTTGGAAAATGATGTGTAAATCTGTAATTTTTTTTTCTTCCCCTGACTGATAATAGGGTAGAAAATCATGGGTTAGTTAATTCCCTGCCTCAACCTTTCTATCTGTAGAATGAAAATAGTTACACATTTCCTATGTAAACAAACTCACACAAAAATCGAACACAATAGTCTACACGCTTGGCCCCTTCAGGCGAGGTTCTAAGGTCACATTTAGACCCACTGTGGATTTGCATGGCCCTGGCCAAAGAGGTGCTGAGCAATGGGCAGAGTGCCCAGGACAATCTCAGAGGGGTTGCAGAGATTCCACAGCAGATTGGAAGAGCTGGCATTCTGCTTTAAGTCCTACAAATTAGAAAAATGTTTTCTCGAATTGTTCTTACAGAATCTAACTCTCATCTCGTGTGTAGACCACTGCATTGGTGTGGTTTCACTGGTCACAAGAGGAGGTAAACAAGGAAAAAGGTGATAGGAAAAAAAAAGATTTCCCCCTTTACTTTCCATTTTTTTCAAAATCAGCTTGTGTGTTTATAGAATGCAGGAAAATCTTATGTTGAAAGAGGTTTATAAACTGCAGCCAAAAAAAAAAAAGCAAAAAAAAAAAAAACAAACCAAAACTATAGATATACTTGCTTAGGGTTTTATTTACTGTAACAATTGCTTTAAAAAACTCAAATATTTCCCTACTTGATTTCTTAGAGCTAAGTCAAGTGTTATGTTTCCAGTAAAAATAGAAAGCCTGCCAGAGTCTACAACCTGGCCATGATGCCAGGGATGGATACAGGGATGGAATGTCCCTTTTGCTCCCCAGCAAATGTCAAAATGCCCACTCTTGTGCAGTGCCTAGGAGATAGCAAGGAATTTTTTTGAGACAGGATTTATTCCTGGCTCAAGGGGTTACTGAAGAATGTTCTGCTCTTCATGAAGTTCCCAGAAATCAGACAAAAACTTAAACGCGAGACATTTTCATCTGGAACACATTCTGTAATAGTGGCACTTCATCCGTCTGATTTCCATGAGCAAAAATTATTACATAACAGTGACTTTGGGAGGCCGAGGTGAGAGGATTGTCTGAGCCTGCAGGTTCGAGATCAGCCTGGGCAACATAGTGAGACCTTGTGTCTACAATAAATCCAAAAAAAAAAAAAAAATTAACTGGGTGTGGTAGCGTGTGCCTGTAGTCCTGGCTACTTGGAAGGCTGAGGTGGAAGGATCGCCTGAGCCCAGCAGGTTGAGGTTGCTGTGGCAGTAAGCATGCCACTGCACTCTAGCCTGGGCAACAGAGTGAGACTCCAACTCAAAAAAAAAAAAAAATCAGTGACTTTTCCATATAATTGGAAATACTCAAAGTGCTTTCAGACTTTTAAGTCCTTTTGATGTAAGTATTCCTAAGCATATGATCCATTTTCCTTCTTTCCTAAGTGGAGCCTGGCTCTCAGATTTGGCTGCACATCAGAGTCACCTGGGGGGTTTTAAAAACTGCACCAGGTGGGTGGCTCACACCTATAATCCCAGTGCTTTGGGAGGCAGAGGAGGATTGCCTGAGCCCAGGGTTTGAGACCAGCCTGAGCAACATGGCAAATCCTCGTCTCTACAATAAATCAAAACATTTGCCAGGTGTGATGGTGCATGTCTGTAATTCCAGCTACTTGGAAGGCTGAGGCGGAAGGATCTCTTGAGCCCAGAAGGTTGAGGCTGTGGTGGCTGTAAGCCTGCCACTGCATTCCAGCCTGGGTGACAAAAATAAAGATAAAAATAAAAACTACTACGGCCCAGGGCCTACTTCCAGAAGTAGGGTTGGGTGGTCCCAGGGCATGGCCTGGGCATCGGAGCTTTAAATGCTCTCAGGTTGTTAGAAGGGGTGGCGAGGTGAGAGACACTGAATAAAGTAATGATCTGGGACACTTGTCTCTTCACTCGTGAGGACACCTGGGGCTCAGGGGTTGCGCAACCCTGACTGGTGACTGACCCCAGGAGGGGGTGACCCCAGGTTGTGACCATGATCCTGAGTGTGATTGTGCTGTGTTTGCCACAAGTGTGTCCTCTCTTCAAGCTTTGATGTCAGGTTTTTCGACACTAAAAATCCATCTGATGAGAAGACCAAATATTTGGGGTAAATAAATGTTGGTTCATACAAGTGAATGCCAAGTGATCTTTTTATAACTGGACACCGGGTGAAGCCGGAAGTATTGATAAGATGGCAACTCAAGATGGCAGAAGACCTTTCTAATGTCTCGTTTTGCATAGGAACGTTTACAGCATGAACAAAAAGAAAAAGGCTTCTCTGGCCGATGTCCCAAGTGAGTGTTTGTCTTCAACAATGTCTGCACAAAGACTTCTTTCCTGAAAGATCACTCCCAAAGAAACTCTCCTGAATTCTGTGATCTCAATGAAGCACTGAAGGTTAGAGCAGGAAGGGACCCCCTCTCACTTTAGGGGTAAACTTGACCTACTTTATTGCAGTTAAAAAAAAAAAAAGGCCATGTGTGGTGGCTCACGCCTATAATCCCAGCACTTTGGAGGCTGAGGTGAGAGGATTGCCTGAGCCCGTGGGTTTGAGACCAGTCTGGGCAACTTGGTGAGACCTCATCTCTACAATAAATCAATTAAGTGGGCATGGTGGCATGTGCCTGTAGTTCCAGCTACTTGGAAGGCTGAGGTGGAAGGATTGCTGGAGCCCAGCAGGTCAAGGCTGCGGTGGCCAAGAGCGTGCCACTGCCCTCCAGCCTGGGTGACAGAATGAGACTCCAACTCAAAAAAAAAAAAACCAAAGGACAAATTAGCACGGTGGACTACGCTATATTATAAATATGGTGTGTCTTCAGTTACAAGATGCTCTGAATTATATACATTTTAGAAAAATTATGTACAGATAAATAATTTAAAAATGATTGTAAGTGATGTCTGTGGTCTTGACAGAGTTGGTCATGATGTCCAAATATGATATTAAGTCTATGGGAAAGTTAGACTCACTTCCATCCTCACAGTGGCATCTGACACCTTTTCTAGCACACGGAGACACCACAGCAGGGTTGTCTGCACAGACTCCTCTTGTGGTCTGGGGTTGCAAACTGCAGTGGAGGCAGTTTTTGTAGAGAGGGTTGGTACTGGCCCATTGTGAGGGACCTTAGATAAGAGAAAGGGAACCCCCTCGGATCTTCTTTCTTTGTGGCCAGTCAATCCTAATGAGCATCTAAAGGGTGGAAAGAGAACGCAGAAACTGAATATTCACTGACTCAAGAAAAGACGAGAATGAATTTCACACCAGTGACATTCAAGTGTGTCATCTCAGGCACTTCAAACCACTTCTCAAACGGATCTAAAAATGATTGTCCTCTAATACGCTGGTGTCTCTTCAGCAAAAAACAAAATTGCCTAAATTTGGTCCCATAAGAATAATAGTCAAATTTCAGCTCACCACGCACCCTCATTTTGGACTTTCCTAGAATCAAGGAGGCAGTGATCTCCCAGACCAGCCTTAACAGCCGCCCTCCCTGGGAGGCAGCACGCAGGCCCTTTGAGGCAGGCAGAGGGGAGGAAGGGCAGCTTCGTGGAGGGTGTGTGCTTTCTCCCGAGGGAGTCTTCTTCCTCCACACCTTCCTAATTCTTCTTCGGAGACTCAGGAAGTGGCCAGGCTGAGTACTTCTGGCTGAGATATTTTAAAAAGCAGCCAAGGAGGTTTTGCCTGTCAATAGTGGCTGTAACACAGTGAGCAACTGGGAAGCCCAGACCTCAGGCCACGGGGGCTGTGTCTCCTTTCTTGAGGCGGCGCGAGACGAAAGTCCCCAGGGCCGCCAGCGGGATGCACATGGCGGAGGAGGCCACGAGCAACGCAATGACAGCCAGTGCATATGCGGGGTAATCTTTGGTCACAAGCTGGCCCTGGAAGGAGAAACCCAAGTGTCAATAGAAAGAACCTTCCAAGAGTCCTGCCACCCAGGCCTAGGGCTCCCAGCCGTGGTGCACAGGCTGGGGGCTGGGCCCAGGGCATGGGGGACTGGCATCCTCACATCCAGGCCACTGGCTCTGCAGTTCCCTAGCAGGCATTCTGGGGAGACTAACTACCCTCATCTTTCTCTTCTGTAAACTAGGAATAACAGTACCTACTTCAACCTGTGTGGGGAGCTATTGTTTGGAGCTGCCTGTCCAGAATAAATGCGGCTGTGCGCGGTGGCCCATGACTATAATCCCAGCACATTAGGAGGCCTAGGCGGGAAGATTGCCTGAGCCTGCTGGTTCGAAACCAACCTGGGCAACTTGGCAAGACCTTGTCTCTACAATAAATCAAAAAATTAGCTGGGCGTGGTGGCGCGTGCTTGTTGTTCCAGCTACTTGGAAGGCTGAGGCGGAAGGATCACTTGAGCCCAGCAGGTCGAGGCTGCAGTGGCTGTGAGTGTGCCACTGCCCTCCAGCCTGGGCGAGGAGTGAGACTCTAACTTAAAAAAAAAAAAAAAAAGAATAAACTCAAGAGGAATCAAGAACCCTACATTCAAGGCACCCTTCAGGGTTACCTACACACAGGAGTCTACCCTGAGTCCAGAACAGAATGTCCTGCAATGGTAGAAATGTTCTGGCTGGGTGTGGTGGCTCACGCCTGTAATCCCAGCACTTTGGGAGGCAGAGGTGAGAAGATTACCTGAACCCACCACAGGTTTGAGACAAGCCTGGGCAACTTGAGACCCCATCTCTACAATAAATCAAACGATTAGCTGGGCATGGTGGCACCTGTAGTTCCAGCTACTTGGAAAGCTGAAGCAGAAGGATTGCCAGAGCCTAGTAGGTCAAGGCTGCGGAAGTTGTGAGCGTGCCACTGCACTCCAGCCTGGGTGACAGAGTGAGACTCCAACTCAAAACAAAAAAGGAGGAAGGGAGGGAGGAGAAAGGAAGGAAAGGGGCTGGGCTTGGTGGCTCAGCCTGTCATGCCAGCACTTTGGGAAGCTGAGATGAGCGGATTGCCTGAGCCCGTGGGTTTGAGACCAGCTCGGGCAACATGGCGAGACCTTGTCTCTACAATAAATTAAAAAATTTAGCCGGGTGTGGTAGTGTGCACCTGTAGTTCCGGCTACTTGGAAGGCTGAGGCGGAAGGATCGCCTGAGCGCAGCAGGTCGACGCTGGGGTGGCTGTGAGCATGCCACTGCACTCCAGCCTGGGCGATGGAGTGAGAATCCACCTCAAAAAAAGAAAGAGAGCCGGGCTCGGTGGCTCAGCCTGTAATCCCGCACCTTTGGGAGGCTGAGGTGAGTGGATTGCCTGAGCCCGTGGGTTCGAGACCCGCCTGGGCAGCGAGACCTCATCTCTACAATAAATCAAAAAATTAGCCGGATGTGGTAGTGCGCACCTGTAATTCCGGCTACTCGGAAGGCTGAGGCGGAAGGATCGTGGAGCCCAGCAGGTTGAGGTTGTGGTGGCCAGGAGCGGCCACTGCACTCCAGTCTGGGCGACCGAGTGAGACTCCAGCTCAAAAAAAAAAAAAGAAAAGAAAGAAAGAAAGAGAGAGAGAGAGAGAGAAAGAAAGAAAGAAAAGGAAGGAAGGAAAGAAGGTAGGTTGGTTCTGGATCAGTGCTGTCCACTTTGGTGGCCACAGAGGGGTGAGCTGCCCAAGAGGCAGAAGCAGCACTTTCTCTGGGGACTTTTTCTCAGCTCCCAGGGGAAAGGGCCGCCGGGACGCTCTGGAGGGGGACTTTCCTCTCTCATCCCTGCAACGCATGCTTAAAAGCTCTGCCATCCCAAACTGAGACTTACAAAACGAGAAGTTTCCCTGTTGTGGCAAATAACCTACCCACACCATGGAAACAGGTCCTCGGTCTCAGAACACAAAGGGCTCGTGCTCAAGAGTGACCTTAGGGGACCCCGTGCCAGCCCTGCAGGGACAGCAGATACCTGGGAGGCGTCCCAGGCTTGGTACTGCAGGGTGCCCGTGAGGATGTAATCGCTCAGGTAGAAGAGAAAGAGGCTGACGATCAGCAGCGGGCTCACGCCGGCCCACATGACCTTCCAGTACCAGCTGAGAGCTCGGCCGGTCATTGCCTTCAGGTCACTTTCAAATCTATTTGGTAAACAAGGAGAGAAGGTCTGGGTTGTCTGTGCTGCCGAGGGTGAGGGCTACAGCTGCTCATTCGGTTCTGGCGACGCTGAGTTTGAGCACGACCACTGGGCCCCTCTCTGACACCTGCTGGGGAGAGGACTGCTGGGTGGGGAGAGGAGAAGGGCTGAAGCCACCTGGGAGGGTGACCAAACAACTACCCCACAGATAAGTGGACGTCTGGTGATATAGACCAGAGGGCGGCTCCCAGAACGGTGGGAACAGGTAGCAGAGGGACAGTCAGGCCAGTCCTCAATGACAGGGACCTTGCCCACCCCTCTCACCGTGCTATCTATCAGCGACCTCCCTGCCCATCAAAAGCAACGCAGAGCATAACTGCTTGGTCCCTTGAAGCCAGAGCAGCTTTTCTGGGATGGAGGGAGAGCCAGACCTCGGGCTGCAAGGACCATAGCCCTGGCCTGTTGGGGCTGGTCTAGAGCAACCCAAGTGGGAAGACCTAAGGCAGCTGCCCACAGACCACTGGCACCATGTCCATCGTGTCTGCAGGGTGTTTTCGCTTCTTTACGTTGACTCTTTTCTCTAAATTGAGTGACAGCACAATAGCATCCATTTTATCATAAACTTGTCAGGCCCTTGACATATTTTCTGAATGCACACACATGCAAGTATGAAGTGTCTTAGGCACTTTGGGAGACACTGACGCAGCCAATCTCCCCATTTCACAGGAGAGGGACAGAGGCCCAAGATTGTGAGGACACCCAGGGAGTGGCAGATCAGGCCCAGAATATGGATTGGCCACCTGCCTCCAGTCCACAGCCTTTAAAACTGCTCCCTCCAGGCCGGGCTCGGTGGCTCAGCCTGTATTCCCAGCACTTTGGGAGGCCGAGGCGAGTGGATTGCCTGAGCCCGCAGGTTCAAGACCAGCCCGGGGAATTTGGCGAGACCTCATCTCTACAATAAGTCAAAACTTAGCCGGGCGTGGCAGCACACGCCTGTAGTTCTGGCTACTTGGAAGGCTGAGGTGGAAGGATCGCCGGAGCCCAGCAGGTCAATGCTGGAGTGGTCATGACCATGCTACTGCATTCCAGGCTGGGCGACAGAGTGAGACTCCAACTGAAAAACAAAACAAAACTGCTCCCTCCAGTGGGAAAGGAGCCTTGGCAGCATGCCTGGGGTGGGGCAGGGTGTGATTGTCACCAACTACAGTCTCAGCACCTGTCTCCCTGGACCTGTTGTGTGTCCTGGGAATCCAGGAGACATTCGCTGTGTGAAGACCTGCTCCTTGCTGCTGCTGACTTAGCTGGCCTCTAGGCCATGGAGGCTTGTGTCTGTAACATGAGAACCTGGGGCTTTAAAACTACATGGTCAGGTTGGACGTGGTGGCTCACACCTGTAATCCCAGCACTTTGGGAGGCAGAGGCAGAGCCCAAGAATTTGAGAGCAGCCTGAGCAACATAATGAGAGCTTTCTACAAAAAAAAAAAAAAAAAAAATTAGCCAGGTGTGGTGGCACGTGCCTGTAGTCCCAGCAGCTCGGGAGACTGAGACAGAAGTATCACCTGAGCCCAGGAGGTCGAGGCTGCAGTGAACCACGAGTATGCCACTGCACTCCATCCTGGGTGACAGAGTGAGACTCCCGACTCAAAAGCAAAACAAACAAAAAAAGGCCCCACCCCCCAAAAAAACTACACAAGTCAGACGTGTTAAGGTCCTCTTGTCCCTTCCTCCCCGCCTCACAAGCCCGCCCCCAATTTCCTGGATAAAGTTGGCTGCAGAAAAACCAACAGGACACTGTTGCCAGGTGGCCACTAGATGGCAGTGTCCCCTCAAGCAAGCAGAAGGACTCGGGCCAGCAAGCCTACAAAACCTCCAGAGCCGGTGTTTCCCACTGTCCGTCCCCCATCACTGCCCACCACCCCCGTTTCAGTAACTTGCACCGCCCGTCTCCAGTGACTTCCAGTGGGCCTTCGGTTCTGTTCCTCTCTCCCCAGCCTTCTCTCTTTATCGTGAAACACCCTCGCCAGTGACCAAACTCTCCCTCTAGATGGGTTTTTCCTGGGTGACCAATGTGTCCCGCTTTACAGGGATTTTCCGGGCTTCAGCACTGAAAATGCCATGTCCCAGGAAACCCCTCAGTCCTGGGGAAACAGGGGGAGTTGGCCACCCTAACCCTAGGGTCCCCAAAATGTTAATAGCTGGGGCAGGGGCGTAGGGGGATGAAAAGGCGGTCCTTGACCAAGCAAGTTCTGGAAACGCTGCAGTTATAACTCCCTCTTTGAGATCCACAGTTGTCTTCAAGACTCTGAGAAGTCCTGCGGGAAAGCCATCGATTTGGCTTTGTTCGGTGATGCCCTAAAATGAATGTGTGGAGGAATAGGAGGCCCGATTAGGTCAGCAGCAGTTGGGTAAACTGAGGAAGGAAAACTCAGGATGAGTTTTACAAATGTCACAAAAAAACTTACCGATAAAAGCAAAGAGTTGTAAAAAGCTGATTAGCCACCTATAAAATATTTGCAGTGAACAAAAAGTAGTAAACAATTTGTTTTTAGCTAATTATTGCTGTTAACTAACTTTATCTGAAAGAAACAAAATATTACCATCAATCAGCTGCTTCACAAACCTCTGGAAATGTCCCTTCGCAGACCTCCCCCAAAGACAGTTCCCTGGCCCACACTGTGCCTTGCTTATAAAAAAAAAACCACCCCTCTAGTTCCTTGCCTCTTTGCAGAGACAGCAGACATTCTGCTGTTTGGCCTGTTGTGCCCTTCACGACATTATCTTCCCTTTAATAAATCTGCCTTTCTTAACTCATGGCTGTCTTGGTGAAAACTTTCTCCTCTGCGGCTCTGGCCATGACCTAGCCTGCCACACAGAGAAGAACGGATCACGGAGGATCCCTCAGCACGACACGGGACCCTGGCGCTTCCAGGGACACAGTGATAAGCACCTCTCGGGGGATTCCTGCCTCCCACAGTGCTGCCACTGACTTCCTCCCCAGCCCAGACTGCTCAGAGGATCGGAAAAGACCGGGGAAAAGGGCAGGAAAACAATTCGGCACGGTGCCCATCTCCCCTATCCTGGCTCATATGTGTGCAGCGCTGCCCAAACTGTGCTGTGCCTCGGACCCCAGGACTTGTTGAAGTGCAGGATCCGCAGTCCTGAAAGATCCTGCTGCTCTGGACCACACCTGGTCAAAGCGATCGAGCGGGCCTGCACGTACCTACATTCCTGAGAACTGACACAGAAAAGTGTGTTCCCTTATCTCCTATACATTCCCCATGAGTCACTTCAAAGGATCCTTAGCCCCCTTCAGACTCTGCTCACTCAACGGAGAAAAATGAATTCCTATTCCCTCCCTTTTATTAGTAGTCAAAGATTTGAAAAATATAAGGCAATCCTTCCGGGTCCCCTCCCACTGTGGGAACTTTTCTGTCCTCTCAATAAATCCTGCTTCCTCATTAAAAAAAAAAATGCCCGGCGCAGTGGCTCAAGCCTGTAATCCCAGCACCTTGGGAGGCTGAGGCGAGAGGCTTGCCTGAGCCCAGGTGTTCAAGACCAGCCTGGGCAACCCAGTGAGACTTCGTCTCTACAATATATCAAAATATTAGCCGGGTGTGGTGGCAGGTGCCTATAGTTTCGGCTACTTGGAAGGCTGAGGTGGAAGGATCACCTGAGTCCAGCAGGTCGACCCCGGGGTGGCCATGAGCGTGCCACTGCACTCCAGCTTGGGTAACAAAGTGAGACTTTGACTCAAAAAAAAAAAAAAAGAAAAGAAAAAGAAAAGAAAAATATAGCACCCACGTAATTGCAAACCTTGTAATTTATATAACTTTTTTGTGTATTATAGCTATAAATCAACACTATGTTGTAGTGAATAATGTTTTACTTTGTAATAGGCTCTGTTAACTCCCTTACTCTATGGTGAGCTTGATCAACTCTTTGGTTTGGTGCTACTGATAACACTGTGAGCTACCTTTTGGTAGCCGGAGCCAGGAAATGTGGACCATAAATGTTACTAGTCACAAAATGTGGCTGTAACTTAAGTCCTATACAATGCTCTGCCAGTCACTTAGCCAACGTGTAGGTACCAGCAACCCTAAACTTATAAAAACGGACCCGAGGGGCAAGCAGACCAGTTCCAGAAATGCCAGGAGCCAGGTTCTGTCTCCATGAATTCTGAATTCAGAGATAAATGTCTTTCTGCCAGGTCCCTGACTCTCGATTTATTGGTGTTGAGAGAGAGCAGCTGAGCATTTACTCAGACTGGAACATTTAGACTAGTGGTTCTCAAAGCAGGGTCCCCGGACTCACCTGGGAACTTGTTAGAAATGTGACTTCTGGGACCTTGCCTGGACCTGCCTAGTCAGAGCCTCTAGGTGTGAGACCCTTCACGTTGTCATGTTTTACCAGCCCCCGGGGCTCTGATGCACACTCAACTTTGAAAGCTGCCCTTGACCAGTGGTCTTGACTGCAGCTGGACATTCCATCACCCCGGGGAGAATTCAAACATCCCGGCACTGCTGTGCGCCTGGGATTGAGAACTTGACTGACTGCATTTTTTGAATTTGCCAAATTTTCTGTCTTATCAACTGGACTTTGGTCAGGGTTCTTGAAAAATACTGATGTTGGCCAATGATCAGAGTACCTAGTGCCTGGAGGCACAATTCCCTGCCCCTGTAAGCAGTGGGGGTCCAGCAGGGTCAACCAGCAAACATCCTGTAATACAAAGCAAAAATGCAGAAGACAGAGAGAGACGATTCTGGAAGAAGTCAGACTGAGGGTGGAGGCGAGGCAGGGAACTTGCTGAGATCTGAGGGTAAAGAACATACTTGGAATAATGATCCCAGGCTTAAAGAAGTGAAGTACACATTGAGAAGCAGTTATTTTTCTTGTGGGGGATGGCCTCGTTGGCTGCGTCTTCCCCACCCCGGGCACCTGGGGGCTGGGTCTCCTCACCTCCTCAGCCCGTACACGTAACACACGGCGACCGTCTCAACCAGGACGATGAGCAGCAGAGACAGCGTGGCTGCGTAGTCATTGAAGATGTCAAACCAGTAGTTCCCGGCCTCCATGGTGAACACCATGCCGATGGCACAGTTGATGAGGCACACCAGACCTGGGAGCCACAAGACCAGCTGCTCGCCCACCTCGCACTCCACTACTTGCTCACCCATTCTCAAGGGGGCAGCGGGAACCCCTAAGGGGACTTGGGCCAACTGGTCCATCCCCGGGGTAAGAAGAGATCGCACGGTTTGGCCTCTCTGAAGGTATCTGCGTGTGTGTTGGCAGCAGGGGGGGCAGAGAGGTGTCCCAAAGCGTGCTGGCAGGAGTCACTGATGTTAATTCTCTGCAAGGGTGGGGCATCCAGCGCCATGGCACGATGGAAGCAGTGGGCACTGTGATCCCAGGTGTCCACCCAGGCCTTGAGGCTGTCCACCCCAACAACTCAGCCCCAGGCACATGGGAAGTGAATCAGAAGAGGAACTTGAATATAGAGTGCCCCCATCGGGACCTCCTAGAGGGAACTGGCATCCGCCAGAAAGGGGGGAAGAAACGAACATTAATCCAGATCCTCCTCCACGCCAGATGCTTGCCCTGCATGGGACCCCGCGACGGGAATCAGAAGCCCTTTTTCACAGATGAGGAAGCCAGGGCTCAGAGATGTTGAGTATCTCCTCCAGCATTCCCTAGCACATAAGAGGCAGAGGCAGGATTCACACAGGTCCTTCAGCCTCTGGAACTTGGATTTTTTGGGTCCTCCTGTGGCCACCCCATGAGATGTTTGAACCTAAAACTCCCGTCTGCCATTTCCACTCTCGGACCACGCACTGCCAGCCACCGAGCTCCACTGCCATCCTGCCAGGGACACACAGGAGAAAGGGGCTGTGAGCTGGTCAAGGACTGTAGGCACACATAGTGTTGGCTACAGAGACCAGGCCCAAGGAAGGACGTCAAGTGCTGGGGGCAGCTCCAGCTGGGGTGGTCAGGGCTTGAAGAAGGAGGGATGGGAGCTGGTTTGATTGTCCTGGATGTGGAGGAGGGAGGTGACATCACCAGCAGAGGTGGTTGGCCACTTCATCCGCAGGACACTGCCCTGGTAGAACAGAGTCGGCGGGTGGCAGAGTGAAACCACGAGAGATGTCTGGAAAGGCCGGATCGTTCCCTAACAACCCAAATATCCATCGACGGCGGCGTGGATAAAAAAAAGTGTGGCATGTGATCTTACAGAAAAACGATGGGTGACTGCTGCTCACAGCAACATGGGTGAATCTCACAGACAGATTCTGAGTGAAGACAATAAAGAGTACATGCTGGTTGGGTGCAGTGTCTCACACCTGTAATCCCAGCGCTTTGGGAAGCCGAGGTGAGAGGACTGCCTGAGCCCAAGGGTTCAAGACCAGCCTGGGCAACTTGGCGAGACCTTGTCTCTACAATAAATCAAAAAAGAAAATTAGGTGGGTGTGGTGGCACACACCTGTAGTTCCAGCTACTTGGAAGGCGGGGACAGAAGGATCGCTTAAGCCCAGCAGATCGAGGCTGCGGTGGCTGTGAGAGCACCACGGTACTCAAGCCTGGGTGACAGAGTGAGACTCTGACTTTGAAAATAAAAAGTCCTTGCTAACTATGACTTCATTCATAGTTATGAATTTCAAGAACAGGAAGAAAGAAAAGCTAAAATGTAGAAGTCAGAATGGAGGTGACCTCAGGGAGTACATATTGCTGGGAAGGAGGTAAAGGGACTCCCTGGGGCTGGGAAATGTCCTATTTCTTGACTTAGGTGGTGGTTACCTGGGTGGATGCATATGTAAAATTCATTATTAAGAAATGTGAACTTTACAGTTGTTGTATTTCCATTAAAACAAGACAATGCCGGGCTCGGTGGCTCAGCCTGTAATCCCCTGCTTTGGGAGGCTGAGTGAATGAATTGCCCTAGCCCGCGGGTTCGAGACCCGCCTGGGCAGCGAGACCTCATCTCTACAATAAATCAAAAAATCAGCCAGGTGTGGTAGCGCGCGTCTGTAGTTCCAGCTACTTGGAAGGCTGAGGCAGAAGGATCGCCGGAGCCCAGCAGGTCGAGGCTGCTGCGGCCGGGAGCGGCCACTGCACTCCAGTCTGGGCAACTGAGTGAGACTCCAACTCAAAAAAAAAAACCAAAAAACCCCAAAAAACCAAAAAACAAAACAAAAGCAGTTCTCCCAGCCTGGAGGGCTTTCGAGTGCCAGGGTGGGAAGTGGAAACTTTTCCATGCTTGGGATGGCCACTCACTTCCCCATGATGTGGATAACGAAATGCATAGGGTGGATCCCATGGGCCGGGTCCCAGATTGTGAGAAGATGTGACAGGACTGTGGTGAGGCTGTTGCAGCCCTCTGTGGTCACCTCTGCCAGGGCATGGTTCCCGGAGACATTCATTCCTGCTCAGCCTCATCCCCGGCCCTCCCCTGCCCGCCCCGACTCCGCAGGCTGGTCCGCTGACCTGAGATGGCCTCCTTGGGCAGGTGTCTGGAAATGACCTTGCTGTCGGTCAGAGGGGTGAGGATGGCCGCCGTATTCCCCAGCATGCTCCCAATGCCCAGCATCAGCAGCATGAAGAAATAGAGCACCGACCACAGCTGGGACACCTCCATGTTTTTAATGGCCTCAGTATAGACGATGAAAGCCAGGCCAGTGCCCTGGACAGCCTGCTCAGGGTGAGAAGACACCAGTTAGACGCCCAAGGGGTTTACTGTCTCCTTAAACACACCCAGTGCTAAGCAATTTAGGGGACCTTGGAACCGGCCACATTCTGAGGTTGTAGCGTCCATCTGCAGACCAGCCCTCCAGGCTCAGCTGGGTTGAATAAAAATGGGGGCTGCCAGGAGTTCATGTATAGAAGTAGGTGGAAAACTTTCAGACAACCTGGAACACTGAGCCCCCTCTCCTGCCCCGATTTATGTAAACTCTGGATAAATGCTTGATAATTTCTGCTTCCAACATCACGACTGCCGAGGTGGTCTGAGACATGTGGAAGCTGGAAAGGACCGGGGATGGCAGGGCCACAGCAGCAGGAACCAGAATGATGGGGAGCTGGCCTGACTAGCGGGCAACCAGAGGGCAGGGCTGCTCCCTGGTCAGATCCCTGCACCCGTAATGCAGCTGTGGAAATTGAGTCTGGAATGCCTGCTTAAAGACAAATCCCCTGGGGGGGCTGGAAAGGGTCATGGGTTGGAGCTGCTCCATGGCTACCAGCAAAAAGAAGAGGCAGGCCAGGTGCAGGGGCTCCTGCCTGTAATCTCAACACTTTGGGAGACCAAGGCAGGAGGATGGCTTGAGTTAAGGAGTTCAACACAAGCCGGGGAAACATAGTAAGACCTCGTCTCTAGGAAAAAAAAAAAAAAAATTAGGCAGTCCCAGCCACTTGGAAGGCTGAGGTGGAAGGATTGCCTGAGTCCAGGAGGTCAAGGCTGCAGTGAGTCATGAACATGCTTCTGCATTCCAGCCTGGGTGACGGAGTGAGACACAGACTCAAAACAAAAACAAAAACAAAAAGAAACCTCCTCCCCACTAAGGTGGACTGCTCTCATTCTCCTGTCTATGGCTATCACCAGAAGTTGTGTGTGAAGTGTTTAAGAAACAAAGAATAAAATTACAAAAACATGTAACAAGAAACTAGTGAGATGGACAAGTAAATCTGGAAAAGATAGTGTCTAAAGATTTTTAAATAGTCACTGAGTTAAAAGGCTTAATTGACAGTTAAATACCACATTAGATGCAGCTGAAAAGAGAATTCATGAACTGAGATGCACCCAGGAATGAATCAATAATGAAACAAACAAAACCCAAAAAGGATAAGAAGACGGGAAAAATAATAGAGAGCTTAAGAAACTTGCAGGATAGGATGGAAAGGTCTCATATAGGTCTAAACAAAATTCTAGAAGGAAAACAAAAGAAGAGGTAATAACTAAGCAAAAATAGATATAACTTTCCCCAAACTGATAAGAAATATGGATCCACAGATCCAGGAAGCCCAACCTCACCCAAGCCCAGGTTGGACAAATAAAAATGCATTCACGCCTAGACTGCAGAGGACAAAGACAAAGAGAAGATCAGGAGAGGAGAGAAAGAACTGCCTGCTTACAAAGAGTAAGAGAAAATTTCAACAGCAACAATAGACAGAATCCCAAGGCAAACATCTTCAAAGTGTTGAGAGAAAATAACTACTAACCTGGACTTTTCTACTCAGACGGAAAATGTCTTTGAAAAATGGAGACTGAATACATACATTTACCTACAAACAAAATCTGAGAAACCTGCTCTAAAAAAAGAAATTTTAAAGGGAAAAGTCCTTAAAGACAGCTAGGATGCAAGACGAAATGATGAACAGATAAAATTGCAAACATAGATAAATACAAACACTGCATAAAATAGCAATAGTGTCTAATTTGTGGTTTACAAAGACAGGACCAGATAACAATCACTTAATACAGATGAGATGAAAGTGTTTGAAAGTCCTTGTGCTGTTTGGGAGGGAAGTCAAGACATTGTCTAACTTTAGACTTTGTTAAGTTAAATGTTCACAAGAAAATTTCAAGAAGAAAAATCAAGTATCTAAATCCCAAATAATAGAGAATAAAGTGGAATGAGGAAAAAAAAGAACAAAAACAACAGAAAAAAATTAAATTAATACCCAACCACATAATTCTAGGATATGGAGTCAAGCTCAAAAGAAAGTGAGGAAAACTCCCAAGTGCCAGAACCAGAAAGAAAACTTGAAGTGAGGACCTGAACAGGTGCTAAAGCCCAGGGGCATCATGGGTCATCTGAACAGGACCTAGGCCTTGAAGACTGGGGGCATGGGGAGGGGGGACCCAGGGTCTGATACCTGCCCAGGAAGGCAAGGTCATGCCACAGGCCAATGTAAGCATGGAGCGGGGGCTGAACTACTAAGAGAAACAATGTGTTGCTTCACCCATGTCATGACCCAGAGTAGCTCCACCTATAAAACAAAGTGCCAAAAATCTCCAGTCAACCCAAAATACCAACCTCCAGATATCTTACTGGCAATCAGAGCCATACGCCTTTCCTGCTCCTTATCCTCGAAAAGTATTATCTAGAATCATTCTCTAAAAGTATTTATACTAAATTTAAGAATTAGACAAATATACCCACTTCTGTGTACTAGAAGTCCTAGTGCATACATTAAGAAAAAAGGAAGGCCAGGCGCGGTGGTTAGAGCCTGCAATCCCAGCATTTTGGGAGGCAGAATCAAGAGGATTGCCTGAGCCCAGGGGTTCAAGACCAGCCTGGGCAACTTGGCAAGAACTTGTCTCTACAACAGATTTTATTTTATCTTATTTTTTTGAGTTGGAGTCTCACTCTGTCGCCCAGACTGGAGTGCAGTGGCAGCTCCCGGCCACTGCAGCCTTGACCTGTTGGGCTCCGGTGAGCCTTTCACCTCAGCCTTCCAAGTAGCTGGAACTACAGGCGCATGCTGCCATGCCCGGCTAATTTTTTTTTAAATTTATTGTAGAGATGAGGTCTCACCAAGTTGCCCAGGTGGGTCTTGAACATGCGGGCTCAGGCAATTCACTCACCTCAGCCTCCCAAGGTGTGTGATTACAGGCTGAGCCACCGAACCCGGCTCTATAATAGAATTTAAAAAGAAAAAATTAGCTGGGCATGGTGGCACGCACCTGTGGTTCCAGCTACTTGGAAGGTTGAGGCAGAGGTATCGCCTGAATCCAGTAGGTTGATGCTGTGGTGGCCATGAGTGTGCCACTGCACTCCAGCCTAGGCAACAGAGTGAGACTCCAACTCATAAAAAAAAAAAAAAAAGAAAGGAAAAAAGGAAAAAGGAATGAGACATAAGTATTGAAAATAAAAATGAACCTGGCTCGGTGGCTCAGCCTGTAATCCTGCGCCTTGGGAGGCTGAGGTGAGTGACTTGCCTGAGCCCGTGGGTTCGAGACCCACCTGGGTAACTTGGTGAGACCTCATCTCTACAATAAATAAAAAAAAATTAGCCGGGCGTGGTAGCGCACGCCTGTAATTCTGGCTACTCGGAAGTCTGAAATGGAAGGATTGCTGGAGCCCAGCAGGCAAGGCTGCAGTGGCCGGGAGTGGCCACTGCACTCCAATCTGGGTGACAGAGTGAGATTCCAACTCAAAAAAAAAAAAGAAAAGAAAAATGAAAAATGGGTATATGATAAATGACACATAAAAAACTGAAGCAACTCTATAGGCAAATATGGGAATAAGAGAACTTATCAAGTTGCTAGATATAAGATCAACATACAAAAATCTTTAGCTTTCTTTTGTAACAAAAATAAACAATGATAGAAATGGGAGGGAAAAGACATCATTCACAATAGCAATAAAACCATAAAACAGGATCTAATAAAAGATGCACCAAGACATTCACAGAGAAAATTAGTTGAAGAATATTTTTAAAAAGACCCAAGTGAATGAGAGAAGTATGCCCCTGATCAAAAGTCACAGCTCAAAAGATATTAATCTTCTCTAAATTACACTACAGAATCAATGCAACCTAATAAAAAGTTCTTAGGAGATTTTCTTTTTCTCAATGAAACTTGTCAAACTGAAATGAAACTTGTCAAACTAAAATTAATGTGAAAAAGTAAAGGTCTCAGCACAGCAGAGGTAATTCTGTAACATATAAATAAGAATAATTTGATAGCAAAAATTTGAAAAAAACCCAAATGTCTATTAGTATGGGAATGGATACATAAATTGTGGTATATTCATGCGATGGAATACAATGCCGCATTGAAAATGAATAAATGAGATTCCACAGGTATTATGAACATACACCAAAATGAAAACGTTGAATAAGAAAAATAACTTCCAGGATCATTTATGTCCATTTAAAAACTGACAACAAAACAATGATATTATTTAAGAACACACAGATGGGTAATAAAAATGTAAACATGAAGTTTCTTGCCTCTGGTGAGTAGGGGAAACTTGGGACCAGTAACAAAGTGAACTTTAACTTTATTTTTTTCTTATATAAAAAAATCTGAACTCCAAATGACAAAATATTTACAAGTATTCATTCCAAGTTGTGGATATATGAGTATTTGTTATATTACTCTCTGTACTTTCCTGTATTTTTAAGGCTTAAAGCGAGAAAAGGAAAAGGATGATACGACACAGAGAACTTTATAATAGCTGGGATTCCTGAGCAGAACCTGGGGGGAGTGGAGGCCAAGTCCCTCTTCCTCAGAGTCAAGGGAAAAATAATTTAGAGTCTTCCTTGATTTTTGCGGACCATGTACATTCCCCAGGTCAGCAGTCCTCCAGGGCCCCCGTGAGTGTGGAGAGAGGCAAGCCCTCAACCTGGTTCCATGCCTTACCGTGTCCAGCTCCGACTCCAAGCTGCAGTTTCTAATGTGTGGCAACACCTCGCTGTACTTGCTAGGGTAGGAGGACGCCAAGTAGTCCTTCACCTGCTCCAGGTTGCTGGTTGTCAAAAAGCCATCTTCCAGGTCAAAAGAATTGGTCAGCAGCAGAATCACCCTGCAGAGCACAGCATCAGATCAACCTTCACTGATCAGAAAGGCCTCTGTCACCAAAGCCTCTCTTCAACCTCTTCTTTTCTGATTAGGTGAGAAAAGGGAACTTGCTGTTTGGTGATCCTTTTAAAGGACAGAGTGATGTTGAATGGCTTTGAAGAGGCCTCAGATATGAACAGCGATGACAATAGAAACAAAACCCACACAGCTAGACTATTTTAACCTCTGGATCAGAGTAATCTGAGAAAACTTTCTGTGATGATGGCAATCCAAATTGTGCTATCCAATTTGGTACCCACTGGCCACATGTGGCAACTCAACACTTGAAAGTGGCTAATGTGACTGAAGAACTGATTTAAAGTAAAATGGGCTGGGTGCCGTGGCTCACGCCTGTAATCTCAACACTATGGGAGGCTGAGGCAGAAGTACTGCCTGAGTCCAGGAGGTGGAGGCTGCAGTGAGCCATGATAGTGCCACTGTACTCCAATCTGGGTGACAGAGTGATCCTGACTCAAAAAAAAAAGTAAAATGTAAATGCTTTAAGATGTAAATTAAATTATTTAAATGATAGTTAAGTTACATTGATTTAAATTTAAATTTGTTAATAGCCACGTGTAGCTAGTGACTACCAAATTGGACAATGAACCTTCTAGATGATGTTTTCGTATTTTGGGTAAGGGACTGCAGAAAGTAAATTCTGTAGTTTCTGTGGCTCAGCTAGGAAGTTCCTGGTTGCTATTGAGGTAGCAGAGATGGGACAGAAGAAACTAAAGTTTGTTGGTTGAATACTCTATGATGCTAAGTGCTTTGAACACGTAATACCGCCCTTATCCCTGCGAGGAAGACATTGACTGTCCTGGGCCCCCCAGCTCCTGGTGGTGCTGTGGGGGGACCCGAATCTGAACCCTGGACCGAGGACTCCAGAGTCAGTGCTCTTTGCCCCAGCCCTTGCCTTTGTGGCATCCACCTCTTCCCAGGTGCCCCTCCAGCTCAGAACTCCAGGGAGGCCTGGGCCTCAGTAGGACAACCCGGGCGTACTTGCTCAAGCAGGTTTCATAGTTGAAAGTGGCCTTGAAGCCATAGATGGAGAAGGTCACGATGCTGGCGAATATGGAGGTGGAGCTGTTGATGAGGGACACGATGATGGCGTGCTTCTGGCAGTCGTTGGACGGCTCGTTGTAGCTGGCAAAGGCGATCAGGCTGCCGAACCCCAGGCCGAGCGAGAAGAAGATCTGGGTGGCTGCATTGATCCAGGCCTTGGGGTTGGCCAGCTGCTCTATCTGGAAGGCCAGCAGGGACGGGGCTGATGAATCCGGGGCGGGATCCCACTCTCCCAGACCCACAAAGAGAGGGCGGCTCAGAGAAGGGAAGGCAGCTGCTCTCAGCACACAGCCGTGAGAGGCAGGCCATGCTGCGGCCTATGAAGCACACGGCATTCCTCATGGCATAGCCTCCACAGCGCCCTACCACAGGAGTGTTGTAGGGTGGAATAACGCAAAATGCATCTAGCTCCTGATTCGTAGGCCAGGCGCTGCATGGGCCTGAGCATTCGGCATGGAAGTGTCACGACCTGGTTGTGGAGAGCTAGGTCGGGCTTCAATCCCAGCAGTGATACCAGGGGTGTTTGGAACAGGGGGATAAGATGTTCTGGGAGATGCTGCAGTCATTTTGCTTCCAGGGGCTGGATTGACTAAATGAAGATCTCCCCCCCCCATGGGCAGTAGTGCCCCCACCAATGAGCACTGGCTGTGAGTCGCCTGGAGATGGCGGATCAGGGAGGGATTGTGGAAAACTCTGCAGGGAAAGAGGTGCGTGGAAGTGTGTAGCAGGTGAGCAAGATGGCTGGAGCAACGCTCTTGGTAAAGAGCTCGTCAGTGGTCTGGAAGGAGGCTTGGAGAAAGGCTGGGGGCAGGGAGGTCAGCAGGGAGACTGGGACAGCAGGTCAGCTGGGGGTAAGAGTGAGGAGAAGGGGCTAGAAGAAAGAATTCATGTCCCAGAATTAACAGGGCGTGGAGACCATCTGATAGAGGAGGGGATCCAGGGCCCATAGGTCGTCCGCACCCCTCACCACAGCCTGGTGGGCTCCCAACAGCCTCCCTGGGCACAGCTTTTGCCCACTCTTCATCTTCCCCTCTTCTTATCCATCTCGGAAGGTGGCAGGAAGAGTGAGGGGCACCGTGAAGGCCCTCCCCCTCCAGCCTATACCTTGGGAGTGAACATGTACATCAGGCCGTTGGTGGCTCCGTGGAGCGTGAGGCCCCTGATCAGGTAGATGATAAGCACGCAGTAGGGCATCAACACAGTGAAATACACCACCTGTGGGCGCCAGAGGGTGGAGTCAGCCTCCCGGAGAGGTGCAGACCACAGGGCAGACCCATGCCCCAGGGGACAACACCACCCTGTCTGGGGTATTCAAGCTGCACCGCTCAGCTGCTGATGTCTGAGAAATTGGTCTTCATTTTTTTCATGGTAGCTTTGGCAGTTGCCTGTCATACTCTGGGTAATTCTAACTTTTACAAAGCCTTAGAAAAGAGACCTTGCCCACCCAGGATTGGAATTTTTTTTCCCTGTAGATCAGCTTGCGTGTATGCCAGAGCCTCATATGTAAAGCAAATAAATATTTTGCAGGATTGCATTTTGTGTAAGAGTTTCCTTAAAGTTTGGGTCCTCCTGTGAGAATAGAGCTGGAGAACCATGTCCAGGTGGGCTTGAGTTACACTTGCCCCTCCCTTCCCTCTGAGGTGTGGCGCCGCAATTTCCAAGGTCACCAGAGTGGCACTCTGTGCCCTCTCAGCCTGGGGATGGCAGGCAGAATGTGTGGTGTGTCTTTTATCATCGCTTCTTAGCTGAGGTCATTGTAACTTGAGAAGAGTAATAAATCTACCCAAGGTTATAAGAAAACAAACCAGGTACACAATAGAGATGGGTAAGTGAAAAGATGGCACCTGGTCAGTGACCTGAAGGAAGTCGAGGGACAACCAGAGGGAGAGTGACCAAATCTGTAACAGCGGGCACTTGGGCAAACTCCTGGTTTCCCTCCTTCCCCCCAGCTAAGCAGGTTTCCTGGACACTCTCTGGAATCTGACCCAGGGACCTCTCTTTTTCCCCATCAAGTGGGTGGGATTGCTGGACATGTGATGTAGCCTAACCTGTTGGGAGAAACCACCTCTGACAACAACAAAAATTCTGGGAGGAAAGAATGGAGATGCCAATAAGGAAGTCCAGGACGGATGTGGTGGCTCATGCCTATAAACCCAGCGCTTTGGGAAGCTGAGGTGTGAGGATCACTTGAGCCCAGGAGTTCAAGGCTGCAGTGAGCTGTGATCACGCCACTGCACTCCAGCCTGGGAGACAGACCGAGCTCCCATCTCTAAATAAAAAGAAATAAATAAACAAAGGCGACCAGGAAATGGCAGAGTGACTATGACTAGAACTATTGGAGCATTTCTACCATGAAAAGGAGAGTCTGAAGCAGAGGAAATAGACAATAGAATAAATCAGTTTTCATAGCATGATACAGCCTCATCTAACATATTTATGAGTGATCTGGAAAAGGGACAGTCTCATTAAATCTCCATGTTTGCAGACGTTGTCCTCAGATCTTTTGGAGCATGCTCATAATTATTTGGCAAAGATAAATTACAAAAACTTTTTTATGAGCGTGAAAATATGGACCAAGTTCTCTGCTGGAATCAGGGGAATGGCTGCAGGTTCTAAGCCCTCAGGAAAGAGCCTCTGGGTGCTTTGGGGGCTAAGACGCTGGCCACCAGGGGGCCTTGGAAATCAAAGTAAAATGTCCTACCAGGCATGATCCTGGGGTTACCACTGGTCCCTGGAATACCATGGGTAGATCTGGTCTAATGCCCCAAGAAAAACATGGTGGAGCTAGAGAAGCCAACTCTGATAGAGGGTGAGGCTCGGTGGACTCGGGACTTTAAGCAGGACAAAGCTGGAATTGAGTAAGTCATGCAAGGTGTGGAGCCAGCAGACAGGAGGCATCTCACCAAACCAAGATGGTGGGAAGTCTTGGAGTAAGGCTGGGCTCTGCCCCACTCTGCCCTTGCTGGTTATGCCCTTGAGCAGGTCCCTTTACTTCTCTGACCTCGGGTAAGTGAGGTCATGAAATCTATCATGAAGGGCTGTCGCTAGAATGAGACAATGTCGGTGCCTGAGCCACGGCAAGTTGACAAGGAGCGACTGCATAAGATGGGGCACACTGGGGGACAAGACATCTGCTGAAGCTTGAGGAAGGTGGCAGGTGCTGGGACACTCAAAAAAAACCTTCTACATGGAACAGGCTGGGGTCAAAGGAATGAGTCAGCCCAAGCAGGGGTATGAGCCTGTCAGGCCCATAAGCTCTCCAGGGCCAGTGAAAGCAGCTTAGAGCAAAGGAGCTCAAACTCAGCCCTCCAATCACCTGGCGAACTTTTAAAACTCCCAGTCTCAGGTCCAACCCAGACTGGCTACTGTAAAACTTTTAGGGACAGAACTGAGGCGTGAGATTTTTTTTTTTTTTAGACAGAGTCCCATTCTGTCTCCCAGGCTGGAATGCAATGGCAGGATCACAGCTGACCATAGCCTCCACCTCCTGGGCTCAGGTGATCTTTCTGCCTCAGCCTCCTGAGTAACTGGGAATACAGGTGCATGCCACTGGGCCGGCTAATTTTTCTACTTTTTGTAGAGACGAGGTCTCACTATGTTGCTCTGACTAGTCTCAAACTCCTGATCTCAAGTGATCCACCCACCCCAGCCTCCCAAAGTGCTGGGATTATAGGTGTGAGCCACTGTGCCTGGCCGGGAATTTTTAAAGCTCTCCAGATAATATCAATGTACAGCAAAGTTTGAGAGCCATGGGCTAGGATGTCCTGGGGACACATGCAGCATTCAAGGTCTTAAAAAAGGAAAAACTTGCTGTCTAGTTGCTGGGGTGGTATGAATTTGGGGCTGGCTGGTACATAAATGCTCTTTTTGTTTAGTTAGTGAGGAAGTCCTCATTTCGAGATTTAGGGTTTCAACTTCAGCCTCTGGCTATCTTCAGAGTCACCCAGTAGGTGACTTGTGCCAGCAACCCCATCCGTGCCCTCTGCGCCAGCAACAGCTTCTGCCCCCGGACTGCACAAGCCACTCCCTCGGCCTTGCCCAGACCTGGAGACAGAGGCGACTGCCTCGCAGCCCCTGCCCGCCTGCCTTGCTGTCCCACCTTGCCGGTAGACTCAGTGCCTCGCAGGATACACAGATACACCACGAGCCAGGCCAGAATGAGGCACAGCGCTGGCTCCCACTGCACACCCCCGTTGTCCTGGATGGATGGCGAGATGTTGAGGGTCTGCCTGTACCAGAAGTACTGTGTGGAGGAAGCCTTCTCACACTCCTCGTCGTAGCCCGTGAGGTTGCTGTTCAGCGGGCAGACTGACCACGGCAGGGGATCCTGTGGGATGGACACAGCATTATCTGGGGCGGGGGTGAAGACGGAGGCCAAAGGTCAGGCTGGGGGCGACGGGCCCCGATAGGAGGCCCTTGGAAGAGAAGGGCACTGGTCACCAAAGGGCAGGCGGCTGGAGCCCCTGAAGGTAGACAGGGAGGGGGAGAGTTGTCAGTGGGCGCAGGTGAGGCAGGGAGGGATGGGGAGGGGGCTCTACTCTCACTACAATTCTATAGAGAACGACTGACCTCGGTGGGGGAGGGTGTCTCAGACACTGACTACCAACACACGATGGCAGGACCAGCTGTGACAGAACTCTGACCCACAGCCTCTGCAGCAACCAGCCCAGGGACTCGGTGTCTGGCCCAGGATGCTCAGGACTTGGCCGGGGACTGAACAATTCCCTATATTTTGCCAACTCAGGACCAACCAGAGGAAGCCCTATAAGCTCCCCCAACCAATCATATAGGAGGTCCTGCCTCTGATCATCTCAATCGCAGCTGTCCCTGGCCAGCAGCTGCCAATCAGGGCACACCCAGAGCCCCTGTTTTTCCACGAACAAGCTTTCACACACCTCCCACCCCAACCCCCTGCCTGCCTTGGGGCTTCTGCCAAGTGCAAGTTGTGGTGCTGACTCCCTTATTGCAGCCAGCTCTGAATGAACAGCCTCTGCTTGTGCTCATGCCGGTGGTCTTTGTATATTTCAGCAAGTCCTGGGATGAATATGACTTGGGTTCTGCCCTCACTTGCCGGACACTGGGTCTGGAAGCTGACGGGGGATGAAGTTCAGCCCTCCCACAGTTGTCTTGCTTGTCTAGGTTCGAGATAATCTGTGCTGGCAACTTCCTTTGAGCTCAAGTCAAATTATACCCGACGCAGTTAGACTCCTGGACTTTGCAGGGTGATGCCAGTGAGACCCTTGTCTGCTTAAGCTACTTTGAACTGGCTCTGTCACTTATGAAAAAAGGAGCTCAATGTGTAGGTACAACGAACATGACTGAAGGCCTAGGGCTAAACAGAGGTGCTAAGCTGGGAGGGAGGGGAGGAAAGATTAATTCAGACTTGGGAGGTGGAGGACCTCAACGCTGCTCCACAAAGACCAGCTCCAGGTTCATTGGTCAGTTTTGCATGTATCTGGGCCCTGCAAGCTCAGATTTCATTGGGCAAAATACTCCTTTAACAGACGTGACTCTTACCACCCCATCGGGCTCAACCCATATCTTACAGCAAACAGAACCAAGGCCCAGTCATGGCCACTCTTGCCAGTGGCAGCTGGAGCCCGGGTATGCACACCTGGATGGTGCTCGGGGCCCGTTCTGGTGAGACCCTTGGCTGCAGGACCACCCTCTCTTGTTGGAATGTGAGAGCTGCTTCCTGGCTTTGACCCAGATTGTGTCCAAAGCTGGCCACCTGTAGTCTCTCTCTCCCCATGTGCATATCCACCCCCCCCATCAGAGGTGGCGTCTCCAGCCCTTCCCTGTGGGTCTGGGCTGCCCTGTGATGTGTACCGGTCAATGACATGCAGTGAAGAGATGGCGTGTGACTTCCGTGCCCAGACCCCAGAGCCCTGCAACTGGCCTTTCGCCCTCTTGGGAGTCAGCTGTCATGTGGAGATATTCGGGCTAGCCTTCTGAATGATGGGGCACAGGGGGAGAGAGGCCACGTGGAAAGAACCAAGAGCCTGGTGGTAGCCAGCACCAAGTTCCAGTCAGGTGAGAAGAGCCCTCATAGACCTGAAACCTTTCCAACCTGCCCCATCTAATACCCCTTGAGTCATGTACAGCCTGTGTGGGACTGACCTGGGTCCATTCTCTATCTGCTGACGCCAGCCAGCGACCTGATTCCAAACCTCGGCTACATGACTGGACCTCCCCGGGGGGGTTGATGCCCAGGCTGCAACCCCAGTGACTCTGATTTCATCTGTTTGGGGTGGGGCCTGGACATCAGACTTTTCAAAGCGCTTCCTGTATGCAGCCAGGGTGAAGAAGCTTTAGCGTATAGAAGAGCTTGTCCGGTGGGTCAGCTCCCAGCCCGCCCTCCCTCCTTGGAATCAGTCGATGAGAACAGGGATCCCCACATCTGCATGTGTTACAGCCCGGGTGCTTCTTCTGGGAAGGGCCACAAGACTGAGAGGACTAGCCAGAGACTGGGTGCACATGCCTGTGCCCGGTCCCACCTGGTATATGCTACGTGATTCCCCCCTGGCTCGAGTGATCAATGCAGCCAGCCTCATGGGCTGGTTGTGATGATCACGCGAGCAAACACTTCTACAGTGCTGGGGCCTATGCCTTGCCCAGAGCAAGTGAAGTGAATGTCTGCAGCTACTGTTGCTACCACTGTTATGTGCCCAGGGAGGAGGGCTTCGAAGCAGAGGTGCTAAGGGGAAGTCCATGAACCTATGAAGGATGGAATAAATGATGTTCAGGAACCTCTGGCCCCCACACTTCTGAGGATTAGAAAAAGGTGCCCCTTTCTTGAGGCACTTTATTTTCACCTTTGGGAGATAGTCAAATTATTCTTATTTTCTTGGGACAAGACATGCTGCTTCCATCTTTGGAAACCTGTCTATTTAATAGAGTTACAAATCTATAATGCTTACAATGTGTATGGCAAGCCCTTACTTGGGGGTGCTGTTTGCAGTGTACAACCTGCCCAACCACACATGGCAGCCCTGCATGGAGAAGGAGAAACGGTCCCCAGACTTTGGAGTAAGAGAAGCTGCCCTGTTTCCACCCAGAAGGCTATGGAGAGGCAGAGTTGTGGTCAGTCTTCATGGAACTAACAGTTCCACGAAGCTAAGCTCGGGGAACAGAGTCCTTCCTGCTAGGGATGGGAGCAACAGGGCAACTTGGGTAGGGCACAGTGTGGGGTGTGGATGTAGCACCTTCCAAGTGTAGATGCCAAATCAGGATTATTAGTCATTCACCCAAGCAGTCCCTAGGGCCCCAGAGTCCAGGCTATGCCCAAGCACCCCAGGGGTAAATTGGGATCAGTCCATAGTCCACGCCAGCCCTACCTTGCTTTTAGACTTTAGGAACAGCTCTATCCCATGAAAGTCTGGCTCAGGGGCAAAGGGTGAGACATCGGCCTGGTTAGTGCCTGTCTCTTCTTTTCCCATCTGGGAAGAGGTCAGATGGAGAAGATGGAGGTGGTTCCTGGAAGGTAGGTGGGGGTGGTGACTCTGGGGTGGGGTCCCCAGAGTGAAAATGCAGGCGCCAGGGAAAGAAATGAACTGGGTAGTGGAGAGGAAAATTCCTCTTGTCTTGGATACAACACCAGCTCACAGTATGGAATTGGGGCTCTCTCTTTCTTCTCCACAATTCCCAGTCCCTTCCACACGTCCTACGAGTGTCAGCTATGGTGATGATCAGAACACAGAGCTTAGAATGTTGATCTCTGGGAATGGCCCCTATGTACTACAGAATGACAACGGATGACTTTGGGTCTGCAGGGAAAAGGAGGGGCTCAGCCTGGAGTCAGAAACCTGGAAGGAAAAGTGACCATGCTTGGCGGGGGAGGAGAGGGTGGGGGGGGTAGGGCAGGAGAGGGGAGAGGAGGAGGACAGCCCTTACTGTCTTGCTGGGGTGAAGGAATCCCTCCCCATCAGTCCTCTCTACAGACTTCCTCCTGTGCCCACTATGCAGGAGGGCCTTAATATTTGGGGGCCACATCCTTCAGAGAGAATCCAGTGAGAGCCGTGGATTCCCCAGAAACGTGCACACGTGTACACACACACTCACACCACTCACACCCACACACTCTGGCTTGCAGCTTGGGCCTGTGCAACCCAGGCTCGGAAGCCCTGAAGCCTCAGACCCCACACCTCCGAGCTCCCTCCCCCACCACTCGCCAACTTCCCTTCGGGCTCCCTGACCCCCATATCTGTCACATTCTGCCTCCACCCCTTTCCCCCAGGTGGGTGGCCCTGCTCTGCTCTCCCTTTCTTCCTCTTGCTCACCTGGAAGGAGTGGAAGAGGTACCAGAAGGCCCAGGCGTTGATGACGTTGTAGTACATGGAGAGGAAGAAGGAGACCACCACACTAGCGACCCCTACAAGGAAGTAGAGGGCATGCACGCTGAGGGCGGCCTCTTGGCAGGGGCCCCACGGTTGCACTCCCAGGACACGCCTGCAGTGACTGCCCTGGGGCCAGCCAGACCTCCCTCCCCCAGGTGTGTGTGAATATCAGATGAGACCAGGTACCCATGAGCACTTCCCGAGGGCTATTGTTTTCTCCCCACCCTCTCCTCATATTCTGGGACTTTTTTTGAGATATAAGCCCCAAGTACTGTGCTAGGTGAGTACTTTATGTACCTTTGGGCCTCACAATAGTATTATCCCCTTTCAGAGGGAAGAAAACTGAGGCTCACAGCTTGTCCAACATCCCCCAGCTAGTAAGTAGCAGAACTAGGACTCACTCCTCGTGTGAGAAGTACTTTGTCACTGCCAAGTGCCACCCTCACACAATCTCCTTGGCTCACCTGCACTCAAGTCACTTGGGTCAAATGCTGCCCTGTGGTGGCCCTTGTCTAAGGCAAACAAACAGCCTGCAGGCAGTCTGAGGAGGTGAGTGAGGGGTGGAGGGGAAGGGGGCTGTCCTCAGTCTGGTCGGGCCTGCATGAAACCCAGGGGAAGGCCTGGGAGCAAAGAGAGAGTTGGCAACCAGGTCTGGAGCTGGCCTTCTCCAGCCCTTGAGAGCCAGTGTCCCCTCCCCCCAGCCCCATGTACTGAGATGCCCCCATTAGTAGTTTGAAATTGGCCATACCGGCAGTATCTATCGCACAGGTGTCAGTCAGTAAGTCCTGTAAGCCAGGGCTTCTCCTGCCCACCCCACCCTACTCCCAGAGTTGTTTTTTGTTTGTTTTACATTTTTTTGTTGGTTGTTTTTGAGTGGGAGTCTCACTCTGTCACCCCGGCTGGAGTGCAGTGGCACACTCATGGCTACTGCAGCCTCGACCCACTGGGCTCAAGTGATCCTTCTGTCTTAGCCTCCCAAGTAGCTGGAACTACAGGCACGTGCTACCACACCTGGCTAATTTTTTGATTTATTGCAGAGACAAGGTCTCGGTAAGTTGCCCAGGCTGGTCTCGAATCCCTGGACTCAGGCAATCCTCTCACCTCTGTCTCCCAAAGTGCTGGGATTATAGGTGTGAACCACCATGCCTGGCAGAGCTGGTTGTTAAACATTTACTAGAGTCCCCTCTGCCCCCATTGACACAGACATCTGGTGTCTTTCCCATGCAGCAGCAAATGCTGCCTCTGAGAAGTCCTCTGTGATTACTTACTCAGGCAGATTGTAAAACCATACACCTCCATGTTAAAAATTAATAGCCATTCAAGATGAGGAGGCAGTTTGGGTTTGGAGATGATTTGTGAGGCCACTGGACATCTGAGACTAGGTCACGTACAAGCTTACACCTCCTTGTTCCCGAAACGTGGTCACTCCGCTTTCCTGCCTGCCTTCCTTTTGGGGGACCAGGGGTGTTGAGCAGCACAGACCGCGGCCACAGACGCCAGAGATCCTCCTGCTTGGACAGGCAGTCCTGGGCTGTGAGGGCTGTGCAGGGTGGGGTATAATGTCCCAGAGGTGCTGGGACACGGGCTCGAGGACACTCAGGCGAGGTGTGGTCTGAAGCAGTGCTCCTCCCACTCTCCATGTGTGCCCCAGCTTCCGTGCGGGGAGATGTCCGTCACCCCACAGCCCCCCAGTGGAGTGATGAAGATTAAATGAGCTCATGTGCCTAGGTCGCATAGAGACAGTCGGGCATCAGCAGGGAGCCATCATGAGTGTCCCCAGAGTGGCTGGCAGCTAGGACTTGGAGTTGCTGCCATTTCCCCCTTACACATGGCCAAGCTGAGGTCCAGAGAAGAGAAGTCACGTGGCATCAGTTTCCAGGGGGCGTGCCTCCTCCCCACCTCACTGCCCTGGGTTAGGAACCCAGCTCCTCTTAGCCCTCCTTCTATGGCACCCTGCCCGGGTCATTTGTTCACCCCAGGCGAGGGATCTCTCTTGGGCCTGGTGCTTGTGCCTTGGTCCAGCAGCTCTGCTGATGCAC
The DNA here is from genome assembly GCA_027257055.1 of Cephalopachus bancanus. Classification (NCBI taxonomy): domain Eukaryota; kingdom Metazoa; phylum Chordata; class Mammalia; order Primates; family Tarsiidae; genus Cephalopachus; species Cephalopachus bancanus. Next base: position 374,383 of record JAPVLO010000657.1, on the reverse strand, counting down.
TCCCACCTCCCCCCACCCCATGCTGCCCAGGATATGGTATGGGGGTCTCTGGGTGGGCGAGGACTGGACGTACCGACACCGCTGAGGTAGGGGCTGATGGCTCTCCAGGCGCCGATGCTGCCCTGCCGCATGCGCTGCCCCACCGCCAGTTCCAGATATAGGAGCGGCATTCCCTCCACGATGAGCATGATGATGTAGGGGACCAGGAAGCTGCCTGTGGGTGTCCAGAGCTGAGAGCCAGGCCGCCAATGGCTCTTCTCTGCCGCCCTCCCCAACTTGGTGCAAATGCCCCTCCACCCTCCTGCCTTTCACTTGTTCATGCATCCTCCTGCCTTTCCACCCATCTATCCTCCTGTCTTCCTTCTCATCCTTCATCCTTCCGCCTACACATCCCTTCCCTTTCCATCCATCCATCCCTCTGCCCTTTCCTTTCAACCATCTGTCTGCCATTCATCCATCCATTGTGCTTCCATCCATTCATTCATCCATCCTCTTCTCCGTTTATCTTCCTGCTCATCCATCCGTCTATTCATCCATGCATCCACAGATGACATGGAGTCATGCCAGTTGTTAAAATCTTTTTTTTAGAATGGAAAATATAGTTTATTTAGAAAGTAAATGTGTGTGTGTGTGTGTGTGTGTGTGTGTGTGTGTGTGTGTGTGTGTGTGGAGAGAGAGAGAGAGAGAGAGAGAGAGAGAGAGATTCACCTCCCCAAGGTAAGGGAGGAGACCAAAGCTAGGAAACATAGCAGTCATAGCACAAAGAACCACATGGCCTGACCAGAGTTTAACAAAGCAATGGCCTGTTAAAAATCTTTAAATACTTCCTCTGGGCGATAAGCTACCACTGACCCAAGCTCCCTGGTTGCCTTCCTCAACGCCCTGCTCTCCCAGTCCTTCTGCCAAAACCCACATTCCATCTTCTGTTTCAATAGCCCGTGATTGATCAGGGCCAGGACCACTGAGTTGTGAAACAGACTGAACACCACACCTGGCTCCATCGTTCCAGCTGTCCGTCTCTAGGTGTTTCCTTTGGGCTGTGCACACAGTGCTGGGTGCCCCAAGCGAGACAGTGTATGAAATACCCATTTGCTAAGTAAGCACTTCCCCTGGGCCAGGCCCTGATGGGGTGGGTGGGAGAGTAGCCACCCTGCTCCTGGTCCCTTGAAGGATCACCTCGGCTCAGGAATTTCAGCTGCCTCATCATTGTCCAGTGCTACAGAACATTCCTCCAGGCCTGATATCTGTTGAGATGAGTCAGGAGCCTGGTGCTTACATGTGGAGACAAGAGGGTCCCCAGGAGACATGGCCCCAGGACACATCCTCCTTTTGAAGAGCACCTCTATGTGTGTCTGTCTGTTTTCTACAGAGGGCTTCAGCCTACAGTCCATTTTATTACAGGTTCCTATGGCAAACAAAAACTTCAAACCCACTTGTTCCCAGTGAGCCATCTGCAGACAAGTGCCCTTGGTGGGGGAGCCAGGGAATGTGAGTGGAGCGACAAATGCTCTCCCCACTGCTGGGGGCCGCAGACCATGGTGGGTCACTCACCACACTCGCCCACAGGTAGCTGACTCACAGCTTCTCCTGTGGGTCCCCCTCCCTTGCTGGCAGCCCCTTGGCCAGTCCTCCCCCAGCTCTGTGGCAGAGGGCCTGACAAAATGGCCAGTGGGAGAAGAGGGCAGAACTTCTGATTAAAATAAAACCTGGACACTACAGCTGCAGGGATTAAGGGCTGGTTGCAGAGGGAGCTGGTTCTTCAGGTATTAAGGCAAACAATGAAATATATATGCTTACACCAACATCTAACATTTACCAAAAATGCCTCCATTGTATACACATGCTGTCCCGTAACCCACTTTTTTCACCCAACAGTATTCTATAAGTGTTCTTCCAACCACACAGTGGACCTGGGCATCATCCCTTAGATAGCTGCATAGTATTCCCTTCTGAAAATGAGCCTGGAATGCAGTTCATCAACTGTTGTACACTCAGAATGTTTCCTGTTTTCTGCTATCCTAAACAACACCATGGGACAAAGCCATATGCTTGGTTCTTTCTTCAGAATACAAATCCTGGAAGTAGAATGGCTGAGACGAAGACCAAGCCAAGCCCCCATGGCTGTGCCACAGAGAGAAAGGTATGAGCTGTGTGCATGGGAGGGCACGTCCCTGCACCTCCAGATGTGGGGTTCCTGCTCTGTGGGGCCTAGACCAAACCCTGCCCTCCTGCTTCTGGACTCTGCCGAGAAGTCTCCTCAAGGTCAGGCTCCCTTCCTGCTCTGCAAGCATTGGTTCCAGCACCTTGCCAGGTTCCTCTTGATATCAAAGGAGTCTGCAGGGTCATCAGTAACTCTCACCTGTGAAATTTCTGGCAACAAGGGTTGTGTCCATAGACGGAGGGTTTGGAGCCACATTAAAACCCTCAGGGGTTACAAGATGATCTCGATTCCATCCCAGGTGTTAACCAGTAACCATGCAAGGCCTGGCAAAGCCCATGGATGACTCTCTCTGACAGGGTCTGACTGCCCAGTCTCTGTGGGAGGGTGGAAATCCAAGACCTGGTGCCAAGATGGGGGCATGAGAGCTCTACCCATGTATACTTCCCCCTAATAATTCAAATAAATATACCATTCAAGTGAATGTGCTCTGAATCATATTTTTAAACAAATGATGCCAGAATAATTGAACATCCATATGCAGAAAAAATGAACCTCAACTCAGAGCTCACATTTTATACCAAAAGAAATCTCAGTATGGAGCACAGACCTATGTATGTATGTACAACCAAAAGCTATAAAACTTACAGAATAAAACATAGGAGAAAATCTTTATTTTTTTGTAGAGACAGTGTCTTGCTATGTTGACCAGGCTGGTCTTGAACTCCTGGCCTCAAGTGATTCTCCTAACTCAGCCTCCCAAAGTGTTGGGAATATAGGTATGGGCCACCACACCTGGCCAAGAAAATCTTTATGACTTTGGGTTAGGCAAAGGTCTCTTAGATATAATGTAGAAGCACTATCTGTGGAAGAAAAGACTGATCAATTAGACTTTATGACTTCTCTGTGACTGTTAAGAGAATAAAAAGACAAACTACAGACTGGGAGAAAATACTTGCAAAACACAAATCTGAAAAAACTATGTATCAAGAATATGTATTCTCAAAACTCAATAATAAAACAAAGAGCCCTTTAAAAAAATGTGCAAAAAATATGGTCAGCCATTTCATCAAAAAATATAGACTTAGTCTGTTTGTGCTATCTATAACAGAATATCTGAGACTGAGTAATTTATAAAGGACAGAGATTTATTGGCCCATGGTTCTGGAGGCTGGCAAGTCCAAAAGCACAGTGCCAGTATCTGACAAGGGTCCTCTTGCTATATCATTCCATGGTGGAAGGTGGGAGGGCAAGAGAGAGGGAGAGAGGAAGAAAGGGCTGAACCCATTTTTATAACAGCCCACTCCCTTGATAACAAATCCATGCTGGAAATAACAACATTAATCCATTGATGAGGGCCCTCGTGATCTAATTACCTCTTAAAGGTCCCATCTCTCAGCTCTGCTGTATTGGGGATTAAGTTTCCAACACATGAACTTTGGGGGGCACATTCAGACAATATTAGGATGTTCCATTTACATAGCATTCTGGAAAAGGCAAAATGATGGAACAGAAAACAGGTCTGTAGTGTCCAGGGGCAGGGGAGTTGGAAGGGGTTGACTACAAGGGGCATTCCTGTGGTGGTAGTAATACACTTGCACACATTTGTCAAAACTCACAGAAAAAAAGTAAATTTTTCTACATATAAATAGAAAAATTTGTTTTGCAGTCAGTTGGAAAATGAGTCTATGAACCAACCCTCCTCCAACAGGATGGCTCTCACGCTCCTTGGATGTAAAATTTCTGATGTTGGCTCTACCCTAGGAGAACCTGGCATCCAAGAGAAGCAGACAGGAGCCTGTAAAGGGGTGTGTGTGTCCCCACATACCCTGATGGGGCATACACAGAAATTAAATATGGACACACATTCTTCCATGCTTCTCCCATGAAGAGGTGGAGTCTATTTCTCCACTCTGTGAATCTGGGCTGGTCGTGGGACTTGCTCTTCCAATAGAATGTGGTGGAAAGGACGCCATGTGTGGGTTCTGGAGCCCAGGCCTCAGCATGCCCTGCATTTCACCTTCTTCCTCTTGGAGCATGGCTGACACTGCCATGTAGGGAAGATAGTTCAGGCTCCAGAGGATGAGAGGCCACATGGGGAGGACCCAGGAATGCCAGCCAGTTCAGCACCCATTGCTGGACATGTGAAGGATCTTCCTGCTGCATGAACAAGACCAGACACAGGCCACAGAGGAGCTGCTCCCAAGGGACTGTGGGAAATGATTAATAATTGTTTTCAGCCACTACTTTTTTTCTTTTTATCTCTCAGTACTTCAGTGTGTGTGTGTTTCTAAAACACAAGGACATTCTCTTATCTAGCCCCAGTGTAATGAGCAAAATTAGGAAATTAACATGGCCACAGAACTGTTAATTTTTTCAGCAGACTTTAGAAGTAAAGTTTTACAGATTGCCCCATTGATGTCCTTTTCTAGTCTAGGATCCAGCTTATAAACACACATGGCCCCTAGTGGTCACATCTCTTTAGGCTCCTTCAAACTGAGACAGTGCCTTAGACTTTCTTTGTCCTTCATGACCTTGACACTTTGGAGGATTACGGCAGCCAGTTATTTTGTGGAATGTCCCTTATTTCGGGTTTTGGCAGAACATTAAAGTGGTCTTGTGCCCTTGTCCAAAGAGGCACACAATGTCAATGTGTCCCATTCTTGGTGATGTAGACTTTGCTCCCTTGATTGAAGTGATGCCTTCTGGGTTTCTCTGCAGAGTCACTATTTTCCCCTTCGAAATGATTAAGTCTCTTGTAGGAGCTATTTTGAGACTAGGTGACTATCCTATTTTTCATATTTTGCCCACTAGCTTTGTCACCCATTGAGGATTCTCACCTGAAACAATTCTTGCCACTGTGGTGGCTGAATGTTGATTTTCTAACTGCTTCATTCCTTCTAGGTCCTGAAGTGTTCGAGTGGCTCATCATGCAGAAATAGGTAACGGAGGAACACACTGAGCCCTGTGGCAATGTCTGTGCTGGGTGTAAGCCTGCATGACCCCGGGAAAGTGGAATGATTACAGTCACAGAATTGTTGGGAAGGTGTCAAGTCAGATGTCAGCCCAGTGGTTTCTTACTCATCACTGCCTCCCAGCACCCGCATTGCGTGTCTACTGCACTGCCCTCCATGCTGGTCTCCTTGCTTCCACCCACAGTTGCCTCCCTGCAGACTGTTCTCAGTCATGCCTCTCTCTGCCTCCTCTATTCCTAAGTTCTCACAGCGGGAAACTCTGTGGCTCATCCTTACACCTGGAGTCAAAGCCACACTACCTTGCTTGGTCGCTGGGGCCCTAAGAGCAGGGCTCCTGACTTCTCCTCCACGCTGTGCATCTCTTGCCTTCCGCGGCAGCCATGCTGCCCTCCTGCTAGTCCAGCCTCAGCACTTTTGCCTTTGCTGTTCCCTCAGCCTGCAATGCCTTCTTCTTTCTTTCTCTGCCCTAACTTGTCTTCCTCAGATGGCCTTCCCTGTCGGCCCTCATTAAAACAGCCCTCGTGCCCCCTGCAGCTCCTTATCCTGCTTGACTTGCCTTCAGAGCAGTTCCCTATGCTAAAAATGTTGTCATTGTATTTGTTTCCTTGGTGTCTGTCCCCCCACAGTACCCAGAACAGTCCTGGGGCTCAGTGAGTATTTGCTGAGTGCAGGAAGGAATCCTTTGGGTCTCCCTGGACCTTCTAGATGCATCACTTCCTCCCGGAACCCCTTCAGATCAACCCAAGCTAAGTTGGGGTACCCCCTCTGGTCCCACAGCCTCTGTTGTGGAGGCACTTGTTGCCACACTGAGTGTCTACTGCTCTGTCTGCACCCCCAGCCCCCAAACAGCTCCCTGAGAGTAGAGATGGGTCTGCATGGCTCACAATTGATCTCCAGCACCTAACAAAGGGCCCGGCACAGTGTAAGTGCTCAATAAATGTTTGTTGAATAGCTGGCTGAGTGTAAATGGTTCTACTGTGGTGAGTCCACTTGGGTGGGCAACTCATGAGGCCATTACTGGGAAACTATAATGGGAGGTCTAGTAAAGTTCATCATGTTACTAGAAACAGTGTGTTTTTAAAACATTTCACACAAACCTACCTTAAACTCTGACTTGCTTTGTGTCTATATTAGGTAAGATGTATATCGGGCAAGTCCATTTTGGCCTACACCTCCTTCAGAGAGGATGAGCCACCAGAGAGAAGTCTTCCTCCTTTCCTATGGAAATCCACATAGTCCTATGAAAACACAATGCAGATCCAAAGAGAAGGCCACTTTAAGGTATCAGAAGTGTCTTCCTCTCCTGTGAGAAACAGATGAAAATCCAGAGGACATTGTGTTGATATGTTTTTCTTCATTAGTAGGCAATGATGAAGACCAACTAAGAGGAAAATAGATTTTATGAGGATGGAAAGCATGATGGTTGATCGCAAAGCGCAATGGAGACGGTAAGTGAAATAAGAATGCAATGTTAAGTGAAGTTATCCCATAGCCTAGAGAAAAAGGACACAGAGATGAAAATTGTAAGAAGAGAAGAGACATGGCCAACAAGCCCAGGCTCTATCTCTACTAAGAACTAAGGAGGGGGAACATCGTAGACATAGCAGCCAGGACAGGTACAACAGCAAATCTTACAAGACATTTTCCTGTGCCAGGCTCGGTGGCTCAGCCTGTAATCCCACGCTTTTGGGAGGCTGAGGTGAGTGTATTGCCTGAGCCCGCGGGTTCGACCCGCCTGGGCAACTTGGCGAGACCTCATCTCTACAATAAATAAAAAAATCAGCCGGGTGTGGTAGCGCACCCCTGTAATTCCGGCTACTCGGAAGGCTGAGGCGGAAGGATCGCCGGAGCCCAGTGGGTCAAGGCTGCGGTGGCCGGGAGCGGCCACTGCATTCCAGTCTGGGTGACGGAGTGAAACTCCAACTCAAAAAAAAAAAAAAGACATTTTCCTGGGTGTGTACAGTGAAAGGGCTCACTAGTCCTGGGGAAACTTGATGAAAACATATTTAATATCTAGACATATGGCCTCTGTGTGTGTATGTGTGTGTGTGTGTTTTGAGTTGAAGTCTCACTTTGTTACCCAGGTTGGAGTGCAGTGGCACGATCATGGTTCGCTTCAGCCTTGACCTCCCGGGCTCAGGTGATCCTTCCACCTCAGCCTCCCAAGTAGCTGGGACTACATGTACACGCCACCACACCCGGCTCTTTTTTAATTTTCTGTAGAGATGAGGTCTCTCACTATGCTGCCTAGGCTTGTCTTGAATGCCTGGGCTCAAGCGATCCTCCTGCCTTGGCTTCCCAAAAAGCTAGAATTACAGGCATGAGCCACCACATCTGGTCAGTTATTTGAAATTATGACTCATGTAGTATTATGCAAATTTGCCTACTGTTCTGGGTATCCATACCTAAGAACTAATAAAAAAATAAAATGGCCTGCAGAGTTCTCCTTCACAGAAATGAAAATCTGAAAACAATAGAAAGCATCTATAGATTTTTGAGTAAAAACACTGTAGTCCATTTGTGTGGCTACAGAGAAGAGAGATTCTCAGACATGCTCAGAGACATGCTCATGCCAGCTACTTATTACTCCTGAAAAAGTACTTGCCGATGAACTGCAACCAACCAGTGCTGTATCACAATAAGGAGCGGAAATATGGGGTTGTGTTATAAAAGAACTAACTAGTGGCAAACAAACAAAACAAAATGATAATGCTGCTAATATCACTGAAAAATAATACAGATGGAAAATGTAATTTCTGAATGAGAAGAAATACAATATTAGTAGTAAAATAGTCATCATCAAGTGTCTGAAATTCCAGATTAAATCAACAAAAATTGTTAAGTGGAATAGGGGTGGGAAAGCAGCAAGAAGTAAAAGTGTGCTGAACTGTTCAACTTTCATAAAGTGATATCAATACATAAATTTCATTCTTGACATTGATAGAGAAAATAAGTATACTTCCCCTCCCCTCAACATTTGAGTTGACTACTATTAGAAAAAAATGGGGCTTACACCCTTTAAATCACTTGAGAAAAATAATCAAAGAAAGTATACTTCATTTTGTAAAGGATCAAAACAAAACTTAACAACTATAAAAAAAGGAAACAGCAAAGCAGTACAAAGCAAGATAAGGCCAGGAGAGGGGTCTCACGCCTGTAATCTCAGCACTTTGGGAGGCCGAGGCTGTGGTGAGCCATGATTGTGACACTACACTCCAGCCTGGGCAAGAGAGTACAGTATGATCTTGACTCAAAAAAAAAAAAAAAAAAAAAAATCCAGCATAACCTGATAATAAATATAAATGGGTCAAACTCCTCCATTAAAAGCTGATGACCAGTATAAAACTTTACTTTAAATAACTTAAAGTTCCACAACTAGAGAATAGCTAAGCAAATTATGTTACCTCTGTAAATGGACTACTACAAAACTATTTAAGTTGATATTTTCAAAGAATATTACATGACACTGGAAATTATTATAATAGGTTAATTTAAAAAAGCAAGATAGCTAATTACATATACAACATACTTCTAATTTTTAAGGTAAAAATGTTAATAGTCATTACCTCTAGATGGTGAACTTTTTTTTCTTTTTTGAGTTGGAGTTTCACTCTGTTGCCCAGGCTGGAGTGCAGTGGCACGCTCACAGCCACCGCAGCCTTAACTTGCTGGGCTCAGGTGATCCTTCTGCCTCAGCCTTCCAAGTAATTGGAACTACAGGTACACACCACTATGCTTGACTAATTTTTTGATTGATTATAGAGATGAGGTCTCACCAAGTTGCCCAGGCTGGTCTTGAACCCATGAGCTCAGGCAACCCCTCACCTCAGCCTCCCAAAGTGCTGGGATTATAGGCGTGAGCCACCGTGCCCGGCCTAAGGGTGGTGAACTTTCAAGTGTTCTTTGCATTTTATTCTTCATACATTTCTGTATTTTGCGGAATATCTACCATGAACATGTATTGCATATATAATTCTAACACACACACAATGTTATTCTAGAGCATGTTGTTACTTATTTTTCTAATTAACATAGCCAGTACCTTATCTGTTGGCTGAACCCAAGAATCTCACTAGAAGAGAAATTCCTTTCTGTATGTGATTTATCCTCACAAGCCCTCGCATCATCCTGTCTCCTTTGAAGTCCACAAAGAGACAAGTCAGAGTCAGTCACTTCCATGGGAAAGCCTACTTAGGATTCCAAACTCTTTTTCTCCTTCCACTTAAAACCTTTGTCCACCAAAAAAAAACCACAATAAGGAGTTTTGTTTTTGTTGGGTTTTGGGGGTATTTTTTTAGCCTGATTTTTTTCTTTTTGGAGTATGTATGTGTTTGTGCACGTGTACACTTATGTTTCATTTAAGGAGCACAGAGCACAGGCTCCCAGGTGATGCTGAAGCTGCTGGCCCAGGGACCCCACTTTGAGAACCACTGTGTGACACTCCATCCCAGTGCTTTCCTTCTCATCATCTACCCACTTCCACCTTGGCTTTTCCACAAAAGTTTCCCATTTGGAGTCAAACCCAGTCAACTTTTTGGAACAATGAACGAAGGCAGAGATAAGAAAAAATAAAGCCATCCTTAATTTCCCTGCCCTGTTCCCTTGCTGTAAAACTTCTAGAATTCCTCTCCTTATGAATTCCTGTGTTGTTTTTTCTAGGTCTGAGAAGAATGTTATTGGTAATTTAATGGGTATTGCATTGAATTTGTAGATTGCCTTAGGTAAGATGGACATCTTCACAATGTTGATTCTTCCGATCCATGAGCATGGGATATTTTTCCACTTGTTCGTGTCAGCTTTGATTTCTTTGAGCAGTGTTTTGTAATTTTCATTGTAAAGGTTTTTCACGTCTCTGGTTAGGAAGATGTCAAGGTATTTCATTTTTTTTGTGGCTATTGTGAATGGAATTGTGTTTTTTATTTGGGTTTCTGTTTGTTTATTATTGGTGTAGAGAAATGCGATTGTCTTTTGTACATTTATTTTGTATCCTGAGACTTACTAATCATCAGGGAGATGCAAATCAAAACCACACTGAGATACCACCTAACTCCAGTCAGAATGGCAATTATCAACAACTCAAAAAATAACAGCTGCTGGAGAGGCTGTGGTGAAAAGGGAACATTTCTACACTGTTGGTGGGAGTGTAAGCTAGTGCAACCTCTGTGGAAAGCAGTGTGGCGATTCCTGAAAGTTCTAAAAATTGACCTTCCATATGACCCTGCAATCCCCCTACTGGGAATATACCCTGAAGAACATAAATCACTCTATAAAAAAGATACCTGCACACGTATGTTTATCGCAGCATTGTTCACAATAGCAAGAACCTGGAAACAACCATGCTGCCCAACAAAAGAGGACTGGATTAAAAAAATGTGGTACATATACACGATGGAATACTACGCAGCCATGAAAAAGAACAAAATCATGAATTTCGCAGCAACCTGGATGGAACTAGAGTCTATAATACTGAGTGACCTCTCACAGAAACAAAGATCAGAATATCACATGTTCTCACTCATATAATGAACCTTGAACATCCAATGTAATACTATAAGAAAATGACTGATGGTACTGGGAAATTATGGGGGGGGATGGGATTAACAGTAGCTAATATCTATCTGGGACTGGGAAAACACCTTTTATCAATAGGGTGCCTGAATGAAACGTAATTGTACACCTAACCCTTAACTGTACCCCACAAAACGATAATAAAAAATACTGATTAAAAAAAAAAAAAAAAAAGAATTCCTCTCCTATCTGGTCTCTTGACTCCTTGCCTGTCCCCTCTGGCAGCATCATCACTTCACCAGCTACCCAAGCATCCCTGGCCTCCATCCTGGCAATGTCTGTAAACCACAGCTCTGACCACGCCACTCCCCTGCTTTAAAACCCGCTTGGCTGTCAGAGACCAGTCCCATCTTCTTAGCCTGTTATTCAAGGCCCTTCAGGACATGCTGCCTCCTTCCTCATCTCCAGTCTCCTCTCCTGCATTCCTTTGGTTCCCTCTCCCTATGTCACAGCCACATCGTTTCTGGCTATTCTTTTCCAATGCATGCTCTTCCTCTGCCTGGAATGTCTTTACCCCTAACTCTACCTGATGGGCTTTGACTCCTCTGTTGCAGTCTCTATTAAATATTCCTATTGCTGGAAAGCTTACTAGATCCTCCTGGGCAATTAGTCCTTCTTCTCCCGTTACCTCAGTAAAGCCTCTGAACAGCCCTTTGTTCAAGCTCTTCCTGCTCTGGGCCAAAGGGACATTTTCATATTTGTGCCCTCTGCTCCCCCAGCATCATCACCATCTTTATAAACTCCCCCGTTAGCACAGGCCCTGCCTCGAAGCAGATAGTCAGTGAATATTTCCTGAATGACTTAAGGACCTAGAGGGTTTATATTATTTATTGTTTAGTTGTTACATGCCCCTTGTTTATAAAAGTTGTAAGTTGGTGGCTCTCACCATGGGCTGCACAGTAGAATCCCCTGGGGCCATACCTGAGACCCACCCAATCAGGATTTCTGGGGGCTGGACACAGGCATCAGTGTTTTTAAAGCTCCTGGGTGATTCTAACTTGCAGATGAGTACAGGCTTCTGCACCAGCAGGTGGACTCTGTGTTCCTGGCTGGTCACTTTGCTTCCCCATCAAGTGGAGGTACGACACATCATCTCTGCAGAGGAATGGCTGGGGGCCCAATGAGGGCTGTGTGAAAGAGGTTCCCTTTAATTTAGGGAGAAGGAGATTTCCTGGGTGAGGAGCATGGTGTAGTCTGGGAAGACACTAGATATTTTGGAGTATACTCAGAAAAGGCAAGAGGTAGAGAGGGGGCTGGACCAGATAAAACAGCAGATCCTTGCAGGTGGACATTGCAGACACAAAGGCTCTTGGCCAGCACCCCCTTCCAAAGTCAAAGTGAAGCCACAATTGAGTGTCACTTTCAGAACCATGGAAAAAGTATGGTGAGTCAAGACCATTCTGACCCCAGGGCCCTAGAGAGGCCTGAACGCCTGAGGCAGCCACCCTGCCTTCCCTTATCAGATGAACACGGAAGCTGCAGGTTGCTGGGAGAGCCCTGGCTCCGGGCATAGAAGTGGTTCAAGCCCCAGCTACTCCTCCAGAAGCTTTATCTTTTCTGAAGTTGTTTCCCATCTGTAAAGACTAAATTGGGCCGAGCGTGGTAGCTCATGCCTGTTATCCCAGCACTTTGGGAGACTGAGGTGGGAGGATCGCTTGAGCCCAGGAGTTCGAGACCAGCCTGGGCTACATAGCAAGACCTCATCCCTACAGAAATCAAGAAATTAGCTGGGCGTGGTGGCCTGTAGTCCCAGCTGCTTTGCGATGGATTGCCTGAGCCCAGGAGGTCGAGGCTGTAGTGAACCATGATTGTGCCACTGCACTCCAGCCTGGGTGAGAGTGAGGCTCCGACTAAAAAAAAAAAAAAAGACCAAATTGAATACCTGCTGAAAATGAGTCACACTGTGCCTGGCACATGCTAGAAGTTCAACAGAGTGGCAGCTACCAGGACTGAGTCTGGAAACCTCAGATCAGCTGCAGATGTGACTTTTCAAAAGTTCTTGACCATGGTATTTCCAGACTGCTGGGGTCCAGCATCCTGAGCTCCCTTTGGAAGTTATGTGTGACACTTTACAACCTCTAAAGTTATGTGTGACACTTTATAACCTCTAAAGCTCAGGCTCTGTCTCACCCAGGAGAACTGTAGAAACAGCACAAGTCAGAGTCTGAATCTTCACATGTGTGCACACACGCACACACTTTATAAGTGAAAACTACAGTTCTATTCACCCATCCCTCCATGGACTGACCTGGTATGGACCAGTGCCAGGCTGGGTCTGGCCTGAAGAGCTGTGACCACCACAATAACTGGCCCCACTGGTACGCTGGGGCTGGCTGGGACCAGTTCACAAGAGTCAATTATCCCCACCTCTCCCAACCCCACACTCTGGAGCGACACATGGGCAGTCTGAAACCAGTCATGGGGGAAGTATTTACATCACAATAATCAGCAAATCCTAAAAACGGGGTCCAGCTGCTCCAACCAAAGCCAGTTGTTAAACATCTCTTGGCACCCCATTGCCAGGCCTGGGGAACACGAGCAACCCTGGCCCTTCCCCTGAAGTGTGGCCCATGGACCAGCAGCATCGGCCTGGCTCAGGAACTTGTTAGAAACACAGAATTCTGCCCTCCCCCACAGGCTTCAGATTTGAATCTCTGGGAGTGGGGTCAGGCCATTTGTAGTTCATCAAGGTTCTCAGAAAGGCTAAAGCTTGAGATGGAATGCTCTGAGCAGTTTGGGGTTAGCGTAATACATGGGGCCGAATGAGCTTGCTTCCCATCCCAGAGAAGAGCAGGAGCTTCGCAGGAACTGGATCATCAGACTGAGAGTGTCACTGTCCCATTGCATCGTCAGGTTCTTTGACTCCAGCTCTTTATTGTCCAAATATCACATAGAGAATATTTAAGAGGAAGAGCATCCATATTTCCACCAGCCTCACCACTGTTCTCATTTCTCCCTGTTTCTTCCATTCACATGTTTATATGACATAAATGCTGGTGTGTTTGTATTTTACATGTTAGTGCACAGCACACCACATCCCTGATTTCCTCCCCAACAGCCACTGCCTTAGACTTTGACATGGTTGTCCTGCTGACTTTTTCAGAAGGTGGTTTTGTGAAGTTCCCTCAGCTGCCTTTTTTTTTTTTTCTAGAGCAGGCAGCCAGGGCTATACAAAGCTGATTGGTACCTGGAATGTAATCTTCAGAATTAACATTCCTCGTGCTGGGCCCAGCCTGGAGAGCAGGATGGAAGCAAGCCTTCCAGTCCCGAGCAGTCCCGTGGAAAGGGGCATGGACCCCTAATCTGTCTGATGCTGGGAAGTATTTTGGCACAGCCGGCCTCTGTGGTTTATAAACAAGCTCTTTGTTTGCTGGAGGTGTTTGCAGCTCGGCTGAGAAGGAAGTTATACACCAGTCTGGAGCCTTTCATGAAGTGGTTGGTTTGCTTTTTACCTCTAGGTCAAGAATGAGTTTGTAACTGCCTTGGTTTGGGGCAACACAAACCACTTGTTAGTAGGTGACTTCACTGCAGCAAAAGGCTTGGAAGAACCCCTAGCACCCCACCTCGTTCTCTCTGGGGCTTTTCCCAGTAGACCTTGCTCATCTATTGGGTGCCTCTTCTGACTCTACCACATCTTAGAGACTGGCCATAGAATAACGCACCATTCTTCTGACCAAGTGCTCCTTTGGCCTGCCAGGCACTGGGGAGAATCAGAGACCGCGGTTGAGGGGAGATTACATTTGGCCTTGCCTTGAGGGAACAGTGGGAGTTCTCCAGGCAACAGCAGCAGCCCAGGTAGAGGAAAGATCTTGTGCAGAGTTGAGGCACAGAAGTAGTCCATGAACAGAGTTCAGAAGAGTCGGGGAGGGAGGATGGAAGATGGATGGCAGAGTATGAGATGAGAATATCGGACAGGTGTTAGGTGGTCAACGTGTCATCCTGCCGTGCCAGGTGGGCTGTTTGGTCTTCATTCTGCAGACACTTGACTGAGAAGGCACCACCTGTCCGGCCCACATCTAGCCATTCAGTCATCCACCCACAAATCCATACAGTCATCCAGCCAACAATCCATCCTCCGCCCAGCATCCATCCGTCTATCCATCCACCCATCCAGCCTAAGTATCTCTGTTTCCAAGCACAGTATTTCTTCTTTTCTTTTCCCTGGGTCATGACGGTCTTGTGGTTTCCCTAGCAACTCGTTGACATAAATCCTAGTTCAGAACTGCTCAGCCTTGGAGACAATTCAGATAATGGTGAAGTTATAACAAGGAAAGAAATAGTCATGTGACAGTGAGGCTCACCTGGCCCCATGGTTGGGAAACACGCACCCAGGAGAAAGGTGTCATGAGGAGGGGTACTGAGCACAAGATGATGTGGAAATCTCATTCTGACACATGACTCTTCCAGAAGTCAGTTATGAAGCTCTTAGGGCATATGGCAACCCATGCACTTCACGGAATTGTGGTGTATTTATGGACTTCAAATTTAAAAAGGAATCAGAGAATTAAAAATGCCCTATTTAAAAAAAAAAACACCTCTATGAATTAACCTTTTGTTGAGTTGTTTTTGAGCTGATGGGGTGAGGGAGCAGTGTTTAGGTCCTAGCCTTCTTAAAAGGGTCAAATTTTGTGGATATTTTTGTCTAACATCTTTCACTGTCCTTTGTGGTATTTAAAAAAAATGTTGATTATAGAAGTCATCACACATGGTACAAGATAAACAAAAATCACCCAGAAGTAACTATTATTAACAATTTGGTTTTTTTTTTTAGTTGGAGTCTCACTCTGTCATTGCCCAGGCTGAAGTGCAGTGGCACGATTACCACAGCTTGGACTTCCTGAGTTCAGGTGATCCATCTCCCTCAGCCTCCTGAGTAGCTGAGACTACAGACATGTGCCACCACGGCCAGCTGATTTGTTGGTTTTTGTAGAGAAAACATCTTGCTATGTTGCTCAGGTTGGTCTCCTGAGACGAACTCCTAGTCTCAAGCAATCCTCCCACTTCTGTTTCCCTGCGTGATGGCATTATAGGCGTGTCGGGCCTATCTGATGTATTTTCCCATTCTTTGGTTTTTAAACAATTGCTTAAAAATTTTAAACAACTGCTTAAAATGTTTATATCCATTTTGTATGGTTTTGAATCTGATTTCCCCTCCCCCCACTTACTATAGGATGCGAGAAAATACTTAGATAAAGTTCTCTGAGAATGCCACCTTAATGCTTGCAGACAGCACCACTGAATGGATGCTTCCTGATTTATTGAACCCGTTGCCTTCAGCAGAGGGCTCAGGAAATTTCCAGTGTTCAGCTCTTATTAAACGGCCGTGACCATCCTTTTATGTGCTACCTCTGTTAGATCTCTGCTTATTTCCTTTAGATAGAATTCTAGAAATGGGACAGCTGAGGAAAAAAAATTTAAGATGCTGAGACATAAATCCCTCTTGCCACATTGCCTTTCAAAAGGTACATGACGGTCGCCGAGGCTCTGTGGCGTACCCCGAGAGATGTCCCCAGCTCTCAGCAGGGCTAAGGGGTGGGTGTGAGTAATGGCTCGAGATCCTTTGAACCCCAGTTCAAGCCGTGCTGCCGTCTATGGAGTTGCTGTTGAATACGGTAACCGTCTTCTATTCACTGCTTACCCGTAAAACTAAGGCTTACTCACTACGAAGTCGGGCCACGGCCCCCTCCTCCTCCCGAGGGAGGACCCCGTGCGTCCCCGCCGCCCGGGGACGGGTGGGAAGTCGCGGAAGGCGGCTGGGGAGCGAGGCGTCCCGCGCGCGCTCCCGGTTCTGACACCTGGGGCAAGTCTCGCTCGCTCCCGGGCCTCGGCGTGCCGGTCTGCAGCCTGGGTCCAGCCCAGCGCGCAGCCCGCGCGCCCCGGCCGCACTCACCTCCGCCGTACATCTGGCACAGGTAGGGGAAGCGCCATACGTTGCCCAGGCCCACGGCGTACGAGATGCAGGCGAACACGAACTGCAGCGGGTTGGCCCACAGCGGCCGCGCTTTCTCCATGGCCCCGGCGTCTCGGCGCGCGCTGCGCGCCGTCCCGCCCCGCTCGGCCTGCGGGTGGCCAGCGCCTCCGCTGCCGCCGCCGCCGGCCCGCTTTTTAATTGCTAATCTCATTAACCGAGAGGCGAGACTGGTAAATGGATGACGGCGAGCCCCACCCCGCCGGCCGCCGCGGCCGGGAAGGCGCCCGGGATTGCGAGGACAGGGCGCCCCCCTGGGGCGCTAAGGCTCGGCGGGACCTCCCCGCCGGGGCAGAGTTCCTTGGAGTGCTCACGTCCCTCTACCGCGAACCCACCGCGGATCGAGCGCTTGCTGTGTGCCAGCGGTGTCTAGCGACACGGCTATGAACAACACAAGCATCCCGGCCCTCCTGGAGCTGGCGTGGTGGTCCAGGGAAACGCTTAAATTGGACCGGATGGAATGCCCCGTTTTCAACTGTTTTTGATTTCCGTAAAGGACAGTTTCCTATGGTTCAACCGGGACTTGTCATAAGATCAGGAGACAAGAGGAAGGCAACTAAGGCAAAGGAAAGGGGTTGGCAGTTCCGAGGTGGCCGAGCGGCCAGGGAGGGCTTCTCAGAGGAGGGCACGACCTCCCCACTCTCCCTGCGAGAAGGAAGAGCCATCCAGGTAGTCCCATTTCCCTCCGTCCACTCAACAGCCCTGCCCTGTGCCTACTGTGTGGGTACAGATATCAGATTTTGAATAACTGTTGTGGAGAACTCTACTGCTCGGTCCAGTCTAGGGGCCGATGCTGATTAATGAGTCAGACCAGGGTTGGGACCTAAGAGACCTCATACTTCTACCAATCTCACATCAATCACCAGACGGGACAAAGCCTGGTGCTTTGTAGTAAGGCAGGATCTGGGTTTACGTGCCAGCTCTACCACTGACGTAGCTGTGTGGCCTTGGACAAGACACAACCTCTCTGAGTCTGTTTCCTCCTCTGTAGTGGGAACAAACATCTTCCCCTCCCTCTCAGGGAAGGGCTCAGGTGTGAGGATTAATCCAGAGCTTAGCTTACTACCTGGCAAAGAGTGAGAGCTCAATAGGGAGGTCTTTATTCCCCCCTGTCTCCAATAGGCTGAATGAATGAATGAACATTAGATACGTTAATATTAATGACACACTTTGAACAGGCCTTGTAACATCTAAGAGATAAGAACATGCTAAATAAATAAATACATTGAAGAAGAGATGAAAAGCAGAGCTGCTGGTTACTTGAAGCCTGATGAAATCGGTGCTCTGAGACAGCTCCTGGCTGGGCCTTCCTTGAGTCCCTGCCTGGCTGGTGGCAGAGGAGGAGGGTGGGGGTGATGATGGGTGGTGGCTCCCTCAGACATGCTACCTGTCTGGGAACTTTTCACCTCCAAAAGCCAAGCAGAAAAAAAGCCCACAGTCCAGCGGGAGCAACTGTTTTGATTTTTAAACTTCGGATTCTAGATAAATGCCTTTCCTACTCTGTGCTTCCCCCGCAAAGGAATCCATCATCCTGGTTTCTGTCACCGTAGGTTAGGATTGCCTGCTTTGACTTTTATGAAAATGCAACTGTTCAGTTTGTACTTTTTGTCCCGGCTTCATTTGCTCACTGTTGTTTGTGGGATGATTCATTCCTGTTCTAGTGTGTGGTTGTAGGTTGTTTAGCTTTGGTTTTCCAGTCGAGGTCTCACTCTGATGCCCAGGCTGGAGTGTAGTGGCACAATCACAGCTCGCCGCAGCCTCAACTTTCTGGGCTCAGGCAGTTCTCCCACTTTGGTCTCCCGAGTAGCTGGGACTGTAGGTGCGTGCCACCCTGCCCGGCTAATTTTTTGATTTTTTTGTAGAGATGCGGTGTTGCTGTGTTGCTCAGGCTGGTCTTAAACTCCTGGACTCAAGCAGTCTTCCTGCCTCAGCCTCCCAAAGCACTGGGATTACAGGCAGGAGCCACCGTGCCTGGCTTGGTTGTTCTTTCTCACTGCAATCTAATAGCCCTTGGTGTGAATATACTCCAGTTTGGGGCTATCAACATGCTAGTATGTGTTCTTTGGTGGATGAATGCACTCATTGCAGGAACTACTGCGCCATAGGGTAGGGGTGTGTTTATCCTTAGTAGATATTGCCAAACTGCCTCCCAGAGTGGTAGTTCCAGTTGACACTCCCTGTGAGTTTCGGTTGTTCTGCATCCTCTCCAGTGCTTGTCATTCTGTCTTTAAAGTTCTATCCAGTCTCGTGGGTGGATAGTGATAGTTTGCTGTGCCTTTTAATTTTAATTTCCCTGTTGATGAGGATGGTTGCATACCTTTCCATGTGCTAATTGCACCATCTAGATATCTTCTTTCATGAAGTTCCTGTTCAAATGTTTTGTCAGTTTTTAATTGGGTTGTCTTTTTCTACTGATTTGTAGCTTTTTATATAGTCTGGATATCATAACACTAAGTCAGTTTTATGTATTACAAATTTCTTTTCTCTCTCTGTGGGTTGCCTTTTTATTCTATCACTGGTGCCTTCTGATGAAGAAACTTTCTCCGTTTTAACAAAGTCTCATTTATTAATCTTTTCCTTCAGTGTCCTCTTTCTAAGTTTTTTTTAATGTCCTATTTAAGAAATCTCTCCCTTATCTACTCCAAGGTCATAAATATGTTCCTGAGAATTTAAATTCATGGCAAAATAAGTCACAGCAGTCCATAGATAGGGCTACCTGCCCCAACCCCGGACCCCAACACACACAAGGGACTTATTTCTCACAGAGATAGTGGTAACCAGAATGCCAGCATTTTATTGTGCTTCATCCCTGAGCTCCAATTCGATATGGCTGCCTTTCCAATGTTGTCAGATCATTTAGACAGAAGCTACCTGTTTGTATGCTCCTGTTCTCATAAGTTCTTCCTAGAGGGTGCCCGACACGGTTGCCTGGGCTACAAGGAAATTGGACTTTGTTAGTTTGCTGAGGGTAAGGCCTCCCTATAATTCCCTATTCAGGGATTGGGCCAGCCCTCCTTCCATTCATACTGCTATACTCCCTGAAAGCCACCTGGTGTGTGAGGCCCAGTGTGGGAGCTTTGGGCCACTCAAAGCGTCACCCAGAAAACCCCAAACAGGACCAAGTAAACGCAAATGAGGCAGATGCTCAGGGCTCCTGGTAAGGTCTCTGTGCCTTCCTGAGACCCATTTGGTGGCTCTGATCTGGCAAGGCCAGTTGCACTGCCTGGAGAGAACTGGCCTGAGAAGGGCGGGGACACTTCCACAGGGCATGAGCAAGAGGGTGGAGATGAGTGGTGGACTGGCAAATGGTTAACCACTGACTATCTGCAGGAAAAGCTCTGCCTTGTAGCATGTGCCAATTTCTAAGGTGTAAATACTCTTACTATGTCCAGTTCCAAGCTTCGAAGGTGACATCACTGAATGTGGAGTTGGGGAGAGATAGGCAGTAGCATCCATTATACTAACTTTCCACCATTCAGTTAGAAGAGCCTTGGATAGTCCCATAGTACCTAAGAGTAAAGGAAATCATTAGGAAGTGCCGAGTTTTATTAATATTACTTCTGTCTTCAGTAATGTATTCAATTATTAGTTTCTATATTTTAATTCTTAATGGCTGTGTTTAGCAACTGGCCCACAGATTTCCTGAAAATCTCCCAGCTGGCTCTCAAGAGCCTACAGGCACTGGTCCAGCTCAGCACAGAGGACTTGGGGCTTGGGACTAGGGAAGTGACTTCTATGTGGCAGGCGCGAGTTCACCTTTCAGTGGTAACTGGTGGCCCAGAGCATCAAGGTTTTCGGTTTAGTTGAGTCCCACCCCAAGTGCTCCTGGAGTCTCCACTGCCAGTAAGCAAGACACCTTCCTGTGGACCAGCCTGTCCCATCTTACTGTGCCCTGTGTCAGTTAGGACACGATTCCCCGCAGGACAGAAGGCCAGCATGCCTTAGCTATCTGATTTCTGGGAGAGGTGAAGAAATTGAGGAGGGCCCTGACTCAGTGGTAGGGGTGTGGGCCCCGGGCCCCGGGCCAGGGTTCCTGATTACCCCACCAACTTCAAAGGTCATGTGGTTTTCAATCATTTGCTCATCCTAGTGAGTCCACTGTTACTTAACCACCACCAGTAGTTCCCAATTCCCCACAAGATAAAGTCCAAACTCCTTAGCCTGGTTTGGAAAGTCCTGAGAATTTTTTTTTTTTTCTTTTTAATTGGGCCCTGAGGAACTTGACCCTTGCACACCTAGTTTCCAGGAGAAGCTGGATGTTTCATCTTCTGGAAAATGCTATGCATTTTTATACTTCTGGGCAGTCTCTCAACTGGAAGCACCTTCTGCCTTCTCAACCCTGGAAAATCCTATCCCTTCTTCTTGACCCAGATGATATATTCCCCTTTTTAAGAATCTCCAGCACCGCAGTCAGAATATACCCTCTCTCTTCCCTGCCCCAAGCCCTGGGTACGTACCTGGCTTCCAACATGAGCAATGCTGTGTTGCCAGGAAGAGTGTACTGCATGAATCCCCTCTGGGCTGTGGCTGGTATTATGTCTTATTCATCCCTTTTTTCCTAGTCCCAGATACATGGTTGAGTCTCAGGCGACGTTAGTTGATAAGTGAAAACCTGCCGCAGATTCTGAGCACCTAAATATCGTATGTTCACCTTCGTGATTCACAGCGCCAGCCACACTCAGATGTCTGCATTTCAGAACATTCCTACAGCACATTTAATTTGTTATAGAACATCTACTATATGCCAGGAGTCTGCGAGGCTCTGGGGCTCCAGGCAAAACCTCTGGATGTCACTGTCCTCCCCTCCCTGCTGCCCAAGGCACCTGCTCACTCTCCCTTGGGAAACACAGAGACATACAAGTAAAAGTAGGAGTGTAGAAGCCACCAGAGGAGACACTAGATAGGAAATGCTGGCCGCTGGGGGACTGGCCCAGCCCAGGTGGCACAGGAGTAGGCCCTCCTGAAACTGCCCATGTAAAATTAATATAGGGCCAGGGCCACAGGGCAAAAGCTGTAGAAGAGACCTGAGTCCTGAAAAGATGCAGCAATGGTTAGAAATTAGCAAATCTGTTGTCTCTCAGTTTGCTTTCACTCCAGTGAAGAGCCATTGGTTATCTTCATGTTCTGATCCCTGGGGATGGGAGGAGAGGAGGGGGAACTGCCCACAAGGCTTGTAAACATATTTTCCCTTAAACAATGAGCATAGACCTCCTTGATGACATCATCAAATTTGATTGGCAGCTCTGATCTCCAGGGACACTCCTGCATACCTTTCTTCTAAATGACCTCTATAATGGTTTACTGCCCGGGGATCAGTAGCTTGCTCTATAGATCAGGACTTGCTCTATAGATAGCTTATCAGTGATAAAACCTAAGAATGGCATTTGAGGTGCTTTTCAGACTTTACACTCTGATGGTTCTGAGGCCTCACCTGGACCCAGAACACATACCAAGAAACTGGCTCCACAGGTTATAACGCCCCTTCCCGGAAACTGGCTCTTCGACATGAAGATGTCCCTATGACATCATCTCCAACCCATCAGCTATCTCTAGTCCCACCTGTCAAATTCCATTTAAAAACCCTAGCCTCTGAATCCCAGGAGAGACAGATTTGAGAAATCTCTCCTGTCCTCTTCACTCAGCTGCTTTGTAGTATTAAACTCTTCCTTTTTTAAAAATTTAAAAGCAGGATTTATCGAGAGGACAGAAAAGCTCCTACAGTGGAAGGGGACCCGAAGGGGTTACCCAAAACACTTTCTTGACTGTAGCAGCTGTGTCAGTCTCAGTTTTTCTGGGCAGCAGGCATAAGAACCCAGTGAGGCCGTAACACTCCCAAGAGCCTGAAGGAGCCTGGCCTCAGGGCTCGGTGTGCATGTTACATGCATATATGTGTGTGTGTGTGTGTGTGTGTGTGTGTGTGTGTGTGTGTGTGTGTGTGTATGTGTATGGTGCTGAGGACAGGGGAGTGTCCCATCGCTTTTCCCTGTGACCTGGGACTCTCTTGGCTACAAGTGGAGCTTCCGGCTTCAGAGCTCTGGCATGTCAGAGCAGCAGGGCCCCTTGGAGCTGTGCTCCTCTGGCATCAGTGTACTCACCCATTTCGAGAGTGGGGGATGGTTGGTGAAAAACAGATCCTGGCTCAGCTGGTCCAGGACAGCACCTGCGGTGCTGCATTTCTCACAAGCTTCCAGGGGATGCTGCTGCTGGCTGAAGTCCCTAATCCCAGATCACACCTGTTGGCACTTCCATACTCCAGCCAGGGTTGCCATCTGTGCCAACCACCATTCTTACCACACCTGTGAACCATGTGGACTGTTACATATTTATCATTTTTCTTCAAATCAATTCACTTTTCACTAAATACATTTAAAAATGAAACTTTACATCAGTGCCACACATGTAAAACATGATTAGTGTTTTCCTAATGTATTTTAAGATAAGTTGACACATATTAAACATTTTTTAAATGTCTACATCTGGTGCTGCCTCAAACCACCTTATGTACTCCCAGTGGAAGAAGTCCTATATTGGGGCGCCATGAACCCTGCCCACAAACTGTGCCCACAGAACCCTAGAATTTCAAAGAGATTGTGTCCAAGGCATGGACGGAATGGTGGGAGCCCAACCAAAGTAGCCCCATAGTGTATATCTTGATACACTGTCTTGTGTTTCTGTGTGGAACTGTATTTGAGAAAAGAGTGAAGGTTCCACAAGAGTATCAAGAACCCACTGCTGAGCCTACACCTTTGTTTAAGTGGAAAGGCCCTGGAGTTTGCTGCCTAATACGGTAGCCACTGGCCACATATGGTTACTTAACTTTAAATGAATTAAAATGAAATAAAAGTTCAGTTCATCACACTAGCCACATTTCAAGAGCACGATAGTCACGTGTGACTATGAGGGACAGGGCAGGTACACAACATTTCTATCATTGCAAAACATTCCATTAGACAGTCCTGACTGGTGGAGGGTGGGAGGGGTTCAGTGACAATGCTTGCCATGGAGCTTTGCCTTCTGGGCCTGGACAGTGGGTCGTTGCTTGGGTTAAAGTAATGTCCTGCATGCTGTCCCTTTATCCCCAGAAGAGGACAGAGGAGCCCTTTCTTCTGTCTTCCCCTCCATCTCTCATGGTGCTGACCAAGGCAGTGTGGGCTTCCCCAGGACCACGGCACCTCACCTCCGACAGGGAGGCCAGATGTGCTGAAGGTAGTGCCATCCCTTGAAGCCGCTCCAGCTGCCAGATGGGAAACTGTCTTCTGCACCTCTCCTGTGTCCTGATTTTCTCTCGTTTCCTAGAATGTGCTCTCTGCCCTGTCTCTGGCCCTCCCCATCTTCCCAGTGCCTCCCTCTCTGGTCTGGACCTCATGGTTGGCCAGTTTCACGTATCTCCCTCCTACTCACCTTTGTCCTCTGTTTGGTTTGCTGTTTCTCAGCCCTTGGCCACTGAAACCTGAGAATTTCTGGACCTCCAGACTGATGCTAGGGGCTTCTGGAAGAATCTCACAAAGCTATGTCTGCATCTGCTGCAAGCACAGATGGTGAGACCTCAGCAGGGCGTTGCTGTTGTTCACTTCTTTATGATCTTTCTCTGATTGAGGTACTTATCATCATCTCCCTAGGCCGGGGTCCCAGATCTTCTCCATGTGTCTCAAACATTTCTTCCCATACCCTCAATCCCACTGGTACCTAACAAAGGTCCCAAGAATCCCACCGATAGCCAAAGAAAACTCCCTCCAGGCTGGGCCTCTACCTGAGATTTTTTTCTCCCGTCCAGTTGCCCTGACTGTGGGTGTCCACTCCCTCCTGGGGCTTTGGCTTCTCTCCCACCAGCCATCTTACTCGCCCCAGCATTGCGGATAGTTTTTCTTTTCCTTTCCGTTTCCATTCCTTTAGCTTACTCTCACTCTCTCTGTTTTTTACATAAAGGCATTCCTAGGATCCACTAAAAGCATCTTTTAAAAACTTCTTGCTCTGTTTACCATCAGTCTTTATCCAAATGTATGGTTCACATTCCTTGTCTCGGTTTCTCATCACACAATGCACTCCTTACCTCTTATAAGGAAGTAATGTGGCACCCCGGGCTACATTATAATAAATCCACTCTGTCGAATATACCCAGGAACATGACCCATCCTTTCTTGTTTCCTTCTGTTATTAAGGAGGAGTTAGCGGATGGCCTTTCTTCTTCACTAAGTCGCCCTTCAATGCTAAGACCCTGTGTGCCTTCAATTTCCTCTGTATCTTCACATACCCAGACTGATGATACTAGGTATACAGAAATTTAAAATGAAGACTAGATGACTTAACTAAGGATACTAATATTGCTAGAGAATGATAAATTTGGAAAATGATGTTAATGAGTAGTAAAAAAAACATATTAACTATATTCCACTTGTTTACTTTTCATGATAATATATAATTACATATACAGAAAATTACATAAAACAATGTACACATCAACAAACTGTCATTTCCTTCAGGTCAAGAAAGTGATTTCCAGCACCCCATAAGTCCCCTTCACCTACCAGGCCTCATGCCTTTCAGATTCCAGCCTTCTCTTTGCAAAGTAACCATCATGCTGACAGTCCCTCCCTTGCTTGCCTGTGTGGTTTTACCACTTAAGCGTGAATCTCTAAACACTATACTTTTGTTTTATCTGTGCTTGAAATTTATTTATTTATTTATTTTGAGTTGGAGTCTCACTCTGTCATCCAGGCTGGAATGCAGTGGCACGTTCACGGCCACTCCAGCGTCAACCTGCTGGGCTGCAGCGATCCTTCTGCTTCAGCCTTCCAAGTAGCCAGAACTACAGGTGCGTGCTACCAGTCCTGGCTAATTGCTGATTTATTGTAGAGATGAGATCTCGCCAAGTTGCCCAGGCTGGTCTCGAACCCGTAGGCTGAGGCAATATACTCTGCTTGGCCTTCCAAAGTGCTGGAATTACAGTCTGAGTCACTGAGCCCGGCTGCTTGAACTTTATATTATGGAAGAATATCATCTATTCTTGGTGGCTAACTTCTTTTGCCTCACATTATTTTTTGTTGTTGTTGCTGTTTCATCTAAGTTCATATTGCAGCTATAGAGTTGGGTATTTTTTTCACTTTTTTGCATTCTATTCCCTATATGACTGTAATTACACATTATTTATCCATTTTAGTATTAATGGATATGCAGATTATTTACAGTTTTTGGATATTATGAAAAATGCTACTAGGAACATTCTGGTACATGTGATCTAGTATACATGTGCAAGCATTTCTATGAGGAGAAAGACTAAAACATAGTATGTATTTTCAATTTTGATAGATGATCCCTAAAATTGCATCAATTCATATATGTATGTATTTTTTTTCTTTTGAGTTGGAGCCTCACTCTGTTGCCCAGGCTGGAGTGCAGTGGCACGCTCACGGCCGCTGCAGCCTCGACCTGGGCTCAGGTAATCCTTCCGCTTCAGCCTTCCAAGTAGCTGGAATCATGTGTCACCATGCCTGGCTGATTTTTTGACATATTGTAGAGACAGGGTCTCGAACTCCTAAGCTCAGGTAATCCTCTCACCTCCATATGCATGTATTTTATAGATAGATAGATAGATATCTATCTATCTATATCTTAATACTCCCATGGAAGCCTGAGAGTTCCAGTTGCTTTAAATTCTTGCATAGTCCGGTAAAGGCAAACAAAGAAGAAAAAATAGAATTATTAAACATTCAGGACAAATATAAAGCACAAAACAAAATAGGAGGAATAAGTTCAAATGTATCCATAATTACAATAAATATAAATAGATTAGATGGCCCATAAAAAAGAAACTGTAACTAAGTGCAGTGACTCACACCTATAATCCTATCACTTTGGGAGGCAGAGACAAGAGGATTGCCTGAGCCCAGGGGTTTGAGAACTGTTGGGCAACTTGGTGAGACCTCATCTCTTCAGTAAATAAAGAACAAAAAATTAGCCAGGCATAGTGGTGCATGCCTGTGGTTCCAGCTACTCAGAAGACTGAGGCAGAAGGATTGCTTGAACCCAGCAGGTCAAGGTTGTAGAGGCTATGAGTGTGCCACTGCACTACAGCCTGGGTGACAGAGTGAGACTCAGACTCAAAAAACAAAATGAAAAAAAAGTAGAAGAAAGAAAGAAAGAAATGACTGGCATTTAAAAAATCATTCATACAGTTACATGCTATTTATAAGAGAAATAGCAAGCATAAGATCACAGAAAAAAGTACAGTAAGATGAAAAAGATCAGGAAAATGCTATGCAAAAGATAGCTAGAGATAGCTGTATTGCATCAGACAAAATAGACTTTAAGCAAGAAAACAAAACAAAATAAAAAAAACACACATTAGTGATAGAAAGGAAATCTATCACAGGAAAGATATAACATTTTCAAAATGAATACAATTGATAAAATAACTTCAAAAAACAAAAAGGAAAAGTTGGTAGGGCTGCAAGAAGAAACTGGCACAACCTATCGTCACCATGAAAAATTCTGCACTTTTCAGTATTGATAGATACAGCAGAAAATAGAAAGAATAGGGAATGAAAACTGATAATGCAAATTATTAGAAGAAGACCAAATGGAACTTCTAGAAATGGAAAATGTAATCATAAAAATTAAAAACTCAGTGGACGGATTTTTAAAATGGATTAGACACAGCTAAGGAGAGATTTGATGAATTCAAAGATATGTCAGAAAAAAATTATCGGGTACATTGCACAGAGAGATAAAGAAGTAAAAAAAATTAAAAAGTTAAGATACATAGATAAGCTATGTAGGAAATAAAGTCGACTATATGTTTACCTAGAATTCTAGAAGGAGAAGAAAAAGACTGGGACATAGCAACATTTAAAGTAATGACAGCTCAACATTTTCCGCCACAGATTCACTTTCTTCACTGAACCCCTCCAAGCAATTTAGAACATCTGGCAAATCTAAAAGAGGCAGAGAGCCCCCAGGATGTGAAGAATTGCTGGCCGGAAGTGAAGACTTCTGGGTGACTGCACAGAATCAGTACTGGATTGACAGTGGCTGGCTATGGTTCTGTTTCCAGCCCTGCTTCTGCTGTGAAGTCTGACAAAAACTAATGAGACACAGATGACTTGAATGGTATCCTTAAAAGTAAGAGAAAAGAAAAAGAAAAGAAGTCCAAGACTCGAAAGCAATGAAGGCTTAACCTAAAATAATACAGGAAAATGCTAAAATAAATGTTTGAATTTATATTTTACAAGCACATACTGGTAAAAACTCCGGGCTTTCCTGAGACTCTGAGTAAGGCGAAAAAATAAATTTACCATTCTGGGTCCTTCTGTCTATATGTCCACCTCCAACGGACAACTGTGTAACCTGAGTGGATTTTCTGAATTGATGCTTATGTTGTCCAAAGTAACTAATTTGAGTAAACAGCACAAAGTGGGTGTTGTGTAGAAAGGCCAGAATGGAACAAAGAGACATTTTTCAGGTCAGAGAGAACAGATGCAGAAATGAGCTTATTTAGAAAACATTGTGGCTTCTCACCACGACCACTCAGCTGATCACCTGCGTTAAGGAAGATTCAGCCACGTGCTACGAAAACACTGGGCTCAGAGAGCAGGGATGAATCCTTCCTTCCTTTTTGTTGATCTTGGCTAAATTTATTCCTTCACCTCAAATATTTTTCCTGGGAACAAGCAATCAAGACTAACTAGAAGGGGTAATCTGATGGAGAAAAACAGACGGAGCACTGTGAAAATATTTTCAAAGGTCAGAGTATACCTGGGGCCATGCTGTCTCAATTAGTGACCCCGTAGGGAATTTCACTGTGTCCTGCTGTGCTGTTTTGTGCTTGTTCTTTCATTTCATAACAGGAGAAGCCCTGTGAATCTTACTCTGCCAGAAAACACACAAGCTTTGTTTCACAAGCTCAATAGTCCAAATTATATTTTATTTCTTTCACCCTTCGATACTCAAAACATGGTCTATGGACGAGCAGCATGGGCATCGCTGGGGAGTTTGTGAGAAATGCAGACTCTCAGGCCCCTCCCAGACCTCTTGAATCAGAACCTCATTTTATGTATTTTATTTTATTTTATTACAGAGATGTGGGGTACAAGTAAGGATTAACTACACAAGTAGGTTGCATGCATGTGAAGTCTGGGCCTCCAACTGGCTTCACTCTCCCTGGTATAGGACCAGGTATATTTTGTGTTGCCACCCCTCTCCTTCCTTCCCTCCCTCCTTCTCTCCCTCCCTGTTTCCGTTTCCCCCCTCCCCTTTTCCATCTTACCCTTTCCATCTCCCCCTTTCCTCCCTCCCTTTCTCCCTGAGCAGTGCCCAGCAACTGTCATCTCTCTCTTGTGCTAATGTGATTAATAGAACCTACTTTCTAAAAGTCCCCAGGGGCCTGTAGGCATGTTAATGTCTCAGAAGAGCACTGGGTTGTTCACCCTGTAACCTGGTTGCACACCAGGATTATCTAGAGTGCCTTAAAACACAGATGCAGGCTGGGCATGGTGGCTCAGCCTGTAATCCCAGCAATTTGGGAGGTTGAGATGAGAGGATTGCCTGAGCCTGGGGGTTTGAGACCAGCTGGGCAACTTAATGAGACCTCATCTCTATAGTAAATCACAAAAACTAGCAGGGCATGATGGTGTAAGTCTACAGTTCCAGCTACTTGGAAAGCTGAGGTGGAAGAATCACCTAAGCCCAGCAGGTTGAGGTTGCGGTGGCTGTGAGCATGCCACTGCACTCCAGCCTGGGCGACAGAGTGAGACTCCAACTCACAAAAACAAACAAACAAACAAAACAAAACGAAAAACAGATGCATGGAAGCCCCTGTGAAAAGCTACTTGGCAGAAGAGTTTCTTTAATTGTTTGGCTTCTAGAATTTGCCAAGGACGTTGGTGCTGGCTACCTTTCTCCAGGAGAGGAAAATGCCCTGTGTAGTGGGTTAGGTAGTTCAAAGTCACAGGGGTAAAGATATTCTTAAGACAGTTATGAATTAAGAAAGGTAGATTCATTAAAAAGAAGATACAGGAAGGGCACAGCAGGCAGGACAGCAGTGAGAGTATCTGCTGACTGTAAAAAGGCAGTGGTCTGGCCAGGTGTGGTAGCTTAAGCCTGTAATCCCAACACTTCAGGAGGCCAAGGTGAGAGAATTGCCTGAGCCCACCGATTTGAGAACAGCCTGGGCAACTTGGCAAGACCTCATCTCTACAACAAACATTTAAAAAATTAGCTGGGTGTGGTAGTGCGTGCCTGTAGTTCCAGCCACTTGGAAGGCTGAGGCTGAAGGATCGCTAGAGCCCAGCGGGTCAACGCTGGGTGGCCATGAACATGCCACTGCACTCCAGCCTGTGCAGCGGAGTGAGACTCCAACTCAAAAAAAAAAAAAAAAAAAAAGCCCAATCCCCGGATGGTCATCCCAATGGAATCTGACCTTCTTCCGTTAGGGTGAGTTTTAGCATGCCCATCATGCATTTGGACTCCTGCCATGCAAATAAGGCAGTTCTGATTGGTTGTTGTTTGATCTTGATTGTAAGCCTTTCATGGGCCAGCTGGAGGTTTGTAAAGCAGCTGGCTGATTGTGGATTTTATTTCTCTAACAGGGACTTTTGACTGCTCTTTGTCACAGAACCAGCCGCAAATGTTTTACAGCTGGCTATTCAGCTTTTATAGTTCTTGTTATCTCATTCTGAGAGTTCCTTCCTCAATATAATTTACCCCATTTACCCAATTGATGCTGGTCTAACTAGGCCTCCTGTTCTTCCACAGAAGAATCCTACCACTCATATTGTCCTGCCACTCATTTTATTAACACTTGTAGATCTTCTCCCTGCTGGACGCCCCTCAATTTTCAATGTTCATAGTGCCACTTGTTTCTGGTCCACTTCTGTTTCCTCTTTTCCACTGAGGACTAGACTCTTTTTTCCCCCCTTTCCCAAATTCCTAACTAAGGAGCCTGGGGAGTTATGCCCTACATACCAAAAGTCTCATCAGATGGGTTTTTTAGTTAACTATATAATGCGGCTTACCTTTCAATCTGACTCTGGCATAAAATCACATAATAGATAAAGAAGGAAATAAAAAATTTTGCCCCTCCAGCTACTCAGAAAGCTGAGGCGGAAGGATCACTGGAAACCAGCAGGTCACGGCTGCGGTGGCCGGGAGGGGCCACTGCACTCCAGTCTGGGCGACAGAGTGAGATTCCAACTCAAAAACAAAAACAAAAACAAAAACAAACAAAAAAAATTTTACACCTAAGTATGTTTCTTTGACATATTTCAAAATGACCCTGCAAAACTGTCTCTTGGGGAAATTAGCACCTGTATAGAACCTTCTTCCCTAAGTGGAGTTGGACATCTTTTAAGACATTTACCAGTTATTGCCTCGGAAGCCTGCTACTTGGAGCTTTATCTACATGCCAACAACCTTCCCTTCCACACACTCTCTTAACAACTCAAGCATTTCTTTTACTGATTTAAAATTCTGTAGACTGCTAACTCTTCTGCTTAACTCTTTCTACCAGTTGCCCATCAGAAAATCTCTGAATCCATCTGAATCCACCTGTAAGCCACTCCCATCCCCCCCACCCTCCACTTTAAGATCCCACCTTTCTGGGCCCAACCAACATAAACCTTACATGTATTAATGTATGAATTTTTTGGTAACTTCTGTTTCTCTAAAATTTATATAACCAAGCTGTAGTTCAACCACCACAGACACATGTTCTCAAGACTGTGCCTTGGACCTTGGTCACTCACATTTGGCTCAGAATAAATCTGTTAAAACATATTTTGACAGAACTTGAAATGTTTCTTTTCTTTCCTTTCCTTTTTTTTTGAGTTGGAGTCTTACTCTGTCACCCAGGCTGGAGGGCAGTGGCACACTCATGGCCACCCCAGCGTCAACCTGCTGGGCTCTGGCGATCCTTCTGCCTCAGCCTCCCAAGTAGCTGGAACTATAGGTGCAGACTACTACACCTGGTTAACTTTTTATTTATTGTAGAGATGAAGTCTCATCAAGTTGCCCAGGCTATTCTTAAACCCGTGGGCTTAGGCAATCTCCTCACCTTAGCCTCCCAAAATGCTGGGATTACATGAAATGTTTTTTGTTATCACCATTTTTTACATTTTTTTTTCTAAAATACATTCAGAGTTGACAGGAAAAGGTCTTAAAGATAATTTGTCATATATAAAACAATTTTTTTCTCCTGAACTTGAGAAGCTCAAAATCTTTTCCCTGCTTATCAAGATGCCACAATGTCTGAAAATAGCTCAACTGTCTGGGAATGTTTTTGCTAGATCAATTCTCTGCTATATTATAGGGAATTCCATGCTTCCAAAAAGTTCCCTTCTGACTTTGTTTCAATTTTACAATATATTGCCCGCCCTGAATTACATTATATCACTGTCTGCCATGTTTTGTTTTCAATTATGCAGTATAACATATAGCACACCTGTGGGAAAGTGCATAGACATGTGTATAGTTTAACAAATAACTATAAAGCTAGTGTTCTTGTAGCCTCCACCAGGATGATTGACACTTGGTATACCATGTGACCGATTTTCATAATATTCTGCATATGCTCAAAAGAAAAAAATGGATACTTCATTTTGGTTAGTGTTTTATTTATCTGACGAAATTTGCTGTTGTAGTGTTCCTGTCTTCTATATTCTTACTTATTTTTGTTTGTTTGCCTGCTTGCTCTGTCAGTCACTGAAAAGTGTCCACTATTGCCACACGTGGTAGGCTACATTGGCTGGAGTTGCGGGAGTGAAAGTATTCACCAAGACAGTTATGAATTAAGAAAGGTAGATTTATTAAAGGAAAGATACATTGTGAAGGGCACAGTGGGCAGGACAGCAGTGAGAGTATCTGCTGTCTGTGAAGAGACTGTGAAGAGAAACTAATTAGAAGCATTATACTATTGTATTGGAATTCAGTTTGGGCCAGGGAATTGCCTGTGGGGCATGGAGAAGTTTTGCAAATTGACTACGTGCATTGCTGGGGGTTTGTAGAGCAACTATAAGGTTTTGTCTCTTTAACAGCAATAGTTGACTGCCTTTTTGTTTATTATGGAACTAGCAGTGAGTTGTTAACTACATTTTTTGTGGAACTAACAGCAAATGTTTTACAGTTGGCTATCTAACTTTTATAATTTTGTCATTATCTCATTCTAAGATTTCTTTCCTTGATATAATTTACCCAGTTGGTACTGGCCTAATCGAGCCTCAGGTTCTTCCACATCCCCCCCCCACAAGGTGACAATGCCGAATCTTTGACATAGGGGCAAAGGTCTTATCTTCTGTAGCTGCTTCGTACTGAATAGGGGCATGACATGGGGCCTACCTATGACTGTTGGTTTGTCAAGGGATACTGTGTGTCAGTAGGTTGCAATAAGAGAGCCATATAGGTAATTAGGGGTGATTTGAATAAAGATACTTTGCAGCTTGATTTTAAAGGGCTCTTGGGGAAGTGGGATTTTTCAATGCTATGGGTTGGAAACTTGTTGAAGCATCGTCTGGAGTTGGAACTGTTGTAGTCTGGAAGCGAAAAACTTGATAAAAGCATTAAGTATGGGGACTTTGTAATTAGGAGGAGTAGAAATGAGGGTTCTCTAAAAGAAGGTCTTGGAGAGTCAGATCAATGTTCTTGTTTCATATACTTAGAGGATACTGTAAGTGTTGAAAAGTGAAGGAAAACAAGGTAAGCAAAAGGAAAACTATACGAGGTCTGAAAATTAAGTCTGCAAACTCATTATAGCAAAAGTGCTACATACCTCATTGCTGGATATCATTACAGTCAGCTTTGAAGTACTCTCCTTGGGAAGCTATGCACTAATGTCAGCTCCTAGTCCACACATCAAAGCAATTTTGGAACTCTTTTTCTGGAATGGCCATAAGACCTGTCATTATGAGAATATTGGAGTTTGAATTAGAGCAATGAACAAACATTGAATTTCTAGTTAAACTTGACAAGAGTGGACATGAAATCAGGGACATGTTAGTTCAAGTTTATGAGGATAATGCCATGAGGAAAATGGCAGTATACACATGGATTAAACATTTTTCTGAGGGAAAAAAAAGTGTCACTGATGAAGAGAGGTCAGGATGACTAGTAACGAGCAGAACTGATGACAACTTTGCAGAAATTGGTTGAATTTTGTGTCAAAATCATCGGCTGACTGTGAGAAGCACAGCATACCACATTGGCATTGATAGAGGAACAGTTAAGAAAACCTTAACTGAAAATCTTGGCATGAGAAAGATGTGTGCAAAAATGGTCCTGAAGAAGCTCTTGCATTATGACAATGCACCAGCTCACACAGCACAGTCTGTGAGGGAGTTTTCAGCCAGTAAACAAATAATTGTATTGGAACACTCTCCCTACTCACCTGATGTAGCCTCCAGTGGCTTGTTTCTTTACCTGAAGATAGAGGAAATATTGAAGACATTTTGATGACATTCAGAGCATCCAGGTAAATACAACGACAGCTCTGATGGTCATTCCAGAATAAGAGTTCCAAAATTGCTTTGGCTGGTGGACTAGGTGCTGGCATTGGTGCATAGCTTCCCAAGGGGAGTACTTCAAAGGTGACCATAAGTGATAATCAGCAATGTGGTATGTACCACTTTTTCTAGGATGAGTTTGTGAACTTAATTGTCAGAACTCCTGTAATAACTGTTAAGATAATGACTTTAACGAGGAAATATAGTTACTTTGAGTCTATGGAGACAGAAGAAAAACAAATGTTAATGTTTGAAGTCGTTTGTAAATTAGTTTTTAGAATTTCTAATGTATTTCACATTGTAGTGTCAATTTGGCAGATTTTTTTGGGCTATAATTTGAACCAGGCGTTTAAGTGGATTTTTTGCAGTTTATATAAAGTTTGAAAGTGTTACTGTGGAAAGACTTCAGGATGTAGTTTAATTTATTGAAAACAACAAAAACTCGAAAACAATGAGCAAGAAAATTTAAAACAGATGTATTATATATTTTTTAAGTGTAATTTTATCTCTCCAGCCCTCCATTTTTATCAAAGATAAATCATAGTAGGACCAAATTATTTGTCAAAGTAAGTTTTAGACATATTTGCATGAAGTGCAGCAAGAATAATTACTTGCTGAATATGCTTTTTTTGAGTTGGCTTTGTTGGAACTCCTTCCCTAAGGAATTTCAGATTAGATCCTCCAGAAAACTTTGAGTCAACCAAGGACTTGCTGTAAAGACCTGTATGAATTGTGTGAAGTTCTCTTTTTGTTTTTTGAATTGGAGTCTCACGCTGTTGCCCAGACTGGAGTGCAGTGGCCACTCCCGGCCACCACAGCCTTGACCTCCTGGGCTCTGGCGATCCTTCTGCCTCAGGCTTCCGAGTAGCTGGAACTACAGGCAGGCGCTACCACACCTGGCTAATTTTTTGATTTATTGTAGAGATGAGGGCTCACCAAGTTGCCCAGGAGGGTCTCGAACCCGTGGGCTCCGGCAATTCACTCACCACAGCCTCCCAAAATGTGGGATTACAGGCTGAGCCACCGAGCCCGGCTGAAGTTCTCTTTTTGAGGTTCCAAGTAACTTGGGGTTCCTGGGCTCCTTGGTAAGTAAACTTCTCTACTTACCACCAGTTGGAGAAGCCCCACAGGGTTGAAGAGGTACCAGGCCAGCCTTTCCAAAGGCTTTTTATTGGTGCTTGATAGATCTTAATCTTAATTCTTCAAGGCAGTTTATTCTGAAGCATTATTCCAGCCAAAACTTTGGTAAAATAACCGGGATTTCCAACTACATTTTGTTACAAAGGAAAATAGATTCTTATTGAACTTATGCAAATAACCATACCGTTATAAGTTCATATTCACAAATAGCTTTCAAATTCTGGAGAAATTAGGTAGAGAAAAAGATAAATGTTTTACATTTAGCCTATAAGAGCATACCTTTCTCATTTGTTAAAAGAGTAAAAGGTGGCCGAGGACACTCAAGCAGAGGACTGAACCAACGATGGCACCAGTCGGTTCAACCCTGGGCGTTGACACCATTCTCCCCACTGAGCCTCACCTCTCGGAGGGGTGACCCAGAGTCTGAGCCCTCTCTCCAAGAGGGCTCTGTGCCACCATAAAGTGGCTTC
The DNA here is from genome assembly GCA_027257055.1 of Cephalopachus bancanus. Taxonomy (NCBI): domain Eukaryota; kingdom Metazoa; phylum Chordata; class Mammalia; order Primates; family Tarsiidae; genus Cephalopachus; species Cephalopachus bancanus. The sequence continues at coordinate 338,618 of JAPVLO010000657.1, read as the reverse complement.
ACACATGCATGTTCAGCAGGTGAGGCTGCTGGGGTGTGTGCATGCCTCTGGTGGGAAGGAGTGACCTGGAATTAAGGACCCTGGGTACCATTCCTAGCATTTACCCTTTGTTTCTATGAACCTCAGTTTCTCCATCAGTATATGGGACCCCTGTCCTTACTGACAGAAATGAGATGAATATGTAAGAGTACTCTGAAGAAAAATTGCCCTGTTATATATGTCTAGAAATAAAATACCTGGAGACCCCAGAGTCTGCTGTTGCCATGGCCCCGTATATGTGAATTCTACAACTGGTCAAAGGTAGCCTCTTTCAATTCCATTAAAAAACACACCTTAAAAGAAAAAAAAAAAAGTAAAACAATAAGTGTGGATGACTGAGACCTGGGTAGGCAAAGTTTGAAAAAAATCTTAGATACCATTTTTAGGTTTTAACATAGATTTTTTTTTTTTACAAAACAATGCACCTGATTGGCAGGCCCTACGCACACGGGCCTTGAGTCATTATAGAGGCCACTCAGGAGGAAGATGTGGGGGAGATGGTGTTTCTGGAGACTGAAGCTGCTTTTTATCTTTTCCCCTTCCCAGAAAGACTGAACTGAGAGCCTGAAACTTTTATGCTGGAGAGTTTGTTAAATGTTAGAGGGTTTAAAAAAAATTTTATTATTTATTTATTTTTACTTTTACTTTTATTTTTTTTTTGAGTTGGAGTCTCACTCTGTCGCCCAGACTGGAGTGCGGCCACTGTAGCCTCGACATGCTGGGCTCCGGCGATCCTTCCGCCTCAGCCTTCCAAGGAGCTGGAACTACAGGCGTGCGCTACCACGTCCGGCTGATTTTTGATTTATTGTGGGGATGAGGTCTCACCAAGTTGCCCAGGCGGGTCTCAAACCCGCGGGCTCAGGTAATCCACTCACCTCAGCTTCCCAAAGGCGCAGGATTACAGGCTGAGCCACCGAGCCCGGCTATGTTAGAGGTTTTAAAAGCATGATGTTATAACACAGGATTACAGATCCTTGTAAAAGTTATTCATTTAGCCAAAGTGATTATTTAAAGATTTTGAAAAGTAAAAACCTTGTTCTTTTGATAAGGCGATGTATTTATTTAAACAACAAACACAGATTCAGTTGGCAGCAGTGGGTCAACTGAATCCATCTCTTCCTCTACCATTCTTTTCTGTAGTTTATTTAAAAAGTAAATAAAAACCTTTTATTATCTCTAAAAGAGAATAGTAAATTTTACCTTTGCATGAGTGTACTAGTAACATTGAAGTTAATTTAATTAATAATATGACCTTATAGCCAAATGTATTTAATTTTGATTAATTTGACTATAAGCTAAGATTTTTTTAAAAAAACACAGCTGTTTTGACGTAAGGGCCTAGATTCTGACCAATTATTAGTATGTTTAATTTATAGAAAATTAGATTACACCCTTTACATTTTAGTAAATTTGACCATATGTACAATTAGTTTGTTATAAACCTTTAATAGCTTGTTTAAACTTTTAGTTTTCTTAGGATAAGAAATGTTTTTTAAATCAATTACTTAGTGTTTTAAGAAAAAAACCTGTTACTTTGACATAATGGCATTCTGGTCTAACGTTAGTGTGATTTGGGTTAATTCATGAAAATAACTAAATAATCCCTTTTCACAAATTTGATTATACAAAGAATTCCTTTCATACATTCCTTTTCACACACCATTTTACAACTTACACTGACAATGTATGACATGCCTCGACTTTTTTGTTTTGTCCCATACTTCCCTTTTCTTAAATGTCCAGTCATTTTTACTTTGGGACAAAAATTTACCATACAAGATCCTTACCTATGCAAAATTAGTATCTTTCCTTTATATTCTTCCTTACCAAAAATGCATCTTCATATTTATAACTTCCTTTACATTTTTTTCCCTGCTTACTGGTTTCTTTCTTTTCCTTTTTTCATAGTTAATTTTTAAAAATCTTATAATTTGAGCTAACCTTTTAAAAAACTGAACAGAATTTTGTTTGTAGAGTGTTTACATAAAGCCATAAATGTAACTTTTTGTTTACGATGGTTTAATGTATAAACTTTGGAAGTACCAGATTGTTTGGAAGAGTTATCTTTGTATTTAAGGCATTAAAAATTTTTAAAAGAATTAAATTTGGCTCAATGGTTGGTTTTCATTCATTTCCAATTGTGAGCAGGCAGATCTGCTAGGACCCCCACACAGATCACTGAACCGTAGTTTCATAGGTGCCAGAGAATGCAAAAAGTTGGCACAAGGCTTTTGGAGACGTTATGAGATGTAATTAGGTGGGTGAGAGTGGTCAGTTTTCATGCCTTACCACACTACACAGACAGTACCCTGTTTGTAAGACTTTATTTTGTTTAGCAGACGTTAGCCAGGTATGGTAAAGTGATCAGATTTTCTTTTTTCTTTTTTTTCCCCTAAAACCTTTCAGCAAACTTCACATGACAAACAATGGTGGGGCTGATTTGGAGGAGGGGTAGTTGGCTTAGTGACTTAGTTAATTTTTCTAGGGAATGAGTCTGAGGCATAATAAAGTGGGAGTTGCTTAGAATATCAAGAGCCAGTGGAACTTAGCAAGGCACACTTGGCACTTTGTTGTTGTTGTTATTTATTTATTTTTTTAAAGATGTGGGGTACAACTCAGGGTTAGGTATACAAATGTTCATTATGCCGGTGTCCTGGTTGATGATGTGTGCCTCTCTCTCCCCTGGCAGTTTCCCTCAACTCCCAATCTCTTTCTTATAGTATTACACTTGGCGCTTTTTAATGCAGGTCAGAATTTTGGGATTATGACTTTTTCAAGTAAAGGAGTAGGGAAACTTGGCAAAACAAGAAAGGAGTAAAAAAAAAAATTTTTCTTGTTCAAGGTACATACTAAAAGGGGTCAAATGTCCCTGTCTGGGTTGGCCATCTAAGTCAGTGAGGAGGATTGAGGACTGGAAGGTGGATCCAGAAAAGCTGGTTAGGGTGGAGTATGTGGCCCTCAAGTTGATTCAGAAGTTAGTTTTGTCCCCTGCCACATATATGATTGCCTGAAGCTTATTCATAGAGGTAGAGACTATGGGAGCCTGCATGGCCTCTGGGCCATCAATTGTCACTAAAGGCAGAGGAGCTTGGCCCCTTTGTTGGGTTTCCCATAGTTAGAGAATGTGGTTACAGGCATCTGATGTTCTCTCAGGTCAGCTCATGCTTGGGGTTGTTGGGTGACCCTCCTGCACTAGGAGGAAAGGGGCAGTTGTGCACCCAGTGTCCCTCTTACTTGCACCTTGGGAGACAGTTAAGTCTTATATGCCCTGGCTGGCCACAATGATAACAGATAAGGGGCATCTCCTTTGGCTTCAAGTGTGGCCATTTTGGTGTAAATCCCACAGATAACCACCATGCCTGCATATGAGCAGGGAACTCATAATAGCAGTTGTCATATATTGGGCTTGCTGCTTGTCTCTCTCTCTCCTTTTAAACTTCCTTTTCAGTCTTCAAGGCCTCCTCACAGTTGTTGAAGATCTTGAAGGTCGTGTCTAATAGCATGGAGAAAGGGGTTTGTGGCACTTGATCTGGTTTTTGGAGTTTCTGTCTAATGCTGGAGAGGCATGGCTAGAATATCAGGAGAATTAGTAGGTGTTCAGCACGGACAGGGTGAGGGTGGACGAATGGATGGAGATGCAACGCACAGGACCGCTGGAGCCAGTGGGCTGGAGGTTCCCAGCCAGGGGGCTGGGAACTCAGAGATCCGAGTAATGCAAAGAATTGCAACACACAAAGAGGTGAAAGAAGACAAGATTTACTTAAGAAAAGTTCACTCCTCACAAACAGGGAGTGGGCCTACACTCTAGGTGAGTGTGGCACCGTAGCCCCCTCGAGCCCTGGCTTAAATCCTTTTCCTTGGAGATGTTGCGGTCAGGTAGACGTGACTGCCGTGACTTCCTTGACCACCTGCGAATGTCTTGGAGATCCTGTGACACAGAGAACCCCTAATGTCCGCCCAGATTATCATAGCCCCTGGAGAAAGGATTCCAGTGCTCCTGTACCTTCCCAAACGACATTCCTTAGAGCTAATGGAAGATGCATTAGCTTATCTCCTATCTCCTAGGCATTCCCAGTGGGTATTTTCGGGGGATCCTTGGCTTCCCTGCAGATGGCGCCCAATTTACTGGAAGATTGAATCCCACCTGCTCCCCCTCTGAGCGGTTGTAACTTTTGTAATTACAAGTTTTGTGACTTCTACAGTCCAGGTCTTGTAAATTCCCTTAACTCTAGGCAAGCTTGATTGCCACTATGAGATACTTCTGATACCTGGCAGTATGTGTTTCTGAAAAGACATAGTCAGCAAGGTTAATTTTTCCTAAAGTTTGCATTTCTCCAAAACATAGCTTCTACTTTCTCATCATTGTATTAAGGTTTAAGAACAAGATAAAAAGTGGCTTTCGGTTCTCAGTCTGTCCTTTCAGTAGGGTCCAAAAATTTGGCTGAATACATGTGGCAATTTAGGCAGAGCTCAAGAGAGAGAGTAATAAAAGCCTGAATATAAGAAATTATAAATTATGAATAATTATGACAGAGGAGGTTAAGCTGAAGGAGTGTTTGGGTCCAAAGTTCCGTGTAAAGGCCAAGACCCCTTTGAAAGCCTGTAAGAAGGCTATGCTTTATTACATAAGAAAATTAGATGTTTCTTTCTGAGAGTTTGAGGGTCAAATTTATTCTGTTTAAAATGTGGCTTAGGGGTGAGTTTGATGGAATGGAGGGTTTTTGTCCCATGGTGAGATGGGGAAAACTCATCCACTAAGAACTTGAACCATAGTGTCTCTCAGGGCATCCCATCAAAGGAAAGGAGTTGACTTTCATGTGCTGAGGGACTTCAAGATGCACTTTCCAAAGAGATGTCTGGTTTATTGGAAAAGATCTCCCTGACATCTGTGAGGGAACATAAATTCACTCTCTATAGGGGTGTCCCATCTGATAGAGAGGAACTCCAACCTGGATGCTTAGGTCTGGACCAATGATATTGGGTCAGGAAAAGAGGGCTGAGGGGAGACTCACTGTTCTTGTGCTGGCTGGGCTTATTAGGTTTGATGGGGTCCACAGCAAGATGACTAGTTGTCTTTGCAGAATATTTGGAGAAAGAGAGAGAAAGGTCTGGGTCTCCCTAAGTGTGTGGATTTGCCCTGGATGAGCTTTCAGTTGCCAGCTGCGCCACACACTGGAATTAGGGACCTCTGACCAGGAGAGATAGGAGAGAGTCTCTCTCCACTTCCAGGCAAGGCAGTCAAACTTGTTTACCCTCTGGCCATCAAGCTACACCAAGGAGTGACCTGGTCTGAAACTGTCAGCTGCCAGAGAGGTAGGAGAGTTTGTCCATTGAAAGACTGAAAAAGAAAAGCAAACTCTCGCCCCTCACTTGATCGGGCGATAGCAGTCTGATGTCTTTCCTCCAGGACCTTCTGGTCTACTGGGGAGTCTCCCTGGTCAGGAACTGTCAGTTTTCTCCAGTCTTGGTCACAGTCCTCTGAGAGTCTCGAGTTAGAAGAGGAAAGAGATTGGGGAGAGGTCCTCTTAAGAGAGATCCCCATATGGGCCACAAAAATGTCATGTGTGGTAGGCTACATAGACCGGAGTTGTGGGGGTGAAAGTATTCACCAAGACAGTTATGAATTAAAGGTAGATTTATTAAAGGGAAGATACGTTGTGAAGGGCACAATGGGCAGGACAGCAGAAAGAGACTCAGAAGAAGCTGAGGCTAAATAGAAGCATTTATACTACAGTATTGGGATTCAGTTTGGAGCCAGGGGAATTGCCTGCAGGGCATGGAGAAGTTTTGCAAATTGACGGCGTGCAAGAGGTTTGAAAAGCAATTCATTGATTGTAGGGTTTTATCTCTCTCTTTTTTTTTGAGTTGGAGTCTCACTTTGTCACCCAGACTGGAGTGTAGTGGTTCATTCATGGCCACCCCAGCATTGACCTGCTGGGCTCTGGCGATCCTTCCGCCTCAGCCTTCCAAGTAGTTGGAACTACAGGTGTGCACTACCATGCCTGACTAATGTTTGATTTTTTATTGTAGAGACGAGGTCTTGCCAAGTTGCCCGGGCTGGTCTTGAACTTACAGGCTCAGTCAATTCACTTGCCTGGGCCTTCCAAAGAGCTGGGATTATAGGCTGAGCCACTCAGCCCAGCTGGGTTTTATCACTTTAACAGCAATAGCTGACTGCATTTTTTGTTTGTCATGGAAACAGCAGCAAGTTGTTAACTACCTTTTTTGGGTTTTTTTTTTGCTGCAGAACTAACAGCAAATGTTTTACAGCTGGCTATCCAGCTTTTACAATTCTTGTCATTATTTCATTCTGCGATTTCCTTCCTCAGTATAATTTACCCAAGTGATGCTGGCCTAATCGGGCTTCATGTTCCTTCAGTTTCCATTTCCCAATATACAGTCTACCCTGAATTACATTTTAACACTATTCGCCATGTTTTGTTTTCATTTATGTAGTACTTTTTGTTTTATAACATATAGCACACCTATGAGAAAGTGCATAAACGTGTATAGTTTAACAAATAACTATAAAGCTAGTGCTCTTGTAGCCTTCACCAAGGTAGTTGAGACTTGGTATAGTGTGTGGCCAATTTTCATAATATTCTGTATATGCTCAAAAAGAAAAAAAGTGGATGCTTCATTTGGGCAGTGTTTTATTTGGCCAAATTTATTGTTGTATTGTTCCTATCTTCTAGATTCTTACTGATTTTTTTTTTGTCTGCTTATTCTATCAGTCACTAAGAGGTGTCCACTATGATTGTGAATTTGTATATTTCCTTTTAATTGTGTCAATTTTTACTTTCCAGAGTCTAAAGCTATTAGGGGTAATCAAACTTTAAAAGTACAGGATTAGGCTAGGAGCAGTGGCTCACGCCTATAATCCCAGCACTTTGGGAAGCGAAGGCAAGAGGATTGCCTGAGTCCAAGGGTTCGAGGCCAGCCTGGGGAACTTGGTGAGACCTCATCTCTACAGTAAATAAAAAAATTAGCCAGGTGTGGTGGTGCATGCCTGTGGTTTCAACTACTTGGAAGCTTGAGGTGAAAGGATTACCTGAGCCCAGCAGGTCGAGGCTGAGGTGGTTGTGAGTATGCTACTGCACTCTAGCCTGGGTGACAGAATGAGACTTCTCCTAAAAAAAAAAGTTTAGATTAAAACTTTTATCATATGGAGTGACTCTCCTTCCAGCAGTGATAAATTCTCTTTTTATTTGTGTAATTTATCTACAGATTGTTTTGTATTTTATACATACACAATCATATCATCTATGATTAATGACAGTTTTTTCTGACCTCATTCATTGGTTTGGACTTCTAGCACAATGTTGAATAGAAGTGGGGATGGCAGGGGACCTTACTGTGTTCTGAAGATCCAATGTGACAAACCACCATTATGTACAAATGTTTAATTTTATCACATATAAGTAAAATCAGGTAACTCCTCTGCTCAAACCCCTTGTACAACTTCTCCACCTCAGCACAAAAGCTGTCTTTGCAGTGACCTGCAATGCTCTGTTTGACCCAACCCACGTGTTGCTTCTATGATCTACTCTCCTACTTCTCTCTCTTCTTCAAACCATTCCAGGCACAGCTCCACAGCTCCCTCTCTGCTATTTCATCAATACTTCAGCTTGGTCCTGCCTCAGGGCCTTTGCACTGCCTGTTTCCTCTCTCTGGAATGCTCGTCCCACAGAGACCCCAAGCCCAGCTTCCTCACTTCCTTCAGGTGTCTGCTCCAAAGTTTTCTTCTCATTGAAGCCTTAGTGATAGCCCTGTCTAAAATGTCAATACCACCCCAATGTTTTATGTCTCTTTCCTTCTTCATTGTATCTCTTTGGCATGTCATTATTTGCCATATTATATGTGCTTTTTATTTATCAAGCCTGATTCATTCGTTTGTTTATTTATTTATTTATTTATTTTGAGTTGGAATCTCACTCTGTCTTCCAGACTGGAGTGCAGTGGCACACTCCCGGCCACCGCAGCCTTTACCCGCTGGGCTCCGGCGATCCTTCCGCCTCAGCCTTCCAAGTAGCTGGAACTACAGGCTTGTGCTACCATGCCCAGCTAATTTTTTTGATTTTATTGTAGAGATGAGGTCTCGCCAAGTTACCCAGGCAGGTTTCGAATCCACAGGCTCAGGCAATCCACTCACCTCAGCCTCCCAAAGCGCTGGGATTACAGGTTGAGCCACCAAGCCCGGCTCATTCGTTTATTTAAAGGGAGTTATTGAATGAGCCTGTGTGCTGGCCCTTGTTCTGGGTACAAAGGATGCAGCTGTAAACAAGACAATTCTAGACCCCAGCCCTTGAAGAGCATACATTCTGGTGGGAGGCAGACAAAAAACAAGCTGATACCTTTCTTATCTTAAGAAAAACATCCCTTCTCTTGTTTCTACTTTCCTTTTCAGCTTCTGCCCTATTTTTTCCCTTTGTTTTATAGCCAAACTCATCAAGGGGTGTAGGCTGGGTTCGGTAGCTCAGCCTGTAGTCCCAGCACTTTGGGAGGCTGAGGCGAGTGGATTGCCTGAGCCCAGGGGTTCAAGACCAGCCTGGGCAACTTGGCGAGACCTCGACTCTACAATAATAATAATAAAAAAATTAGCCAGGCGTGGTAGTGCACGCTGTAGTTCTAGCTCCTTGGAAGGCTGAAGTGGAAGGATTGCCGGAGCCCAGCAGGTCGACGCTGGGGTGGCCGTGAGTGTGCCCCTGCACTCCAGCCTGGGCGGCGGAGTGAGACTCCAACTCAAGTCTCCAAGTTTCTCTCCTCTCATTCCTTCTTACAGTCATCTCACCCAGGCCTACTATCACAGTTCAAAGAAACTGTCTGGTCAAGGACCCCAGTGACCTCCCACATGGCTAAATCCAATGGTGGTTGTTAGGCCTCCTCTTTCTGAACCTGTGGGGTGCATCTGACCCAAGTAACAGTTCCGGCCTGCTGATGCACTTTCCCAGGTGTGTGTCCAGGGAGTACACTCCCTTGGCTTTCCTTCTGTCTCACTGGCCCCTGCTGTTTCGTCCCCTTTGCCGATTCCTCCTCTTTCCCAGATTCCATGGTGTTGGAGACCCCAGGGCTTCTCATTCATACTTACCTCCTTGGTTTTATGGTTTAAAAGCTTCTGCACTGACATCGCCCAGAACACGCTTCAGAGGTCTAGACATGTACATCTGACACCTTCCAACATCCCCATTTGGGTGTCTGAGAGCATCTCAGACTCGTCTAAAACAAAATTCCTGATATTCACTCTTCCCCTACCCCCAGAACCTACTCCTTGTCTCTGTTGACACCAAGTCTAGCCTAGTAGTTGCTCAGCCCAAACTCCTGGATTCATCCTTGAGGATTTGCTCTCATCTCTCACTTTCAATCTGTGCTGATAGTCTATTCATTTTACTTTGAAAAAATATCCAGAATCAAACTCTCCTACACTGCTGGTGGGAGTGGAAACTGGCAACCTGAAAAACTCATAGGCAGTGTCCACTAATATTTAACATTCACATACACCATGATCCAGCAACAGCATTCTTAGACGTACATATCTTCACCAAAAGATCTACTCCAGGTATTCACAGGAGCACTCTCTGCACTAGCCCCAGACTGGAATAACCTCAAATGTTAGCAGCAGTACAATGGACAAAGAAATTATGGACTATCCACACAAGGGAGCACTACACAGCAGTGAGAATGAACAAACCAGGCCACAACAGGGATGACTCTCACAGCATAGTGTTGTCAGAAACTGGACACAGTCATGCCAGGATTCCATATATAAAAAGTTCAAAAATGAGTTGGACCTTATTTAGGTGCTGGAAGTCAGGAGAGTGGTTACCTTTGGAAGGAGACAGTACCAAGGAGGGAGCACAGGAGGTCTCTGGGGGTGGAGATCATGAGTGAATCTTCATCTACTAAAAGAGTGTTTATTTTGTAAAAATTCTTTGAGCTGTACACTTATGATTTGTGCAATCTACTGTGTGTAATTGAAATTTAAAAAAAAAATCCAGCGTTAACCCCCCCTTATTGCCTCCATGCTCCTACCTGGGTCTGAGCCACTCCTATGTCCTAGATGCCTCCCAAGTCCCCCTTGCTCCCAGTCTTGCCCAAGGACAGTCTAGTCTATTTCGAACACAGCCACCCTTTTTAATATCACCAGGTTTTATCATTTGAAGGCTCCCAACCCTGCAGTGGCTTCTCATCTCCTTCAGAGTAAAATCCCAAATCTTTTCAATAGTCCCCACTGGCATGATTCAGCCACACAGCTCCTTGCTGCCTTTACATGCCAGGGCCCTCCCACCTGGGGCCTGTACCTTGCCGTTCTCTTGATTTGGGGTGCTTTTCCACCATGACTGATCCCCACTTCCTTGGCTCAGTGTCTCTCCTCAATGAGGCCTCTCCTGAGCACCCTACTGAAGCTGCATCCAGCATCCCTCTAGGACGCTTGGTCCTCCTTATTTTTATCTATGATTATTGTTCTTTCCATGGTACTTCCTTCTTCTAACATGCTGTAGGGATTAGAATGGTCTCAGGCTCCCCCTACCCATGTAAGTTTATCCAGAACCTATGAAAGTGACATTATTTGGGTAAAGATGTAATTAGGATGGAATGTGGAGCTGAGATTATCTTGGATTAGGGTGGGCACTCAATCCAGTGACAAGTGTCCTTGGAAGAGAAGGGAAGAGGAGAGGAGGGGAGGAGAGCGGAGGGGAGAGGGAGAGGAGGTAGGTGTCAGAAGAGATAAGAAGACAGAGGCAGAGATTGAAGTGATGTGTCTGAAGCCAAGGACCAGCAGGGACGGCCAGCAGCCAGCAGACACTACGAGAGGCACATGGAGTGGGTCCCACTCAGAGCCTCCCGAGGAACCAACTCTAACACCATGACCTAGGACTTCTGGCCTCCAGAACTGTGAGAGAATACATTTCTGTTGTTTTAAGTTGCCAAGTTTAAGGTAATTTGTTGCAGCATCCCCAAAAAACGAATACACATACTATATAATTTATTTATTGTTGTTTATTGTTTCCTTTCGTATTATCTCACTGTAAGCTCCATGAGGGCACAGATTATTATTCATTCACAATGTATTTCAAATGCCAGTGCCTGACACACAGTAGGCATTCAAGGCTAAAAAAATATTTTATTTCATTTATGAATTTTAGTAAATATTGATTAAAGTACTCTAAAATTTAGTTTAAATTGTGATATATCCATACACTGGAAGGTACTACACAACAATAACCACAAAGGGGCATGAAGGAACTTTTTGGGGTGATAGAAATGTCCTGTATCTTTTTTTTTTCTTTTTTTTTGAGTCAGAGTCTTGCTCTCTTGCCCGGGCTGGAGTGCAGTGGCATGGATCACGGCTCACTGCAGCCTTGATGCCCTGGGTTCAGGCAATCCTTCTGCCTCAGCCTTTTGAGTAGCTGGGACTACAGGTGTGCACCACCATGCCCAGCCCAGAAATGTCTGGCTATTTTTTTTACTTTTTGTAGAGTCAAGATCTCACTATGTTCCCCAGGCTGCTCTTGAACTCCTGGGCTCAAGCAATCTTCCTGCCTTGGCCTCCCAAAGTGCTGAAATTACAGGTATGGGCCACCGCGCTTGGCCTGGAAGTGTCCTGTATCTCAATTGTGGCGGCGGGCACATGGGTGTCTACATTTGCCAAAACTCATCAAACTCTACCTTTAAAACAGGTGCATGTTGTTGTGTGAAAATTATACCTCAAAAAGGTGATAAAATAAGGTGATTTATTTATGTTGAAAAATGTAATAATTAATCTAAAGCAAATATCCACTATGGACCCTGGAGCAAGTCCAAAGATGTTATTTTCCATTCCAAAAATATGCGGTAAGAATATACAGTACAAGGAAGCAAAAGATATAAAACCGAAACAACGGAAAATGATAGTTGCTGTTTGCTGGGAGCTTTACCAAAAATGCACGTGCAAGAAGATACGGTAACAGAGTTCATTTAGAGCATGCAGCAACATCTGCCTCCTCGCTGCATCAAGCCCCTGCAACACAGATCCACAGCCTCAATCATGCAAAAAGACCTCACTCGGTGAACAGGCATCTGTCCCGGGGGATGCTGGTAGTTGCTCATTATCCCTATCTGCCACACTCCCGCTTCTCACTGTCTTCCTATTCTTTCCTTCAAGACAGGCTTAATTCTGATGACATTAATTTTACTTATGACATGGAGTAAACACTGGCTAAAGTAGTCAAAGGTTTCACTGAATATGATCAGTATAAAACTTATTTAAAAGGCAACCAGTTATTGGTTCAGAACACTGCTGGTGGCTTCCAAATAACAGGTGTTTTACAAGGCAGGAAAATTCCAGACCAATCTCTCTCATGCATATTGATGCAAAAACCTTCAATAATATATCAGCTGACAGGAAGCCGCAAGATATAAAAAGGTCAGTACCAAAAAAAAAGGTCAGTACATCATCACGGCCTCAGGACAGGACCCTCGGGAGCAGACTCTGATGCAGAGGCTATGTGCCCCACATTGATCAGGGAGCCATAGCAAAACCAAAACAAAAGAAAATAATAGATGCTGATTACTGGGAGTTTTACCAAGGATGCATGTGAAAGAAGATATGGTAGCAGAGTTTCTTTACAACAGAGGTTGTAAAGAAAGAAAGGCAGACAGATTGAGCAGGCCCAATGGAATGGCGCTTGGCCCTGTAGGTACTTCTGAAAGATGAGACGCGCTTTGGCACTGTCCCAGGTTGGAGTGCAAGAGTTGGGCCTTTATATGTCTACACTGACTATTGTTGGATGCAGCTACCCTGAAGTCCCAAGGGGACTTGGGCAAGGGGGGTCCTCTTCAGCTGAGCAGACCTCAAAGTGCAGATGACAGAGTGCCAACTGCCAGCAGGTCTTCCAGAGGCCAGGGCCTCAGTACTGTATTCCTGAATGGAGATGACCAAGCACACAACAGCAGTCAAGGTGAGGCCAAGGCTTGAGAGTCAGATGGGAAGGATACAGATGAGCCACTTTTAGATTAAGGCAGTTTATTACTTACATAGACAACAAATGGAGGAGAGTAAGCCGAAGGTGCCAGCTCCCTGGGTCTGGTCCCACATTCCAAAAGGGACAGTATCTGATGGAAAGGGGCAGGCTGACCACAACACAAGCTGTGGGATACCCTCTACCGGGGAGCCGTGTGCAGCTGTGTCGAGACTGCAACTAAATGGTTCTGTATCCTGTAGGTCTATCCTGAGCTCTTCAGACGCTCATCAGAACCCTTCCAGGAGAGACAGGGAGGCAAGTGGGAGCTGCCCTTGGGGCAACTCCTCACAAGCTTCCTGTCCTCTCTGTTCTGGGGGAATCATGCTGCATTCTGCCCAGACTTTGAGTAGCTGTGGCTCAGCCTTTGCCCGCCTAGCTTATGTGCTAGGGTGGAGCTGCTCTCTACTGCACCAATCACAACTACCAGCTGGAGTATGTTTCAGGGCTCCAAGGATACTTTAACAGTAAAAGATTAAGTACATAATTCACAGCATGAACAGAAAAAATAGAAAAATTATGTCAGCATCTCAACAGATGCAGAAAAGGCATGTGGCAACATTCAACACTCATTTGTAGTTTTTGTAAAAGCTTTTAGCAAACTAGGAATAGAAAAGAATTGCCTTAATTTGATACAGAATATTGCCAGCGTTATTCTTATTGGTAAAATATTTAACATGGTCCCCCGAGATTGGGTTGAGTTAAGGATGTCGTTAGTATTCAACGTGGAACTGGAGATCCTAGCCAGTGTGCAAGGCAAGAGAAAGAAAGAAAGGGACTCCACTTCACTTGTCCAGAGTTATTTACCTGAAAAGCTCAACTACCTGAGACAAAACTGATAATGTGGAAGGTCAACATTTTCTTACAAAGCAACCTGAAAAGGTCTTGGAGCTGCCAAGATACCATAAAGCCTATGGAATTCACCTGCAGAAGAGTTCTTTTTGGTCATAATAAAGTTTATTGTGAAAACAGGCTGGTGTGGGGACACGGAGACAGACAAGCACATTAGGGTGGGTGGCTCAGGTGAAGCAGTACGGCTTCTTCACATTGATACCATACTCGCGGAGGGCAGGCGTCAAGTCCTCCATGGTTAGCGTGTATTTGTGGTCCTTGCGCTTGTTCCGGGAGCTGCCCGAGGCTATGCCCTTCATTTTGCAGTGCTGTAGGGCATCGTTGGCAATATCTGAGATGAGTTTCTGGGCAGCTAGGTTGATGAGCCGAATCTTGCTTGGGTCTGAGGCCTCAAAGCTAGCACGATTCAGGTAGTAACCAGTCGCTGCATCTGGATCGTAGGCGTGTGATACTCAGTTGCATCAAGAAGTCCACCAAAGGCGTGCTGGACACCACGGGTTTCACGTCTCAGTTGGCCGCGCTCGGCGGTACGCAAACCCGGTTAGACATGGACCCTTCCTGGGGACGCCACTCCACCCGCCGACACTAGAGCCGCCCCGCGCCATTGGGCTGGCTCCCGGGCGCGCAGGCAAGGTTTACGTGCACCCAGCCGCAGACGGGGGCGCTGGAGCTGCTGCAGCTCATCCGGCCGGTGGGAGGAGGCTGCGAACCCAGAGGAGTTCGTTAAGCCCTCGTCCTCAGGCTACATACGAGGGGGAACCCACAAAATTCGGAATTTATTTATAAAAAATTGTGTATTTATTCTTCCATGTTTAAACTTCAGTCACCTTTAAAGTACTCTCCGCTTGATGCAATTCATCGAGATGCTGTTTCCGCTGTTCAGTTTTTGAACTCGTCAATTTTGATGCCTTTTTGTGCTTCTGCTGTTTTTTGTTTTACGCCTTCCACATCGGTAGAATGTTTCCCTTTAAGGTCTTTTTTCATTCGGGGGCACAAAATTTGCTTGGTGGGAGTTTGGGTGACTAGGGAGGGTGGGGCAAGAGGGTCATACCATTTTTCGTCAAAAACTGCTGAACAGTCAGCGCAGTGTGGACAGGTACTCTCGTAAACCACCCACCATGAAATGGGTAAACGCGTTGAAAGAATCTCCCCCTAAAAATTCGCTGAAGCCAGATGCAGCGTCTCACAACAATGCTAGCTGGTACACTGATACTGATGGGTTCCGACAACACTTACTCAGCAGGCAAAGCCTGTACTATAAGGGGCCCACCTTCCAAAAGATAATTCCAGTTTTTTCTGGTGGGGGATCTCTCCTCATATTAGCCTAACAAGCTTCTCTATTTATTTTCTAAGCCCATCTTACATGAGAAATGACAACAGAGATTGGCACACTAGCATCACCACAGTATTAGCTATCAGCCTGCTAGGAAAGGACACACATAGACCATAAACAGCAGAGGCAGTATTTCTCTTTAAGTTGCGTATAAACTGCTTATTAAAGGGGCAAAAAGCTCCACACCTCAGCAACCCTCGAGAGCACTGCAGTATAGGATAATCATTGATACCTGTAATGTTGACTTTGGGAGACATTAGGAAAGGGAAATTACCCTTATGACTCACTGCTGAAGAATAGAAAAGTACGTTCTGTGTCAAGATATTTTAATGGCTAATTTTAAAGACGTTCCGGTCATATATGGAGAATTGAGGAGATGGAAGAGCAATTGCAATGAATCCCTGCATGCTTTCAGTACTCATAAAAGAGTCAACTCAAATGAAGAGAAATTACAAACTCTACTGAGCGTTTCAGCCCAGTGTGCTCACATGGCCAAGCCACAGCTGCCTTTAAATAGCAACAGCTCTGAAAAAACAGAACATCCCTGGGCCAGACCTTGACTCTGTGACTCAAATATTAGGCCCATCGCAGGTGCTCAATCCAAACATTTGTGAAATTGAATTTTGGCGTCCTGTCCAAGTACTGCTTAAACCATGAAAAACCTTGGGGAGGTTGTGTAGGACTAGACACTGTTGATGCCCCACCCACACCCCCTCATCCCAGCCTGGAGTGTGTCCTGTGTCTCTTCACTTGGGGCCCTTTCTTGGCCATAGGAACATGTTCAGGACCAACAAGTCTCCAGGACCAACAAGTGTTGGGAGTTCACATCCTAGGAGCAACCCGCATCCTGATAGATGAGGGGCTGGTGGCTATTCTCCTAGATTCCTCACTCCTCAGTGGGACCGAACGCGGTGGTTCACAGCAATAACTGCTCCTCAGAGTCTCTTTGATCAGCTTTCTTTTCTGTCTCATGCTCCTATTCTCTCGCCCTGCTTCCTGGGATCGCCTCCCAAGTAAACAACTTTAACCAAAATCCCCATCTCAGGGACTTGCTTTCTGGGGGAACCAAACTAAAACAGTTGGTGCCAGAAGTGGCTCTAGAAAGAGACACTGGACTTGGATGCCAGCCGGGTGACAACAGGCTCAGTTCTCCAAGTGTAGTGGATAAACCCCGTCACGCTGCCAGATCAGTTACCAAAACTCTCACCTTGGGGCGCACTGGGATGAAGGGAGAGAAAGGCTCTGGTTAGCTAGTTCTCACCTCTGGAGATGCTCTGACATCCAGAAGGTCCCCAGGGCAGCATTTAGAGACACACACCTCCCATAGGCAGAAACCAGAATGTGCCATGGATCAGACCCAAGACTGGATAGTAAGAGTGGTGCAGTCACAAAGAAGACAAAATTCACATGCCTGGACAGTCTCCTTTGCTTAAGTCAGGGCCCTGAGTGGAAAGGAATGGAATGAGATTGACCCATTTGGGTAAATGCCCTCAAGAATCATGATATCCCAGATTCCCCTGGACCCCTGGGTCTCACAGGGGTGGCTCAGGCCCCTTGCTAGAGGAGAGTAGCCTCCTCTAACCGGGAAACCATTAGAAGGACACTCTTGAAAGAAGACTCACAGGATTTCAACCGAGTTCTTCATTTCAAAATGCATTTTAAAAGGTTTTTCTTCTCTTTCTCTCAAGACATGCTTGAAAGGTTTCTTTTCTGCCTTTTCCCATCAGACACTCCCTTGCATTGTGTTCATTATCTAATTAGGTGTTTGCTTAGAAGTTCTGGGGGCTAATATAGCAGCAAACACGATGCAGTGGGATTCTCTCTCCCTTGGAGATTACCTCAAGGTGAATCTACAACTCTGAGATGGCACCAGCCAGTACAACAGTTGGGGCAATAACTCAAGATAGCCATTGGAAGAAGCCGCGGAGCTCAGTACCCAATGCCACTCCCGCACACTCCCCATATCCAGTTTCCTCTTAAACCCCAATGTTGAAATGGTCTGTTGGAGGCATGAGCCTGGCCATTTCCCCATCTGCTGACTTTCTGAAATAAAGTCACTTTCCCTTCACCATCTCTTGTCTCTGAGTTTGGCTGTGGGTGGTAAGTGGCCGTGCTTGCACCTGGTTTCAGAGTAACTTTGATCTTCCCTAAGATCTGTCTCCACTTCCACTCATTGCTTCTAAACCAATAAATAGGGCCAAACACCAGCATGGCCTATGCAGAGAAATACTGTCCTGCTTTGAGAGGAAATGGATTATTCTCCAAAAGAACAGAAGAACCTGGAATGGCAGAAACTGGAAGAGCACGCATGAGCATGAATCTGGAGGATGCTGGCCCAGAAGGAAGCAGGAAAGAAGCTGGGTAAGGAAGTGTTTACTGATACAGAGACTCTCTTTTGTGACTCAGGATTTGGCATCTTGGTAAGAACACAGGGCCTGTCTTAATACACTGGGCGTTGGGGCTTGAGTATGATGGCATACCAAAAGCGAGGTGGAGATTCCATAACTGCCTTGACGAGTGTGGAAGAGGGCATCAGAAGGCTCAGAGGGATGACAGGCTGGGATGGATATAAAGTGAGACAGCCCCCTCGTGGGCAGGGGATACTCTCTTCATGGAAACAGTAAGGACTGTCAGGGGGACACCGGCATAGGTGAGAAGGTCAGTGGTATCTGTCTTCTGTTGGCCAGGACTGACAATAGGAGATGCTGACACATAATTGGGCTTCCTAACATCAATGGATAGGATTCCGGAACATAAGCTTAATGGCAGCACTTAGACATTAGAGAAAAAAATGAATGCAATAAATAACCTAATGGGCTGCAAGACCAGAATAACAACCAGGGGGCTGAGGACCAATGACTAATAGTGGCTAATAATATGGTGTTCCTAAGGTGAGATTCATGGGCAGTCAGTGAAGTTATGTTTGAGTTATAGAACTAAACAAGTCATTCTATGTTTGGAATGTGTTTGAAAAAAATCCCCCCTTCCAAAAAAACAAAAACAAAACCTCCCTAAAAACCAAGCAAACAACCAAGCAGATAGTGAGTAAAGATTAATGTCAGTTGCCACAATGGGAAATCCTGATCTGTCATACAGTTCTCAGACCTGAGTCAGTTCTCAGCCCCAGAGCCCATCGATTGAAGATGAGTTTGGGTCCCCCGAGGAGGAGCCCTGCAGCACTACAGTGATCATATAAAATGTATATTCTCCCAATCTTTCCCAAAGAACCCTGTGACCATTTATCAAAGTAACTGTACAGCAGGGAAGTGGACTATACACATCTTTCAAGAGCTATGGGACACACAGCCTGAGCTGGCAAAATACCATCAGAGTCCTTTTATTAGATCAGGGGCATATAGGTGCCAGGCAGTCAATAAAGTTCTGGCTCAAGTCCATCTCATAGTGGGCCCAATGGGTCTGTGGACCCATTCCCCACTTATCTCCCTAGTTCCTGAGTGAATATCTGGGATGAGGGTACTTAACTGGCAGACCCTTATAATAGTTTCTTGACCCAAGGAATGAGAGCCATAACGATAGAAAAGGCTTAGTTTAAGCTCCAAAAATGCTCTCTTCACCCCACTGTGCCCCCTTGCCCAAATCAGAGGCAACACCATATCCCAGGTATAATGGCAGTGATCCCCATGACATCTCACTGAGTGGTCCCTGAAAAACAAAACAAAGCAAAACACAGATGGACCATGGAAGATAACAGAGGACTAACATAGACCAAGCAGCAGCTCCAATGGTGACTGCTGTGCTGGATGTGGGATCTCTACTAGAACGAGTCAGCGCAACCTCTGGCACTTGATACGAGACTGGAGATCTGGTTAATGAGTTCTTTCCATCCCCTTCAGAAAAACAAAGCAAAAGAAGTTCAAATTCACCTGGGTCAGATAAGCAGATAACGTACGCTCATAGTTTTGCTACAGACGTAGCTATAAAGCCCTCCTGCTCTGTAACAAAACAGTCCAAAGAAGTCCTTGATCATCTTAACATTTTGCAGAACATCATCCTGGCCTACTACTTTGATAACAAAATGTTAATTGGATCTGTTGAACAGCAACTGACAAATAATCTGGGTGTTCCTTATGACATGCACCAGAGAGAAGGAGGCGAATCCTACAAAGATTCAATGCTAATACAATGGTAAAGTTGCCAGAGGTTCAGTGATCTAAGGAATACTGGGACATCCCACCAAGTCAAGACCCAGTTATTGCATTTTGTACCTTCTACCATGAAGAAAGGAATAGCACGTGGTAGGATTCTCTGGGTTCTGGAACCAGCATGGCCCACACTTGGGAATACTGCTCTGATCCATTTCTGGGGTCACTCTGAAGGCTGCCAGGTTTTTTTTTGTTTTTTTTTTTTTTTGAGTCGGGGTCTCACTCTGTTGCCCAGGCTAGAGTGCAATAGCACACTCACAGCCACCACAGCCTCGATCTGCTGGGCTCAGGTGATTCTTCCACCTCAACCTTCCAAGTAACTGGAACTACAAGCAAGCACCACCATGCCTGGCTACATTTTTTTTGGTTTATTGTAGAGATGAGGTCTCACCAAGTTGCCCAGGCTGGTCTCAAACCCGTGGGCTTAGGCAATCCTCTCATCTCGGCCCCTCCCAAAGTGTTGGAATTATAGGCGTGAGCCACCACGCCCAGCCAAGGCTGCTGGTTTTGAGTGCACAGAGTTCTGTACTTCTCTGTGGTTCAGGCTGAGTGCAGTTAATCTGCCACGTGGGACACATGACCAAAAAGATCCACAGTGCAAGAGATATCTGTGGTAAAGATGTTGACAAGCCCCAACTGCACAGTGGTGGTACAGATACTTCTAGGCTTCAGGAGCAAGGCAGCAGAGAACTGGTTATACATTGAAAAGCAGTTGCTGGCATCCTACTGGGCCCTAGTAGAGACAGAGTTGTCCATCATGAGCCGAATCTTGTCAGAACCACTAAGTCATAAGGTCAGGCAGGCACATCATCAATCCATAATAAAATAAAAATGAAGCTTGGTGCGGTGGCTCATATCTGTAATCCCAGCACTTTGGGAGGTGGAGGCGGAAAGCTCACTTGAGCCCAGGAGTATGAGATCAGCCTGGGCAACAGAGCAAGACCTCATCTCTAAAAAAAAAAAAAAAAAAAAAAAAAAAAAAAAAAAAAAAAAAAGCCAGGTGTGGTGGCACGCACCTATGGTCCCAGTTAGCTTATAGCTCCAGTTACTTGGGAGGCTGAACAGAAGGACTGCTTGAGCCTAGGAGTTGGAGGCTGTGGTGAGCTGTGATCCTGCCACTGCACTCCAGCCTGGGCAATAGAGTGAGACTCTGACTCAATCAATCAATAATGGTACATTCAGGATTTGGACCAAGAGGTCTGATAGGCACAAATTGCACAAATAAGTGGTCTAGACCTCCACGTCATTGTATTCATACATCTCCCTCAGCTCATACCTATGCAAAAGAGAAGGAAAAAAGCCCAGGTATGGTAAATGAATGGGTCAGCTCAATCTGGCACAAGCCCCAAACAGTATACTGCTGTCTACAGCACCATTCGGGGGCTAAAAGACAGTGTTGAGTGGAAATCCTCCCAGTGGGCAGAACAACTTGGTGTGGAGGGAGAAGAGGTTAGAGATAAGAATATATATAGGCTCCTGGGAATGGTGAATGGTTTGGCTGGGGGCTAGGGTTCCAGAAGGAGCAAGTTTGGAAGACCGGAAGCAAGGAGGTCTGGGGAAGAGGCATATGGAGAGATCTATGGGAGCAAGCGCAGGATGTGGCAATGGATCTTTTTTAAAATCTCCCCTTCTCATCAACACTCATCTAGCTATTGCTGCTGTTGGAGGTCTAACTTGTAAGCAATAGAAAGTCATGCTGAGTCTCACACAGTATTAGTATTCCAAGAGAATCTGTTACAGCTGATTATAAGATCTTTTCCACTCTAGAAGGGGCAGTGACTCATCTTTATTGGAACTGACATGTACAATCATATGCCAAATAGTGACATTTCAGTCGAAGATGGACCAAATATATGATAGTGGCCCCATAAGATTATACCATACTTTTACCATACTTTTTCTATGTTTAGAAATACAAATACCATGGTGTTACAATTACAGGTTTGTAGCTTGAAGCAATAGGTTATACCATACAGCCTAGGTGTGTAGTAGGCTATGCCATCTAGGTTTGTGTAAGGACATGTTATGATGCTTCACAATGATGAAATCACCCTGAGGATGTGTTTCTCAGAATGTATCCCCATGGTTAAGCAAAGCAACACTGTATTTCCAGTATGGTTTGCCCTACTTGTCTACCATGCCTTTGTCAATATCATCATCTGAAGGCTTACATGGTATCTTGCATAATACTGTCTCAGAGCGACGGATCCACATGAAGAATAAAGGAGTGTGACAATAGGCACATGGACACAAGTCTTTACGTACTGCAGCATACAGAAACTGCCAACTGATTAAATGTGACAGTAGATGATACTCTGTGCTGTCCTTCAAGATGTGGTATATATGTTGAACCAACAGTCAAACTACACAGTTTGGGGAACCAAGTGGTGTAAGCAGGAGTGGCTCCTCTCACCATCATTTTGTTGCTTGTGACTGACTCTTTCACTTTAGGTTCTTAGGATAATATTCCTGGTCCCCAGACTTTCCACCAAAAGACGCTATAAGAGTTCCATTTAATCCAAAGCTGTGGCTGCTGCCTGCTCATTTGCCTGCTTCAGATCATTAGAACAGCAGGCAAAGACAAGAGTTACCATACTGACAAAGGGTAACTGACCTAGTTATCATGAGGGACTAGAGTTACTGCTGTGTAATGGGGCAGGAAAGATTCATGGGGGGGTGCTTTTTGATGGTGCTTGGGGATAACAATTAATGGGATATTTCATAACTACAGCCTAACAGGGGCAACATGATCACAGGCTCAGACCCCTAAAAAAGAAAGGTCTGGGTCATCCCCCTAGGCAAGCCATGCTGACAACAAAAGTGCTGGTTGAGGGGAGGTTGTAAAAGAAGGAGACAATACATGTTAAGTATGGTTTCAGGACCAATTTGCAACAGTGAGGATATAGCTTGTCCCATTAACCTTTTTGCTGATGTTTTCCCTTTTTAATTCATTGTTTTAAAAATATTGTGACTAGTCACTGCCTTTGAGATAAAGTAAACGGAACACGAGACATAAATTGATTTAAGGCGGAATGGTGGGTGGACTGCAAGAGATGCTGGCAGCTGCTTCAATATATTCCTTTGATTTACCCCTAGAGGTTTTCTTTTCTTTTCTTTTTTAACCGATATATAATTCATATATAAAATTTATCCATTTAAAGTATATAATTCAGTCATTTTAATATAATCACAAAGTTGTACAACCACTGCCACTATCTACTTCTAAAATATTTCATCACTTCAAAAAGAAATCCAAGGCTGGGTGTGATGGCTCATGCCTATAATCCCACACTTTGGGAGGCCGAGGTGAGAGGATTGTCTGAGCCCACGGGTTCAAGACCAGCCCGGGCAACTTGGTGAGACCTCATCTTTACAAGAAATCAGAAATTAGCCGGGCATGGTAGCACCTGTAGTTCCAGCTACTTGGAAGGCTGAGTTGGAAGGATCGCCGGAGCCCAGCAGGTTGAGGCTATGGTGGCCACTGCACTCCAGCCTGGGCGAAGAGTGAGATTCCGACTCAAAAAAAAAAAAAAAGAAAAGCGAAGAAAAGAAAAGAAAAGAAAAGAAAAGAAATCCAGTACCCATTAACAGTCACTGCAAACTGTTCCCATACTTGGCTTCCCAGGTCTCTGCCTGAGGGTATTCTCTGCTTAAGAGGGTAAACTTGGTCCACATGCAGGCAGACTGGACATTGCAGGGAATTCATACCTCAGGATTGACCCTCATCCAGTGAGGGACGCAAAGTAGTGGATAATGATCTCAGCTACTTTGCCCCTCTGTAGAAGAATTCAGAGATGCTTTCCATACAGTGTCTCAGAGGATCTCTAGCAGGATTGAGCTCAAGTTGCCCATAGTTGTGATTCTTTCAATTGTCTCAATTCCTCAGCCTGCCACAGGAGTCCCTGAAATCACTTCCCAAATACACTAGATCCACCCAAATCTGTATCCTAAGGCTTACCTTTGGGAAAACCCATCTAGGACTCTTTTCAAAAAAGTTATCATGAGGTTTCTGTCACGCACCTTGCTGAACTTCTGACAGGCTATGTCTCTCACATGCTTAAAAGACAAATGAGTATTGTCTGTCATGTGTGATTTCCTAGTATGGGGAGACCCATGCTGGCTCCTGATGATTATGTTTCTTTTCCAAGGGCTCATGAAAATCCATTTAAAAGTTGTTAGTTAATTTGATAGCAGGCACATTGCTACTTAAAAAAATTATAAAGAATTTTCAAAGTTCAAATTTGCTTTGTCTAACAGTGTTTTTTAAATCTGTAAAAGTTAAATGATGTAGTATAGAGACAAAAGAGAGGAAGCTATGCTTTATATAACATAAGAGACTACTTTTTGTAGACTCATGTTCTACAAGAGGCCATAATACAGTGGGATGCTCACTGATGGAGGAGCTGATGATGAAGTGTGGAAGATGCCATGGTCTCCTCCAGTGTTCCCTAAACCAGTTGTCATCACTCCACTTGTCTCTTGAGGTTGTTACCTTTCTTTATGTATAACACTTCTTCTCAGGAAATACTGAAATTCTTCTTTCTAAGCAGTGCTGAAAATTGTTTTGTCTACATACTACTGTCAAGATGCTATTGTCTAAATAACAATTTTGTCTAAATATGAAATACTATGTTGCCGAGAAAGCTTTTCTTTCTGAAAGACTTGTGTATATGAGAGAAATCAAAAATTTCTAATGGCGAAGCTTTGGAACATAGGATTTACACATAAGTAGGGAAAAATCAATAATGCCTAATTTTGCAACCCAATTATCTAAAAGCACCAAGCTGTGAAAAAACCAAAAGGAATGTGTTTATAGGTGACAGAATCATCATGTTGATTTATGTCGAAGAATATCATATTTGTTTATCTCAATGTTGGGAACAATTACGTTTTAAGGTTTCAGAACTACTTTTGAATTTATTGAACAACTGCCACAAACTATATACAAATATTTCAGAATTGCCACCAAAGTACAAGTTGAAATTCTACCTAGCAATATAGGTTTCTCACCATACCTTCTTTCCCCACCAGTATCAAACAGAGAAAGGTATAGGGAGAAAATAATTAAATGGTTTCTGGGTCAGGCATGATGGCTCACGCTTATAATCTCAGCACTTTAGGAGGCTGAGATGGGAGGCTTGCTTGAGCCTAGGAGTTTGAGACCAATCTGGACAACATAATGAGACTTTGTCTCTACAAAATATCAAAAAATTAGCCAGGCATGAAAGCACATGTCTATAGTCCCAGCTACTTGGGAGGCTGAGGTGGAAGGATCGCCTGAGCCCAGGAAGTCATGGCTGTGATAAGCCACGAGTGTGCTACTATAAAGGAGGATTCCCCTGAAATACAGAATTTATTAGTTTTTGAACTTGTTGATTTTGATGCCTTCTAGTGCTTCTGCCATTTTTTGTTTCACTTCTTTCAGATCAGCAAAAAATTTCCCTTTGAGGACTTTTTTTTATCCGGGGCATCAAAAAAAAAGTTGCTCGGAGTAAGATCAGGGGCATGGCACTTTTGGGGACAATGCCACTTTTGGTCAAAAATTGCTGAACAGTGTGGTGTGGGCAGGTGCTCTTGTAAATCATGCCATGAAATGGGCAAACGTGCTGAAACAATCTCCCCCCAAAAATTCACTGGAGCCAAACACCATCTCTCACAGCAATGCTAGCTGGTACACTGATGCTGACGTGTTCCTAGAAAAATTACCTAGGGGAGAAGCCTGTATTGTGAGGGGCCTGCTCTCCAAAAGACAATCTGTTTTTTGGGGGATCCTTCCTCATATACTCCATCCTGGGTGACAGTGACACCCCGACTCAAAAAAAAAAAATGTTTCCGAAGGACACACTAGCCATTTAGTCGAGTTCTTTTGAATTACATAGAATATCTTGGTTTACAAATAATGGAATGGATTTTTGGAGAAAGTATCAATTTTAGGCTAAAGAAGTATAGGGTGAAGACTGAAGTCCTCCGTGAAAGCTCTAAAAGGAGACAGAATCTGGTGAGTGACCTAAATGTGGAGCGAGAGATGAGAATAAAATATGCAGTAAATGCTGACTAGTTGCTGGATTTTATTCTTTCCCTTCTGATTCATTCATCTGAAGGCTGCCTTCTGTGTCCTTTTGGAGGAAAATTATATTACCCTTTATCATTTGTTCCTTCAGTATTTGAACATAAAGCCTATAAGCAAAATAATACATTCAAGGCTAATATATATATTTTTTGAGTTGGAGTCTCACTCTGTCGCCCAGACTGGAGTGCAGTGGCCGCTCCCAGCCACCGCAGCCTCGACTTGCTGGGCTCCAGCGATCCTTTCCACTTCAGCCTTCCAAGTAGCTGGAACTACAGGAGTGTGCTACCACGCCTGGCTAATTTTTGATTTATTGTAGAGATGAGGTCTCGCCAAGTTGCCCAGGTGGGTCTCGAATCCGCGAGCTCAGGCAATCCACGAGCTCAGGCAATCCACTCACCTCAGCCTCCCAAAGCATGGGATTACAGGCTGAGCCACCGAGCCTGGCTTCAAGGCTAATATTAAAAGCCTGAATAAAAATAATAACAAGCCTTATGCTCTGATTAGTAAACTCTTCTCTGGGAACAAAATCTTCATTTGTGGAGGTGGAATGATATCTTTTAGCAGAGAGTATTCATTTAGGGTATGACACTTTTACTTTTGCAAGTGGAAAAAATGATAGAATATTAAGGTGTGAAGAGTAAGTGCTTTCTTTCTGAGGATTATTGCTTTATGGACTTAGTTTTATTTATCCTTATAGTGTATCCTTGCACTACACAACTACAGATATAATGCCCAGTTTTTAATGATTTATCTAAAATCACCTGGAAAAAAGCAAGGCTAATGAAAATACGTTGAAAATCTTTTGACTATTCAATTAATTACTGTAGATCTACATAAATAAATTATAATCAAAAGTTCAATTTGAGATTTGGTAACTGATTTTATGTTGCATGTAAGTCTTTAAAAAAGTGTTCTTATTAAGCATGTAATTTAAGAGTATAAAGATTACATTCATTCTGAGTCCAGATACTTTCTAAACTGTAGAAGAACAGGATGGATCTGATTTCTCTATCAGTAATACAGACTTATGAGAAGTCATGCTGCAAAAAGTGTCTGAATCTCCTCCGATAAACAGCATTCAAGGTAGACTGAAGAAGTAAACTGAATCCTTACGTTCACTACTATTAATTTTTCTTACAATTAGTAAAAATGCTACCCATAGTAGACAGTATTCATATTTTCAATGAATCATACATTTTTTAATGATCAAGTAAATAAAGATTTCATTTTTAAAAATAAAAAGATGAATATTTATTTGTAATAATAATCTTTAATAACACTGTTTATTTTTACTCTTGAGTAATACACAAGTATAGACACTACTAACTTCTCTAGCATTTATCAAAAAGATATACTCTATATACTAATGAAAAAGATAAGACTCTTCTTCCCACTTCAAAAATCTCTTTACTGTAAGGAATTCTCACCGCATGTGAACTAAGACTCTCGAGCATTCGGTAGAGAGGTGTGAGGGACGACCAGCCAGAATCACTAGGTTTTCTCTGTTCTCAACTAGAGAGCTGGAAATAGGAACTCTAGTTCCAAATATTAGAACTGAAATCTATATCTTAGAAAAATAAGAAGGGATATGACAAAATGCTTCCAAATGCATGCCCGAGGTGAGAGACAGCTTATACGTTCGTGTTGTGGCAGCTTCCAGATGAAATTTCCAGTTTTCAATCTTCAGGTTCATATCTGGAGATACAAATTAAAAGCATAAGTCAAGATACTTTTTGTTGTTGTTGTCATCAACATTACCAAATGAGTTTTCTTGAAGCATGTCCAGTGACTAAACTAGTAACACTCTATTTTCCACTTAAAATTACTGCTATGGTAGAAGTCAGATACAGCCGGGCTCGGTGGCTCAGCCTGTAATCCCACGCCTTTGGGAGGCTGAGGTGAGTGGATTGCCTGAGTCCACGGGTTCGAGACCCGCCTGGGCAGGTGAGACCTCATCTCTACAATAAATAAAAAAATCAGCTGGGCGTGGTAGCGAGTGCCTGTAATTCCGGCTACTTGGAAGGCTGAGGTGGAAGGATGGCTGGAGCCCAGCAGGCGAGGCTGCAGTGGCCGGGAGCGGCCACTGCACTCCAGTCTGGACGACAGAGTGAGATTCCAACTCAAAAAAAAAAAAAAAAGAAGTCAGATACATACAAAGTATTATGATGATGGTGACTCAGAGGGGACTTCTGCATCAGGTGGGAAGATGAACCACATAACTGCTAAGATGCCAAGTCTCTATCTTTGACATTTAGGCCTGTGGTAGCTTAGTATAATTACCGCAATCAAATTAACAGCAATAGTTGATAAGACTCTGTGAGTAAAGGGTTAACAAACTCCCTTCTCTGAGGACAAATTTGCTCTTGAATTTACTTTCTACCTCTGTTCCCCTAGAACTCTGATAAAGGTAAAATGTCAACTGAGTTTCCAGGCAAAACCTCTGATGTCAAAAATGACCCTGTAGTAGATGATATTTGAACCAGGAGGACTGAATGAACAATAAGTACGTGGTGGGAACCACAGCTTTAGGTTTCCCTCAGTATGGTGAGCTTAGTAACTGGACACGCCCTAACTGGGCATCATGTGACTGTTGCTGATCCTCTGTACAGCATGGACTTCTAAGCCAAGCTGACTATGGCACTCGTCTGCCTGGATCTCATTCTCTCCAGCCTAAACTGTCACTTGAGAGCACAGTGAGACCAGTTCCTGCACGGCTGCGAGAACTGCCTCATGCTGCCCTGCCGGCTTGCTGTGTTTCCTGTGTGATATCCTGCTAAGTGAATCCATCCCTAAGAGGAGTGTGTTGTAGTTGTGTGTGAGTGTAAAAGGTCTAACCAAACCTGAACAGAAGCCCTGGTGGGCCAAGGCTCCTGTTTTCTTCAAACAAAGGCTTCTGGACTACATGACTGAGTAACTACCCACTGGCTTGACCCATCTGGACACAAGCTTAGATTTAACAGAGAACAAACAGCAGCTCAGGAAGATAAATCTGAAAGCAGGATCAGTGTGGCTTACTTTTCCAATCTTTTCCTCAGGTCTTTGATTTGGTCATTCTTCTTGGTAAGAATTTCTTTCATGTTTCGGTAAGCTGCTGTTTGTTGAAATTTCTTTTCTAATTCCTGCTTAGTGAAAAATGTCAGTCCATTACTAAGAAATAGTTAAGGAGAAAATAACAAGTATAATAAAAGTGGGGTTTTTTTGCTCAAATTTTACTTATATTATTTTCTAATTTCCTTCAAAATACATTTACATAAAATTAAGACTATCCAAACTTTAAAAATATATTATTTCAAATGAGAATCCAATAAAACAGTATTTCCCCAAGTACAATGTTAGCAAATAACACAAGCATACTATGCCCTAGATATGAGAAATATATTTGAACTATTAAACTAATTTTCAGGTAAAATAAGCGCAATATTTTTCCAAATCCCAAAGCAGTGTCAGCATTTTAGGAGAAGGGTTTTTAGTTTAATTAAATTTTAGCTCCCATATTCTTAAGAGTCTCTAAATGAAGAATCTAGCTCTCTCCTTATTTCATGTTAATTATGAAGAAGGTATAGAAATCTTTTTAAAGAAGAAAAGTCACCCATCCTTCTGCAGGCTGTAGGAAGGAGCAGAAGAGCAGCAGGAGTTGTGGGTATGATAGGAGCCACCTGTGGCATTTCACCCCACAGAAGGAGAGGAGATTTCCTCTATCACAAAGGAGGAGGAATCTCACTACCCAGAAATGACCAATTTTTAGAACATATATTGGCTAATACCTTGAGAAAAAAAATTATCTGAATTTGCAGTTGTCCAATGTTTATCTTACCACATTTATCCTCTACACTGTATCAGTTCATTGGACATAAACAGACAAATCCCTTAAATGGGTCTTCTGACCTTTTCAGCCAGGCTCAGTTTCTCCTGAACTCTGAGCAGGTCGTGCTTGGTTATTGCTAGATTTTCCTCCAGAGACTTCTGGTTTTCTGTCTTGTCATTAAGTGTCTTCTGAAACTCACTCTTTAAAGCAGCAACTGTGTTTTCCAAGTCACTCAAGTCTTGGGCCTTTATGAAATCCTATGAAAAATAAGTACATGAGCATAATTTCGTGTTGACATTCCAAATGATAACTGTTTTAGAATGTCGATTCAACATTATAGAAGAGAAAAAAATGATGTGTGCTGTGTGTACATGCCAGGCTCCCTTGCCCGCCTGGACAAGTGCCAGCCCTTCAGGGTGACCAGCAGACCCAGTCCATCCTCAGCCCCAGTACATGGGGCCCTGCACACAGCAGACACTTAATAGTCACTGAATTTCAAATACATACATAAAGTACAATTTATGAACTGCTGGCATTCCAGTCTAAGAGGAGCAGGAGAGATTGAGATCCTAAGTTTGACAATATCTTGTGTACCACAATTGAGATGTGAATAGAAAAGCCAAGTTAAAAAAAATCCTGGTAAAGAATTTTGACTTCTTCAAAATGGTATAGATGGAAAAAATAATAAAAGTAATACAAATTATACCAAAAACCTTAATTGATATGTTTTAGCTTCTATAGGAAAATATTATTACAACATAATTAATAATTACTTATTATATGGTTTTCTAAATGTACAGGATTTCAAGTTTTTTACATTAAGGAGGTATATACATTTTTGTATACTTTGACAGCTACAGCATAATACAAGCAGCTGTACCTTCTCTCTGTCTGAATCTTGTTTTTGACTGGATAGGATTAAATATGCATATGAAGAAGTACTTTTAACAAAAGAACCAAATCCCTGCTCATTTTTGAAATCTGGTCTTTTAAAAAAATTTTTTTATTTCATTGCTTATTTCATTGCAACTAATAAAGGCATGTATCTATTTTGCTTTTGTGTCTAAAATCTTAAAGTAAAATTGGAGCAATGACCCAAATGGCTTTTAAACAAATTCATCATTCAAAAATGTTTGTAATTGTTTTACTTTTGAGAAATTATAAAGCTGTTCTGGGCATTCAGCTCTCTTTTTCCATAAATCTATGGTCCTTCGCATATAATAGTTAAAAATCATATATATTTTCCTTTTTTTCATTAGCCATAAAAGAAGTATCTTCCTGTTTAAAAAATATCTACAGATGAAATGATGCAATGTCTGAGATTTGCTTCAGAAAAGCATGGGGAGAGAGGGAAGAAGGAAGTAGAGGAACAGATCACCAGAACAGTGATGCATTGATGACTGGTAATGAGTACATGGGGTTCCTTATACTATTCTCTCTACTTTTGTGTATGTTTGAAATTTTAAAAGAAAAAAGTTTAGCAAAAATCTAGCAAAGTAGATTTGGAATTGTTTGGCATATATTTATAATGACAGCACAATCACTAGAAAAGCCAACGTTGCATGGAGAATTCACCCAGATGGTTCTGCTCACATGAAATTGTATTGCAGCATCCACACTCAATGGAAAGGCCACAGGGGACAGAAGTGTGCACGCAATGATTTCCAGCAGGTGGTGTGACATTCAGTCATCACACTCAGACAAGCCTGAAGAACTACAACACTGAATTTCACTGTGGTTCACAGTGTTGCTAGATACAGACGGAACTGAGGATTTGTAACCAGTATGTTTCCTCCATTTTTGTCACGTTCATCAAAGGCAAACTTAAGTATGTTCAGCATAATCAAACCCAAATACAAATCCAATTAACTTTTCCTTTCTTCGTTTCCTTTTTTCCTCACTATAATTGAATATAACAGGGAAAGGGGAAAAACTTAAAAAAATAGATGTAGGACTATCTTGTTTGCCAGGGAAACCCCAGGACATCTTAGGCCTGTGAACTGTGCATTGCCTCTCTGCCCTGGAGGACGGACAGAGGAAAGGGCACTGGTTCTCACCTGGCCTTTCCTGGGCAAGTATGTACAAGGGAGGACAACGTGGCATTCATCTCAGGGAGTGGCCAGGCTTGGGTATAATGAACAGGAATTAAGACTCAATTTTATAACCCTATTCAGAAAATGTGAAAAAGATAGCATAAACTTTTTTCACCTTTTGATTTCCTTGGTCAAGCTGTAAATCTTGCAATGCTCTTTCAAGTTTTGACTTCTCATCCAATGCATTTGTAGCCTATTATGATGTTTAAACAAAACACATTCAGTATTTAATCTGTAGGTGACTCTTTTCAATACTTTTGTTAAAGAACTTCTCCGTTACCTGTATTTCAACAGTCTTCAACCTTGACTTCAATTTCTCATTCTCTTCTTGAAGTCTTAAAATTTCCTTTGTGGATAAATTCAAGTTTTATTATTTTAGTCAAAATACTTAAATACTTGAAAATTTAAAATTAAGTTTAAGTTACATAATAGCTCAAAAATGCACTACTGGTATTTTGGTAATAACCCAATTGCAGTACCACCTACCAGTCTCAAAACCTGTGAGGCAGCTTTGGTTTTAAGACTTCTAGTTCTTTTTCTCTCAGTTTCTCAGACATGCCTTTTCTCCTTCAGCTCCCTGTTCTCTGCCTTTTCTCAAAGACTCCCTTCTCCACCATCTCTCACGTAGCTGATCCTGCAACTCTTAGGTCTGTTCTCACACACTGCTACATTTATCCTGAAAACACCATCTTCATCATTTCAGTAGCCTGTGCTCAAGCCCTCAACTGGATCTGACTGAGCCGAGGCCAAATGTCTTTGTTCTTATCCAGCTCCTACACAGGAGTCGCCTGTTAGTCCTGTCTTTCTTACTAATCTCTGACACACACATCAGCCTAGTCAGAGAGCACTGTGCTGTTTTACATCGTGCCAGCCTCCTGTTTGCCTCCGACCACTGCCTCTGTTCTTCTGCCCAACATGCCCCCTTCTCTTCCTTCTGACAGTTTAAGCAGGCATCACCACCCAAGAGCCTGCTCTCATCTATTCTCATTCACATGGAGCTGTATTCAGGAGAATACGTTGCAGAAACAGAGATAGGAGATTCTATCTTCCCAATGAAACGATTACATTTTTGAGAACAAGGGAACAAATGTTACACTGCTTTTTTTAAAATTGTTTTTTGAATTAAGAAAGGTAGATTTATTAAAGGGAAGATAACATTGTGAAGGGCACATCGGGCAGGACAGCAGCAAGAGTGTCTGCTGCCTACACTGCTTTTTATCTCTAACAACATCTAGCAAAATGTTGAGAACACAAGAGTCATGAAAAATATTTATTTGTATATAGGTTGAGCATCCCAAATCCAAAAGGCTTCAAAATCTGAAACTCTCTGCGTACTGACATAACACTAAAAGGAGCTGCTCATTGGAGCTTTCTGGGTTTTGGATTTTTGAATCTGGGATGCTCAACTAGGTATGCAGAAAGCAAATATTCCAAAATCCAAAACACTTCTGGCTCCAAGCATTTTGGATAAGGGATATTCAACCTGTGCTGATAAATAATTTTTACTAACGTCTTAAAAAAATCCAAATAACAAACCCCTTCCCTATTATCACAGATTATAAGCTTCACATGTTCATCAATAAACACTGTTCAAAATTTCGCACTATTCATTTTACCATGAAAAGGTGTTATCAAGAGCTGCTTCAGCCGGGCTTGGTGGCTCAGCCTGTAATCCCGTGCCTTTGGGAGGCTGAGGTGAGTGGATTGCCTGAGCCCGTGGGTTCGAGACCCGCCTGGGCAACTTGGTGAGACCTCATCTCTACAATAAATAAAAAAATGAGCCGGGCGTGGTAGTGCACGCCTGTAGTTCCAGCTACTTGGAAGGCTGAGGTGGAAGGATCGCCGGAGCCCAGCAGGTCGAGGCTGCGGTGGCCGGGAGCGGCCACTGCACTCCAGTCTGAGCGACAGAGTGAGACTCCAACTCAAAAAAAAAAAAAAAGCTGCTTCAGGCTCCTAGAGAAGCATGCCCTCTTTTGGCCCACTGGATACCATCAAGTAAAACTACTGTAATGGACTAATTACCCTTAGTGGACCAAAGTCTGAATCAGTCTTCCACCTGTTTCTCTACCATAAAGTTGTTCAGGTAATGAGAGGACAGAATTAAAGGTTTTCCCTTTCTCAAAATGATGACATTACCTTATTTAGGAGTTCTGCTGTTCCACCTTCATTAAGTGGAACAAGTTTTGGCTTTGTGAGATCTATGATGGGCTGAAATAAAATAAAGAAACCAAACTGAAATTACTACAGAATAAAGCACATATAGTCATTGAACACTTGCACTTTCTAAACAGAATACACTGTATGTAATAATATCCACTGGCATGTCAATTCCAGTGTGGGGATTTTTGTTGGTTTCATTCTCTGTTATGTCTATGTTCCAGCAGTGCCTACAATGTGCCTGGCCCACTGTGCCTGATATATGTTAGAGATAAAAATGAAACCCATTTGTCTACATCTTTAAAAGAAAATACAGATGGACAGGAAACAAGGGAAGAAGGGGGGAAAGGAAGGAGCT
The DNA here is from genome assembly GCA_027257055.1 of Cephalopachus bancanus. Lineage (NCBI taxonomy): Eukaryota > Metazoa > Chordata > Mammalia > Primates > Tarsiidae > Cephalopachus > Cephalopachus bancanus. The sequence goes on along the minus strand of JAPVLO010000657.1, from coordinate 304,750 downwards.
CAGAGCTGATCTGATACAGATCCTAACATCTAGGGATTAGGATTTTAACCTTTGGGAGGTGAAACAGAGATTTCTACTTGAACCTTAGACTCTGTGAAAGACTATACTGTTGGTGAAGATTTAGGCAAGTATACTATAGATGAAGAGTAACTTGGCACAAATATTCGGGCAGTTTAGCAATATGTATTAAAAACAAAGGATCCATGCCCTCTGACTCAGAAATTTCTTAACCAGAAATATGTCCCAAAGAATTAGCTGAAAAATGTTTAACATGTATATATACATGGATTTATCTCAGCAATGTTTAACTTTCCAGCAACAGGGAATATTGATGATGTATCTATAATGTGAAATGGAAAATGGTCATTGAGAGTTATGAGAATGATTAGAAGGAGAAGTAGGTAACTACTAGTATTGTTTCCACTTGACAGATGAGTAAAATGAGGCTCAGGTGACCTGCTGAAGGTCACACAAGGTCTGGGGTATGAAAGAGTCAGTATGTATATCCAGCACTGGCTGATCCCAAAGTCTATGCTCTATATCATCTGAGTAAAGAGGTTATACAGTGAGGATGAGACTGGATTGCAGAAACTGTGTTTGTGTGTAGGACATAACAGAAAAAACAACTTTTTATATTTACTTTCAAAACTTTTCTTCATTTGCCTGAAAATCTGAGACAATTTTTGAATTCTACTCTTGAACTGAGTGCTTTTTCTTAAGAGTTCTCACTTTGACCTCTGAAAGCTTTGAATGACTTAAGGGCTTTAAATACTGGCTATGAAGATATGGATTTAGAATGACCAAAAAATTACCTTTTTATTTGAAGATGTAATCTCTGCTTTTTCAAATTCTGCAACTTGTTCTAATAATTCTCTTGAAGATAAAAGCAAATATAAAAACGTATTCATTTAAAATAGATATCTATCACATACAAGAATAAAATCACTGGCATCAGAGAGAACAGAGGAAAATGGCCACAACTCCACCACAGCAAAAATGACATTTAGTTACAAACGGCTAGGATCCAAACCACATGGACTCAAATGTAATTGCCCACAGCACCTAGTATTTTATACCTACCAGGTGTACGATATATATTACTAGAAATAAACCACAATGTTGAAAAAATATGGTGACATTTGTAGTCAACTCTGTACTTCTGAGGCACTATGAGATTAGTCCACAATATCCTCTGAAAAAGACCATTGCATATTCCCAGGAAAGACAGTGTGGGGTGAGCCACCTGGTGATTTGCAATGGTGAATGAAAGCTGATGACACGTGCTTACAGAGAAAATGGCAGTGACTACTCTTCTTGGCTTCTTAAGACGTCAGCTTCTCAGAGTTTTCTCACCAGTCACCTAGTGACAGCTGCAGAAATTAAATGCTTTTCCTTCCCTGCCCATAGGCTGTCCTCAGCACTGTTCACCACTCTGTCTGTGAGCCAATGTGCTGCAACTGTGCTAGGAGGGCAGTTCACAAAGCTTGGCGGTCAGTCCTTTCTGATTTCCGCATTCCCTTTCTTAATGTCATAGATTTTACCATATTTTTAGAATTAATGAGCTCTTTGATATTGATCAGATTAGAAAGTTTTTACTATCTTATAGTTCTTATTTTAAATATAAGTATATATTTTATTTTTTTATTTTGAGTCAGAGTCTCACTCTGTCACCCAGGCTGGTGCAGTGGCATGCTCATGGTCACCACAGCCTCAACCTGCTGGACTCAGGCGATCCTTCTGCCTCAGCCTTCCAAGTAGCTGGAACTATAAGCGTGTGCCACCATAGCTGGCTAATTTTTTGATTTATTGTAGAGACGCGGTCTTACCAAGTTGCCCAGGCTGGTCTCGAATCCCTGAGTTCAGGCAACTCTCTCACTTCTGCCTCCCAAAGTGCTGAGATTACAAGCTTGAGCCACCATGCTTGGCAGTATATAATTTTAAATGCAACTATTTAGAAATAAACTTCCAATGCTATTAGTCTGAATTCATGGTATTTATTATATTTGAATTAATTTTTCCAGTGTTTTATAATCTTTCTTGGTTGACCTGTCTATAGAGACTAATTGTAATACTGATCAAGTTAACAAAGATGCCACAAGGAATAATTAATAACAGCCTGAAAAATCTCAATGACCTTTGTAAAACCTAGGAACAGGAGAAACAGATAACTTTTACATGGGCTTGGAGTGGTACCTAAGAGATCACTCAGTGACTCTATGCTTTGCTGCTACCCTAGTCAAATTTTCTCATACACCAGCTCCAACGCAGCAGCAGCAAGACTTTCACTAGCTTTTAAAATTATGCTTGGGCTGCTACTGTCAGAGTTATAGGTACGAGTTTTATTACCTGTTTTCAAGCTCAGAGATGTCTGTCTGTAGCTTAAGGTACCACTTCTCAGCTTGGGCAAACAGCTGCCGCAGAAGTAACACATTGGTGTAGGCAGTGTTGATGAGCTCAGACTCTACCTCACTGTGAACAACAGCCTGCAAACCATTCAGGACTTCAGACACCTCATCTATGGTAAAGGTTTCCTCTACCAGCCTGAAAAACAACCGTTATCCATAACTTCCGGATAAACAACAAAAACAATTTACAAAATACAACAAAATTAAGAAACTCACGCTCATGTCATCTATGGGATTAAAAGATTATAGTGAAAATCTCTCTGGGAACGAGAGATCTGTGACCATGGGCAAGTTACCTCTACCTTTCAAGAGATTTACTAAAACATGTTTTCACCAATTACACTGATGCTTTCATTTGCTGGGGGTTGAGACCAGATTACCAGATGGTTTTGATGGGTTGAACAGAAAATAGTCTAAGGCTGATGGCCTCTACTGTTGAGTTGCTCCTGGCTTATGGCAGTTGGAGATCACTTGGAAGTCTTTTTCACTTATGTCCGACTTAAAATTCACCTCTTGTTACAAATCAACTGTGGTCCAACCAAAACTATTATGTCTTGCTACAAATCAATTAACAATTTTGGTACTGGTCAGTAAGTTTTTTTATGGTTTCCTACTGTTTTCCTCTCCCCTAATTCTCCAATATGAACCACACGGTGTTTTCTTGCTAATTGCCATACCTTAGGGTCCTACTCTTTTAATTAGTAACTCAAGTAATTAAAGTTCTGGAATCTTTAATACAATGAGCCAATCATTAATCCACAAGCCCTTCATGATTTCCTGACTGCCCTTCTGAAGATCTGTCATCCCATAATTATCATCACGTGTATGTCTGATAATAGATTCATTGCTTCCACTACAATACCACTTCTTGAGTTTCATATATCCACAAGGCTTAGTGTAGCTGCTCTCAGTGAATAACTGATCATGATAATCCCAGAGACAGTTTGTATGGCCTCTGCTATGGCATCCCATACAGAAAGCCTCCACATTGCTATTTGGTTTCCTTGGAGTTCTCGCATACCTGCTCTCCTTGAGGTCTTGGAAGCAAGAATCTACAGTTTTGAGTCTCAAGCCTCTCTTTGAACGAGCAAAACGCATATAATTAATAACTTCATTTTGATGGTGCTCATTTAGGCCCAACTCTGCCTGGAAAAGAAAGAAGTAATTTAATTGTTAGTCTTGAGAACCTGATGGAAGAACCACAATGAAAATATACAAGTTATCCTGTAGTAAAGACTGCTGTTTAGTGAGAGACAAAGTTATGTATTCTTTAAGTCACTTAACCGTACAGAAAAAAAACAGCAACTCTATTACAGCTACTTAATCTTACTCCATCAAATACAGCTTTAAAAAGTTTATTTAGTTTGGAAAGAGCCACTAACTGGTCTTTACTTTAAACCAGATAAGAGCTTGATAGATATTTAAGAGACAAGCAAGGAGGAAGGGCTAACAGCCAAAGAGTAGAGCAGGTCAGCTAAGAGCAAGGCATCAGTAATGTGAGTTGGATTTGTAATTAAATTACTGATGAGCTTTACAAAGCGGTTTGAGTAGCTTATGCCTTTTAGGTCTGGAGGACAGACTGGAGATAGCAAGAGTAGAAGGGGAAAGAGACGGAAACCTTTAAAGTCTCAAATGCAATATGTTATAGCTGCATATGCACCTGAGTTGTGACTAACAAGACAAATTTCCCAGGCAGTAAAAATAACAACTGAACACTTAGAGACAGTATTACTTCCTACAGTCACATCAGTACAGGCAAGTATATCTCACAATTTAGAAATCTCAAAACAATGTCACAATTTGCTAAAATAAACCACAAATACATATTCTCAGTTATTCACTGTCTGTATTATTACATTCACACTCTTTACCTCTCAAAACTTTCCAAACTTTCTCTAATCCTGTTTCCCAGAATTCTACTATATGAATATTCTGCTTTCACCACAATAGTCTGCTCATCAGACCTGAAGCATAACTTAAATCTCCTGCCTTGACTTTTACTCATGCTACCCTGACCCTAAAAGTTTCTCTCCAGTCATCTGAATCCTATCCAGTGGTATGCTGGTAAATGTTTAACAGTTGGCTCTACAGGTAGGGAGGTCCCGATTTGTAGCCCTTGATGATTTCCATGGTGTAAATACTTCCACCATGGCTGATTTCAAGGCTTCAATATAATGTTGCTGAATGCAGAGGTGAGAAGACATATATACAATTGGCTTTCTCCAGGTAGTACACACACGCTCTGCCACATCGCTGTATTCTTACTCACCCTCCAAGGCCTAATCTGTTTTATGCACTCTGTGACACCTCCCAATATATCTTCAGTAACTACAGAGCTATGCCTTCCTCCAAAACTAGCATGCGTCATCTCTGCAACTTCTTGGACATCACCACGGACTGATTACTACCTTACACTATTAGTCATTTTCCCCCCAGATGTTGCTCTTTTAACTAGATTGCAAACTCTGTGAAGGAATGAATCATTTCTTTCTTTTTTTTCTCTTTTTAAAATTTTAATCAATTTTTAAAAATGATATTGTGGGGTATAGTTAAGGGTTAGGTATACAAATATGCTCCGTTCAGGCACCCTTGTTGATAAGAGGTGTCTCCCCGTCCCCAGACAGATATTTACCACCGTTAATCCCATCTCCCTTCCCCTCCCACCCCCATAGTTTCCCACCACTGTCAGTAATTTTCTTATAGTATTACATTGGATGTTCAAGGTCCACTATATGAGAGAGAACAGAAATGAATCATTTCTTATACCACACAACACTTAGCATAGTGCCTTGTGCAGAGCAGGAGCCCGATTCCTATCTGTTAATTCCTTTCTCTTTTGTTAAGGAGAGATAAGACTGTTCTAGGACCAAGAAGGAAAAAGTACTCAAACTGAGGAGGATAAAGGACAGAAAAGTTCCTTTAAAATGGATAGCAGTAAAGAAAGAGGGCAGAAATGGATAGCTGAGTTCAACAGGGAAAAGAACCTAGGAAATGGCTATCCACAAACCTTTGCTTCCGTTGTATACTACGTGTATATAGGTCATTAGAAAGGAGATGAAATAGGTTGATGTGTGTATAAGTAGACAAAGAACTGAATTCAAAACCTGGTTTACCAGGTTTAAGTCTAGCTATGAAACTATCCACCTGTGTGACTGTTACCAAATCACCTAAACTTCACTGGCATTAGTTTGCCATCTGCTAAATGAGAGGTAGATATGATGATCAGCTCTAAAATGTTTAGAAACAATGAGAATTATTCAAATGGGGAAGTCAGAATTTGTTTGAATTTTGTTGCAGAAATATTCCATTAAAATTTAGAAAACAGCTGAAAGTATATGCCAAGAAATTCCACCAGAGCACTGCCAAGCTAGTGTCTTGAAATTGTACCACAAAGTGTGTGTGGAGGAGGAGGTAGAAGAGGAAAGGGTAAAGTACCATAAATGGTTCCCTATTCCTGACCATGCCAACAAGCCCATATATGATTTACTGAGAGAAGTACAGGGAAGAAACTGTAATGATAAAATGAGTGCTCTCTAATAAAAGCTATCATATATTGAGTACTTAATGTTTTAGCAGGTACTGTGCTATTTATTTTATATGCATTATCTCATTTATCATTTTAACAACTCTAGTGTAGTTGTCTGCAATTTACTAATAAAGAACCTAAGCCTGACTCCATAGCTTCAGTTGCTGACAAAAATTTGATAAATTGATTCAAAGTAATGACAGAAGATAGAACAGGAACAAGTATCAATTTTTGTACTGTTTTTTCAACTGATTCTTGCGATATTTTAGAGAAATCAAGAGAATGAATGGGGCAGGCTCTAAACTCAAAAAGGGTAGGGAACGGTCTGTTATGTTCACAGTTGTATTCTCAGCTCCCAGATGATACTGCAACACAGTTTGGGCTAAATAGGAATTCTGGTTGCTGAGGTACTTCAGTAGCGTTTTTAAGTGGCGTTCTCAATCCTGGTTTCATCCCTTTTTCTGATCACCTAAGTACTGTGCATTATTCTAAGCATGATTGGTATTTAAGTTGGCATCTATATCCGCTGGAGGAATTAGTGGTCTTCTTTAAGCAGGCTAAAACAAAGGAAATGTCACTCAAATTTCCTCAGTTGTAAAATGGGGTGCTTGGATTCTCAATGTCCTTTCCATATTAGAAAGTTGGATTCAATCAACTTCACACAGAAAGCAGGGTTTGTTCTCCTTTCTCAGCTGGTTAGCACGTAATTTTTTACGTAGCCAAAGAGGTGCGCGCGCGCGCGAGTTCGTGCGTGTACGTGTGAAAAACTCAGAGCTTCTTGAAATAGAGAGAGAACCTTGCCTGAGCCTTGGCCGGCAGCGGTTCCCTCTGGCTCTCTTCACCCGCCACCTGCGAGTTGTGACTTGGCTCGGCCATCCCAAGGCAGGAACAAGAAACGAAGGGACGCGGCTGAGCGCGGCGGCCAGAAGAAGGTTTCACCGAGGATTATCCCGGAGGGGCTTGGGCCGAAGTTAATCGAACCTCCCGCGCCCGGCGCAGCCTCCTTCCTCAGAGAGGCTGAGGAGCGCGACTCAACCCACACGCCATCAATCCGGGCCCACCCGCTCCGCGTCTGCAGCCCTGGCCGTTGCTCTCTCCTGGGCGCGGTGCGGCGCTAGCGGACCGGTTACTCACCATGGCGGCAGGCGGCAGGCAGCAGACAGGAGTCGGTAGTCCAAAGGAGCGAGAGAGGTCAGGCAAAGACTCGCCAAGCCTGGAATCACCGAGGGCGGTTGGACCGCAGAAGATGCGGAGGGAGCGTAGGTTGTTTAGAAGCCTCTGGTTGCTAATGGGAACGGAGGCACGTGGTCTGCAGTTATGCACTTTCATTGGCTCTCAGGATCACACGACAGGAAGTACCATATGACCTGTCGGTCGCCGCGTGCGCATTGGTTTCTAAAGCCGGAAGTCCCACCTTTTTGTGTCACGTTAGCTTTGGGAGCCAACTGCCGTTGCCAATGGTAACGGGAGTGTGGGGGAGAGTTGCCTAGGACCGCCAACGCGCTTGCGCGCGACGGGACTTTCGTGTCTGGATGGTTGGGAGGGTCATGTCCCGCCCTTTCCTGCGGTTTAGGAACCTTCATGGGAGGTGGCCCTGAGGGCCAGTTTCACATCTTTCAAAAGTCTCCTGGCGCGTCGGGCGGGCGCGCCCCAAATCTATTTTTTTCTTCAGGGGTCCTACGTGAGCGTCAACGTGGCTGAGACAGGCCAATGACACCAGTGCTTCCAGATTTTTAGATGGCACTCCCAACGACCCCTGCCTCTCCCTACTCTTCCCATTATTATTACTATTATTATTTTTCTCGTATTTTCCTGGTAAAAGTCTCTAGCACCTTTTTCCATTTAAAAAATCCAAAAAGCATTGGCTTTTTCAAGGAGCAGTGAATTTAAAAAATTTCGTTATTCTGAGAACAAATTCCCCGGAAATCCTGATTTATGAAGTCCAGCTTGGGTCCTTGGAATTTGCACTTTTTAAACGACGTTTCAGGAATGAGCACGGACAACTATTAAGAAACACTGTCCTAGTAAGGACAAAAGTGTAGAGCGAGATAGATCGTTGCAGATACCAGTGGCTCAGAGTCCTTCTCATATGACCTGGAGCGGATGTGCAGGCAGTTGACCACAGAAGGATTTGCAAGCCTGGGAGCAGTAAACAGGGCTCTCCTGTGTTTGACCTGGAGCACTCCAAAGCATAGAAGAATGGTCTGGAGGCTCTGACTTGGCTATGGTCAGGCTCCCTACTCTTGGCCCCTGCAATGTCACCTGGGCACAATCTCTCTCTTCTTACAAGGTCCATAACGGGCAGATTCTGTCAACCCTGCATAACGATCCCCTCCAAGCTCAGTTGAATTTTCGCTTTACCATACCACTTCTCACATTTCTGTTCAATGAGTGTCGAAATTGATAACAATGGTTACCATTATTTGGCGCCTGCTATGGCATTAAATAGTAAATTCCACACCAGTAGTAAATCCTTTGAATATTTGGTTCTTTCTTACTTCAGTAGACATTCATTGTGTTCTCATAGTGAGAAGGCCACTTCACTAAGTGTTAGGGGTGCAAGATAAATAAGGAATTTGACTAAAACCTTTTTTTTGTAGTTAAGTAAATAAAGTTTTTCATCAGTTTGCATTGCTGAAAAAACTTTTCTCACAGGTAAACTCCTGTGCTTGCTATGTGTTATTAATTCAGGGGAACCAAAGGAGTGGGTGTGTAATGCAAATGTTACATTTATGAAGATGTTTGTGGCTTGGGGATTTTTAAAGTCCTTCTGCAAAACTGCATCGGCTAGTTATTTTAATTTTAAATTCTATTTTAATCTGGACTCTCCCATACCAAGGAGGTTATACTATCACTGTTAGCTAATCTACTCAACATAGTTGAATGGTGTTACAAAAGTTGTCTAATTGTGTCAGCAAATATCAACATGTATACTTGGTCTGAAATTGATGAATTTGGCTCATGAAAAGGCTGAACTTGTACTTGAAGTTGTTTATTAGCTTTGGTCAATCAAAGCAAACAATTAGAGCTGTGAGGGAGAACAACCCCACCCTACTTTACTAGTGAGCTTCTTAGGCTCCTTGCATTAAAACGTTGTAACAATTTAAAGAATATATGTGTGTGTTTATTTGTGTAAATTTGGAAGGAGGTCAGAGACAAGGATATTTTGTACCTTTTTAGCATAGTTCAACATAAAAAACAATATCCTTTTTTCTTTCATATTATTATGAATATTAGGAGTTTGTAAGTCACCAGTCATAATACTAAGACCACCTATTTCAGGGAGTTTGCAACTTAGACTTGGCAAAACGAGGTCAAGGTTTTGGTCATGGGAAAAGTAGTGATGGTCTTCTTAGGGATGTTAACAGCTTTCACTCATTCTACCATTATTTACAGAGCCCCTAATGTATGCAAGGTTCTGTGGCCATGATAGTGAATTTGAGGGAAAATCTAAGAGAAGAAGTGAAGGAACTCAGAAAATCCCAGCTGCCCCTACTCTATACAATTTTTTGGGTTGGGTGCAGGGACTAAGGTGTGGCCTAAGTAGACAGAGGATATAAAGAAAATTATAAAGTAAAAAAATACAAGTAATACAAGAAAATGCAAGAATCTTGAGGGTTATATGGGAAAGAGGAAAGTTGGAGAAACACTGAACTGGTGGAAGGTGGAAAGTGGCTAGGAGTAGATAATTTTGAGAGATGATTTTGAAGAAGGCATAATCTTTGAAGTATACCTCTCTACATGTAATTCTACCAGGGTCCTTTCCAACTTCCCCATCTTGCTTCTGAGAAAGAGCCAAGTCGTTAGAGAACAGCCAGATTAAAAGGCCTCTTTATAGGAGATATGGCATTTGAGTAGGTCTCCAACAAGCTAGAGGCTATTTTCAGTTGCTTTCAAAACTTCCTAGTGAGTATTGGAGGGTGCTGACAAATTAGATTAGTGGAATCACTATCACATGCAAGGAGGTCGGGCAAGGAAGTGGTTTACCATAAGATACAACTACCTTTAGATTGTGTGGATGATGGCAATTACTTTGCCCAAATTATATATCAGTTCCACTGATTAATCTCAATGCATTGACAACACCCCAAAGGAAACAAACATCACAACTATCAAAAAGTTAAGAATTGGTTATGGGGAATACCTTCTTGTGAAGTACAAGAACAATTTATTGTGAAGATATTATGCCCAAATCCTTATTCCATACTCCCATATGCATATACATTTGAGTTAAACCCACAAGCTCAGTTCTTCTATTCAGTAGCTGTTTGTGGAAAGCTGGATACATGACATATGCTATGGAGAAGGGAACAAGATGGGATCAATCCCTTTCAAAAATGGCCTTATAATCAAGTCAAGGGAAAATGCAAGCTTGTAAAGCAATCTCAAAGCAGTTAGTAAGTAGTCAGGAAAAGTAGTAAGTCGTCAGAGTAATTAAGTAGTAGGTAGTCAGAGAAGAAAGTTGTCAATCTTCCAGAAGGCAGCAGAAGGCCTTAAAAGATGCATGGAAGAGTAGTGGGTGAGCATAATGATTGTGGAGGAGAGAGGGTTATTCTGAACAAGAAGCCAGAATTTTCATCAGATGCTGCAGTATGTCCAGAAATGTACATTTAGCTGTATTCTTATTTCAAGGGGCAAACTACCAAAAAAAGATATGCTGGTATCCTGTACAGTGATTGAGCATCTTTAAGAGTGTCTTATTCATAAATATGGGCCTTCCTAAATCTGTGATCTTCCCTAAATGTTTACCTAGACTCTGGCAATGTAAGGCTGTCACCAACTGTATCTTATCTGATAAAATGGAAGCAAAGACTTAAATGTGTTCAGGAAGTTTTACCTGTGGGGCAAAGGTGGGACTGTGTTGACCTTTGGAAGATCTGAATAGTCTAGTGTAGGCTGTGTTCATGACTGGAAGTCTCAATGGGGTGAGTAAATAATGCCTGATAAATACAGGTGAAGGTGAAAGGAAATGCCATTCTTATTCAGTTTCTGTAAGTTTTCTTCTCCACTACTACATTTCAAGCTCCTTGAAGGAAGAAATCTTTATTATATAACCAATTGGGGCTTCCCATCAAGGGCTGGGCCATAATAAGCTCTGAGCAATGTTTGCAGAGTTGAACTGAAGATAAACAGGACTATCCCAACAAACTTTTGTGAGTTCCTGCTGGATTTCAGACACAGTGTTTGTGGGATGCTTTTGGCCCTGGGAATGCCTTCTTATAGAAACCATATCATGATAGCAAACATACTCAGTTGTCCCTGCTTCCCATGTTAGGTGTAATTTTGAGATGGTTTATACAACTTTTATGTGTGTTTGAGGATAAATTATTTCTTGTGATTTAACCCTAATGTTTTTATGTAACTACAAATTGAATTCTATTTGACCAGTTGACTTAATGCTACATTTTGAAGACACAAAACAATGACTAACTTATATTTTGTGATTTCTTTTTATATTTTGAGCCCGATGTATTTGCAGCTGACCTTTGAACAACAGCGATTGGCACCTCAGCCCCTACACAGTTGAAAATCTGCATATAACTTTTGACTTCCCCAAAACTTTGACTACTGTTGACCAGAAGTCTTACTGAGAAACAGTCAATTAGTACATATTTTGTAATTTGTATTATATACTGTATTCTTATGATAAAGTAAGCTAAAGAAAAGAAAATGTTATTAAGAAAATCATAAAGAAAAATGAAAGTACTATTCATTAAGTGGAGGTAGATCGTCATAAAGTTCTTTTTTTTTTTTTTTTTTTTTTAGTTGGAGTCTCACTCTCTCGCCCAGACTGGAGTGCAGTGGCCGCTTTCGGCCACCGCAGCCTTGCCTGCTGGGCTCTGGCGATCGTTCTGCCTCAGCCTTTCGAGTAGTGGGAATTACAGGCATGCGCTACCACGCCTGGCTAATTTTTTGATTTTATTGTAGAGATGAAGTCTTGCCTGCCCAGGCGGGTCTCGTACCCGCGGGCTCAGGCAATCCACTCACCTCAGCCTCCCAAAGGCGCGGGGTTACAGGCTGAGCCACTGAGCCCAGCTCATCATAAAGGTCTTAATCCTCATCGTCTTCATGTTTAGTAGGCTGAAGAGGGGTTGGTCTTGCTGTCTCAGGGGTGGTAGGGGTAAGAAAGGAGGAGGAGGAAGGGGAGGAAGGAGAGGCAGGCACACCTGGTGTGACTCTATAGAAGCATCGTAATTTCTGGTGTTTTGTTTTGTTTTTGTTTTTTCATTTCTCTAAAAATGTTTCTGTATGATACTAGTTCTTCCATTGCTTTAGTTTCAGTGCCCATATCACAGAAGGGTCTATATAATAAAATAAGTCAAAAGCAGTCTTGAATAATTGGAACCCTTCTGCCAGATTGTCTAATGCCAATTTGTTTTCCGGCACTGCTTCTTCTGCGTCGTCTTCCTCATCATCTGGCACTCATCTGGAAACACGTATCTCCATCAAGTAGTCTTCTGTTAATTCTTCTCCTGTGGTGTCTATTAGCTCTTTGTTTTATCCAAAATCCATATCTTGAAACCCGTCACACCGCATCTTTTCTGCCTTCTACAATCTCTTTTATGATTTCCTTGATTGGCTCTGTCATGCAGCCTGTGAAGTCATGCACAACATCTGGGCATAGTTTTCTTCAGCAGGCATCTAGTGTTTCAGGCTCCACCTTCCTTTTGCTTTAAGTTTTTATATTTGATTCTTTTTCCAAAATTATATTAGAGTCTATAGATTCTGCATCCACAGGAAAGCTGCATTTTCACTACTACATAAAAAGGTATTTCACAAAGAAATGCAAGGTTTTTGCTCTTTCTGGAGTAGCCACAGCAATGGCTTCACAAAATCGTCTTTTCATTTTTTACAATGGTCCTTATGCTGTATTCATTTATCTTGAGACAGCAGGCACCTGCAGCTGCAGACGTCCAGCTACAGTTTATCAGACAATTCAGCTTTTTCTTGTACTGTCATGACTTTTCTCTGCTTCTTGGGAGAACTTCCATTATCATTGGTGGTATTTCGTATGGGTCCTATGTTGTTATTCAGGGTTTATAGTATTGCACTAAACATGATGAAAACTACACAATCCTAAAATATCACTTTTTACTGCGATACGCAATTTACTAGAGAGACAGACTGCTCACACAGAGATGATTATCATCTCATGGTGTTTTAAGTGGAATCTCACAGCACTTGAGCACACCATAGTAAAAACAGGAGGTGGCTACAAAATTATTGCAGCAGTACAGTATGTATCAGGGTTAATTTTATGCAGTTATGATTTAATACTGCATCTTTCCAGTGGTTTACATCTCTCTTGAATGGTGCCATATATGGTCTATAAGTGTTCATGTGCATGAGTTTTGGTAAATGTTACCTTTTTATAATAGATTGTATATATTTTATTGTAGCAACTAATATACTAACATCTACATCTATATATATTTTTAGTTGGAGTCTCACTCTGTCACCCAGTCTGGAGTGCAGTGGCACACTCACGGCCACTGCAGCCTCGACCTGCTGGATTCAGGTAATCCTTCCACCTCAGCTTTCCAAGTAGCTGGAACTACAGGCATGTGCTACCATGCCCAGTTAATTTTTTAAATTTATTATAGAAATGAAGCCAGGCTTGGTGACTCAGTCTGTAATCTCCTGCTTTGGGAGGCCAAGGTGAGTGAATTGTCTGAGCCCACGGGTTCAAGACCCACCTGGGCAACTTGGTGAGACCTCATCCTCTATAATAAATCAAAAAAATTAGTTGGGCATGGTAGCGCATGCCTGTAGTTCCAGCTACTTGGAAGGCTGAGGTGGAAGGATCGCCGGAGCCCAGTAGGTCAAGGCTGCGGTGGCAGGGAGTGGCCACTGCACTCCAGTCTGGTCGACAGAGTGAGACTCCAACTCAAAAAAAAAGAAATGAGCTCTTGCCAAGTTGTCCAGCTGGTTTTAAACCCATGGACTCAGGCAATTCTCTCACCTTGGCTTCCCAAAGTGCTGGGATTATAGGCATGAGCCACCATGCCTAGCTCTACATGTATTTTATGCATTCATGGCATAACTAACTTTTTCAAATTTTTTTGATATTTCTAGGTTATGTGGCTTGTCTGTGAATTTTTTCCAAATTGTTGCAAATCTCAAAATATTTTCTTATATATTTATTTATTTTTAAATCTGTGTATAAACGGACCCATGAAGTTCACATCCATGTTGTTCAAGTATCAAGTATCTATTTCAGATCTCAAACATTTTTATAGAGCTTAGGCCCTTTGTCTAAAGATGTTAGGAGAACAAAGATGATTGAAACAAGGTCCCTGCTCTCGAGGATCTGAACTGTCTAGTAAGAGAGTCAGGCCCATTAGAAGATCATGTCAATATAATGTGCTCACCTTTTGGGAAACCAGACAAGGGGCACATAGGGCTTCAGAGAGAGCTTTGAGCAAGATCTCTGAATTGAATTTTCAGGGATCTCCAAGAGTTATCCTGAGAAAGCAAGACAGAAAAGACAGAGGGAATATAACAAACTGAGGCATTGATACCTGAAACAGTCTAGAAACCCTAAAAGATGAAATGTTAGGTCATCTACTTGTATAAGTTAATGTTACCAAAAATGTCTTTGCTTTGCTAAAAATATTGGTGAATAAGTAATGAGCAGAAAAACAAACAACCTTGACAGGGAAAAATAACCAAACACACTAAAAGCCAAGGTGATATAAAGAAAAGTTATATATCTGGTTTACTGCTACCACTGAGGCTAAAACACTAATCTAAAGCACTAGTGTCAAACTAAGGGGAGAATGTCTTTCTAGGAGTGGAGGGAGCTTATCTGACCTCCACCTGGTCAGCCTGTCACCACACCTGACTGATTTTTTTGATGTTTCTGTAGAGACGAAATCTTGCTACATTTTCCAGGCTTGTGTTGAACTCTTGGGTTCAAGCAGTCCTTCTGCCTTAGCCTCCCAAAGTGCTGGGATTACAGGCATGAGCCACTGTGTGTGGCAGCCGCAACAAGTTTCCATTTCTTATCAGATGACTCTGTCATAACAGCTTGATTAATTTCAACCTTAAGTGTTTCCAGTCATCCATTATTTTTTGGTTCTTGCTTCACAACTAGAAAACTCATGTAACTTACTGCATTGACATCATAAAAACGTCTTGGCATTTCCCCTCTCCAGTTTGCTCTGGGCTTTACAGCTGCTTAGACATTGTGAGTCAGCTCCTATTCCACTCTACTGTCTCCTAAAGTGTTCCCAGTCCTCTAGCATTCAGTCCCTTTCCTCCTCTTCAATCCCAACGTATGATACTCCTTCTAATTTTCTAGAAGGGTAAACTTCCTTGGTGTCCCCGAAACTCTGCTCAAAATACGTGCCTTTATAAGTGAGGAAATATTTAAAGATTATTGGCTTGGTGTGGTGGCTCACACCTGTAATCCCAGCACTTTTGGAGGCTGAGGTGGAAGGACTGCTTGAGCCTAGAGGTTCGAGATAGCCTGGGCAACATAGCGAGACCTTGTCTCTACAGAAAATTAGAAAAAAATTAGCCAGTCATGGTGGTGCATGCCTGTAGTCCCAGGTATTTGGGAGACTGAGGCAGAAGGATTGCCTGAGCCCAGGAGGTTGAAGCTGCAGTGAGTTGTGGTTGTGCAACTGTACTCTAACTTGAGCGACAGAGGAAACCCCAATTCAGAAAATAAAAAATAAAGGTTATTAATATTCAGTATTGCGTAGAGCACGAAGAAGAAGGCACTTTTAAATACTGGATGAAGCAGTGTGACTTTTTTTGGAGGACAATCTGGAAATTGCTATCAAAACTGAAAATGCACACACCCTTTGACCCAGCAATTTGCCTGCACGTCTAAGAATTTATTTAAGCAAAAAAAACCCCAAAACAAAAAAACCACAAAGATGTGTATACATAGATGTTTACTGCAGCTTTCTTGATGTGGTAAAATCTTGAGATAGTTTAAATGTTCCTCTAATAGAGGCATGGCTAAATAAATTATGGAGCAATAAAAGTAATTTTCTGCAGCTGTCGAACTAGAAGAATCCATGTGTACTGACTTGAAAAGACATCTGTAATGTATAATGAAATGAAAAAATGAAGTTGAAGAATAGTAGTCATAGTGAGATCTAGCTTTTTAAAATGCACATACGATCAAAGTTGGAAAGATAATGCCATCAATTCCTCACCCCCAAATCAGGTAAATAGTAACATATATGCAATTTGGATTTCTTTATGAATCAGACGTTACTTTTATAACTTAATAATAAAAAGAGCCGGGTGCAGTGGCTCAAGCCTGTAATCCTAGCACTTTGGGAGCCCGAGGCGAGAGGATTGCCTGAGTACAGGGGATAGAGACCAGCCTGGCAACTTGGTGAGACCTCGTCTCTACAATGTACCAAAAATAGCCAGGCGTGGTAGTGCTTGTAGTTCCGGCTACTTGGAAGGCTGATGTGGAAGGATCACCTGAGCCCAGTGGGTCGACGCTGGGGTGGCTGTGAGAGACCCACTGCACTCCAGCCTGGGTGACAGAGTGAGACTCTGACTCAAAAAAAAAAAAAGAAAGAAAAGAAAAAGAAAACAAAAGACAATAGAAAGACACCATTATATTTACTATTATTTTATGTGCTTACCACAATCAAGGTACTTTCCAAGAGCTTTGATTAATTTCTATTCTCTTTAAATCAGAAATTAGGCAGAAATTAATATATCCAGAGGAACTCAAATCACTCTATGAAAAAGATGCCTGCACACACGTGTTTATTGCAGCATTATTCACAACAGCAAAAACATGGAACCAACCATGCTGCTCATCAAAAGAGGACTGGATTTAAAAAAAGGTACATATACACGATGGAATATTAGGCAGCCATAAAGAAAGACAAAATTATGAACCTTGCAGCAACTTGGATGGACTTAGAGTCTATAATACTTAGTGATCTATCACAGAAACAAAGAACTGGATACCACATGACCCCCCTCATAAGCGAACCTTGAACAATTATCATAATACTGTAAGAAAGGGATCGGCAGTAGTGGGAAACTGCCAGGGAGTGGGGAGGCAGGATTGGCAGCAGTGGGAAACTGCTGGGGGGGAGAGGCACACCTCATCCACAAGGGTACTTGCATAATGAACATTTGTATACCTAACTCTGAATTGTACCCCACATCTTTAAAATAAAAAGTAATTTAAAAAAAAGAAATTTCAGGCCACACCAAGAGACCTCAATGGAAACCACTCACAGAAACATGCCCTTTCCTCTTCACTCCAAGCACTGTCACCAACGTTTAGATATTTTCACTTTGTTTGCAGCCCACTATTTTTAGCCTTCTCTTCCTTTTTTGTCCAGATGGCTGAGCAGACCCAACCAGGCCTTCCACAGTGGAGGTGGGTCAGGTGGAACAGACAGACGGGTTCTACTTGAGGTTGAGTAATTGTTTCATAACCCCACTCATGACCTCTCTTTGAGCAGGAATGGCCCTGGTGAGATCCTGTCAAAATTTCTTCATCTGATTTGAATTAGGTTCACCGGGCAGGTCTCTTCAGATGTTTAACAGAAAAATTAAATAGAAAGTTGCCTTTTTTTTTTGAGGGATGCAAATATGCATCATACAGAAACATTATAAACACTAGGCTAATTTTTTGCTACAGTACGGGAAAATCTTTTTTTAAAATTTTTTTAAATGTTATTTATATCAATATTTTTTATTTTGATATTGTGGGGTACAATTTAGGGTTAGGTATACAAATATGCTTCGTTCAGGCACCCTTGTTGATAAGGGGTGTCTCCCCATCTCCAGACAGATACTGACTACCGTTAATTCCACCTCTTTTCCCCTCCCCCCCATAGTTTCCCACCACTGTCAGTCTTTTTTTTTTTATATAGTATTACGGTGGATGTTCAAGGTCCGCTATATGATTGAGAACATGTGATACTCAGATCTTTGTTTCTGTGAGAGGTCACTCAGTATTATTGACTCCAGTTCTATCCAGGTTGCTGCAGAGTTCATGATTTTGTTCTTTTTTATTGCTGTGTAGTATTCCATCGTGTATATGTGCCACATTTTTTTAATGCAGTCCTCTTTTGATGGACAGTATGGTTGATTCCAGGTTCTTGCTATTGTGAACAATGCTGCGATAAACATACGTGTGCAGGTATCTTTTTGGTAGAGTGATTTGAGTTCTTCAGGGTATATTCAAGTAGGGGGATTGCAGGGTCATATGGGAGGTTGATATTTAGAGCTTTTAGGAATCGCCACACTGTTTTCCACAGAGGTTGCACCAGTTTGCACTCCCACCAACAGTGTAGGAGTGTTCCCTTTTCACCACACCCTCTCTAGCAACTGTTATTTTTTGAGTTATTGATAATTGCCATTCTGACTGGAGTTAGGTGGTATCTCAGTGCGGTTTTGATTTTCATCTCCTTGATGATTAGCGAGGTTGAACATTTCTTCATGTGTCTGTTGGCTGCTCGGATGTCTTCCTTTGAGAAGTGTCTCTTCATATCTTTTGTCCACTTTAAAATGGGGTTGTTTGTTTTTTTTCTTTTCAGCACATTTGAGTTCCTTGTAGATCCAAGATGTTAAGCCTTTGTCAGACCCGGAGTTGGCAAATACTTTTTCCCAGTCTGTATGCTGTCTCCCTGCTCTCTTGATGGTTTCCTTGGCTTTGCAGAAGCTTGTCAGTTTAATGAGGTCCCACTTGTCTATCTTATCTCTTATGGCCTGTGGGTTTTGGGTTTTGTTCAGGAATTGGATGCCAGTTCCAATTTCCATAAGGGTATGTCCTGCATTTTCTAAGGTTCTTGTGGTTTGAGGTTTTGCATTTAGGTCTCTGATCCATTTAGAGTTAATTTTTGTGTATGGGGACAGATAGGGGTCTTGTTTGAGTCTTTTGCATGTGGTCAGTCAGTTTTCCCAGCACCATTTACTGAATAAGTTCTCCTCTCCCCAGTGGTAGGTGGTGGAGGCTTTGTCGGAAAAAAAAAATGCATATAAATTTTGGTGTGACTTACTGTCAATCATGGTTGATTTTTTTTACTCTTTTCACAAATACAGCAGGCAAAATTATTAAATATATAGTAGGTATCATGGGGCTACACAGAGAATCTAAGCTCTCATCTTGTCATCTGGAACATGCCTCCTTCCCTTGCCCTAATAATTCTCTAGAAGAACACTTGTCGAAGGTTAACTAGATCCAGTTCTCATCGAACCCCTTGTACCTCTGCTGGGACCCAACTCAATCAATTATCCTTTAAGATTTTTTTTTTTAAGTTGGAATCTCACTCTGTCACCTAGGCTGGAGTGCAGTGGCATACTCACAGCCACCCCAATGTCGACCTGCTGGGCTCCAGAGATCCTTCTGCTTCTGCCTTCCAAGTAGCTGGAACTACAGGCGCGTGCTACCACACCCAGCTAATTTTTGATTTATTGTAGAGAAGATGTCTCGTCAAGTTGCCCTGGCTGATCTAGAAACCGTGGGCTCAAGCAATCCACTCGCATCGGCCTCCTGAAGTGCTGGGATTACAGGTTGAGCCACCGAGCCTGGCCTCCTTTAAGATTTTTTTGAGGGGAGGGTCCTATATCTTCATTCTCTTCCTTTCTCTTTGATCCTTCCTCAGTTTAAAGTCATGCTCGGCTTTGGGAGTTGAATCTCCAGCTGTGCACCCAAAGATGGAACTGGGGCCCAGCATCCCCCTCCTCACCTTGGGCCGGGCCCTGCTCCCACCCTACAACTCTTGGTTGATATGGGCTCAGCCAAGCGCACGCCAGTTACTCCAGCTCAGCCTCCACCACACCTTAAGCATCTGGCTAGAGTGGCGGACCCTGGTTCACCTAGTGCTGGCATCCTGTGCACTCCCCTCCAGGTGGAGAGCTCTCCATGGCCAAGCCTATCAGCAGGGGCACAGCTGGAGTGTTCTAAACATGTCCAGGATTCAGATCCTGGCTCTCCTGCCCTTGGTATTGCATGGACACCTATGAAGACCGGTGGCGGAGACTCTCCAAGCCCATTTGGTGAAACAGCTGAGTGAAGTACTTGAGACTGAAGCCTCCGCAATTACTTTCCCCCCAGAACCTGTTCTGCCCCTGGAGGCACCTTCATCTTCAGAATTGGACTTGCCTCTGGCTACCTAGTTATCCCTTGGGGACCAGAAGACACTTTACCACCAGACTGTGCTCTCCTCCAAACAGGTGTTTTCCAAACAGGAAGCAAGTCAGCCCACAGAAACCCCTGTGGCCAGCCAGAGCTCAGACAAGCCTTCAAGAGACGTTGAGACTCCCTGATCTTCAGGTCCTAAGCGTAATAGATGGAAACCAAATGGCAAGATACTAGGGAGATCCCCCTCACCATCCTTCAAGATGACAACTCCCCCAGGACCCTGACACCACGACAGGGTAAGCGGCCCTCCCTGCTAAGTGAAAATGTCAGGGAACTAAAGGAGTACCCAGAGCAAGGTCAGGACCGTGACAAGGAGAATCAGCACTTTCCCTTGGTGGAGAGGCTCTGCACAACCCCAGCACTGGGTCACCCAGGGCCTGCTGATATTCTGTGTTCTCTCATCCCTTCTTTCCCAGGAAGACTGAGGAAGGGCCTGTTTTCTTTGACTCCTCCTAGGCTACCAGTCTTGGACTGAGAGCTTTATCAGGCTTTCTTTGTATCTTGTGTATTTCTTGTATATTAAAGGGAGTGATTTAAAAAAAAAGTCATGCTCAAGTGTCCTCCATGTTTAAAAAAATGAAACAAAACAATGACAAATGAAAACCCCAAACCAGTCCTTCCTTGTCTAGACCCTTCCTATCATCAGCAACCCGCCCTAACTTGTTTCTCCTCTCTATTGTTAAACTCCTTGAGACAGCAGCCTCTGTGACTGCTTGCACTTCACCTGCAACTCATTCTGCATTCTGGCTTTCTCCTCCCTACTGAAACAGACTTCCCAAAAGCCATCAGATGATCTCCTAGCTGCCAAATCCAATGCCTTGTCTCAGTCAGGTCCGCAGCGTGTTACACCACGGACATCTCCTTCTTTACCCTTTCCTGGGCTTTTGCTGCCCTGATCTCTCCTTTTGTTCTTCCTTGCTGTCCGTGGTTGGCTCTTCAGCCACTCACCCCTGAAAACTGGTGTCCCTTGGAGAATCTCCTCAGCTGCTTTGTCTTATTACTTTATCCCCCTTATCTGTGTAATTTCATTTATTCCCAGGACTCCATCTGTCGGACATGAGGATGACCTTCAAACCTGCACCCCAACCCACGTTTCTCACTTGCATATCCACTTTATATTTACAGGAGTTTACAAGTTTTCTCCAACTGGGTGTCTCAAAACCTACTTAAATTCGACACATCCAAAGAGAGCTCTTACCCCACCAAGACATCAATCATTTTATAACCATCCACCAATAATATGAGTATATGACTCCTTCAGCATCCTCTATGGGTTCTCTTCTCTCCCCTGCTACTTCCAGCATGTACTGAAATAACTTGAAATCATCATTCCCCCTTCTTTATAGTAAGAACTACCCCTCCAATTTTATTACTTTTAATAGAATGCAATAATAACAAATGAGCGATATCAACAACAACCAAAACATAATTCTGATATGTCTGAAACCCTTGTCAAATTACAGTGCTTCTTCCTACTGGAATGTAGACCAGTTTCACAGAAAGTCACTGGAGAATGGTGGGTGGAGTGCAAACTGATGGGTGTGAAATGAGAGTTCAGAGTAAATATTAAGTTGCCTCTTGAAAAATCAAATGGATGGTTCCTTCACATGTGAACAATTACACCAGCCTAGAAGTTAATCACACTGACAAAATTGCCCAATGGGCTAAAACTCTTTTTTTTTTGAGTCAGAGTCTAACTCTGTTGCCCAGGCTGGAGTGCTGTGGCATGCTCACAGCCACCATAGCCTTGACCTGCTGGTCTCAGGCAATCCTTCCACCTCTGCCTTCCAAGTAGTTGGAACCACATATGTGCACCACCAGGCCCAGCCAATTTTGATTTATTGTAGAGACGAAGTCTCATCAAGTTGCTCAGACTGGTCTTGAACCCTGGGCTCAGGCAACCCTCTCACCTCTGACTCCCAAAGTGCTGGGATTTCAGGCATGAGCCACCACGCTTGACCCAAAACTCATTTTTAAATACTTAAAGTAAAAATTAAAGAAAAAAACCTCCAAGAGATATTATTGAGCAAATAGGTTGAAAGGCCATTTAAAAAATAAATCTTATTTTTTTAGAGCAATTTTTGGTTCAAAACAAAATGGGGAGATAGATACAGATTTGCCATATGGCCTCTGTCCCCTCACATGCTCCCTGCTCCCATTTACAACATCTGCCACCAGAGTGGTAGATTTGTTGCAATTGATGAGCCTGCATTGACACAGCATTATCACTCAGTGTCCATAGTTTACATTAGCTATTTGTTTTTAGTTTACATTTCTGATGTGTAAAGAACAAAAAGTGTTTCGTGCTTTTTCAAATGGATTAATCATAATGGTCATTTTCTAAAGGAAATGCTAGTTCTAATGCCTGCTAATTTTGCATGTATCTTGAGAAATGGGTTAAATCCATTTTCCATAGTATCTTTAAAAAGCCTTTCCAGAGAGCTCACATGTTTAAACACGTTTCATCGATATTCATTTCCAGAACAGTAAACAAATGCATACATAGTAGATTTAAAAAAAAATGTTTGGGTTCTTTTTAACAACTGCCAGAGAGTATTGTCAAGAAAACGCAACTCATGTTTCACAACAAAACTATTTTGTATTGCTCTGCTTTACTGTGAAAGATTCTGTGAGGCTTGTACTTGTAAGTACTTCAGCCAAAATGGGAATTTGCCCTTCAACAGGACTTGTGTACAGGACCACTGAGGTAAGCATGGTGATGAAGAAGTATTCAAACTAAAAGGTACACTAAATAATACATGTTTACATTTTTGCCTAGTGTCCTGGAAATAATTTATTAATACCCCTAATATCATTTTTATCCTTTGTTAAAATTAAAATAACATGCCATATTTTGTAAATGGTACTCATATGCCATATGTACTGTACTATAAAAACAAAAGTTGAAAATCAGCAACCTCAATTTTAAAAAAATGAAAATCTTTGCCTGAGCCCGCGGGTTTGAGACCAGCCCATGCAACTTGGTGAGATCTCATCTCTACAATAAATAAAAAATTAACCGGGCATGGTAGTGCATTCCTGTTGTTCCAGTTACTTGGAAGGCTGAGGCAGAAGGATCACCAGTGCCCAGCAGATCGACGCTGGGTTGGCTGTGAGTGTGCCACTGTACTCCAGCCTGGGCGACAGAGTGAGACTCCAAGTAAAAAAAAAAAAAAGGGAAATCTTGAGAGAATAAAACTATAGACACAACTACTTTGAAAGTGTCTTTGTTAAGATTCAAAAAAGGAGAGTGAACGTTGTTAAATCTGGACTCATATTTATCATATCTCATCAATAAAAACGTTGAGTTTGTCTTCACTAAAAAGAGAAGAGTCTTCCTAAAATGTCATCATTAAAAACAAAATTCTAAGAATTGTTGACTTGAACCTGGAAGTTGCAGATGTTTGTTATGAGATGTTTACCACAGAAATCGGTGTTTGTTCACTTCAAGTTGTAAATTGTGGTTTTCAGAGGAGGTTCATTTAATTTACCCACCTTGTGAGTAACTCACCGACTGTGAACTACTGGCCTCTATGAAGCTTTCTAAGAAACAGGGACCTAGTTGGAGCTCTTGCTCCTTGTAAAAATTATTTTATAGGTAGAAGTAAACAATGACCTTAACAGTTGAATTTAAAAACAAAATGCAGGTTCTTGCTGCTCCTGAATGGTGCTTGTTGATTATACAGCAAGCAGACATGTAGGGCAGACATGGGGATTAATCTCTTTTTCAAAACAATTTTCTATGCAGAGATAATTTTTCATGTACTAATGAACTTAAAAGTGTGGTCTCAATTTTCTACTCCATTCATATCTACCAGAAGGACATCGAACTCTCCCCAGACCTCTCATTTATGCTGATATTTTTGTCTTTCACCAACAAAAAACACCAAATGGACTCGTTTTCTCATTTACAAATAGCAAAAAGTAATAAATGAATGAAAGTGATCTTTCACAGAGAATATTACATGGAATACCGAATAGTGTAAAGGATTAAAATAAAACTCACTGCGTTTGTAAAAAATCAGAATTGGGAAATTTGAAATGGAATGACATTAATTATATACTAATTATATAACACGGTTCTAGTTGTCCCTCATGATCATAGTATGATGAGCAGCCACTGTAATTTTGACAGAGAAAAGAAAGATTTAATGCAGATTTTAAAATGTATATGTACCTATAAGGAGTAATTTATTCAAGAAATTATGCCAGCTGGGACTCGGTGGCTCAGCCTGTAATCCCAGTGCTTTGGGAGTCTGAGGTGAGTGGATTGCCCGAGCTCACAGGTTCGAGACCCACCTGGGCAACTTGGCGAGACCTCATCTCTACAATAAAACCAAAAATTAGCCGTGCATGGTAGTGCACGGCTGTAGTTCCAGCTACTTGGAAGGCTGAGGCGGAAGGATCCCTGGTGCCCAGCAGGTCGAGGCTGCGGTGGCTGGGAGCATGCCACTGCACTCCAGTCTGGGTGACAGAATGAGACTCCAACTCAATAAATAAATAAATAAATAAATAAATAAATAAATAAATAAATAAATAATGCCACAAGAAGAATGTGTGCCCAAGTATATCTGTGTGTGTGTATGTGTGTGTGTGTGTGTTAGTGGAGAAGAATAGAAATGCAAAGGAAAACATGTTGGAATCCTAAACTTATTCAGATGGTGAATGGACATTTATCTTAACAAATGCTTTTTTTTTGTAGTGAAGAAAACAGTAACACCAGCAAACGTGAAAAATATACTTTTCCCATAATATAATTGTGAGGTTCTCTTTGGAAGGCAAAGTTTTTCCGTCCCTGAAAATAATCTCTTATTAATTTAGATTTTCTCAAAATAATTAGGCCAACCTCACGTTTCAGTAAGAGGCCACTACGCGATGTTCAGAGCACATGGAACGTACAAAGTCACCTTGAAAATGAATCCCAAAGATTCGTCAGGGCTCCAGATGGAGCTTGGGAGTACAGGAAAAGGTCAAATTCTCACTTAGTCTCATGAAGGACTAGCACAGCAAGGAAACTCAGCCCAAGGGGTCATGTCGTAAAAATGGAATGATTGAGGTAGTACAATATGGGAAACAGTTTCATCTTTCCCCATCATGATTTTAAAAGTCACTTTTTTTCCTGTTGCTAAGATTTTCTTTTTAAGTCTTCCCATTGACCTCTGACTTAGTCTTTTGCCAACATATTTCGGTTTGCCTCAATTGGGTATAATTCGTCTGAGTCTTTTATTTGGGATTATTTTTAGAGAGAAGATGAGGTGAGGGGAATGCCCCTATTCAGCACAGAGTCCCAATACAATGGCCTTGTATGCATGTGCTTATGAGAGGAGGGATGGAAACTAGAGAGGAACTGGAGTGGCACTACTCCAAGCCTGCCTAACTACCAGAACAGAGACCACCTGTGGGTATTATAATTAATCTGAAAGACTGCAGAGAAGCAAAAAGAAAAAACCACCCTTCAGAGATCAAAATTTCAGAGGGCAAAAGTTCAAGAAAGGATTTATTTTTAATGTTGAAAGAAAAGATAGACTGTGAGTAAAATCGAGAACAGTGATTAAAATGCAAAAGCTCAGGAAGCCCAGGAGTGCTGTTTGGTTTGCTGAGTGTTTTCTCAGCCAGAAACCAGCCAAACATGCCTGCCTTGTTCCTAAAAGGTTTTTCTAACTGACTGCTAGTCTACGAGAAAACCCATTTTCTACAGCTTTAATGTGTGCAGAGAAGAAGTGGGGGTTATGTTTAAAAGAAGTCCTGTGAGTCGGCTGACCTTGCTGAAGAGTGCATTATATTTGCAAAGGTGTGTATGTGAGCGTGTGTGTGAGTGAGTGTGTGTGTGTGTGTGTTGTCGTGTCTGTTTACTTGCAGATACAAGGGGCAAAATCACAGATAAGTAAGACCATAGATGAAACCGTAAACTAGTGTAGTTGGCATTTTATTACAAACTAAAGCATACAACTGATTTAAGATCTGCTACTTTCTTATGCTTTATGAAAAACCTCTTCGTGAAGTTAACTGGAAGCACGTACTTATTTCTTGTCTAAAACAGAAATCTATTCTTGAAGCCTAGAGTTGTAAGGGCATTTACATCATTTATTACAAACCTGTCCTGTGGAAACCAAGGTTCAACAAAGCCATGAGTCTTGCGTAAGGTACCAAGCCATGTCAAAGTATTTTATTCCCCCACCTAGTGGCTATTATCATTATCATGAATACCATTGTCATTATTAGCTCATTTTTTCCTGAGAAAATATACATCATATATGAACAACTGTGAACTTTTGGTAAGCAGGTTCATTTATTTGTTCATCAAATGTATATAGAGCGCCACCTGATATATATGTCAGGTGCCATCTTAGGCTCTGGTGTCACAAGGGTGAGGAAAATAGTGAGCCCGTCTCAGATGGTTCCCTCAGTAAGTCGTTGTTTCCCTATCACAGTTTGAGAACAATTGTTGTTGTTGTTGTTGTTTAAACAAAGCAAAACAAAACAAAACCTCCTGGGGAGGCCGTGTGTGGAGAACCCAGCTCCTCCATGCTTTGTCCTGTGTCACTCCTGCATCCTTCTCTGGGGAGCATTAAAAAAAAGTAAAGTGAGACTTAAAGTTGTGTGAATTGGTTCTATATATTTTGCTCTTCCTTTGAAGAAACTTAATGATTAATTTTAATTTTAATTGAACAACAACAACAATTATTCTCTTCAGTGTTTCTTCCACAAACCATGGTGGGGAAATGATAACTTACTGAGGGAACCATCAGAGGGCTCTGATCCCCTTGGTTCAACAATCAGTTGTGTGGGAAAGAAAGAAACCCTAAACTGGGTTCTTGCTGCAAGTAAGAACAACAACAACAAAACATAATGGCTTTATCGGCTTGAAAGCGTCTTAATGTGTGACAATCAACTAACTTTTGACACTGGATCTGAGGTGATGCACGTCAGCCAGGAGACCCAGCATGGCTCACAGACTTCTCTCAGATGCACATTTGGAATTCTCCCACATTTTGAAGATGCAGAGAAAGCACAGATGTAAATTATAATGAAAATGTTTTATTAAATCTCCTCATCTTTGTTCTCTAGGAAAGTAGGGCTTCCTCTTTCCAGAATATCTAAATGCTATTGTTAAACCCAAAATTCAGAATCCGAGAGACCACCAAAGAGCCAGCTCTGATGCAAACACACAAGGGTCTTTATTCAGGCTCGAGTCTGGGCTCACGCCTGAAGCCGCAGCAGCTTCAGGGACGAGCCCCGATCCAGTATGGCAAGCAGTTTTTATGCACAATTACAGAGGGAGTGGAAAGAACTTTAAACTTGTTTTTACATGATTGAGTTATTTCTCCTAATGGGTACGGGGGCACTTGGGATTGGTCTGGTCTGCTCAGCTACCTGTGATTGACGGGGAGCTGCTAAATGGGCAGGGTGGAATGTCAGATAAGCTAGGTTTAGCAAGCAGGCAGGAGGTTAAACAACGTAGAACCTACGGGGGGGTGGGGGTGGCTGGTACCACCAGTCTACTGTTATCTAAGCAAAGGAATGTCCGGGAGGGGCTTATTGCTTAACATTCACACTCTGCTAGCAGCAGTTGCGGAAGCAATTGGTTATTTTATGAGACAAACAAAAATTAAACTTAACAAAGTTCTAAGTACAAACACTGCAAACAAATACAGTGAACGTGGGGTAGGAATTCATATAGTAATAGTTCTCTTAGAGTTTTTTGAATCTCTTGGGTCTCTCAGCTATATTTGGAACTACTCTTATTTTGAAACTTTGTTTTAATTTAAACTCAGATCTGTCTGCTTTGGCTTCCAGTGAGAATAGTATTATAAGACCCAAAAATAATTCAATAAAAATACACCCATTGCATGTATGAGAATTCTTGAGTTCATAATGAGACTCAAAGAGGAGAACACCCAAATAAACTCATTTGAGGCAGCCCGTAGCAACTCCTTATTTGTACACCATGTAACTTAAGGGAAAGCATATTTCTTGTCTTTCGAATGAGAATGATATTTCAAGCTAGCCAAATAGCTCCAGCTGACAAGATAAAGCTGTATTTTACAAGAGAATGCCGACTAAATGTAGAAGATTGCTAGACTTATAAAATCATAATCCTGAAACTCCGAATGCAAATGTAGATCCAGGCAAAGAGTGTCAACTTGTGTTGAAGACATTAGGTGAATGGTTGATGGAACCTGGGCATTTATATGGTGGCCAAGAAACACTACAATGATGCGGTTCTGGTCATCAGGAGAAAGAGAATTGTATAACAGTTGGGTCAGGCTGTCATCACCCTCATCTAAGGGCTGATCCTACCATCAGGAATACTGGGACAGCCAGATAGATTGTGTCTCCTGGGGTCACAATCTGTCCGATGTCACAGCATCACTTGTGATGCAGTCTTGCCAAAGATGTTTAACTGGGCTCTAACTAACCTGTAGAAGTAGCTTTCAGGAAGTACCGGGGAGAGAGGAACAAGCTAAATAATACCAGCAGCACCAATGTGGGACCTCTGTAGGCTACTGGCCAAGCAGCTGCAATTAGAAGCTATCCATAAAGAGAGCCTGGGGGCTAGATTAAAAGACAGGGAGGAGATTTAGCAACCAGCTGCAATGTGTGGTCCAGGATTAGCTCCTGGTTTGAGCAAAGATGCTAGGAAGGACATCGGGAGAAACATTTGATGAATCTGAATAATAGACAGGCTATTCGGTGATATTAAATAATGATTATTAATTTTAAGTGTGATAGTGTTAGCTTTTGCTAAGCAGGAAAGTGATTTTAGTTTTTTAAAATGACATTTTGAGGTATATGTGGGGTAATGTCACATATGATGTGTCTAATCTATTCTTCACATGTGACACACAGCTAGACATTAGTGTGAAGTGGACCATGATGTTCAGGTCCCCTCTGGGAAGGCTGAACATAGCAGATACTTAACCCACGCACTGTCAGAGACTAGCAAGTAATGTGTAATTATAAATTGCTGTCAAGTACTGAGCAAGATTTTTATAAAACATTTTCTAAAGATCAAGGTCTGAGAGTGAAGAGTGAAAAACAGTAGTACATTTAGTTCAAAATAATGAGGAAGGCATTATCATAGGAAGATAAGTAACAAAAAGTATAAGACATGATATATGATTTAACTTAAATATGGCTCCTAGAACCTAAGTCCTACATATCATGATGAATGATTTTTGTAACTTTTCTTATGCTACCCAAAATTTTCATCTACTATTAAAAATCTACTGACCATAGGGGAACTTTTAGATAAACTATAGTATGTCCACATCTGAAATATTATGAAGTCGTTGACAATTAAGTTTTGAATTTAACATTTGGATTAATATTTAATAACATGAAAACATGCTTATGATATAATGTTCGGTGCAGAGTATATAAGTATAATGTAGCCCCAGTTTTATGTAAGTGCAAATGATTTAACCTCCAGAGAATTGTTGAGAGGGGATGAAGTAGTATCATGTAATGTAGTCCTAGTAACATTGTTTGTTAATAGAAGATAAAAGAGAAAAAGATACTTACGGAAAGATAGTAAAAAACTGTCAGGCTGACCAAGCATGGATTACATTATTGTTTGTTTTAAACAAGAGAGTAGGTTCTGTCACCACATTTGGCAGATTTTCTGACACGATAAAAAGAAACTCCTAGTTTAACTCATCTCCAAAGCTGAAAGTTGAAGAGGTGAAGCCCTTTTGCCCTTTTCAGAATGACTAAACTGTAAACTTAACCTCTTCACCACCAAGCACAAGATCAAATGGTGGGCCCCAAAAGGCAATTCTGCTCTGATGAACACGAGACAAGTATAAGCCTAACACGATGGCAGAGCTGTCAGTCCTTATGGTCACACATTAAATCTTCACGGACTGTTCTCACGTTCCAGAAGGGTATTAAAGCCTGTGGTGCTCCCAGGACATTCAGATTCAATGAAAAAACACAATCCTCCCCTGTGGGCAGCCTTTCCTCAGTCAAGAGAAGAAAAAGGGCTTCACCGGTTGTCACATTAGTTCAAAATTTCGAAGAGAACTGCCTCTTTCATAGAATGGGTGAATAAAATCCTAACCACATTAGAAAACATCTTTTCCTTCTGATTATTGAAGTAAAGATACTTAGCAATGATTGAAAAGGTTGAGATCTATAACACTGACAAGGAACGATCTCTAAGCTTCATTGTTCAGTGAGTGAGGCCAGAGTTAGAGCAACGAAGTACACAGAATCCCATTTACACACGCATGTATATGCACACTACACTTCCACGTGCACAAATAGGCACATGCACACACATACGCAAAGAAAAGGCAAACACACCAAGCTTTCAATAATAAATATGGGTAAGGAACTAGAAAAGGGATGGAATAAAAGAAACCTCACTTTTCTTACTCTATATATTTCTGCCATTTTCTTTTTGCAACAGCAGGTATTTGTTTATTTCTTATGTAATTTCAAAAAAGAAGGAAAGATGAACTCACACACTCCTGGTAGAAATGTAAAAATAGTAGTTATTGGAAAACAGCTTGGCAGTGCCTCAAAAAGTTAAATATAGAGCTACCATGTGACCCAGTCATTCCACTCCTAGGTGTTTACCCAAAAGAAAAAGAAATAGATGTTTATAAAAAGACATGAACACGACACGAACATTTATGGCAGTATTACTTGTAATTACCAAAAACTGGAAACAACCAAAATGTCACCCAACCAGTGAATGGATAACAAACGATGGTACGAGCCATATACTTGAATACTCTGCCACAGTAATAAAAAACTATTGATACACATGACAACTTGGATGAATCTTAAAATAGTGATGCCGTGTGAAAGAAGTCACACCAAAAGTACATATTACATATTTCAATTTATAGAAAATTTCAGAAATGTAAACCAAATTATAGTAATAGAAAGCAGACCAGTGGTTGAACGGGGCTGGGAGTGGGGAGGGGTTCGAGGAGGGTTAACAAACAGGCCCAACAACGCTTTTGAGGTGATCTGTTCTCCCTCACTGTGATAGTTTCACTGGTGTGTACGACAGCAAGATTCATCCAACTGCATGCTTTAAATGTGTGTGGTTTACTGTGTGTTAATTGCACCTCGATTAATCTATAAAAAAGTAATCCATATTTAATATAGAAATTTTTGAAATAACATAAGAATGAAGAAGAAAAATAAAAAGAACCCTTGCTGCCTTGAAAAGACAAGTGCTAACTTTTGGGGCTTTTTTTTCCAAGAAGTTTTCATGTTCACCAGGCTGTCAGCTCTACAAGGACTAGTCTACCTGATTCTTCAGCTGTATTTGCAGAACTATGTTGGGAAGGCAATGTGGGATAACTAAGCTTGAAAAAATGAATGACTGTAAACAGCCTGCCCTCTTCATTTCATGCTGTATTGTGAGGGCTTTTTCATGTCACTAAAAATTCTTTGAAAATGTGTTAATGGCTGTGCACCCTCCCACTGTCTTGAGGTTCAGTAGTTTATTTCAGACTTGGGTTATTTACAGTTTTTCAATACATCAATAATGTTGTGATATTCGGCTTTGTGTCTAATTTGTGTCTAAATCTGTGTGTACAACCCAGAAGATTTATAGGCCCCCTGGGGCAATTCCAAATAGTAAATCCAATTAAGTAGGTTAAAAACTTAGTTTTACATCGCACAGATAAAAATAAGATAGTTAAATTTTCCATCTTTTAAATTCACTTATTAATTAACTTCTTTAGGCTTTTTCTTTGGTGAAATGGGAGTAATTATATCCACCTCTCAAGGCATTGTTAGGACGAAAATAGACGGTGCAAAAACAATGCCACGACAGTGCTAAACATAGAGTAAATGTCATGATGGATGCTTTTGGGTCATTCTTGTGCCAGAGTTGTCCATGTCTTCTGCTAAAGTCCCTCAATTCAAGTTTTTTTCCCCCTTGGGATTTACTAGTCTGAATATATCTGTCAACCTTACTTGAAGAATCTTTGGAATGAGTTGAGATTAAATGGTAAGATCTGAAGTTTATTTTGTTACTATTTAACTCTTCTTTGGAAAACTCATTCTTACCAAAGACAGATGTCAGCCCCAGTGGAATAGATCCCAGGTTCTGCCTCTGGATAGTTCTGGTGATGAGAAGGGTTCAAGGGCAGCAATCTTCTTTTAAGTGGATCTTCCCCAGGTTTTTGCTGAACTTCAGGGTTGTGAAACTTGACTGAAACCACTAGCTTCGTAGAGTTGTGGCAGCAAATCATAAATCATTCTGGGTTTTCTAAGAAGTTTAGAAAACCAGATGACACTTAGCAGAGTTGTTTGATTAAATACTTTTAGAGTAGAATGTTAGCCATATTCTGGTTCTAGAGTCTCAGTATTTAGCAGAAATGTTTAGTGAGTTACACACACACACACACACATGCGCACGCGCGCACACACACACAAATGTGTCTGCAAATATAGCTTTATTTAAACGATAAACTCCTATTTCATAGCTAAGAAAACAGTGGCTTAACATAATTGAGTGACATGCTCAAACCCCCAATTAGTAATGGCAAGAAGGATAAACCCAGCTCTGTCTGTTTCCAAAGTAAGTATACCATGTGTGCGATGAAAGTCGTAATAACAGCCGACGCTCGTCTTGCACACCACAGTTTGACAGTCCCTGTGATACATTGTCTCATCAGACACTCGTGAGCCTTCTCGGTTCAGAAGGCTACCACGAGACAGGCCTTTCCCCTTCACTTCCCAAACATGGAAATAAGATTGTCCCCTGATGTCAAAGTGTGGTCCTGGCCCAGCATCATGGTTATTGCCTGAAAGCCTGTTAGCAATGCAGACTCTTGGGCCCCACCCCAGAACTTCCAGCTCAGAAACTGTATTTTAACAGAATCCCTGCTTTATTGCAAAGTACTCCCACCAAGTCAACCATAGCACACATGATGGCCAGAGCAGAGATACACAGAGTCACTGAGAAGAGAGAGAGTAGGCCAGCAGGTCTTGTGTGACACTGATTGGAAAGCTGAAGAGAATGCACATGCATGGGGACAGGGGCTGGGAAGGCAGGGAGGGCCAGAAAACAAGTGCATCCCAACGCCACACCAGCACTGCTTGAGGATGGAGGCCCTTGGTAAGTGGCCATTGGCGAGGTCAGTCCTGCTGTGTGAGGGACGCACAGACATCCAGGCCTGCCGACACCATGTTTGTCATGGAAAACCCTTGGAATGCTGGACTACATGGATTGTAATCATCTGTATTGTTCAAACTACATGAGGACCATCATAGAAGGAGGAAGAAGGCGACACCGTGCCTGCCAGGCATCAAAGTCACATTTACTTGCTTTTTGGTTTCTCTTGGAAAGCATAGTCAATGTCTCAATGAAATAAGTAGCTGGATGTTGACCTGGGCCCACAAGTTCTGCCCTTTCCTGCCTGGAATGGGATACGGTCATAGAAGAAGCATACCTTTGCTGGTCCACCTCTAATTTTTGAGGGAATGTGGCCAATTCTGAGTCTATAATTGCTCATATCATTGGTGAGCCCTCCTTTGGGGAAGGGACCTGGGAGCAGGGTGGGTAGCATCTCGAGATTCCTGGGCACAGCCTCGGTAGGGAATGACTAGTCTCTATCTTTTTGGAGCCCTAAAATCTCCATGTTACTGAAATAAAAAGAAATTCAGATATGTCTGTTTTATTTACATCATCATCTATTTTCTGGTTTAAAGCCATTTCCTCCAAGGTTGTAATTTGGTTTCTCTACTGGGTCTGCCCATGGAGAGAGAGATGGGTATGCCCACAGAAGTCCTCAAGTTCCTATGACACCTGGATGTGCATTTTTCTCCCAATCTCCATGTCTTTTCATCATGCAACACTGCCTCAAGGGACATCGATTAGAACGTTGTACCAAAGTCATTTCTTGGGATGGTTGCAGCAGACCAGGAACCTTCAAGGCACCTACTATTTCTCGAGGGCTTGCTGTGAAGCCCAGCTTGGCAGGGGGGACAGGGCAGCGTGTTACAAGGATGCTCACGGGGCCACGCAGGAAGCTGTGTGGTTTGGGGTCAGGAAACCAGGTGCCTGACTGCCAGGCTACACCCACAGACCCTGGCATCACCACCGAGTCAGGTGTCTCTTGGTTTTAGCTGCTCTGAAATTATGAGTTGACAATCAGATGGCACGGAAGCCTGGAAACAAAGTTATCGGCTAATCAGCAAGGCCTGCTTGGATGTGGTTTAGACATCCTGAAAGGTAGCACAGTGTGGCATAGGGTGGAAATTGCTACCCCCAGGATGAGTTATGGTGTGCATGTGTGCACATGTGTGCGTGTGTGTGTGTGTGTTTGTGGTTGAACACAGAGAAACTATCTTTGTTCTTGACAATCAGATGAACAATGAAATATTTTTGATAAATGGGATGACTTTATAATAACTTTCTAAAGTAAAATAATTATATATTTGTACAAATACAAAACCTATTAAATTTAAGATAAGTTATAGATTTTGTGATATATTCAACATATAGAGATGCTTATATGAATTCCAAAATGTTTAATGTTAATGACACAATTACACAATTGATCTTGAACAGCCTCTCATAGTAAAATTTTTTTTTTTTTTGAGTTGAAGTCTCACTCTGTTGCCCAGACTGGAGTGCAGTGGCCACTCCCGGCCACCGCAGCCTCGACCTGCTGGGCTCCAGCGATCCTTCCGCCTCAGCCTTCCAAGTAGCTGGAATGACAGGCGTGCGCTATCACGCCCGGCTAATTTTTGATTTATTGTAGAGATGAGGTCTTGCCAAGTTGCCCAGGCGGGTCTCGAACCCGCGGGCTCAGGCAAGCCACTCACCTCGGCCTCCCAAAGTGCTGGGATTACAGGCTGAGCCACCGAGCCTGGCCATAGTAAAATATTTAATGATTACAGACAAACTCAACACTTCCTTCACCACCTTCCACCACCCCCTGTCCTCTTCCTAGAGGTAAGCCCTGTGGCCATTTGGGTATGAGTTCTTCCAAAGCCTTTCTCTGTAATTATAAATATGTATATGCTTCTACACATAGATCACGCCATTTTGGTGTTTGTTTCTATTGGGAATGCCATCATATTGAACATATTTACAAGTTACTTTGTTCATTTAGAAACATGCCCTAGGGAATCTTTTCATATTAGAACACAGGGACCCACTTTAATTCTTTTTAACAACTGCATAGTAACCCATAGAATGAATGTACCATCCTTTATGGAATCACTGTCTTCTTTTTTTGTTTTTGGGTCAGAGTCTCACTCTGTCATCCAGACTGGAGTGCAGTGGCATGCTCACAGCCACCACAACCTCAACCTGCTGGGTTTAGGCAATACTTCTGCTTCAGCCTTCCAAGTAGCTGGAACTACAGGCGTGCGCCACCATGCCTGGCTAATTTTTTTTTGATTTATTGTAGAGACAGGGTCTTGTCAAGTTGCCCAGGCTGGTCTTGAACCCCTGGACTTAGGCAATCCTCTCGCCTCTGCCTCCCAAAGTGCTGGGATTACAGATGTGAGCTGTCGTGCCCAGCTGGAATCACTGTCTTCTTAATAGACATGTAGGAGGTATTCCATCTTCACCGCCATGAGTAAGGCTGCCATAGTCTTTGTTACAATGCCTCCTTGAGAAAATGCATGCATCTCTAAAGGGGATGGCAAAATGGAACTGCTGTGCACAAGAGATGCAGACTTTGTATTGTAACAGATAGTGCATCTTCCCCTCCCAGGGCGGCTGAAGCAGTTTTCACACCATCAGGAGCAGGTGAGAGTGATTGGTTTCCAACCCTGGTGCTTGATATCAAACTCATAATGGTTTGCCTATTTGAAGGGTGAAAATATTTTTTTGGTTTAACATGCATTTCCCCGCTTACTAGTTAGATAGAGCAGCTTTGCAGATGTTTTTCTTCCCTCATCTGGGCACTGCCCCTTCAAACTTTCGTACATTTAAAAATTTGGCATGTCTTTTTCTTTTTTGTTTGTAGGAGCAGAACTTCTTTTCTAAGATAACATACTAGACATTTTTCTTTATTTCAGAAAGTCACAAAAGCATCTGCTTGCATAGAAATGGAGCAAAAAGGCTGTGGTGTGCGTATGTGCACATTTTTTTTCCATCGTGTGATGTTAACACCCACACACCTTTAGTAAATGGAGTGAAGCCCCCAAAGACTGCAACGGCAAAGATGAAAGACAAAAAAAGGCATTTCTGCCTGATGTTTAACAACAAGAAGGGTGATATTCAACCAATGTCTGATATCTGGCTTCCATGTTCTGCAGAAGGGTTTGCTTGCAATCCCAAGGCCAACTCTTTCCCATAGAAATCTTTTCTATAGCGGGAGTTCGGAAGTTTGGCTCAGGCTTATCAGTTGCCCATTTAAGGAAGTGATGTCAGCCCGTGGCCCTTGCCTGGGGTTATCTGAGGGTTCATCACTCTTGTACTGATGGAGACAGTGGAGCAACCAGGTGGTAGCAAGGAGTGGCAGACCCAGGCTCGCTGAATCGCCCTCAACCGCAACAGAATTTATCTTCACAGCTCATCTCCTGGGGGAAAGCTGAAGTCTGGGGGCTTGAGAGAATGGGGTGCTTGTGGGGTACAGAGGAGCCAAGGAGGAAGCAGCAGAAGATTCATTCTCTCTGGAATTGGTTCCAGTGTGTTAGAGAAGGCTATGTAGCAAATAGAAAGATAAACCCCAAAGCTAGGCTGTGGTGTGGATTAGAGAGCTGGATGTGTGTGGCACACCCCTTCAAACCTCTCTTTAAAATAGTGTTTAAAAAGATTGGCTAGGAGGGGTCCAGCCCATTTTCGCAAACAGCTTTGGAGTACAGGACTTTGTGAACATGGCTAGTAAGCTGCAACTATCACTGAGGACATGCTATTTTGTGAGGAACTCAGGAATAGAACCAGGCTGGGTAGGTGAGCGTCAGGATTTCCTGGAGGGCTTGTTAAAGCACAGATTACTGGGCCCTATTTCCCGAGTTTTTCATTCAGTAGGTCTGAGGCACCTCACAGCTCTAGCAAGTTTCTAGTAATGCTGATCCTGCTGGTCTGGGGAACACAATTTGAGAACCACTGGGCTAGTAATGTCTTGCCAGAAAAAAAAGACTTTTAAATGGGGAGAAAACAGATGCTGGGAACTTTTGTAGATGGTTTGTGGCTGTGGTCTCTTCTCAGGCTGCTTGGGGAGGAAATTCTCAGAGAAAACTCTGAGAAATGCTTTTATGGCAAAGTTTGCAGATGGCAGACCAGGAACAATGTCTGACTGAGAAGCTTCTTCTTTTTTTTTTTGAGTTGGAGTCTCACTCTGTAGCTCAGGCTGCAATGCAGTGGCATGCACACAGCCACCACAGCCTCGATCTGCTGGGCTCAGGCGATCCTTCCGCCTCAGCCTTCCAAGTAACTGGAACTACAGGTACACACTACCACACCCAGCTAATTTTTTAAATTTATTGTAAAGACAAGGTCTCGCCAAGTTGCCCAGGCTGGTCTCGAACCTCTGGGCTCAGGTAATTCTCTCACCTCAGCCTCCCAAAGTGCTAGGATTACAGGCTTGAGCCACTGTGCCCAGCCTGAGAAGCTTCTAAAGGCAAGTGAAGGCTAAAGTGGGGTTGTGATGTCTTAGAAAGTTCATCCTAAGCTGAGGGCCAGGGCCAGGATAAGATTAAGCCATAATGGAGTACTTAGATTTAGTGCTAAGGGAACTACATTCTATCCAGTTAGTTATTTTTAAATGATTAGAAACGAGTAAAATCGAGGTAATAATGTGAACAGGGCTAAAGAAAAGTAAAATACAAGTTTGTAGGCTTAAGACAATAAACCCCTTCCTGTTCCTTGTTTTACTTTTCCCTCTCCAAGTCCTAAACCAATTTTTCAGGCTTTTCAACCTTCACTGAGTACATTAACTCCCTGGAGATTAGTTAAATGCAAATTTGACTCAGTGGGTCTGGGGCAAGGCCTGAAATCCTGCATTTCTAACAAGCTCCCAGATGATGCTAGTGTTGGTCTGTGGGCCACGCATTACATTGGAAGGCTTTAAACCATTCTTTTAGTGGGATATTTTGGTAATAAATTTTAGACACTATTCATACTTCCTGCAATAAGAGATGAGAATTTCCTTCCTACATTAGCCTTACTTACCTTCCCATCTTTATAATGTAGTTTATTTAGTATTTTACTCAATATTGATTCACAGTGTTATATTACAGTGACTGTAAAATTGTTCACTGCAGAGAGAAGTAGTGAACTGTTATTACAATTCATATCTTACATAGCCTTTGTTTTTCCTGGAGCTGCTAATTGTCTTTCTTTCTTTTTTTTTTTTCAATATGTTACTCATAATATTTCTGTTTTCCCCTTCCCTCCCTCCTCCTACCAAACTCAAGATAATCTATGAAATCCTCTTTCCTCTGGAAGACCTCGGTCCTTCCCCAAATTCAAACCAAAACCAAAGCAAAAAAACCCCTCTTTTTGCCTCTGAACATTTCTCAGGCTGCTTCTTCCTCCTAGGATACCATCTTCTCTCTCCTATCATTTCCACCCCACAGGCTAATGTCGACCTATTGAAGTATTACTCTTTACTGAAATTGTAACACAATCCTTGAAGCCAATTTGCTTCCCTACCCCCATCAGTAGAGGTGTCTCCCTTCATTTCCCTTTATCTCTTTTATTCCTCCATTGCGCGTGGGCACGCACACACGTTTGCCAATGATTATCTGCTCTCCTCTCTCCATCTCCTCCCCTTTCTTGTTATTCAGCTCTCCCATCTTCATTCTTTATTAATACTTCCTTTGTTTTGCTGCCTTTGCTTCCTCCTTTTTCCTACATGCTTATTGTAGGAGGCATGTTTCTCTAGGGATCGAAAACAATTTCTTGACAATCATGGCCACTGAAAAAACTCTGCATGGGGTGCAGGGAGGCAAAGGGATGAGCACTTGGGTGTTATGCCCGTGCCACGTTGCTCTTCTGTGTGACTGCTACTAAGTTTTTTATTTAATATGTGACTGCCCAACAGGTTTGTATGCAGGATGTGGACATTTTGCTATGGGGAGTATATCTTTTAGAATAAATTCTTCTTAGGGGATTTTTTTTCTTGTGTCTTAGAATGTCTCTTTCTTCTCATACTTCGGCTCTGAGCACAAATGTCACCTCCTCAGAGAGGTATTTCCCCACTGAAGTAGCTCTATTCTCTCCCCCTCCCAGCACCCAGCCATCCTTGATCACATCACCCTGTGTGGTAAATTAATTTCATTAATGGTCTCCCTCTACCCATACCCTTTGAAGTAGACTTTGCAGCCCTTCTCATTAAGAAGTAGCGGTCTCTCTCTCCCCAGTCTTTGAATCTGAGCTGATCTCTTGACGTACTTTGACCAACAGTATGCAACAAAGCGATGATGTGCCAGTCTTCAGCCCTGACCTTGAGACGCCTTGTGTACTTCCACTCTCTCCAGAACCTTATCATCACAGTTGGAGGACAGGAGACATGTGGACCAGTGCTAACATCATCCTATATAGCTAACCCCTAGTCAACTTGCTAGCTGACCACAGATATCCAGGCTATCATGCCCAACTGAGTTTAGATAAGGTTAGTTGAGAACAGAAGAACTGCTCAGCTGAGCCCAGCTTAAAGTGTGGTTTATAGGATCATGAACTAAATAAATGATTATTGTTTTAAGATACTAAATTTTTGGAGTAGTTTGTAACTGAAACACCCTGCTCAATTCCTTTCAAGCCTTTATCACTATCTAACATTATTACTGTCTCTCTCTCTCTCTCCCTTTCAACGTGAACTCTATCAGGGCATGTTTTCTGTCAGTTTTGTTCATTATTATGTTCCCAGCACTTAAAATAATGTCTGACTTTAGTAGGAGCTAAATCAGTTTTGCATGAACCAGTGAATGAATTAGCATATCATTTACAAGTGCTTAATGTGTTTCTGTGTATTGATGGGGGTATCTAATCCCTGAGGTAATGGAATAGGAGCAGAATTTTTAATTATTTCTGGATTCAAATCCTGGCTCCACCACTTATTAGCTGTGTGACCTTAGGCAAATACCTTGACCTCTCTGAGCTTCAATTTCTATAAAACATGAGTACCAAATAATATCTATCTCCTATGTTAATTGCGAAGACTAAATGTGTAAAAATTATGTGCAAATTGTGAAATATTGGGCCAATGCTATTTGTTGTTTTTAGATGGATCTAGAGAAGAAAGCTTTTTATTCTTCTACTCTTTGGTTTTCTGGGTGAAGAAATACCCTAATGTGAACTTTTAAATTTGTGAAACAAAGTGTCATCTTGGAAGATGTGAATAATAGGCAGGAAAGGGAAGGGAAAAAAATTATGATCTTTGAAATTAGTCACACTTAGATTTGAATCCCAGCTACCACTACTGTGTAATCCTAGGAAATTTTGTTAGCTGCTCAAAGATGCAGCTTCCTTATCTTTAAAAAGGATGCAATCTCTATCTTATAGACTTAGTATGGGATTTAAGTAAAACAAACTTGTAAAGCTCTTGGCACAAAGTGCTCAGAACATTTATTTATTTTCTCTTTTCCCGGAGAAGGGCAGGGTCACAGTCAGGTGAAAGCCAGGGCTTTTCACTTTCAGGGACATGGGAGAGAGAGCCTCAAGGGTTTTGGCACTTTAAAAAATAACAATTTACTTATTAATTATAGATTGTGGGCACAAGTGAGGATTTACTATATAAGTAGGCTGTATGCAGGTGAAGTAATGGTGCTGGGAAAAGTGGCTGACCAGATGCTGAAGAATGAAACTGGACCCCTACCTATCACCATATAAAAAAATCAACTCAAAATGGATCAAAGGCCTAAACATAAAACCTCAAACCATTGTAGTCCTACAAGAAAACGTAGGAAACACCCTTCTGAACATTGGAGTAGGCAATGAAAATGAATGCTACAAGAGCTAAGATAGATAGATGAGACCTTATCAAATGGAAAATTTTGCACAGCAAAAGAAACCATCGAAAGAGTTAAAGAGACAACCCACAGAATATTTGCAAATTATGCATCTGACAAAGGCCTAACATCCAGGATCTACAAGGAAATCAAACACAGTGAAAGGGAAAAAACAAACAACCCCATTAAAAAGTGGGCAAAGGGCATGAACAGACACTTCCCAAAAAAGGACATATAAGCAGCCAACAGACTTCTTTCCTACAAGGTTTCTCAGAAACTTTGGTATGCTGCTTTGCTTTTTTTCTCAAATAATCTCCTTTTGCTGGATACCTACTCACATTCTGGGCTACAGAACTCAGTTTGGGAAGTCTGCTAGGCATTGTTGGTTTGTATGGCATATTTTTTCCAAATGTGATTAATACTGAAAATTGGGCTATTTCTAAGATGGAGCCCCGTAAGCAAACACATGAAAAAGTGTTTAGCCTCACTAATCATCAGGGTTTTGGCACTTTTAAGAAGTGTTAAAAGTATTTGTTTCTTTCTTTAGGAGATGGGACCTCACTCTGTGGTCGGGCTGGTGTGTGGTGGCATGATCATGGCTTACTGCAGCCTTGAACTCCTGGGCTCAAGCAATCCTCCTACCTCAGCTTTCGAGTAGCTGGGACAATAGGCACATGCCATGATGCCTGGCTAATTTTAAAGGATTTCTTGTAGTGATGGGATCTTTCTATGTTGCCCAGGCTGGTCTTGAACTCATAGCCTCAGGAAATCCTCCTGTCTTGGCCACTCAAAGTGCTGGGATTATGGGCATGAACCACCACACTGAGCCAGAAATAAAATCTTTTAATAAAAGAAGGACCAGTATTGTGAGTGTCAGACTGCCAGATTGCAACCTTGACAAGCAACACTAGGGAATAGATATTAGTGTCCCCATTTTACAAAAGAAAAAAACTGAAGCTCTGAGACAAAGGCCACCCTGTAGGTAAGTGTAGAGCTGGATAGGACCCAGATATAATCATAATATTTTGGTAACACACTTTAACAGAAAGTACTCCTCACTGAGCATTTGCTGTGTGTCAGGTACTGGCTTGATTTTTTCCTAGATTAGCCTCTTTCCTCTTACAGCAACTCTTTGAAGGGGGCAGTATTCTCCCATTTTACAGATAAAGTATCTTGTCCAGGGTCACATAGTAAGGGGCACTGTTGACACCAAAGCCTGTGATCCTGGCACTGTTCTTCCTTGGCCATTCATGGGGTGGGGGAAGGGGTAAGGAAACAACCAAGAAATTGAGTAGGTGGTAGCAACCCTAAAATGGAAAGAGAAATAAGCTAAATCTT
This sequence comes from Cephalopachus bancanus, assembly GCA_027257055.1. Taxonomy (NCBI): domain Eukaryota; kingdom Metazoa; phylum Chordata; class Mammalia; order Primates; family Tarsiidae; genus Cephalopachus; species Cephalopachus bancanus. Next base: position 262,452 of record JAPVLO010000657.1, on the reverse strand, counting down.
TGAGGCCATTGGAAAGGGAGGCTGGATTGTGCTGGGATTGTCATGGGACTGAGGAGTGGAAGGGTAGCTATTTTCCCAGTCTTCCTCTAGCCTCTCTCCAAAGTCACTTGGACACGAGACAGCAGAGATAGAAACCAAGATGGCAGTTGTCTCTCTCAGGTCATCACAAATATAGAGGGAAAAAGGTTTCCTCAATGCACATCAGAGAAAGGGAAAAGTGTGGGCGTCCCAACTCCAATAGCCTGAGATCTATTGAGTAAAATATTCAAAACTATTGAAAAATAAACCCCAAGTTTAAAAGACATCAAACAGACTTCTTTCCTACAGGGCTTCTCAGAAACTTTGGTATGCTGCTTTGCTTTTTTTCTCAAATAATCTCCTTTTGCTGGATACCTACTCACATTCTGGGCTACAGAACTCAGTTTGGGAAGGCTGCTAGGCATTGTTGGCTTGTATGGCATATTTTTTCCAAATGTGGTTAATACTGAAAATTGGGCTGTTATTTCTAAGATGGAGCCCCATAAGCAATCTGAAGCCTGTGATGGGGTCTCTTAAAAATTATAATTCATTTTACTTAGTATTTTAAAATTGACAAATAATTGTATATATGTATGGAGTACAATATGATATTTTGATATATGTATACATTATAGAAAGATTAAATCAATCTAATTAATATTTCCATTGCCTTACCTACGTTTTTTGTGGTGAGAGTGTTTTAAGTCTTCTCTGGCAATGTTGAAACACACAAAACATTATTATTAACTATGGTCAGCACTAGCCCAAGGCCTTAGACCAACAGTTCCCCATGAAGAAGCTTTTCTCTGGGCCTCCACTGTAGGGACCTGAACTTTTGATGTGGTTGTTTTCATGTGGCCATTTTGAAACTGAGGACATTTTGACACAGCTATTTTGATGCTGTGAAAATTTTCTGACTTTTAAAAAAGCACCAGCCATTGAACTTTAATCTTTTTTTTTTTTTAAAGATCAAGTATTAATGCACTTTAGGGTCAGGGGCAGGGCAAGGGTCAGCACCAAGGACAAAGTGAGGTAAGGTGAGGCTGTGGGATGGGGACCGTTTTAAATTTATATTTTTTTATAGGAAAAAAAAGTTAAACATTTAACTGTCTGATTTCTAGGATCACAAAAATCCCGCAACAACCATTAAGAAAAAAAAAAGCTTTGCTGTGAAAGACACTGTCAAAAGACACTGTCAAAAGAAGGAGAAAACAGACTGAGAAAATATTTGCAAAAGACACATCTGTTAAAGGACTGTTATCCAAAATATATCCAGAACCCTTAAAACTCAACAATAAGAAAATGAACAACCCAATTAAAAATGGGCAAAAGGCTTAAACAGACCCTCACTGAAGAAGATTAATAATGGCAGATAAGCATATGAAAATATGTTGGAATCATATGTCATTTGGGAATTGCAAATTAAAATAATGTGATAATACTACACACCTATTAGAAGGATCAAAATCCATACCACAGAACACTAAACACTGGTGACCACGTGGAACAACAGGAACTTTTATTCATTGCTAGTGGGAATGAAAAATGCTACAATCGCTTTGAGAGTTTGGCAGCTTCTTATAAAGCGAAACATATTCCTACCATATGATCTAGAGATTGTGCTTCTTGGTGTATACCCAAATGAGGTGAAAACTTATGCTCACATAAACACTTGCATACAGATGTTTACAGCAGCTTTACTTATAGTCAGTAGCCAAAACTTGGAAGCGACCGAGATATCCTTTGGTAAATGGACAAATAAGCTGTGGGACATCCAGCCAATAGAATATTATTCAGTGTTAAAAAGAAATGAACTATGAAGCCACGAAGAGACATGAGATAACCGTCAATGCATAGTACTAAGTGAAAGAAGCCAGTCTGAAAAGGCAACAGAGTGCATGCTTTTAACTACATGGCATTCTGGAGAAGAAAAAACTGTGGAGACAATTTAAGGGTCAGTAGTTGCCAGAGGCTAGGAGGAAGGAAGGAATGAACAAGTGAACCGCATGTCATATATCTGTCCAAACCCAAAGAATGTTCAACACCAAGAGTGAATCCTAACCTTAACTGTGACCTTTGGGTGATAGTGATGTGTCACTGCAGGTTCATCGACTGGAACAAATGTCCCAGCGGTTTCTCTCACCCGCGCCAGTTCTGGTATGTTTCTCTTTCTTTCCTCTCTTCTTCTTTCTCTAATAAACTTTGTAAACAAACAAACAAAAAATACAAATGTCCCACCATGGGACCGGACGTTGATGGTGGAGAGATTGGTCCTGTGTTGGGGGAGGGAGTATATAGGAACGCTCTGTACCTTCTGCACAATTTTGCTATGAACCTAAAACTGCTCTAAAAAGTAAAGTTTACTTTAAAAAAAAAAAACATGCCAGCACATCTCACTGGATAATTATCATCATCACGGCAATCATTCCCTGGGTGGTTAGCATGTGTGCTCCACTTCCATCAGAGGTAGAAGGAGGGAAGGAGGAATGAGTTTACCCTGATGCCTCCCTACAGGTAGATATCCAGAGAAGGGTCAGCGCCAGGCAGAGCTGAGGGTGGCCCTGCAGCAGCCTTGCCTTTGGGCAGCCTAGCTAAAGACAAACTCTCATCTAGACGTTTGGTTCTGGCACCTGCAGAGAAACCTTAAAGTTTTGCTGTTTCCCATTAAGTTTCCCATGCAGCAGCCAGGGATCTGTTAGAAATGGAAATGGGGTCATGTCATTGCCTGCATGAGTCCCGTTATTGGCTTTCCACATACTGGTATCAGGTCAAAACCACTGGCCCGGCAGTGAATGCCAACATGCTCGGGTCCCTCCTACTTCTTGGGTTGCCTCTCACTCCTCTTCGTCCCCCTGCATGCTGACCTCTCTCCTCTGTGGACATGTCAAGTTTTTCCTGCCAGCTCCTCCCTTAGTGGGGAATGGCTACTTCAAGCTTCGCATTGATGGGAGCTTCTTGTAACTCAGCCTTAAACATCACCACTGTAGTGAGCCCTTCCCTCACCATCCAGTGTAGGGGAAGCCCCCTTAGTCACTCCATCACCTCTCTCTGTTCTGATTCTTGCCACTATTTTTTTTTTTTTTTTTGTGAGTTGGAGTCTCACTGTTGCCCAGACTGGAGTGCAGTGGCCGCTCCCGGTCACCGCAGCCTCGACCTGCTGGGCTCTGGCGATCCTTCCGCCTCAGCCTTCCAAGTAGCTGGAACTACAGGCGCACACTACCATGCTCGGCTAATTTTTTTGATTTATTGTAGAGATGAGGTCTCGCCTGCCCAGGCGGGTCTTGAACCCGTGGGCTCAGGCAATCCACTCACCTCAGCCTCCCAATGGCGCGGGATTACAGGCTGAGCCACCGAGCCTGGCTGTTGCCACTATTTAATATGACTTGTCTTGCTTACTACTACATCCCTTCCTCTTAAAACAGTGCTGGGAAATAGTAGGAACTCGACAAATACCTGCTGAATGAAGTACTCCAATGAAATCTTCCCATGAGATAAAATGCATGAGGGCAGAAGGGGTGATTTTTATCATTAGTAGATGAGCTGGAAAACCTGCAACTGGTCTCGTGACTCACGTGCTGCAAGCACAAAGCCTCAGGTGGTAAGGGAGATAGGCGTTTTCCTTCTAAAGAGCTTGCATTCTTCAAAGGCTTGGCAGCTACACAACTGAACTCTTGACCTCCCCTCTGAGCTCCAGTTGACATCTAAAGATTTGCCAGACACCTTGACTTCAACACCTCAACCATATCACATCCAGTGCTAAATGCATCACGACCTGCTGAAACCAACATTTCCTCTCACGCGTGTTCTCTGTTAAAGGCACTTGAGTCTTTCTGGAGTCTCTAGATCATCTTACTCCCTCCCTCCTGCAACATCCCATCACTTGCCAGCTCCTGTGGGTCCACTTCTACTGCTGCTGTGTGGTGTGTACTCTGTCTCTCTCTCTCTCTGATAGTTGCCTCCTAACTGGCATCCCTAACTGAATTTAGCAAAAATGACTACTTTCCCCTCATTCTTGTCCTTGAAAGGTTGTTACTGCTAACCACAACACAGGAGGAATTTAAAACATCTACAGGTATTCTAGAAAACCAGGGTAGCTAACATCTGCCCTGGCTTTAAAACTATTGGGGAAGGAGGAGCTCACCTTCAACCCCCTCTTCCTCCATGCAGTGGTGAACAATTCTGCCATAGCCTGGCTGTTCTGGCTTGTATCACCATGTGAGCCATCTAAGGCGATTGTAAAGGTAGAAATATTAGCTGCTGAAAGTGGGTCAGTCTAGACCTGTATGATTCACTACGGTGGCCTTTGGTCATCTTAGCTATTTGCATTTAGAAGTAAACCAATTGCAATTAAATAAGATTGTAAAAGATCAGTTTAACAGCAGTGTAAGTGCTCAGTAGCTGTGTAGATATAGAACATTTCCACCATTGTTGAAAGTGCTATCAGATAGCTCTACTCAAGACCCCTAGGACTAATATCAGGTTGACTTTTTCCATAATTTAGTCAGGAGGTGTTTAATAGGCTCCTAGAATGTGCGACTGAGCTACAGCCATGGCCAAGGTCCACATGGGCCCTGTCCTCATGGATTAGTTGGGGAGGGGGAGAGTCCTTGCAGGTTTCATTCCTTGGAAATTTGAACCCAGCACTCCTTTTACTTGCACTGATCATACTGTTACCACCAAACTACTCTTAATTGCCTCAAGATACTTTGGCTTCCCAAGTCAAGATAAGGACCTCATCCATGAAAAGTTAAAAAATGGCATCGTCCTCTTCCAAAGACTCATGTGCTTTTGAAATAGGACTTTCCCAACATGTACAGAAGAATAAAGGAAGAGGAGGAGAAGACTACAACTCTGTAGTAGTTTTAAATACAGAGAAACTGAAAAGTAGAGAACTGAAGCAAAATTAATTTCTTTGCTGCCAGAGACTGTGTTGGACACTTGGTATGTGGAAACGAACAAGAGGGAACCTAGACCCGGCACTCCTCTTGGTCCCTGCAGTAAAGTCACTTGGGTCTTTTCTCTGTTCTAGGCACTGGAGGTTGTGAACTGCAGCTTCTTTTCCACCACTATTCTCTGAATGCTCTTCAGTTGTCAGGTGCAGCAGCTGGTCTGGGACCCAGAGGGGATGCTTACACTCTCTGTCCTCCAGAACTCACCTTTGGCAGGGTGAGAATGCAAAGAGAGAAATATCCCCCACAAAGTGGGATCCGCTACCTCCTAGGGTCACCCAGCTCTGAATTCTAGCTGCAAAGAGAGAAACACCACAAATAAAACAAAAGGATAGGGTTTTTCCTCCAAGGAATGAATGTTAAACTGGATTGACAGCAAAAGGATGACAGTTGCCCTGGGCACCTTTGAGAACCAGTTCTCTCCCTCCTGACTTCCTTGCATCTTCCTGCAGCCCCAGCCTCATAGCTCCTCCCTGCATCCCAGGAGAGGACATGTGGGTGTGCTAGAGCCGCTCTTCCAGACCTTGATGCTACCAAGTCTTCCCTATCTCACCTGGACCATGGGGGCACCAGTGGAGAAGGGAATCTTCCCACCACAGTGTATTTACTTTTCCTCCTTGACCACCTGCCACCGTCTCCTTCCTTGCCCTAGCTGTCTGGGGACAAGCAGTGGTCTTACCTGATAAGAAAACAGCCTGAGTCAAGAGAAGGGAGAAGCACAGCATCTTCTTTACCCGAGGCACTTGCAATCGTGCTTGTCTCACCCTCCTGAAAGCTCCTGAAAACTTTCCAAGACGTGATCAAACACAGGGGAGAAACAAATTCAGTCAGAAAGTCAAATAAGGGAGCATGTTCTTCCCTCTATCACTGTTTCCTTTCTGTCATTATCTGTCCATTTGTCGGGAGGAGTGGAAAGCCAGAATCTGTCTGATTCTTAGTTATGTACCATTTTAGACTGTTTTAGACTCAATTTATGCTCAATGAACTGGAGGCAGGGCAGGGAATTCCACTCATACTACTGCTCCCTCAAGGCGGATGAATCAACCATCCCTTTCATTCTTACTGTTCATGGTCTCTACCTTTCATGTAGGCTATTTGTTGGCCTTTTCCCAGTTAGACAATACATCCAGTAGGACTGACAGCGATTCATGGGCCATGTGTCCTGGAACACTACTCTCTCAGAGAGCAGCACAGAGTCAACGGGATGAGACAGATACTGAAAAGAGGAAATGAGTTTCCACTCGAGTGTAATTATGATTTTCCCCCAGAACAACAAAGGGGGCCTTTGTCCTATTAATGACATGGAATCTCTATCACATTGGGATTGAAGGTCCCACCATAGCAGTGGAAAGGAATACTTCCTCTATGAGCTTCATTAGAAAATATGGCATTTTCAGCCCAGGCAACATAGTGAAACCATGTCTCTACAAAAAACAAAAAATAAAAATTAGCTGGGCGTAGTGGCACACGCCTGTAGTCCCAGTTACTCAGGAGGCTGAGGTGAAGGATCACCTGAGCCCAGGAGGTCGAGGCTACAGTAGCCATGTGTCACTACACTCCAGCCTGGGTGACAGAGTGAGACCCTGAGTGAAACAACAACCACCAAAACAACAACCACAACATTTTGTATGTTTAGCCTTTTCCAAAATTTCATCAAAACACCCGAAAAATTTAATGTAGGAACAGTGTTAATGTAGTTAATGTATTAAGTCTTACTGAATTTGCTCCCAGTTTGAAGGTGTTTGTGGCCCCTCAGCACTCCATGTGTTCTTAGCCACGTGTCCATACAGACTTTCTAAAGTGGTGCCATCCAACAGTGCTTTCAGAGACGATGGAAAGGTCCTATATCTGCACTGTCCTCCAGGGTAGCCACCAGTTGCATGTGGCTATTGATCACTTGCCCAGTGTGACTGAGAAGCTAGTTAACATTTTGATTAATTTAAATTTAAGTAGGTTGTGGGGCTGTTAACTACTGTATTGGACAGCACAGCCCTCTGGGCTCTGGTACATCTGCCATAGCCAGAAAGGGTACATTGTTATGGGCAGTGTGGGAGGTCCAACTGGTCTGTCAAGGTTACACCACCCAAAGAAATCTTTGTGTACCCAGAGGTAAATGTGTACCTCTGGCAAGCCTGACAAGGCCGACTTCTCTAATGGGACTCCCCATTTCCCGTTCCCTATAAGTAGCCGTGTTGTCTAGGAAGAAAATTCGCTCTTAAATATCAGTTCTGTATGAGAGCAGATGATTTCCCCTTATCCTACCAGTTCTCAGCTTTTCATTTCTGGTTGCAAATGATTGACTCTGCTGATTGCTGGAAGTGACAGCAGGTGACTCTCCACCCTCTCGGGCTACCCCACCAGTGGCAGCACAGGCAGGGGTGGCCTGGCTTCCTTTCTGGTGTTTTTACTGGGGTAGTTGCCTGCTCAGAACTCACAGAAGGCCTGCCCCTCATCCCAGACAGAGAGCAACCCAGCCCTTTCTCCAGACACTGAAAGCTGGTGAGGCTCACCATCCCCTGGAGCCTCACGCCGCCCTCCACGGTGAGTATCGCCCTTCTTCCTGCCCCTTTCTGCCCCAGTGTCACCTGTGCCCTGGGTTGTATGCTGCCATTGTGGCTTCTAAAACCCAGGCTTGCACTCATTTGTCCTGTGATCATGGGCACCAGGCATTATGCTAGAAACTTCCAGGGAGGCAAATATAAATCAATGGTGCCTGACACGGGTTTCTTGTAGGATGAGTAATAAGACTTTCTCCCCACCCACACACATGAAGTTCAGGTTCGAGGCAGTCTGTGATTTGAACCTTAAAAGAGGGAGAAGCAGATGCTGTGGACAGGTGACAAGAAAGCGACCAGGGACTGGGAAAAGGAAGCCCCCATGAGGTCCATGGGTCTGAGATGTTGTCCCATGGAAAGGATTCTTTGTAGCTGTGAGAAATTGGAACCAAGCCAGCTTTGCAGCAAGAGGTGGAGAGTTAAATGAATTGTGGTACATCCAGACAGTGAAATACATGGCAACCCCTTGATCCAATGATGTGGCTGTGTGTTGAATTGGCGTGGAAAGTGGTCCACCAAAGATGGTCTGTTAGAAAGCAGGATAGAAGATTCTATGTATAGTCTGATTTATTCTCCATTGTGTGTGTATATATGTGTGCGGGATGGGGGGAGGTTGTGTTACAGAGAAAACATCAGAAAAGATGTATCTCAGAAAGTTAATAATGGCTAAAGTAGGAAAGGGTGCTTGAGGGGTTTTTGTTTTCTATAATATATGTTTCATTTGGGGGATTTATTTTTGGATGCATTGTGAAAATCCTCCTTTACAATCAGAGAAAAGCAAAGTTATTTTAAATGACTCATCAGTGGATACTGGTTTGATCTTTCAAATACCTCCAGCCCCTTCAATTCTTGACTAGTGGTTACTCCGTAGATGGCTGGTGTTTCAGGTGAGTGTCGCTGAGCCCCGAACTAGACCAGGAGCCTCTCTCCTCACCCCCTTTGCTCAACAAGCCTTTTCATCTACTTGGCCATTTCATTTAACTATTTGCCAGTTCAGCACCCGGAGTTTCAGAGTACTTTCTTCTGATATTTATCTGTTGTTTGAAGTCCCCTCAAATGTACCTCACTCAGAGGATTTCACTGGGAGTCTCTGGACTGGGTGGGTTGTGAGTGCCTGACACAGGCTTGGTGAGTGAATGACCTGATAGACAGCTCAGAACTCCCACCCCTGTGTAGCGAACAAAAAGCAGAGCTCTGAAAAAATGCAAGAGATTCTTCAAGCTCCGTGTAGCAAGTTGTACAAAGATCAAAGCAAGGACCTGCATTTGTGACTTCTGTTAGTACCCAGTGTGAGTTACTTCGGTGTGCATCGCAGGTTATGGGCTTGGGGGTTATTGCTGGCACAGCAACTCCATGCTGCTTTTCATGCTGGCTGTTTAAGGATGGCAGAGACTACAAAAATATTGTTGGATAATAATGGATTCCAGGCTAACTTTTCTAATAGGCACTTGTTGCTTTTGGAGAATTAGCAGCTTCCTCTCTTTCCTCAAACTCCCAGGCCCCTGCACATACCCTGTGCTTTCTGGCTTTCATGTTGATATGTTTTCCTGCCCTGGAGCAATTTTCCATCCCCTCATTGCATATTCTCAATGCTCTTCAGTCATCAAGGACCAGCAAAAATGTTGCCTCTTCAACGAAGCCCTCCTGGATTTTCCCCAGAGCTAGAGACATGACTTCCTCCTCCCAGTTCCTACATCTCATAGCATTTGCCATTGTTGGTATTTGCAGCCACAGCTTGTCCTCTATACCTGAGTGCAAGTTTCCTGAGGAAACGGACCATGTCTTACACACTGTTTAAAGCCAAACAAGTATGTTGGGAGCTCAAGGCTCACTGAGTAAGTGATTAAGGGATGCAGAATGTTTCCGTGTTGTCACAAAGCTCTCTGCATTCTGCAAAGAGCATTCACACACAGCTTTACACTTGACCCTTGAATCAGGCCCTTGGAGTAGGCTGGTTTACAGACGAGGAAACCAAGGATTGGTGAGGGCGTGTCACTTCTTGTCAAGGTCCCATGGATAGAAAGGGATGGACCAAGAGGTAGATGGGGGGTTTGACTCCTGGTTCAGTGTGTTTTCCCCACTTCACTCCACTGTGCACAGGCAGGCTTTCCAGATTTGGTCAGCTGCAGCGCCCCTCAGAGGGGAGAGATTTGGTGCAGCGCCAAGCCTGGTCACCAGCTCGGTCCCAGCAGACCATTGAGAGGTTCCTTGCTCTCAGTATGTTTGATCGTATGTGGGTTTCTCCCCTTGTGTTTTCCTCTTTCTTAGGGTCAAGAAGAAAATGAAAATAAGCCCTAAGACTTTACAGCTGATGGAATAAAATATTAGAAAAGTGTTCTGACAAGATAAAAGAGAGCTGGAGGGCAAGGCTGTCGGCGGAGTCTTCCAACGGTGGGTGTAGGGAGGAGTGTGTTTTGCTTTCACTCTTTGGCTCTCGTCAAACTTTTTATGGGCTAGAAGCACATTTCTATTATATGTATAACATATTATATCACATTATATAATATATATATGTACTTATTACCTTTTTAAAAGATAAAGATAAACCTACATAAAAAGCGAGATAGGATTTCAGAGTTGCATCAAGTAGCTTTGGTGAATGTAGTTACTAGACCTACTCTTTCTGCACCAGCTGGAGCAGATTCCAAGTTCCTCCTTTCACTGTTTTATAAACAGGTGTGCTGAGCGGAAGAGCACTGGGCTTCTTAAAAAAAAAAAACTGACAAGTTATTTTTATGATAGTTCTTCAAATTTCACACACTTGTAAAATATTTAAATAGTTTGCAAAATCTAAAGGAAAAAAATGAAAGTCTCACTTTCCACTGTCATCAAGGTTCGGTCTCCTGGAAGACATTTCAGGACTGATCAGCAGTGAGGTATACTACTGCCGATCAGTACACATTGTTTAAAAGATCATGCGACACAGTCTTCTACAACTTGTATTTTAACGTGATAATCTTGGTGACCTCTTTTTTTTTTTTAATCAGCAGGAGCTCTCTCTTAGTCTGTTTATGCTACATGTGGTTTATTGAAGGGATGTGTCATAATGTTACCAACTGCTGGATATTTAGGTTGTTAGTTTTTTGTTCTGCAAGAAAATGCCGCAATGTACATCCTCGTACATGAACTCTTCTGCTGTTTTGTTTTGTTTTGTGAGAACACCAGCAGGACAAACTCCCAGCAGATGAACTATGGAGTCAGAGATGTGCTTTGTAAATGTTGACAGATATGACTTAACCCTCCAAATAGGTCACATAAATTTACACTCCCTCCAGCTGTATGAAGTCCCTTCTCCAAACTCTTAACCAACATCATTACCACCTATTGCTATATTCAACCCGAAGCTTACTGTAACTATAACCAAAGCCATTCTTTCTTCCTTTTTGTGGCTTCTCTCATTGGAAATTTTTCTCAGATGTTACCTGATTAATATGCAATGTCTTCTCGCAAGAAAAAAGGAGGTGATATAAATCATGTGTATTAGAATATATGAAATATTTTCTAACTAATATCTCAAAAATCAATCTTCCTAGTCCCCAGGCTATAATAATTACATTTACTGAGTTGGAGTCTTCCAATGCAACTGGGCATTTTTCATCTAGAAAGAAAAAAAAGAATAGTAATTCTCAGTGACTGCTTTCTGCTTGCTAGCTGAATTTCTTATTTCAAAACAGAGGGGAAAATTCTTGGTTCTTAGGAGGAAAAGGGCAGAGTACAACTTTTCTGAAGGAAATGCATTTCCCATTCACCTGGGAAATATTTCAAAATGACTATAAAAAGAAGTTGGAAACAAGCGAATTACTTCAGAAAGGAAAAAGTTTAAATGAATTGTGGCACAGTCTTTGTGGGGGTGCTATGTAACTGACGTGGACATGTGTCTGAAGAACACTTACTAATGTAGGAAATGTTCATAATCTGTTAGGTGAAAAAATAGAGAAAAAAATGTAAGTGCACGAATGCATAGAAACAAGCCTGCGAGGAAAAATAGCAAAAAATTAAAAGCAGTTATTTTGGGGTGATAAGACTATGGGTGATTTTGACTTTTTCTTCTCAGTTTTTGTCAAATTTTGTAAGAAATTTGCCAAATTTCTTACATAAACATGTATTACTTTTATAATTTAAAAATGTCATTAAAATGAATGCATAGTATTTTAAAAGGCAAATACCAGAATTTTCCTGGCATTCAGAGGCTATGGTGATATTTGGTTTATGACCAGGTAGCGAGTGTGAGGGCGTGACCGGTAGCTGTAACTGCACACGTTTGTTTCAGACCCAGCCCTGTTCCAGGCTTTCTTGTGTCTTGGGATCCATTTCCAAGACATTCATTTTTCTCTTTCTTTTCTTTAAAAAAAATTTTTATGTGACTCTTATTTGGACTTAATTTCAAGTTTACTGAAAAGTCAAGAGTTGTGTAAGGAATGTCCATGAACACTTCAACCAAACCCTTGTTTTCATTTGCCCTGTTGGCTTTATTATTCTCTCTATCTGTGTTTTCATCATATGTACATATTTTTCTGAGTCATTTGAGAATATGCTGAGGACATTTTGGTCTTTTACTCCTAAATACTTCAGGAGTTACTTCCTAAGAACAAGGGCATTCTCCTGTACAACCACAATGCAGTTAGCAAAATCAGGACTTTTAATACTGATGCAGTGCTGTTTTCTAATTCTCAATTCCTATTGAAATATCTTGTTGAAACGTCCTGTTGAATTACCTTTTCCTGCTCCAGGATCAAATCCAGGTTCTTGCTCTGCATCTGCTTGCCATATCTCTTTAGTCTCCTTCAGTCTGGGGCAGCTGCTCAGTCTTTCTTTTGTCACTTGACCTTGATATGTGGCCATTTGCTTTGTAGAAAGTCCTTCATTTTGGGTTTGTTCGATGTTTCCTCATTATATGGTTTAAGATTGAGATTTTTTTCAGGAAAAAGGATTCTGTGTCCTCCCTCCTCAGTGCACCTTGTTACAATGAACATGACGTCCATTCGCCCCTGTGTTGGTGGTGTTGGGTTTGAAGACCCGGTTATGCTGGGGTCCTCCAGGTTTTTCCACAGTAAAGTTATGATTCTTCTATTTGTATTTAATGTGCAATTCTGAGGAAGAGCTTTTTAGATCAAAAGTTCACTCACTAACTTCAACATCCATTGATGATTTTCTCATTCAATTCTTCCTTCTATACTTATTAGTTGGCATAATAGGAAGAGTTTTCTCTTCCCCCCATTTATTTATTCATTTATTTCAGTATAGAATCTCATTTTATTATTATTATTATTATTATTATTATTTTGAGTTGGAGTCTCACTCTGTTGCCCAGACTGGAGTGCAGTGGCTGCTCCCGGCCACCGCAGCCTCGACCTGCTGGGCTCCGGTGATCCTTCCGCCTCAGCCTTCCAAGTAGCCGGAATTACAGGCATGCGCTACCACGCCCGGCTGATTTTTTGATTTATTGTAGAGATGAGGTCTCGCTGCCCAGGCAGGTCTCGAACCCGCGGGCTCAGGCAATCCACTCACCTCAGCCTCCCAAAGGCGCGGGATTACAGGTTGAGCCACCGAGCCCCGCAGAATCTCATTTTATTAAATGTGCTGTGATTATTACTCTCATTACTTAATTTGATGCTCAAATTGCCTCTAATATAGTTAGTGAGAGCCCCATCAAGTTGGCTCTTTTGTCATTTTGACAAGTCCTCATGGGTCCCTTGAGTACTTTCTTGCATTTTGAGGCAAAAACAAAACAAAACAAAACGTTTTAGGCTCATTTTTCAGTTTTTCTGTCGTAGTTCAGAACCAGACATTTTTCCAAGGATCTCAAGTTCTTTTGGTGGAGAAAGTTATTTAGACACCAAGACCAGGGCACTATGTGTTCATTCTATTGTATGTCATTGCTTTTAAGCCATCTCAGTAGACGGAGCCAGGAAATACGTATGTGAAACACACAGATATACACATAAATTACCTATCATCTGTCTGTCTATCCATATCCATCCATCCATCCATCCAATCTATCCAACCTATTATCTATCTATCTGATCTTAAAGACACATGGGTTTTTATAATGAGATACCACCTCACACTGGTCAGGCTGTCATTACAAAATAAAAAAAACTACTTGTTTTGGTGAGGCTGCAGAGAAAAGGAAATGCTTCTACACTGGGTGGGAATGGAAGCTAGCTTCACCTCTGTGAAAGGCAACGTGGTGTTTTCTAACACTAAACTAGAACTAAAAGTTGAGCTACCATACGATTATAGCAATCCCACTCCTGGGAATATACCCAGTGGAATATAAATCACTCTACCAAAAAGACACCACACATACATTCATTACAGCTCTATTCACAATTGCAAAAACAAGGAACCAACCCAAATGCCCATGAAAAGTGGACTGCATAGGGCCGGGCATAGTGGCTTGCACCTATAACCCTAGCACTTTGGGAGGCCAAGGTGAGAGGGTTGCCTGAGCCCAGGTGTTTGAGACCAGCCTGGGCAACTTAGCAAGACCTCATGTCTACAATAAATAAAAAATTTAGCTGGGTGCAGTGGTGTGTGCCTGTAATTCCTGCTACTTGGAAGGCTGAGGTGAAAGGATTACCTGAGCCCAGAAGTTTGAGGCTATGGTGGCTGTGAGCATGCCACTGTACTCCAGTCTGGGTGACAGAGTGAGACTCCAACTCAAAAAGAAAAAAGAAAAAAAGTGGACTGCATAAAGAAAATATGGTACATATACATGATAGAATACTATGCAGCCATAAGGAAGAACAAAATCATGTCCTTTGTAGCAAACGGATGCAGCTAGAGACTGTCATTCTAAGTGAACTGTCACAGGAACAAAAAACTGAATACTGCATGTTCTCACTCATAAGCATTGGGCATATGAGCACAAAGGCGGGAACAACCGACACTGGGCACTACTAGTGAGGGGAGGGAGGAAGAGGGAATAAAGGGTACACAACCTCCCATTAGGTGCCATGTTCCCTACCGGGGGAGGGGGGTGGGGGGGTGGCGAGGAGGGCTCGCTAGAAGCCCAAACCTCACTTGCATGCAATCTGCCTATGTAGCTGATCCTTACATTTACCTCACAGCTCTAAAATAAAAATAAAATGCTGAAAGAAAAGAAAAGAAAAGAAAAGAAACCCACATGGGTTCATACTGTTCTCTCCAGTCCACTCTAACAGCACAAGGCACTCCAGGGCACTTTTGAGAAGCTGCCAACAGAGAGGTTACTGGGGGCGGCAGAGTGGGGGTGGGGTTCTGCCTGCCTTCCTCCTTGCTGGTAGAAAGCCAGAGATGACCCTGAGAAGTGAAGAAAACCAAAAATGCTTTCATCATACCTTGTTTTTTCCCCTTCACTTTAATAGCTTTATTGAGGTCCAGTGACAATAACCTGCAAGTGTTTAACGTGCAGAATATATGTGCCAACCTATGGATAGACCTGGGAAACCCTCACATGGTTCAGACAGTGAACATACGTATCCACCCACCCCACAGGCTTCCTCATGAGCCTCAGCACCCCCTGGCCCTCTTTCCCTCCCCTGCCGTCCCTTCCTCTCTCTTACCAGGAAATCACTGATCTACTTTCTGTCACCATAGATTACTTTGCATTATCTAGAGGTTTATGTACGTGAAGTCATTTAGTATGAACTTTTGGGTCTGGCCTCTTTAGCTAGCATAATTGTTTTAAGATTTGTCCATGTTGCTGTGTGAACTGTTCTTCCTTTCTTAATCTACTATATAGATATTCTTATCCACTCACTACTCAGTGGACATTTAGGTTGCTTCCAGTTTTTGGCTGCTACAAGTACAGCTGCTGTGAACATTCATGTACCAGTCTTCATGGGGATGCATGCTTACATTTTTCTTAGGCAATTGCTTAAGAGTGGAATAGTTGGATCATACACTAAGTGTGTGTATAACTTTTTAAGAAACTGTCAAATAGTTTTTCCAAAGTAATTGTACCACATGTTATGTACTGGAACCCACTGTACTTGCAGAAGAACAGGGTGGGCCATGATGTTGCCATGAAAAGGAAGCCAACCGTTGAGGGTTGGGTTTATAAAGGAGACTATTTTCTTCTAGAATCTTGGAGTGTGATGCTGGACATGTATCTCTGAAATATGCTCGCTAAGGGTATAAATGGAAATACCTCGGCTCAAGCACAGACCCCATCCTAGAAGAGAATCAAGCTGTAATTTATTTGGTTAAAGAGATTCAAAACACGTGAAAACAAGAACCTGAGATTTATTTCAGTCAGCTCCGGGGGCCTGGCATCAGGGAGCTAGACTCGTTTTCTTTAGTACACAAAGCTAGGACTTCCTTTTCCTGCAGGAATCAGGGAACAGAGGAGAAGGTGGGTTCTGGAGGTCACTGGGCCTCTTCAGGAGGGGGACCCGACCGCAGTGGGCACCACTTGCCCCTGTGTTCCTCTCACCACCTGGTGATCCAGAGGCCCTCCGCCTGGCGAGTCTGGGCCCAGAGCATTCTCAAAGCAACCACTGTCCTGTTATCTTTGTCCCTCAGTTGATAGAATAGCGGGGAGAACACACATGCAGCAAAACAGAACTTGACAGAGAAGTTGAATCAAGAGAAAAGGCACTAATGTAAGAAAGATGAACTGGGAAAAATTTAAAAGCCCCCTCACTGCTCCTTTACTGGGGGATGAGAGATGCACTAATTATTGTCTAAGTAGGAAGAAAACAAATACCAGAATCAGATGGCCATCAGAGTCAAAGATGTAGATAATAACTTCAAAGGAGAGGTTTCCGTGTTAACAACCAAGATGATTCTGAAATCTAGAATGTTTGACTTGATATCAGTAGAACACAGACTCTAACTCTTGCTTGGGATTTTTTTTTTCATGAACATAAACATATTTATTTTATTTTATTTTGGGGGGGTTTGGAACCTCACTCTGTTGCCCAGACTGGAGTGCAGTGGGACACTCATTCTGCTTCAACCTTCTAAGTAACCAGAACTACAGATGTGCACTACTGTGTCCGGCTAATTGTGGATTTATTGTAGAGACGAGGTCTCGCCAAGTTTCCTGGGCTGGTCTTGAAGCCGTGGGTTTAGGCCTTCTACTCGGTTCAGCATCCCATAGTGCCAGGATTATAGGGGGCCACATAAACAGATTTAATAATTAATGTTCACTTCTTGGGGTTTGGTTGTTACTGTAAATTGTAAATGACTTTTGCCCTCTCTTTCAGGCTTGCCTTGGACCCACCATGACCCCTACAGAATTTATGGTGAGTAACAGCTGCTCTTCTCTGGCTCCTCCAACACGCTCCCATCACCCCTTTGTAGAGGAAGGGAGGGAATCCCTTGAGAGGAAAGGATTTCTCTGTGCTTTTCCAGGGTCACATCTCTGCTCAGCAATGCCCATTACCAAAGAGGTTGTTGTCCAGCACAGGTGCAAACACAACGAACCAGAGGTGCTGTGGGGTAGGTTAGAAAGCCAGAGCAAAATGTCATTTTTAGATTTGACTTACAGTTAAGTGTTTTCATGATCTTCAGCTAGGATGTGCTTCATTCCATGGGTCTGTTCTGAAACTCAGACAAACAAGGGCAAGGGAGAAGCCATTTATTTGAAAAGACCCATGGTCTGCTTGTGTAACTAATCCTGACTTATACCCTACATCTCTATAATAAAATAAAGAAATAAAGAAAGACTTATGGTGGGCACATTAGTTGTATTTCTTGCATAATGCTATGTCAGCCTTACAAAAACATGTAACGGTATACATTCCTCTGAAAGAGACCAAGAGCCGAACAAAAATTAGTGAATCAAATCATTATCTGGAGAATCATTTTCTCTTTTATGGCAAGATGCAATTAATTATAGAGTCAAATCAAATTCCTTTGCTTTTGTTATATTAATAAGTGCCTTAACAAAATATCTAGGGGTAGTAATTTTGCTTTTCTCAAAGAAAAATTCTGAGTTTTACAAGTTGATCATTGAAATCAAGCGTTCTCAGAGGAGCTGACAAATTGCCCTTCACAAGACGTCGTAGGTTTCCATGATATCTGGAAGGGGGCGGAGTTGAAGTGCTTGCCAACTACATTATCTATGATCTGCTAATGCTTCTTTTTTGTTTTTGTTTTTTTTGAGTTGGAGACTCACTCCGTCGCCCAGGCTGGAGTGCAGTGGCACGCTCACGGCCGCCCCAGTGTTGAACTGCTAGGCTCAGGCCATCCTTCCACCCCAGCCTTCCAAGTAGCCAGAACTATAGCCGTGCGCTACCACGCCCAGCTAATTTTTTTGATTTATTATAGAGATGAGGTCTTGCCAAGTTGCCCAAGCAGGTCTCAAACCCATGGGCTCAAGCAAGCCCCTCACCTCGGCCTCCCAAAGTGTTGGGATTATAGGCTTGAGCTACCACACTGGGCCTGCTAATGCTTGTTTAGCATTATATGTATAGTCACCTAATACACATACATCCATAACAATAAAAAAAGTCATTTGGCCCTGGTAAGACCACAAGGTAAATCTGTCTTTTTCTGACTAGAAGTAGATTCTTTAGTTTCTCCTGCATAAGAATTCACCATTCAACCCCGAGGCTGTGAAGTCAGAACCAGATTGAGACAGCAGAGCCAGGACTGCTTCTGAGACTGTCAGTCGTTTGGTTTAATCACTTGGGATCTTGGAAAATAGCTAAGCTCTGCAAGGCAGACCCAGATAAGAAGGAAACTGTATCCCAATAATGACCACTGGTGGTCAGAGGAGTCCAGCACCACCTAGACGGGAAGAAGACGGGACCTCTGTGGTGCTGACTCCCATGTTGGGTGGGAAGTAGCCATGGCATCCTGTGGCCACCTTTCTGAGGATGTGCTGGGTCAGTAACCAACCAGGTGCCCCACATTCCTCAGCCTCACAGTAAAGGCAGAGTCCTGTTTACAGACAAGGAAACTGAGGCTAGGAGAGTTGATTTGAGCCCTTGAGGGTTGCTCTCAGCTTCTCTGGGTTGCTCCCTGTGGGTAAATGTCAAAGGTCTCTTTGTATGGATGTCAAATTTTCTTGAGTGTGGGGACAGAGTACCCAGTAGTGATATCTGCCTAACTCCACTATTAATAACAAATTCATTTCCTTCCCTGCCTCTCTCTCGTCCTTCTCTTATTTCTCTTATCCCATCTCCCCTATCCCTGTGTGCCCATCTTTATGCTATGGAAAGATGAGGGACCCAGCCTTGGAGGGCACAGTCTTTGCCCTCCCTCTGTCTACTCCCCAGAGCTGAGAATTCAGGGCCTAGGGCAGGCCAAGGCTTTCCAGAGAATACATGAGTCAGAGAAGGAGGCCCTGAAGGCTCTAGAGATCTTCTTGCTGCTCTGGTAGCTGCACCATCCTGGTGCCTGGGAGTCCTGAGGGGGAAGAACACCCCTGTCAGAGCAACGGCCCATGGGCTCGAGCATCACCCAGACATTGACAGGCAGGGCAGCCCCTTGCCCTGGGAGTGCGCTAGAAGAGTTTACAATTACTGGGAGATTTTCAAATTTTCAAAGAGTCCTGTGTCTCAGACTCATCCAGCATGTACAAAACTGTGTGAGATGTGACATGATGGACCGTATTTGTCCAGGATTCCTTGTGATCTTGAGAAAAATGGATATAAATCCAGAATTTCTGTGTGTGAGCTAATTACTTTTACAAGATGCCTGGAGAGTCTCTAACCTGACTAAATACATAATCCCATGACAAAAGCACTTTGGCAGACATTACTACAGGGCACTCTGTCCCCACATTCAAGAAAATTTGAAATCTACACAATGAGACCTTTGACATTTACCCACAGGGAGCAACCCAGAGAAGCTGAGAGCACCCTTCGAGGCTCAGATCAACTCTCCTAGCCTCAGTTTCCTTGTCTGTAAAAAACCCTCTAAATCCTCAACTGACAACAAGCACATCCCTTGTGCTTCCAGCGGGGCACGTGGTCCTCCGTCTAAGAGTGTTGGGGGCAGTGGAGATATCTAGGCTGCCTGGGCACAGGGGGACCCTGCTCGCTCCTCCCCTCTGCTCCTGCAGTCTCTTCCTGCTCTGGTCCAGGAACCTCCCTCCCTCAGCTGGGACTGACACAGCCAAATGGTGGCCTTCCCACCTTTCTCCCCTCTGGGAACCTTCCTCCACCTCTTGCCTTCCTTTTTCTCCCTTCTTTGTCTTCTTCACACATTCTTAAAATCTACCCTAGACTTTCCTTGCCACCCAGAGTGGCAGCAGGAGGACAGTGGCGCTGACGGGCCCTTGGAGAAGCACCTCCCCTTGGTGAGACTCCCTGGGCCCTCATCTCTGAGGCTGTTTGCTTCACAGCCTTGGGCTCAGGCTCTTTTGAGTCTATTAAAGCCATTTGACCAAAATGAATCAAACCAAACCAAACATACAACAGCAACCAAAAAACCATCTCTACTACAGTGAAGCTTCATGCTTATTCACTGTGAGGATTCACAGTCAACGCTTGCTTATTTGCATGATTTTACTGGCATTCCTCCCAACCTCTTACACCTACTGTGATTCCCATTTTTGGAAGTCTTCCTTCCTAAAAGTTCTTCCTTTCGCTCAAAGTCCACCCAAACCCCACCTCTAGATAACTGTCCCAGTGGGGCCATGACTGTGCCTGACTTGACTTCCAGTGTTAGCAGGATACTCTTGGGCCTCTTCACTGAAGTATGTGTCACCCATGAGGTCTGTCCTCCCAACAGAGTGGGTTTCCAGGCAAGGGCTAGTGCCAAAAGGGGAGTCTCTACATGTAAACTGAATGAAAGAATCAGGCCTGGGGACTAATCATGTACAAAATGAGGACAGTTTTCCTCAGCTTTTAGGAGTAGTGACTGTTTCCAGCTGCCCATCCTGAAGCACCATCTCCAGGGTCCCTCTCTTTGCAACAGGCCTTTCTCTTGGCCACACACTGGTGATGGAGTCAGGGCCAGATGTTGTCATCCAGGTTATCTTGGGTGGGCCTCCATGAGGTCCTCCTGCTACTTCATGCCAACCATAGCCCCGAGAGGATGGACTCTGGTGTGAGCTTCAGAATTCAGAAGACAGCAGCCTCTTAATGTCTACTCCCAGTTATCATTTAACTCAGTGAGCCCTGATATCTAATAAGCACTTTACAAACACACACAGCATGTTTCAGGTTCAAATAAGTTTAGGAAACACTGTGAAACAAAATTCAAGAGATTCTGAAGGACTTCTCAAAACCTTTACTCTGCTATTATGCAATGAAAACGAAACAAGTTCCACAGGACTTTTCAGAGGCTTTAATGTGCTCAGGAGTATTGTGAATGTCAAAAAGGTGATACAACATGCAGAGATTCTCAACTATTTAACCAGAGTGTTCCACTCATAGGAATTGCTGGTTTGGGAATTGCTGGTTAAATCTATCAGAAATAAGTGGAAATTATGATGCATACAGATAGGGAGAGCCCAGCTAACAGAAGGTAGAAGATATTTTGTTATTTCAATATAAATACTTAAATATATAAAAAATATTTGCATTTGAATATTTATCAATATTAACTGTTGAAAACAAAATAAGAACCTATTGTGGATTTGGAGTCCAAATGTATCCAGATGAATTGAACAACTATTGCATTTGCCTGAGAAATAAAGATAGAGATGAGCTTTGGCTGGTACCATCTTTTGGAGCAAGAAGTGAGAGCTGGCGATCCCTGGTAGAGTTTGGGAGGCCTAGTGGGACCCTGGGAGGGAGACTGGTTGGGTGTGACAGCATTGGAGAATTCGTGGGCTGAGGCTTTGGAGGGAATGTGGCAGTTGCGACACTGGCTCTCCCCTGTCTCCAGCAGCCCCCTCTTCCATTCAGCCCCCCTCTCCTCCCTTCCCTCCCGCCCCAGGTTTGACACAAGGGCCCTTGTCTCAGTGTCTAATCTCCAGCCCTTATTTCCTCTTCCCCTTGCAAAGGCTCTAGGTTGGCTTCTGGTCCAGAAACCCACAGAAAATGTAATGTGTTACGTGTGTGTACATTTATGTGTGTATATATGTATATAAGTGTGCATGCATGAGTACATATGTGCATGTGAGCATGAGTATAGGCATGTTTGTGCACGTGAGAGTGTGTGCTTATCGGGGCCAGCTTAATGGCTGTGCAACCCATGCAGCCACAAGTGCTGCTTGCAGTACTTGATTTAATGCTTGTCTTAAAATTCTGAGTAATTTTTGGGAAAGGCCCTGCACATTATATAACGAGTAGTGTTTTTGTGTGTGTTCATGTGGTTGAGAGTGTGTGAATGTGTGTGTATATGTGCATGTGTGAGTGTATGTGTGTTGGTGTTTCTGGAACTGTCAGGAAACTCAGAAGGGCTGTGACCCAGATACATTTAAGAACGCTTACTGACCTTTTTTAGAGGGAGGGGTGGACTAGATAGGAGAAGGGACAATCACAGTCATCGTTCATACAGTTTGATAGAAGTACCGACCAGCGGTCTGGAAACACTCTTTTCTACCCCATCAGAGCACTTTTCATGCATTTTATAAACGTTTGTTTGTTTGTCTGTATCCCCCATGGCTAGGTAATTTCCACGAGTGTAGGGACCATATCGAACTTATTTACAACTGTATCTTTAGCACCCAGCACAGTAACCAACATATAGTAGGTGTTTAATAAACATTTCTTGACTAAAATATGTCTCAACCCAAGCAGATGTCCTCAGAATTCCCACTTCCTATACACACGTCTTTTAGCTTATCATAGTCTTTGGGGGTTAGAAGCGTCAAGTGGTCCATGCCTCTGCCATCAGACAGGACCTCCCAAAGACTGTCCTTCACCTAATGCCCTTGGTCCTTTTGCAGAGCCTTATTCCTAATATGTCTGATGACTACAACTATGACTCCACATCTTCTATGGATGACTACATGAACTTCAATTTCACTGACTTCTTCTGTAAGAAAAACAACGTCAGGCAGTTTGCGAGCTACTTCCTCCCACCCCTGTACTGGCTCGTGTTCATCGTGGGTGCCTTGGGCAATAGTCTTGTCATCCTTGTCTACTGGTACTGCACAAGGGTGAAGACCATGACCGACATGTTCCTTCTGAACTTGGCTATTGCTGACCTTCTGTTTCTTGTCACTCTTCCCTTCTGGGCCATTGCTGCTGCTGATGAGTGGAAATTCCAGAACTTCATGTGCAAAGTGGTCAACAGCATGTACAAGATGAACTTCTACAGCTGTGTGCTGCTGATCATGTGCATCAGTGTAGACAGGTACATCGCCATTGCCCAGGCCATGAAAGCACAGACTTGGAGGCAGAAAAGGCTTCTGTACAGCAAAATGGTTTGCTTTACCATCTGGGTGCTGGCAGCTGCGCTCTGCATTCCAGAAATCCTGTACAGCCAAATCAATAGGGAATCTGGTACTGCAGTCTGCACTATGGTTTACTCTAAGGATGAGAGTAGCAACCTGAAGTCAGTCGTCTTGACCCTGAAGGTCATCCTGGGGTTCTTCCTTCCCTTTGTGGTCATGGCTTGCTGTTATACCATCATCATTCACACTCTGATCCAAGCCAAGAAGTCATCCAAGCACAAGGCCCTGAAAGTGACCATTACTGTCTTGACCGTCTTTGTCTTATCTCAGTTTCCCTACAACTGCATCTTGTTGGTGCAGACCATTGATGCCTACGCCATGTTTATCTCCAGCTGTGTCATTTCCACCAACATTGACATCAGCTTCCAAGTCACTCAGACTGTTGCCTTCTTCCACAGTTGCCTGAACCCAGTTCTCTATGTCTTTGTGGGTGAGAGATTCCGCCGGGATCTTGTGAAGACCCTGAAGAACTTGGGTTGTATCAGCCAGGCCCAGTGGGTTTCATTTACAAGGAGAGAGGGAAGCTTGAAGCTGTCGTCTATGCTGCTGGAGACAACCTCAGGAGCACTTTCTTTCTGAGGGACCTTTCTGAGGGGCATGGCTCTTTTGGAAGTAATGAGAAATGCAGCTACAGTTTCCCCACTGATGGGATCAGAGAGAAATCATAGAAGAAAAAGGAAACAAGAAAGGAAAAAAATCTCAGAAAGGGATGAATCTGAACAATATTATTACTTTTAGTCAGAATTGACCAAGCCAGAGATTTCAAAATTCACCAGCTACTCCAGAAGGCTGTTGATAGGCTCTTGGCCACAATACCTGCAGTTTTCAAAGTAGGACAAATGAACAGCATTGCAGACCTCCTGGCTTTGCCACTTGCCTGAGTACTGAGGCAGCTGCCGCTAGGAGGCATTGATTTTCTCAGTGCACTGGGAACTTTTGTGGCTTCAGCTTTCGTGTCACCCCCTTCAAAAGGGGGCACAAAAACATTGGCCACCGTCATAGTCCACAAAAGCAGAAGGTGTCAGGAAAACTTCAATCTTTGGGAAATTTCTACTCTGATTTTAGGTCCTATACCCATGTCTTATAGATTCCTGATCTAGAATCTTTCTAAACAATCTCAGCTCCAATTCCCCTCTGGTCTCCTTGGTCTGTTCTGGGCCAGTGAGCATTCTTATTTCTGTTTTGAAATCATCTGCAGGACTGATCAGTGAGCCCCTGGGAAATTGACCACACCCCCAAGTCATCCAGAGTCTGCTGGTTCCAATCCATTTCTGTGTTCTGCTGGAGGTTTCGGTCTAGGCAAGGATTTGGCTTGTCCTTTGGTGTTGTGAAAGTGGCCCTCACAGCCTGAGAAGGGAGGTGGATTAGCAGTAACCGGCAGTAACAGTGGGCTTGCACTGTTGAGAGACACTTGCGACTGGTTACCCTGTCTGCTTTCTATAGGGAGGGTTCTCTTAACCTCCTTCTCTCTGGAAGTAAATGCTGGAAGGCTGTTTACTTATCCATACCTATTTCCTTCTATGCTTCATTTTTTCTATAGTGCCAACATTTAAAAAAATTTTAACTTAGAGATTAGGTTGAAAAAAATAAGCAATAGAATTTTCTTTTGCTTTGTGTGTGGTTTTTTTTTTTTAACTATTTGGCAAATATATCACATTTGAAAATATTTTGCATATTAAAGAAGTGTTTTTTAATGTATATTTAAAATATTCATTACTTATCACTTTCTTTACCCTGTCTCAAAAGTGTAAAGTGTGTGCAATTAAAGATCAAATAGAGTGTGACGAGTAAGAGATTGGGATAAGGAAATGAGATCTTCAAATACCTTAAAACCATCTCGGCTGACACATTTTTATTTTTCCTCTGGTCAAGCTTATTTCCCAAGTTGTTCCCAGTTAGACAAATGGGATTTCCAAGGAGAACTATTGGGGCAGCACCATAAACCACCTTTGCCACTTGCTCTAGAGGAAATGTCTGATTTTCCCCAGTGCACTCCACATTGCCGAGGCTCTCATTCCAAGGCCATCCCTTCCCAAAGGGAACACAAAAGCACTGGACTCTGCCATAGTACCCTTCTTCTCCCTGCCCACTTCTAAAGCACATGATCGTGAGAAATAAGTGAACAAAATACAGACAGTGAGAAGGGTCGGCAAACACTCTGCCCATGCCTGGGAGGTTGGTGGGGAAAACTTTGGCCAGGGCCTAGCACTTCGATATGGGCACAGCAACAACGAGCACTTCTTCCATAGTCAAGGGAAAGATGACTTCTCCAAGGTCAGTCTGTGGACAGGGCCATCCATGTGACCATCATCTCTAGGAGGAGACTCAGATGTCTGCCCTTTTAGGAACTTGGAGGAAAAGATAAGATGCATGAGTCACATGTAAGGAACATAGGCACAAGGAACACAGTTGAGTTTGGCTTTTCCACACCCCTTTGGTGCCATACTTCTGATACCCTGTCATGGGGTTCCCAGTGATGCTGAGGATGCAGGGACAGAAGGAAAGAGGAAATCCCAAGCCATGACTGTGTTTGTTGAATCTACACTCTTGGCCTAGAGGTCCCCAAAGGACACTATGATGGAGACAGTGAGATTTTAAAGGTAAATACGATTTTGGCATTCGTTGGGAAAAATGCCAGGGACTCCACATTTCCCCTCTGATTAGTAACAATAGAGCTATGAGAATACCACAAGAACTCTAGACACTGCATTGCACCCATGTGCACAATGACCATGTCTAGTTCCTACTTCTAGGATCTGACTGTCACTACTGAATTGTTCCAGTCCAAATACACTTCAATGTAGGATCAAAGGTGTGCTGCAACTATATTATATTTGAAAGCTTTTAAGTATTATTTGTTGATAAAGTGTCTTACTTTTAAAATGATTTCATAAGCCAGGATGGTGGCTCAGCCTGTAATCCGCACCTTTGGGAGGCTGAGGTGAGTGAATTGCCTGAGCCTGCGGGTTCGAGACCCGCCTGGGCAGCGAGACCTCATCTCTACAATAAATCAAAAAAAAATCAGCTGGGCGTGGTAGCACATGCCTGTAGTATATGTAGAATATGGCTGAAGGGATGTGCCGGTTCCGAGCTGGGGTCTCAAGAAGGTGCACTTGCTCTCCTGCCCAGTGGCCATCTGAATAAGGCTGGGCTATCCTGTGGGGGCATGGGCGACTATGTGGGGCAAGCCAAACCATCTGACCAAGACCATCCTAGACTAGCCAGCCCAACTGACTAACCAATTGACCACAGATGCAGGAGTGAGCCCCGCCAAGACCACCTGATGGCCAGCCAGCCCTCAGACTTGTGAGAGCACAGCCTGGAGGACACGTAGCTGACCAGGGGCAGACACAGAGTGAGCCCAGTATGAGTGAGTGCAAAAGAGCTCCCCAATAAACCTGTGTATCTGGAGCTAAATAAATATTTAGTGATTTAAGGCCATGGCTTTGAAGTTGTTCAACTTCAAATAACGCAGAATAACACAGCACTATTATGACAATCAATAACTGATAACAGCCTTTTGTATAAACGATTGTATGTAGTAAAGTTCTGAGCTTTTTTGAGTTGGGGTCTCACTCTGTCACCAAGGCTGGAGTGCAGTGGCATGATAACATCTCACTGCAGCCTTGAACTCTCGGGCTCAAGCAATCCTCCTGCCTTGGTTTCCCAGAGTACTGGGATTACAAGTGTGAACCACTGCACCCAGCCAGAAAAAAGTTTTAAAATCATCAGATAATCAATATTCAAGTGAAATGAGAATGGTTTAGAGAAAATCACTCTGATAGCTGCCTCAGCATGGTGCAATAGTAACATGTTCTGTAGGTGGTTCAGACTTGCTAACTTCCTTCAGTTTTCCTCATCTGTAAAAGCCAGTTGACTTATGGTGAGAGTCTAACAAACCATATATGTGATTATTATTATTAATAAGCCAATGCCGCAATGAGCTGATCTTTCTCTAGTTTTTCATGAAGGCTTGATAGAACCCAACAATCCTTAACCATTTTTTTCCCCTCATGAACACTTTTGCAATCTGACAAAGACTACAACCCTTTCTCAGAATGTTGTAAAATGCATACAATAGAACAGATAGGATTACATAGGAAACCAATTATATTGAAATATAATCCTCCAAATATTAAAACAAATAGATGAACTAGTAATACATGTTTCTCTTTATTAATGCTTTACCTAAAAATCTGCAGATCCAGTAACAACGTTCATTTCAGAGTGGAGATGAACACAATATTTTGAGAGTCTGCGGACCCTGTCATGTAATATCTGCCATCTCCATTGGTGACAAAGTCATAGGCTTTGCTCATACTAGTGTGGCATGTTGTCTATATTCATAATTGAAGGAAGACCTACATTTTATTTTATTTATTTATTTTAAATTTTCTTTTATTTTTCTTTTTGAACTGGGATCTCCCTCTGTTGCCCAGGCTGGAGTGCAGTGGAAGACCTACATTTTAATTAATGGTCGGGGAAAGATGCCATTTCCTCCCCATCCAAGTTCACAGACCTTCTGATTTCTGTGTACAGAACAGCTTGGGAGCTCTTGCTTCACCTGACCTCCCCATCCTATCCCCACTGGTACCAAACTCATATTTCTTTCTGCAATTCTTAAAATTTGGACATGTATGAAATTACTTTGTATTTGGGGAAGGGGACAGAAATGACCTGTCAGGTAGCCATAGTCCCCTTGAATAAAAATATAAGCCATAAAAATTATGATTGTAAACAGATTTTACCTGTAGGATAGTTTCTTTTTTTTTTTTTTTTTTTTGAGTTGGAGTCTCACTCTGTTGCCCAGACTGGAGTGCAGTGGCCGCTCCCAACCACTGCAGCCTCGACCTGCTGGACTCTGGCGATCCTTCCGCCTCAGACTTCCAAGTAGCTGAAACTACAGGCACGCGCTACCACGCCCGGCTAATGTAGGATAGTTTCATACCAGAGATTCGTTTAGAAACATCCTCCTCTCCAAGAATGAAATTTCCATCATGGCATCCCAGTGCTTGGGCCAATGGACTGGGGAAGAAGACCTGGTTCCAAGATTCATGGGCCACTGGTCAGGTTAAATGAGGAGACAGATCAATTAGTTCATTTTACCCTTTCCTCAAGTTCTAACCAAATCAGTGATGATGCAGCAATGCTCACCAGGACCACCTTCTCCAGAATCACTGGAGGACCTGTGAACGAACCAGACCTGTGAACTGGAGTTGACATGGTGGTACCCATGAATCTGCATTTTTACCAAAGTGAGAACACTCTTCTAAGAATCTCCCTGTGACTCGTTTTGCATTTACTGGCACTTAATAAATGGACAGTTGACTCTGGAACAAAACTGAGCTCTGGATGAGTTCTTGGGCTTTTCTTTTTTCTTTTTCTGAGTTGGAGTCCCACTCTGTCGCGCAGGCTAGAGTGCAATAGCACACTCACAGCCACCCCAGCGTAGACCTGCTGGGCTCCCACGATCCTTCCACCTCAGCCTTCCAAGTAGCCGGAACTACAGGCGCATGCTACCATGCCCAGCTAATTTTTTTGATTTATTGCAGAGATGAGGCTCATCATGTTGCCCAGGCTGGTCTCGAACCCGCAGGCTCAGGCAATCCTCTCACCTCAGCCTCCCAAAGTGCTCAGATTACATGCTTGAGCCATCGTGCCCAGCCTTGGGCTTTTCTTAATGACACAATACTCCAAACATTGATAACCAAGGAGGCTGGAGGTCTGATCCAGGACTGAATAAGGCTTTTTTGTCTGCCTTCCACAGGGTCACCTTCAGGACACTCAAGAGTTGTGTGGGGGTCCCTGCTGGTGGAGAAGAGCTGTCTTTCCGAGATCTTTGATTCCACAGGGACCCTGTCTCTTCCACAAGCATCTCTTTGGAGGACTGGGGCTGCTTCCCCTCCTGCTGCCTTTTTGTGAAAGCACGCAGGGCCTTGAAACCACCTGAGTCTGAGAAAGAAACTGGCTTATCTTCCCATGTCACTGCCTTTGGTGTCTGTTCCGTCGATGGTCTAGGCCTTCCATTAAAATGCTGCCTCCACCAGACATGGTGGTTGGCTTTGGCCACAGCAAACTGGCCATTTCCCACTGCTTCTTTCCTCCAAGGAGAAAGATGGCTACTGTCAAGCAGGCCTGAGTCCAGTGGAATGCAACCTCCTGGAAGGCCCTTCCTGTGTAACCCTCATCATTTCTTTGCTCTCCTATCACTTTTATCCTCCACCTCCCTTCTCCTTCACCGGCCTTCCTTTCTCATGCCAGGGGGAAGACAGCACCTGCCCCACTGACCTGGAAGATGGATGTTTTGGCCTCCCGGAAATGGTTTCTTTCTCTTCTCCGAGGCTCAGCCAGAGTCCGCCTTGGGAGCAGAAAGTTGGGGAGGCCCTCCCGATATCACCTTCTCTGTGATGATTCTATGTACCCACAGGCCTGAAGGCAAACCTGATCTGGAAATGAGACCTACCTTTTGGTGAGGACACTCACACATCTGAGGTTCTGTTCACTTTTTAGCTAAAACGACTTCGTTCATTCCAGGCTTCAGATGGGGCTACCGACTCTGAGATAACCTCAGTGCAAGTGTGGTGGTGGGGAGCATGGGGAAACCATACCAGTCTCCCACAGAGTTTGGGGCATGGGAGAGTGGGAAGGAGGGGACACACATCAAAGAAAAGAGGTTGGCCATCACACTTCTGCTCGGCGCTACCGTCCTGCTTCAGAAACCAGCGGGTGTGGGAAAAATAAAGGGCTGAACTTTCTGTCAACCCTAACCCACACTGAACATCTTTCATAATAGCTCTGAGTCCCCCTGGCTCTTGATGGCTTCAGCTTCAACTGCTGCCTCAGAAAAGTCCGTTTTCTCATCTTGGGCTACGGGTTTCACCCTCTGTTTGCTTTTAAGATGTGTGTGGGTGGCGAGAGATTTTTCCCACACATCTTCAATGTGAAAGGGCTGACCTTGCTACGAGTAGCCTTCTGAGTCATCTGGGAGTCTCTCACCCTGCAGATGGGGCAGGGCAAGGTACTTCCTTGATGCGTGGACTCTGCAGACACTGAATTGGGCCAGGATTACCTGAAACCAAATGCGGAGCTTGGAAGCCCTGAAGCAGGGGACTTTGGGCATCTTGGAATCTCAGGCCGCTTAGCGGGGTAGGGTGGGGTGGAATGGAGGATTTTGACCTGGAGGTCCCTGATTCCAGCCCCAGATGCAGCATATATATCTATAAGTGTCTCAATTGGTTCTCGTCCCAGCCCCCAGCCCATAAGGACACCAAGTCTCAGGAAGGACTGTTATTAACAAAGAAATTCTTCTGTTGTGTTGTTTGGGGAACTCGGAGAAACCAATCTCGTTACTTTACTAGACAGGTAGAGATTTGATTTGAGGGCAGCTCTAACACAAGAGGAGGTGCAGAGGCTAGGACTCAGTGACCAGCTCGTGTCATCCTCCCCAAATCTCCTCCCACAGACCTTCCCCTTTCCCCCCTCTGTCACAGGAGTGTTTTAGGAGCTTCTGTCCTTGGCAGAGTTGGTTGACCAATGGGATCATTGATGGCTTTTTAGCTGACCCACGGCATCAGGACTGGGCAGTGACTTCATCATTCTAGTATTTTTTTCAAGTCTTTCCTGTCCAGCATGCTCGATGCTGGTCAGGGGGAAGGGAAGGGAAATATAGACGGAGACACTGTCTCTTGCCCTTGAGAGAGAACCAGTTACAGAAAATATGACTTTCTCACCTGAGAAACTGATTAAAGAGGCCAGAAAAAATCTGGGTGCAGGGGGAAGACGGGAGGAGGAAGGGCAGTGGAGGCAGGGGTGGAGGGAGTTCTCTGAGTTACAGCCATCCCCAGTTGTGGGAGTGTGAGGTGAGTGTGAGTAGACTGTTCAGCCTGAGCTCAATCCAACCAGTCCAGGAGTGACTGGGGCACTCCTCTCCGGTCCATGTCAAGGCTCTTTGCTGGCTTGGCAAGTGCAGTGTAAGCTGGGGTGGGAGCATTGACTTCTTGCCAGCTGTCTTGGCCTGGCGTTTTCCCCAGCTTTGTACCACACATCGAAGAACCATGGCTTTAGGCCACCCAGGATCGTTCCCTCAACCCCAGTATTCTGCTAAATCACAAGTTTGTTCATTGGTCAAGGTGCTCTGTGGGCACCATAGGAAAGCTGGGGACATTTGAGCCGAGGGCAGAAGCTCACCCAGTGGAGTGACCTGGACTGGAAGGAAGTGGTTGGCTCAAGCAGGTCTGCGTACCACCCTCATGGTAGACCAGCAAGTATCCAGGTGCCAAGCCGCCTGGCCACTTCTCAACATCTGCTGGCTCAGCCCTTCTGAAAAGCCATTAAAGATGAGCTCTTTCTCAGGAGGGTAGCTTAGCTCCAACTCAGGTCTGGGTAACCCATCACTCACCTTCCGTCCCATAGGAATGAAAGACAACGCTACTCTAAATATCATAGTGTTTTATTTAAATCCTGAGATTAAAAAATAAAATATTTCCAAATGGCATAGCAGACTATAAAAGAACATGTTTTGGGATACAAAAGTTTCTCACCCCCTTGTGCAGGTGGGGTGCTGGTATCTGATGTGCTTCTGGGCAACTCTTTGGCAGAAAAGAATGAATTGGGGTCCCAGACCTGCCATCTCATAAGGCCACGTGAATTGAGGATTAATCAATTAAAGTGCAATTCCAATTTTCAAGCCTTGCAGCCGAGGCCTGGGTGTTGCTCTGCAGCCACCAGAGAGGCAGAGCATCTCTGGATAACACACATCAGGAAGCCTTTTTTATCAGAGATGCCTCCTGAAACTTAAAGATATACTTTATAATTTTAAAAAGTGCTTAGAAGGGAAAAAGGAATTATTAATTCAGTCTTTCCTGTTTTCTTAAAAGAACCATAATGAAATGAGAAGAACTTCCCAAGGGTCCTAGGAAGTACTTTTCTGGTGTTTTGTAAACGTACATGGCTGTCTCAGTGCTGTTTGTATGTAATGATCCTTGGTTCTAAGCATCACAAGTGGCTTCTCTCTGCTTTAATCCCCCACACCTCTGAGCCAAGGAGGGTTTCTTGACCTAAAGAATTTGCACATGTGGAATTACCAAGATGTACTCTTAAAAACGAAACTCCTCTAAAATCGTATCAGTGGACATCTAACCATATCCAAACACAGACTCTGTGATTTCATCCCTAAATGGGAATTTCCATTCATTTGGGCCTAGAATGTCTTCACCATCTTAGATGATAATTGAAAAATTCCAGAAAGACCATCTCCTCTGTTTTTGAGTTATATTATGTGGCTTTTCATTTCTACTTTCCAAACCCTGTGGGGTTTCTCAGTTCCAGGATCCTGCTTGAGAGTGTTCACCTGGAATCCAGTGTGCTGAAGTCTGAAGTGTTCTGAAAAGTCCACTCAGATCTGGGGGACAGTACTTCCTCTCAAACATACTTCCTTGATTGTGGATACATGTGTTTGAAAGAGGCTGGCGTGTTCTTGGGTGAAGGTGATGTGTGCCTTCATTGGTGGTGGTGAACAAGGCATCTGGCTATCAATAGGAACATGTGACTTATTCAGAGAGCTGGGCCACCATGGGGCTGCCCTTTTTTTTTTTTTAATAGTGATCTGGGATCCCAAGGATGCTTCCGTCTTGCTGATTTCTAGTGTAATTCAGTCTACTGGAGCTACTACCTTCAGCAGTGGATCTTCAACTGTTACTTGCATTGTTTAAAGTACCCTAGTCCTCAATCCTCAGTAAAGCTGGGAATCTGTTTAAAATAAGAATAAAACTATTTATAAAAGCCACACTTAAATAGGCCAAGATGCTCTCTAGCTGCACAGTGCACAGCAAACTTGAACTTGAAGAGGAAACTAATAAAGTACAAATGTCCACTCAGCACAAAAAATAAATAGGCTAATAAAACCAAAGATTTAGGAAGTGACCACTGAGCATTGGGCAGTCCTCTGTGCAGCAAAGGCCTTTCTCATACACCGGCCGTCGGTACTGGCAGTGGTGCACACGAGGCCTGGCTCTTCAGCAGTGGTTCTGCGTAAGCTGCAACTGGTCCCCTGCTGTGATGAATGACAGATGCTCAGAATGGATCTCAGATGGCATGTCCCAGGCCCTTCACGGGCCCCAAACACGTCAGCTACTCAATGAACAGTGGTTCTTGCTGCAGATGGTGCCAACAATATAAGCAGAAGGCCATCACTGGGCCAGAGTCTCCAGTATCCTGGGAAAGCTAAATGCTCAAAGCAAGATTCTAGACTGCTCTGGGCTCTCTTTTGTGAGTATCTTTCTTCCAGGGAACGAGCTGACTGACTTCTGATTATCCTCTGCAAGAGGGTGGATTTAAAGGTAGGATAATTTACTCTTGAATAATCTCCAGTCACACACCTGCCTGACAGGACAGACATGAGGCAAGGGAGAGACTCTCCAGGGGCCTGGCTGCTTTCTGTCCTGGTGTGGAGCATGGTTAGGGCCTTTGCCAGCTGGAGATGACACAGCACCTGATGTCCTTCTGCCAGATGAGGCTGCTCCAAGTAGAACAAACCCAAGAGGCCCAGCTTTTCTCTGGGCAACCCCTTTGAAAGGTTCTGGTCACTGCTCCCCATGCCCTGCTTACACTGCCTGGAAGTGCCTGGTTTCCTGTTTAAATTAGATCATTTCCTTTCACTTGTGGCCCTACGTGAGTCCTCTTGGCTGGTGGTGAGGCTACGCTGCTGAGGGGCAGTGGGTTTAGGGCCTGGTTGGACTTAGCCTGGAGCCCCCGACCAATTCTCAAGCCCTCAAAACCAGTGAGACCAGTTAGGATGACAAAGTGAAGAAGCTCTGAGAGGTGGTGACTGGACTTGGATCACAAGGCTAGGGGAGGAAGAGCTGGGTCCGGCACTCAGATCCTAAGATGATCCGTCCAGGTGCTCTCTCCCTCATCCCTGGCCAAAGCAGGCCCTTTCATCAGATGCTCTGCCCACTTGTAGAAGTACCTGGGCCTTGGCTGAAGGCAGCTGGCTCTGTGAACAAGGGACGAAGAGGCCATCAAAGAGGAGCTCTCTGTGGTGGGAGAAGAAAAGGGCCACAGAGAACAGAACAGGAAGATTTATCTAATTCTTGTCCAAAAAAAGGAAACAGGAGCCCCACTGCCACAAGGGGAGCGGTCTCCTGGGTGCCAGGTGCAGGCTGAGCAGCAGGAAGTGGGCAAATGGGCTGTCGGGGAATCTAACCGGTGGGGAGTGGGGACCAAGAATCAATGATGCCTCTGCTTACCTGTGTGCCTGTGTTTACTCTGTTTCTTTGAAACTTGAGTAACCAAAGACTTTTGTTAAGAAGGCCCCAATTTTTGAAAGTGGTTCTTACCCTGGTTATGAACATTAGTAAACATATGTCTGCAGGTGAGGCAGCAGCTCTCATTCACATAAACAAAGACAGGCCATCAGCGGAGGAGTGTCCCAAGGCCAGTGTACAATTCTGCTCTGTGGTCATGGTGTCCATGTTTGCTAGCATCTGGGCCCTAGCCACTCTGGCCCTAGTGTGGTGGATTTTGTTTCCTGAATTATATTCAATTCTATGGAGAAGCCTGGCTAGGTGAAAGGTTTTGAGGATTGAATCACTCAGACAGGAGAGCCAGGAAGTGAGTGCAGCTTAGATGCCCCACCAAAACAGCTGAGTTCTAGAGCAGCCCCCAACTTACCAGGGCAGTGAGGGACAGGAGCATGACAGGAGAAGGCTGGCTGGGATCCTAGGAGGGGCCCCTGGCACCCTGACTTGAATGATGGCCCTGTGCCTGCTTTTCGTGGGAGTATGGGGCCTCACAGCCTAAGGACTCACAGGGTGTGGCCAGAGCACCTGGCTGAGGGTCTCCAGGATGCCTGGCCCTGGGTGGGGCAAGGCGGGCATCTCTGGTGGCCGGGGACACCCTCCACAGGAGGCCTGCAACCAGCTGTGCTCCAGGAGGGGCTCATGGTGTCCCGAATGTTTAAACTTTTGGCAGAGCCACCCTTCAGGTGTGGTGACAGCTGGGTCTTTAATGAATGGAAATGTCACCTGAGCCCTTAAAAGCTGTGTGGCTAAGAGTGACCAGTGCACAGTGCTGAGTGCACAGTACTCCTGGGCAATGTGGCTTCTGAAGAGCAAACCGAGGGCCTCTCTTCCAGAGCTGTAGAGCTGACGACCTTTGGAGCAGCTGCCCTTTTTTTTTTTTTTTTTTTTTAAATGCTTTATGTTCCTAGTAAGGAAGAGTAGTGTTTCCTATGGCTGAAGTAAAGCTACTGAAATCCAGGTGCTTGAAGTTACAGAAAATCACTTCCATCATAGATCACAGGCCGGTCAACTGTTAAGTGATAAAATACTTTTTTGGAGACAAACCTGAGGAAACAGAAACAGAAAAAAAAAGGTGTTGCTATGAGGGCTGAGAGCCCGAGGGATGGGAGCCACCACCAGAGCCTCTGCTGTCACTGCCGGAGCCCTGTGGAGAGGGCCCTGTGAGAAGGACTGGGCACATCCCAGAGCATGTGGGACTTTCCAAGGCCTGCAGCCAACTTTACTGTCCGTCTAGCAGAGTTCTCTCCCTGCAAGCGTTGGTGGGGGCAGGGGAGGGGTCTCAGGACATCAACATGGATGTTCCTAGGGCTTCGGTGCAGAAATGCCCTTCGGGCTGCAGTTTGTGAACCTCCCCACTCCGTCACCTGGCTGCTCCAAAGTAGCCTGAAGTTAGGACTGCAAGGGGTGCATGTGTGTGTGGCTGGGGTGGAACAGATGAAGCGGGAGATGAGAGGAAGCATCTGGTGGAGGCCAGTATGGATTTCATTCCAAATTGGCAGGCCTCTAAATCAGTTTGGCCAACCATGGTTTGGAAATATCAAGTAGGCCTGAGATGGCCTCAACAGGTCAAGGCCAGAGTTTGTAGCAGCATCATGGCCACCTCCAGTGAGAACTGAGAGCCATCAATCCACAGTGAGGCTCAGTAAGGTGGTGACATATTCGCTGCCATGCACAGAGGAGGAAACGGGGGCTCAACGAAGGCCCACAGCGTGAAGAGCAGAGGTCGTGTCTGGCTGTCCCCAGCCCACTCTCCCACCCAGGAGGGGCCAGGTTTCACATCCGCTCTTGGGGCGTGGGGGCTTCAAAGACAGCTCTCTGGGCATGCGGGCCTATGCCATGAGGTCCTGCTAGCTCAAGGTGTGTGTTCATTTCTAAGGGGAGTGCAGGGAGAGGCCGGAAGGGGCAAGGTGAGAAGTTCATCCTCCAACTTCTTCTGTCGTGCACACTCCAACCTCTCCTTGTGGTGGCCACAATCCCCGGGAGTACAAGGCCAGGAGGTGGTGAGGGGGTGGCACAGCTTTTCCCTAGCATCCTGTCAAGTTATTCTGCTAAAAGCCAAGTGCCCATGTGAGGGGATGTGACCACTAGCCCAGGGCCCTGCTCAGAGAGGATGTGGCTGAAAACGGATCAGGTAGGACTCTTGAAAGAGGCAGCCCCAGTTGAGGGGCTTTATGCTGAAGCCAGAAGCCATAAAAAGGGACAGGTGCCCAACAATCATAACCACCTTTGTCTCATGCTCATGGCAGATGCTCAATCAATGCAGGCCCCTTTCCCCACTCCCTTCCCCAGTGCCCCTCTGCCCTATCTCCCTGCAGTCCCATTCTCTCACAGAGTCTCCTCCTTCATCCCCTAGACTACACACTCTGAGCCTGTAGCTGCTCCTCAGAGTGCCTTCCAGAGACGGCATATGCCACCCCTGACACGGCCCAGGGGCTTTGTCTCACAGTCTTAGTCCCGCTTATCTAAAGCCTTGTTCTTCCTTATTTCAATTCTCTCTTTCTCATTCATTCCTTCCGCCATATTTCCTGAGTCCCTTTTTTGGGCGAGGCAGTAGAAATTCATATCAGAAAGTGGCAGAAAGCACACGGGTTAAGAGTCCAGACTCTGTGGCTGGGCCGCCTGGTTCCAACCTGGTCCCAACATGAGCTGTGTGGCTTGGGTATGTCCCTTCTCTACCCCTCAGCAGTGGCAGGAGGAGAAAGGCAGTACCCCCTGCACAGGGACGCTGGGGTGTGAATGAGCCATTGAGGCAGAGTGCCTAACATGTGTGGCACATGGTGAGACTCCGCACATGTGAGCCTGTATGGCACAAAACCTGTAACACACATTGGAACACCACAGGAGAGGTGTCTATGACCAAAGGATGATTGGTAATAAGTTACTATTGACAATTAAGTAATTGACTGTTAATGTCCATCTTTGTTCTTGAGCACAGGTGGCCCCTACCTTGAGAAGGTGTTGTCGAAGATGAGCATGTAGATGCCTGGTGTGCGGACCTTGAGCTGGCCCTGGATGTTCTCCTTGTGGGAGTTGCATCGGGTTGTGGGGATGAGGACCTGGGAGGGAAAGCAGACCAAAAAAAAAAAGCATCTCAGAGGCTAAGAGGGTCCCATGAATCCTCTGGACAAACCCTTTACTGGGAGGGAGGAGACTGAGGCCCAGGGAGGCAGAGGGCCCTGTCTGAGTTGTCTGAGGTTACAGCTGAACAGGGTTGGGCTGCAACCAGTCCCCAGGAGTGGTGGGGTGTCACCCACACACCCTGAATTTGTTGATGACTTGTGGTGGGGGAGGCTGTGGGTGTGAGATTCATCCAGAATCATGACCTGGTTGGCTCCCTCAGGGAGTGGTCCCCCAGCCTCCCTTGACCACAGCCAGGGCTAGCACAATCCACCACTTGGAGGAGCAGCCTGTCTGGTTTCAGGAAGTGGGGCTTGTTCTAGGTGAGATCCATCTGTCTAGCTGTCTCCTCTTGGTCCCTGTGCTGCCCTTGAGTCTCACAAGACAGGCTGAGTCATCCTTCCAGGTGACAGCCTTTCAGGCCCCAAGCTGTTGTGCCCGCTCTCCTCCAGGCCCAACACTCCTGGCTGCACCTGTGCTCCCTGTTCGGCCCCACCATGGGCTCCTGTCCGGCATCCTGGCTGGTCCACGAGCCCCAGGACCCTTTCATCTTTCCAAGCCTGAGCCTCAGCCTCCTGTCTACTCTCTGCCTTCTCTGAGGATGAGAAATTAGCCCAAGGAGACACTGATTTTCACAGGCCATTTTCCAAAGGTCTTGTTATCAGAGGTTAAGTCTGTACAAATGATGTGCTGGGCAGGCCAGGGCTGAGGATCTTGGATGGTCAGGCTTTTCAATTTGTTCACAAGCTCAAACACAGGCCTGATTTTAAAGCTGACAACAGGAGATAAGGCAGAGTCAATACAAATTTTAATCCCTGATAAACACCTAGAGGGTCTTGTCCCACAAAGTCTCCCTAAGTCTTCCATTTAGGACTGACTACACATCAGTGGTTACATAAACCAGAAGTTCTATAGACAATGGTAACATCTTTGAGTTCCTAACGTGGCAAACTGTCCTAGACCACTTTTATTCTTTACAAAATTAAATGTTGCCCCTTCTTTTTTAGAAATATAAATTTTATTAAATTCAGTTTTTTTCTATTACATATCCTTTAACCTGTAAAAAGTGACAGAATTCCAAATAGTTATAAAGATTTTAAGATTACTTTTTTAACTGAAACTTGAATTCAGCTCTCAAAACCCTACATGTTGGCCACAAAGTTCCCAAAGTGAAGTAAATTCCCACCATGGCTCTGCCCTCAAGGATCCTGTGTTTAACAGAGATCGCAGACAAGAAAACATTAATTATGCTGGAATGAGAGTACCATGAGGGGAGAATTGGTAAGGGGAGCCTATACCAGCTCCTGGCTGGGAGG
This sequence comes from Cephalopachus bancanus, assembly GCA_027257055.1. Taxonomy (NCBI): domain Eukaryota; kingdom Metazoa; phylum Chordata; class Mammalia; order Primates; family Tarsiidae; genus Cephalopachus; species Cephalopachus bancanus. The sequence continues at coordinate 223,908 of JAPVLO010000657.1, read as the reverse complement.
GAGAGAAGGCAGGATAGGAGGGAAGTCTTCCTGGAAGAGGTGTTACTGAGCTTGAATAATTTAGTTAGAGGGACATCTGGCTATTACAGGCTCTGGGCTCAACATATTCAAAGGCACAGGAGAACAGCTAAGATTTACCTTCCCAAGACACAACTGAGAAACGGACAAACCATATGAAAAGACAGTTTTCAAGACATTAAACATCAGATGATGAGGACAGTGATCCCTGAGAACACAACTGCCCTAGCTTATTACTATCACAGGAAGAGGGAACAAAAACCAGACAGGATAAAAGAAAATGAATAGAAAGATGCTAGACTCAAACCTAACCTTATCAACAATCACATTAAGTCTAAATATCTCACTGAAAAGGCAGAGATAATCAGATTGGATAAAAGCAACACTATAGATGTTGATCCATCACAAGGACATAATAATCCTAAATTTTTATGCCCCTAATGTCAGAGCATTGAAACACATGAAGTAAAAAGTAGAAATGGACAATTGCAAGGAGAAATGGACAAATTCACAACTATAGATTTCAATACCCCTCTTAATAATTGATGGAATAAATAGACAGGAACTCACTGAATAAACAGAAGGCTTGAACAACACTACCCACTACCTTGACCTAACTGACATTTGTAGAGCACTCCACCCAGCCACAGCAGGACACACATCCTTTTCAAGTGCACTTGAAACATGCACACGGGTAGGCCATGTTCTAGATCATTAAAAGAAACCCTCAAACTTCAAAGGACCAAGTTATCCAAAGTATGTTCTCTGACTACAGTGGAATTAAATTAGAAATCAATAGCAGATCTCTGGAAAATCTCAAAATACTTGGAAGCTAAATAGCAAACCTAAACACATGGATCAAAGGGAAATAAAAAGGGGAATCACAAAGGCAAGGGAGGGGGAGTGAGCAATGTGCTCTGACACAACAGCACAAGTGTTCAGGCTGGAAGCTGGTGGGGGGAGGAAGTAGGGCTGGGCCCCAGACAAGCCTGGGGACAAAGACGAGCATGTAACCTGCGCTGAGGACCTGCTACATGCTACATGTAGGCTCGGTGACTCGGTGGCAGCCTCTTTTGCACACAATATTCCATTTTGTCCCATTAATGTTCTATAATATTCTAGTTTCACCAGAGGTTAAGGAGAGAGGTCTGATTCCATACCCAACAATTCTGAACCTGGCCTCAGACACTCCAGAAAGTGTATAGAAAGGAGCTGCTAGACAGGAAGACTTGCTGTGTGCATAGGGACACCTGTGTGCCCGCTCATACACCCGTGCACTCACAACCTTGATTACAAGCAACGTCAGGAGCTCATTAAGGCAGGTCCACTGAAGAGGACATGCTTAAAACTTATTACTTGTTTGTTCTTGGAAACATTCTATTCTATAGACTTCATTCATTTCAGCTGCTGTTTTCCCACTATGGTAAAAATGTGAGCTTTTCTTCTTGTTATTTTGAATAAATGAAGAAAGAAAAAAGTTAAGTGGAGATGAGTTCTGATATTAAAGCTCACGCAGCTGAGAGACTGGGAAGATGACTGGGGTCTCCTTGGGATAAACCTGAGAGAGACAGGTCTTGGCCATGTTAACTCTGGGGCGTCTCCTACCAGCCTCCAGGGCCTAGGTGGCCATGCTCTCTTTTATGTGATGCAGTTCAAGTTGGTTTTATTGAACTCTTGATGGGCTTCAGTGGCCTAGGGCCCTGGTACAAAGCAAGGGTTCCATGCTTAGTGAAAAACACGCGTCACAGAAGTCTACATATTTTTTTTTTTTTTTGAGTTGGAGTCTCACTCCGTCGCCCAGACTGGAGTGCAGTGGCCGCTCCCGGCCACCGCAGCCTCGGCCTGCTGGGCTCCGGCTATCCTTCCGCCTCAGCCTTCCAAGTAGCTGGAATTACAGGCATGCGCTACCACGCCTGGATGATTTTTTGATTTATTGTAGAGATGAGGTCTCGCCAAGTTGCCTAGGCGGGTCTCGAACCCGCCGGCTCAGGCAATCCACTTACCTCAGACTCCCAAAGCGCTGGGATTACAGGCTGAGCCACCGAGCCTGGCTAAGCCGCATATTTATGACTCCACTTATATGTTTAATGTCCAGAATCAGCACATTCATAAAACAGATTGGTGGCTGCTGGGGGCAGAGGTTGGGAAGTGACTGCGAATGGGTACAGAGGTTTCTTTTTGGAGTAACAAAAATAATCCAAAATTAGATAGTGGCAATGACTGTACAACTCTGAACATACTAAAAATCGCTTTTATTTCATTTTATTATTTTGTTTTATTCATTTTATTTTATAACTCGGGGTCTCACTCTATTGCCCAGGCTGGAGTAGAGTGGTGTGACCATGGCTCACTGCAACCCCGACCTCCTGGGCTCAGGCAATCCTTCTGTCTTTGTCTCCTGAGCAGCTTGGACTACAGACACGTGCCACTATGCCTGACTAATTTTTAAATTTTTTTGTAGAGAAGAGGTCTTGCTATGTTGCCTAGGCTGGTCTTGAACTCCTGAGCTAAAGTGATCCTCCTGTCTTGACCTCCCAAAGTCCTGGGATTACAAGTGTGAGCCACCACACCCAGTTTTGAATTGTACATTTTTTTTTTTTTTTGAGTTGGAGTCTCACTCTGTCGCTCAGACTGGAGTGCAGTGGCATGCTCCCGGCCACTGCAGCCTAGAACTTCTGGGCTCCAGCAATCTTTCCGCCTCAGCCTTCCAAGTAGCCGGAACTACAGGTGCGCATTACCACGCCTGGCTAATTTTTGATTTATTGTAGAGACGAGGTCTTGCCAAGTTGCCTGGGCGGGTCTCGAACCTGTGGGCTCAGGCAATCTACTCGCCTCGGCCTCCCAAAGTGCTGAGATTACAGGCTGAGCCACCGAGCCCGGCCTGTACGTTTTAAATGGGTAAATTATATGATCTGTGTATGAAATTTCAGTAAAGCTGTTTTGTTTATCTGACAGTCAAAGGTCCTTGCTCTCAGTTGTGGTTCCTCCTCTGATGCCCCCGAAGCCTCCCTGACAGGCTGCTGAGCTTCTTTTGTTAAAGGTGGGTCCTCTGCTCAGAGAGAGGGCAGGATCTGGATCCAGTCTCTGATTTGTCCCTAGGTTTCAGGCCAGTGGTCTGCACACAGGCAGCCTGAAGTCCTTGGTCTACTGTGTCTTTCCTCAGGGACCTCCCCCACATTCAGTCTTCATCTCAGTATTGAGTCCATGACTCATTAATGGAGGAAGTAGCTCTGGAGAGAAGATGACACAGGGTGGGGACAGCTGCCACTAGAGATGGGTTGGCCTCCTGCTGTGCTACTCTAGCTACCTGATGCTTCTCCTTTGACCACGCCACCCCTCACCTTGCTTCTCAAATGTTGTTCCTAGCTTCTTCCAATGTGACTTTCACTATCAGACCAGGGGTCTCCTTCCCTGATTGCTGCCCCTAGACACCCACAGTGCCTGCCCACCCCGTCATGACATGCGCCACTTGGCTTCACAGGTGTCTCTTTACTAGAGTCTCTCTCTAATTACACTGTGAGCTCCCCATGGGCAGATCCCATGTTGTCCCTGCATCTCTCTATCCCCAGTGAGCCCTAAAGAGTCTGGTATACAGCAGAAGCTCAACAAACGGCTGTCAACAGATTGCAAGTGCACAACACAGTTCTTCGCATCTGTACCTCCATAATCCTGCAATTTGCCCACGCTCATCATTTCCTATAAAGCCAGGTCTGGTCAGGGGAGCGCACAGGGAGTCTCCAGGATAGACGCTGAGGCTAATGACTTTGGGAGACAGGCAGAGATAACAGCCATCCCCCTGGCTGGCTGGTGACAGAGGAACCGTGAAGGCAGAAGAGTGCCTAAGCACCCTGGACATGGGCTCCTTCTGCCCCCTAGCGTCCACTGTGAGGAAAGACAGTGGTGGTCATGACCCCTGGAGGGCCCCTGGAGGCCAGAGATGAGGAAGCCTCTCCCAGGTCCCCAGGCTCCTGATCCCTGGTAGAACCACACGGGAGCCACAAGCTCATGAGGAATGGGTGGGCGAGTGGGCAAGGGGAGAGGCCCATGGCCCGACCACGTGTGGGCAGGTGGAACAGCAAACCCTGGACACCTGATTTGTTACTCCCCTCTCTCCCTGCCACAAACACTCCCAGTGTCTAATCTGGGTAGACTCAGCATCAGGCACTCGGTAGGCCTGGAACACGAGGGCAAGTGGCAAGGTCACCATGGCCTGTTCTTGGCAGCACTGCTGTCTGTGAGTGTGGAGTGGATGGCACAAGAGATGACTCCACGGTCCTGGCAAGTCACTGTGCACTTCAGTTTTCTCACTTGTACACTAGGACTGAGACTTGCTTCAAAGAGGAAAAAAATACCTCTGTGCACAGACAGCAGCGCTGAGTCCAAACCCACTCCTATAGGGTCACGTGGAGAAGCCTTAACCACAAGAGCTAGGACCTCCTAGACGGAGGTACAGAGCCACTCAGGAAGACTCCAGAGTTAGGCATGGGGCGCTGGCCACAAGCCCCAAAAGGAAAAGGGGGCAGAGCAATTTTAAACAAGAACACAAGGCCAACCCAAGGGGGTGGGATTACTTTTAAGAGTGAGTCTGAAGAGGAGAGAAATGACAAAGTAGTCTCCACAACAAGCAGATTCTAGCAGGGCAGGATGGCAGGAGAGCAAACCCGAGCGGGCACACATTTCTTGATGGGATGCTAGGACCAGAGCAGGGGACAGCTGTGTGGCCATGGTGCTCTGAACCTGGCTCTCCTGATGCTCTGGGCCTTTCTCATCCCACAGCTGTGAACCCTCAGGGGCACCCACTGTACCAAGTGCAGGCAGGACTAAAGGATGTCTCTGCAAGGACTTCACAGAGCTCTAGCCTCACACAACTTCAAGTTTCCTATTGCAATCCTTGCTGCTTTTGCAAAATGAAGTTTTCTGCAGTCTCAGATAGTAGTTCTAGACTACCATCTACTATATAGTAGTCTCAGCCTAAGACCCACTCTCAGCTCTAGTCTAGCACGTCCAACTGCTCACACCACCCCTTCCACTCAGAACCATTCAAATGCAACTTGTGCCTCGACCCCAGCCAGCTCTCCCTCCATGATTCCTCTATGTCCTCCCCCTGGAGAGAGGCAAGCACAAAATTCAGGCCCTGGTGTGGGCTCTTCCTCCCCCTCACCCCATGCTGATTCAGCCACTTGTGTGCCCCTACCCAACCTCCATCGCTCCAAGGCTCTGGATTCCATCCTATCCCTTCCACTCTGGCTTTCAACCCTCTGATCTGGACAGTGGTTCTCAGTGGTTCTCAACCTTGGCTGCTCACTGGGATTACTCAGGGACATCTGGTCCCAGGTGCTTGAGACTCTGCCTTAGTGGTTGGGATGTGGCCTCAGGAATTGAGTTTTTTAAAAGTTCTCCAGGTGTTTCTAATGTACAGCCAAGGTTGAGAACCACAGCTCTGACACTCAACATTCCATGCCTAGAATGTCGTAGGAGTTTTTGGACTGATATCTGCCACCAAAATTCAAGCTTGACCACCCCACTGACAACAGTGGGGTTGTCTCCAACGCCCTTGCTGGCAAGATGCTGAACACACTCAGCACATAACCAGGGGCAGAGAGGTCACCACCTCCCAAGGTGACTCACTCCTGTCTTGCACAGCTCAGTAGAAAATTATCCTTACACTGAGTCACATGTCTGTATTCCTCCAAGTTTCATGTGCCAACCTATTCTAAGATCAGACTGCACCCAGCTGACATGGGAGTGACCTCTGCACGTCTGAAGACAGCTCCCCTTGGCCTCCAAGCCTTTCCTTCCCCAAGATGAATAAGCCCAGGTGCTTTGCCTCCTCTGCATGACATGGCCCAGAGCATTCCAGATAAGGCCTGCCCAGCAGAGGGAGGATGGCCACCACCCTGCGCTGGGAGAGGCCTGCCCAAGCATCCTGATGTGTGTATAGGCAGCCCACGGGCAGGGAGCCCAGACTCACCTTGCACTGATCCAGCGGTGTGTCCTCGGCTTCCCGGAAGACCACACTGAAGGAGATGCTCTTGGGGTCAGAGGAGAAGACCCAGCTGATGGTGAGGCCCGCGTCAGCCACAGTGATGGGGATCAGGCTGTAGGTGCTGGACCTCACAAACAGTTCTCTGTTTCCCTCCCCAAAGTTGGCGATCTCTTCCACTGTGAGGGGTACTTTGATCCTAAAAGTGCAAAGAGGGGCCTGATCAACTGGACAAAGTGTTTGCATCTACTGGTCAGGTCATCTGTGGCTCAGTGGTGCTTGGAGACCTTGGAGACTCTTGGGAGGACAAGCTCTAGGTAACCCTGACCAACATGCTTAATTATGGGTTGCACAGTTCACTCCAACAAACTTAACTCCATGCCTGGCATAGTTTAGGAACCGGGGATAAAGCAGTAACAGACGTGGACGACTCCTTGCCTCTGTGGAGCTGAAAGCCCATGGGAACTGAGGACATGCTGGGCTGCTCTGTTTCTCCGTCACTCTCCTGAGGCTGCCCTGCTGCCCAGCTGTCCACATTCTCTCTGCCTCCTCTCCTTCCAATTCCCTGCCTCCCCTTCTTATCTAATTAGCACAAGCCTTCTGACAGTCCCTCTTCTCAATTGAATCTGGGGCCTGTTTTAAGATTCCACACAGGTACCCTGATCTTTTCTTAAATGCCAACATCTCAGATTCTTTATAACGCTGGGTGACAGGGGTGGTGTGATAGTTTTGGGGAGAGAAACTTTTTGGGACTGTGTCCCTCATTCTGGCTCTCATTAGATGGATATAAGCCTCTTCTAGAGGTTTACAGGGTTTACTGACAGTGAGTGTCTCTGCTTTTGGGGTCCTGTGCAGGACCCAGAGTCTGATGTGAAGAATGTGTGGTGAGGCGCCAAGAGACTTTTGTATCTGCTGTAGGGTTTACCCTCTCATAAGTCTCAGTTTCCTTATCTGAATCACAGAAACCACCAAGTCTGCCTCATGACTGTTGTGAGGATTAGAGGAACTTGCTGTGAAGGGGGAGGCTTGTGCCCGGTGGCCCTATCCAGGCTAAATGGCACTGCCCCTTGCACCATGCAACTCCAGAGCCAGCAAGGACAGCTCAGGATCGTGGCACAGGGCCTCCCATGCAGAGCTGTGACTTAGGAGTGGTGTGATCTTCGGCAAGCCACTCACTCTCTCTGAGCCTCAGTTTCCCAACTGTGAAGAGAAGGTGGCAGCCACTATGGGCCAGGACCTTGGCTCGACAACTTCATATGTTATCACAGTGGCTATGAGAAGAAGGCAGGTGTGTTCCCATTCTACAAAAGACGAAACTACAGTCCAAAAAGATTAAGAAACTTGATCCAGGTTTACAAAAGTCTGATCCAAAGCCATTATTTTTCTACTACACCAAACTGCTTTTTTGTGGAAAAAAAAATATATTAATTACTATCCCCTTTAACACAAGAGGAAACTAAAGTTCAGAGAGGTTAGGTAACTTGCTCAAGACTGCACAGCAAGTAAATGGTGACACTGAGAGTTCTTTCTGCCTCCAAAGCCATGGAAGTGGATGGAACTATACCCAAAGCTATGCTAATGAGGAACAAGAAATGACTAAAAAACAAAATGCTCTAAAGAACAGCTCCAATACTCATCTTTGTGAAAATTTAATTCAATGCAATACTTCTCTATTTGTTAATTTAAGTTGTATTTCTAATTAAAAGCCCTTGCCCAATGTTTACAATTTTTAAGACTCTGAGGGTAAGTAAGAGGGTCCATTTTGGAAAAGATGTCTTTTCATAGTGTGGAAATATGACTACATTACACGTAAAAAGTCACTTACTCTGACTGAATGCTGAGGTATTGTATAATTTTAAACTCCTGAAGTCTCCCTGGCACCCAGTTATTTGGATTGTGCCTGAAATCCCTCTGACCTTTCTAGCTATCATCTACTCAATGAGAACAATACTCAGTTTCTCCAAAGGAGATACTAACAGAAACAAATCAGGGGTTTGCCATCTATGTGCAGATATCATCTTAAATAAAAGAAGTTTACTATCCACAAGACTCACGTCACTAATGTAATTGCTGCCCAGTGACTCAATAAATTCTAGTTTACATGAGCCAAGGGGTACCAATAAATTCTCTACATTCTGAGATCACCCCAACCTTTAATATGTTTTCAGATTCTCTTGCAATGTGGCTGTCCAACTTAGCTTGCCGTTACACTCTTTGAAAGAGGCAGAAAAAATAAATGTCAAGATATTGTCATTCTCCTTCCATTTTATTCTGATGTCCAAACGACCTATTCTATCACTTTTATACTATTCTCTTCAAGAATTTGCCTTGGAGTCTGTGTGTTCTAATTATTTCTCAGTTTCATGACTTTTCTTGTCCCTTTACTTGAACTAAGCTTTTAAAAAGTTTTATTATGGATAATTTCAAACATCTCTCTGTTCTTCCCCACTAAGCACAACTAAAGAACTTAGAAATAATTCAGCAGACAATTGTACATTGTATAACTAAAAGGTAGGAAAAGGAAGGTAGGCTGACCCCCAGGACTTGAGGAAAATCTCAGCAGGTTGGCACCTTCGAGTTCCCACCTACATACAATAAAAAATCACTCATCATACTAAGAACCAGGAAAATCACAACTTGAATAAGGAAAGACGTTCAACAGAAACCAACAATGACATTAACCAGGTGTTGAAATTATCTGTCAAGGTCTTTAAAGCAGTCATCATAAAAATGCTACAATAACAATTAATCTCCTTGAAATAATAAAAAAAAGTTAAAAAAAACCCAACAAAACCACACACCAAAGAAACAGAAGACATAAAAAAGAACCAAATGGAAAATTTTAGAATTTAAAAATGACAAAAACAAAACAAAGAATAACCTCATTGGATGGGCTCAACAGCAGAATGAATATAACTGTTAAACTTGAAGAGAGAAAAACAGAAATTTCTTAATCTGAACAACATAGGAAAAGAGACTAAAGAGAAAAAAAAAAAGAAGGAAAGCGCCTCAGGGACCTGCAAGACAATAATAAAAGATCTAACATTTGTTCCATTAAAGTTTCAAGTGGAGAGAAAGGGAGAGCATCTGAAAAAATATTCAAAGAAATAATGGCTAAAAACTTCTTAAATTTGGTGAAAGACATAAAGTTACAGATTCAAGAACCAAGTGTATCTCAAATAGAAAAACCCAAAGAAATTAACACCAAGACCCATCATAATTAAATTTCTAAAAATAAAATAACAAAGTAAAAATCCTGAAAGCAGTCAGAGATAAATAATATATTATCTATAGAGGAACAACAATTTGAATAACATCAGATTTCTCATCTAAAACCATGGAGGTTGGAAAGAAGTGACACCACATATTTCAAGTGTTGAAAGAAAAGAACTGTCAAATGTGAATTCTATATTTGGCAAAATAGCCTACACATATTTTGTTAAATCCAGCAGCACATAAAAAGAATTATATACCACAGTCAGTGGGTCTTATCTCTGGTATGCAAGGCAGGTTCAATATTTGAAAATCAAACAATGTAATCCATCATATCAGCAGGTTAAGAAAGAAAAAGCCTATGATCATATCAATTGATGCAGAAAAAAGATTTGATAAAACTCACCACCCATTCATGACTACCCAAGTTCTATTTCATTGTCACTGCTGTAAGTAGCATGCAAGAAACATTCTGATAGCTTTATCTCTGCACAGTCAATTATTATTTTCTTAGGATAAACTCCTAGACACAGGCTTACTGGATCAAAGGGAAAACAGAATACTTTAATTTATGGTACATCCTATCGCCAAGTTGCTTTTCAGAAAGGGTATCCTGGAACTTTATATTCCCCCAGCATCAACAGCTTGTGGGTTGGCTATTTAATTCTTCCTGTTTGGTCTGCCCTGAAATTCAGTATTGTGTTTGTCCAAATGTGGTCCAAGGATCACTTGAGAATTGGTTGAATAAATTGTCCATTCTCTCACAAGCATATCTAACCCTCTAGGAAATTCTGTTGGCATTACCTTCAAAACAGATCCAGAATCTGCCCTCATCTCTGCCCTCTGTGCTACCACCTGGAACCAAGATTCCTACCATACCTTTCTAACTGGTCTCCCCACTTGTGCCCTTGTGCCTCATCAGCAGTTCTCCCCATGGAGTGATTCTATTTCAAATGTAAATTAGGTTAAGTCACTCTTGTTCTCCAAACCTCATTCTTGGGGTTCCATTTCCATTTTAAAAGTCAAAGTTCTTACAATGGCCCACAAGGCCCTAAGTGTTACAAACCACCTTCCTCTCTATGTCTCCCTTCACCTTTCTGCTTTAGTCACACTGGTCCTTTTCTTGGGCCTTGAACATGCCAGGCATTATACTGTGTCAGGGTCTTTGCAATGACTGTTCCCTCTGCCTAAAATGCTATCCCCATAGATGTATGCCTAGCAAACTCCTTCACCTCCCTCAAGTCTTAGTGTCATTCTATTTAAAACTGCAGATTCCGCTCCCCTCTTATCCTGTTCTGTTTACTTTTCTCCATAGTAAGCACCATCTGGTAACTTACGGTATAATATTTACTTACTTATGTTTATTGTTTATTGTCTGTCAACTCCTGCTGGATATAAGCTTCATGAGGACAGGAAGCTTTGTAGGTCCTATTCACTGATGTGCTTTAAGCACCTAAAACAGTACTAGCACATAGTAGATAGTGAATACATATCTGTTAATGAGTGACTCAATCTATTCCATGACAATTATGCAGCCACTGGACACAACACTGGAGAAAATGAAGACATGAGAAAATACTCATGCCATAGTAAGTTTTAAGATTTAGAATAACTGGCGTCAAAAAATTATATGCATATACATGTATAAAAACGACTGGAAGGCTATATACAAAATGTTTGCGTATATCCAATTTCCTAATTTTCTACAATGAAAATGTCTTGCTCATACGATGAGAAAATTAAAGTGACTTTCCAAAAAGAACAGTCTGGGGGCAGGGATGACTCTAAAGGGCACAAAGAACTTTCCAGAGTGATGGAACTGTTCTGTATCTGAGTTATGGCAGTGATTACACCTTATTATTTGCCAAAATTCAAACACTGCACACTTGCTTAAATTTTGCTGTTTACAAATTATGCCAAAAAAACAAAGCACAAACTGAAGCCCACTGGTCAAGACAGAGCTCCCGGGTGGCCCCCAGCTCCAGCCCAGGGAGGCCCACTCGGCAGCTGTCACTCACATTAGTTCTCCAGACTTCAGTAAGCAGATTTCTGCATCCTGTCCCATGGGCACGTCTTCAGTGTCCTCAGGGGTTAGCGAGTTTGACGTGGTGTCCCTGAAATGTCACAAATGAGAACATAGCTGTTTAGCTTATCAGCACACAAGGTCCCATACCCTGGAGTCCAGTCCTGAAGTCACGCAGCCAAACCCATAATGCATGGGGAATCTTTAAATCACAGAGGCCATGACAGAGGTCCCAGCAGACTTTGTGGGCAGGGGAAGGGTCACAGGGGCAAGGGTCAAGCAGACAGGACAGGCGGACAACAGGGTTGCAGCAATTTCCCTGACGTCTTCCTGTTGGGTATAAGGAGGAGTGAACATAAACGCAAGTCCACCACCTCCTGTCCCACACTAGCAGAGCGACTGCCAGAGGCCAAGGCACAGCACCACAGATTCCCACCTCCTCAGTGTCAGTGTATGACTACAGAAGCCTGCTCTGGCTCATCTCTGGGGGCAGGCAGTGGTGTAGGCCAAGAGGAAGGCGACGGGACAGAGCCACACACAGAGAAGGCAGACCTGACACATCTTTTGCCCTCATAACCCACCACCAGCCGTGCAGCCGTGGGAACCACCATGGTGACTCCATGGAGCACCAGGGCCAGGGAAGGGAAGTACCACACACTGCCTCTGCCCTCTCTCAGAAAGTTACAGTGTGCTTAAGATACAGACGAAAGGTTCCAAGAAGCCCTGCAGTAAAGGTATCTGTTAAATGTCAACTAGTGCTAAGCAGAGTACATTTTTAACACCTGCTGAATTATTGATCCTCAGCACATACTGGCTGACTGCAGTCCCTGCACTTCGCTGCTGGGACACAGAGGCCCAGGCAGTTTCTCAGAGGCAGGGCAGGAGCCAGAATTGGATGCTCTGACTCCAGCTCAGTGCTCTCCCTGCCGTGCCCATGCCCAGTTCAGCCAGAGGCTGATACAATCTCAGGGAGCACAGAGCCCAACCAGTTCCTCTCCCTGGAAACCTAGGTCCAGAAAAGAAAACTGGCTTGTCCCTTGTGAAGTCATTAGTGAGGAAGATCTCCCACCCAGCCTGACTTTTTTCCAAAGAGTTACAACAGCCTCCTTCTCAATAGTCCTGAAGGGCTTTTCTCAAATGTCTCTGGGGTAAGGTCAGTTCTGCCCTCACCGCAGCCTCAGACTCTTGCCAGCCTGGCCCCCAGGCACATGTGCTCCAGCCTCATACTGTCCTCTAAGGCCCCTATCTGCCCCCACACCCCCTAATCTACTGCTGAGTGTTTCCTGAGAGTCAGCTGTGCCCACCTGGGCTAGACACTAGATACAGGTGGGCATGGGCCCCACCTCACAAATGCTCTCCCCAAGGCAGGAGCAAACAGCTGGAGCCTCACCGAAAGAGCAAGGCCTCACTATACACAGCAGCACATGCAAGGCCAATCGTACAGCAGCAGGCATCCAGACCATGTAATTAGGTGGCCCTCCTCACTATCTTCATGCTCACCCAGGCACCAAGTTCATGACCCCACCCTTACTGGAGCCAGAACTTGTGCTGGAAAACTGGTCTACAGGGCAGACAGCAAGGTCTGGGTGACCGGTCTGGTGTGATAGCCATGGCCAAACTTGGGAAAGGGCTCTGCAGCTTACCTGGCAAATTAACAGACTCCAGGGCTCAGGTGAGCTCAGGATCTAATATCTGGGACACCAGAAATACAAGAGAGCGTGCACTGGAGACACCCTAATGTTCATAAAGCTTCTGCCTGGAAAGACAGCAATCACTTCTGCCTGGAAATGATTCTTGCAGCACTACTGTTCACATGTCATTGCCAAGCGCACTGTAATGGGAGTGGGGGACACTCCATCCTTCCATGGGTAGCAGCACTAACACCAGGCAGAGGGGCAAATATGGTCAACCAAAGCCCATGCCCTGTGTCTGAGGCCCGAGGTTCCTGGCTGAGTCGGCAGAACTCTGGGAAGAACCACGCAGAATACCTGGGAGCTCTCCATGTGGACACAGAGGGGTGAAATTCAGTGGGTCCTGCCCAAGCCTATCTTGGGACTGTGGGGCAGGGACACCTGTTCAACATCCGGTGTACCTGCAAAAGCACCACACCAAGAGTCTTTAGGAGATGATAGACGGCTCTGTCTGGGAGCTTTCCAAGGCAGCACCTGCAATTCAAGAAACCATCTAGTCCGACCACCCACTTGACAGCAGAGGTGACAGGCCCAAAGTCACTCAGGCCTGCCTCTCATTTGCTTTCATCCTTGTTCAAAGCACATTTGCCAGAAATGAGATAAATAAATAATGTAGGATGAGAGAAACTCTGAAGACTGTAGTTGGTTCTCCTAATTTTCCTGCCTTTAGGATACAGATGTCCTGACTTATTATTCCCTCTCTCCTTCCATCACCCTCCTCTATGACCACTGTGATGACAGACAAGCCCTGATTACCTGCAAGTAGATCATTCAGACTAGGTTTCCCAGACCCTCCCTGGCCATGGCTGAGGTCCTACATGAGGAAGGCAAGAGTGTGGATGGGTGGGTAATGCAGTCTCAAAGTAATGGCTAGGGCAGAGGGCTTTCTTTTCAATGGATTTTAAAACTGTAGGTAACAACCTACCTAGTAGGCTGTGAACTGATTTAGTAGGTTATGATCAACATTAAAAGAAATAAAATAGAAAAACCAAATGCAATAGTATATTGCATGTTGTAAGAATAAGCACGAGGCTCTTATTTTTCCCTTAGGTGTACACACATGTACACTGGGGAGCCATGTAAAATGTATTTCTTACTGTGGGATGCTGAGAAAATGTACAAGTGACTCTGTTAGAGGATGTCAAGAGATTTTTTTTTTTACAAGTTTTGAGAATGATGTGCAACCACAAGACCACTAGAGGGCACCCCACCTCCTGCTAGAGTCATTTCCTTTCCTTATAATGAGGTAGTCTTCAAAAAGACGCCAGATAAAAGTCACTGCCCACGTCACCTTCCTCTTCTTCTAGCTCCAACCATGGGAGTCTACTGCTAGATGTGGTGGCCCAGTATGGCTGGTGGCATGCCACCCTATCCTGCTGAACTTCTGTCTTGGAGCTTGTGGTCAGTTATCGAAACCTCTCAAGTGCACACACTAGCCCATCAGCCTGTTGGTCCCTTTGCAGGTGGTCGTCTTGGCATTCCCAGGCACGCTGTGCACACAGCCTATGTTCAGGGTCTACATCATGTGTCTCAGGGCAAGGTTTTTCTGTCCCAAATGCTCCCAAAGGGGATGACCAAGGCTCCATTTTAGAGCCAAGTAAGAATAAAGTTTGCACACAAACAAGGCTGATGCTGAGGCAGTCCTGGCACTGTGGTCCTGGGGTTCATAGATCTCTGGGCAAGGGTCACAGTGGGGTCCCACAAGTTTGGTCTCTACAGATGGAGTCTACAGTCTTTCCCTGTGACACATCAAACTGCCTTAGCTTGTTTTCCATTTAACTACTGTTCAACTTCAATCCTGCCGAGTGCCCAAGGAGTAGATCCTCCTACTGTTTAGATCACCTGGCAGAGGAGGAAACGAACACCTAGAAAGTCCCTGTGCCCCGAGATGTCTTGCTGGTTATGTGGGCTCCATCAGTGCCTCTGGTCAGCCTCCACCTGTGGACAGTCCCCTGTGAACTGAAGAGGTCTTCAGTTTAGAACTGCACGTGTGGTAAATGCATTAGATAAATTAAATGAAAAATTTGGCTCCTTGGTTGCACTAGCCCCACTTCAAGGGCTCACTTGTCACCTGGGCTGGTGGTCACTGAGCTGGACAGTGCAGATATAGAGCATGCCTGTCGCGGCAGAAGGCTCCACTGATCAGCGCAGGTTTAGAAGGTTGGGCTGAACTAACCACACATCACATTAATTCTGAAACCTGGGGGCATCTTTTTATTTGCAATTAAATGTTTATTATTATATATTTATTTTAATACATTTATCTTATTTTGCTACTAAGGTGCTAGTAAATTCCTAGTAGTTTTCCTTTTAGTTGTTGGCTTTCTTTTTGCCTAAAAGCCAGGTGAAGGAGAACACTTCTGGTATTTAGCCTTCTGATTACTGGGTGACTGTGGTCAGACCACATCACGCTAACTAGCATGCCCATTCTCACGACCAGCCCCTGGGGCTTTGCCGAGCAGGTCATGCCCAACTTAGTTGCTCATGTCTGGTTAAGCTACTATTCTGAGGATCTTTGGTCATCAATTTATCCTCACAGTCCTGGTCATCCATCAGAGCCTCAGAATTAGACTTTTTTTTTTTTTTTTGCAAAGAAGTCTGTTTAAACATTTTGTTTAACCCCAAATATCTCAAATGCAAGGTCCTCCCCACCCCATGCTCCCTCCCTCCAACAAAAATACCTATGAGTATTGCTTGGGGCATAAATGTTCTACTGAACACATGGAAATACGTAGATGAGAAAGAGCTTATCACAATATGCACTGAATGGAATGTATTATGAATGATCAAAGTAATTCAAAATATTGTACTAAAAATAACACAGTCATCCCACAGTGATACGGTCACATTCATTATCTGAGTAATCCATAGTGTCCAAGTTTAGACTTAGATTTCAAGTCAAGAATTGTCAATGTGCAGTTAGTGGCAAAATAGGACCCATGTACTTTTATTCAAAAAGATCAGGATTTGTCTCCAAAAATCCAGACATTCAGATTAGTTTCTTCTTTCCCTTTAAACAATATTTTCTCCCCTCTTTTAAAAATGTTTAACATTTCAGAAAATTTTTTTCTGAAATATTTGATATAAAGAACTTCTTACAGAAGTTTTTAAAATATATCATAAATATAAGATCCCAAATTAGCATGCCTATGCCAACAAAAGGTCAAGTAATTCACCTGTGATTCTGTGAATACTCCTGAGGAAGCCAAAGCCCTCTTTACTGGGAGTGTCTTGGCAACAGAACCTCTGGATTCTATCTTGTTAAACCCAAAAGCCAAGTGAATGAAGCCATACTCCTAGAGTAGGAAGACTACTCAAGCAGTTGACTAGGACTTGTCCCAATCAGGTAAGGTCCCATAAAGTAAATGGTTCTGCCCTGGGTCTGGGCCAAGACTGACAAACCCAGAATAAAAAGATCCTTCCATGAGGGAGCTTTGAGGAGGTAATAATTGTGTCTAAACTCTCCTTAGAAATATTAACTTGGAATTAATTTTTTTTAACTCTCAAAATTAAATCACCCAACTCTTTAAGATTTCAGCAGACCGCGCCTTTGGGAGGCTGAGGTGAGTGGATTGCCTGAGCCCGCGGGCTCCAGACCCGCCTGGGCAGCGAGACCTCATCTCTACAATAAATCAAAAAATCAGCCGGGCGTGGTAGCGCATGCCTGTAATTCCGGCCACTTGGAAGGCTGAGGCGGAAGGATCGCCGGAGCCCAGCAGGTTGAGGTTGCGGTGGCCGGGAGCGGCCACTGCACTCCAGTCTGGGTGACAGAGTGAGACTCCAACTCAAAAAAAAAAAAAAAAAAAAAAAGATTTCAGCAGAAATATAATCTATGGAAACAAACATAATAAGCAAATGGATACTCCAGTTTCTCCCTCCATGTCTATGGCTCCCTGTCTTTGACTCCTACTGTTCTCATCAGGTCTACCAACCCCGGGAAGGGAAGTTGCTTTTATAACTTTGGTTCAAGTGAGGACACAAATACTTTTCCTTAGTTAGTGCCCATAGAACAAAAGGTACATGCTGTCATTTAGGTATCTGGTGTCTAAAAAAATGATCTCCAAAAGAAAATAAATGGGCTAATTTTGGAATAATCCTTCAGTGGCCAGCTTCAAAGATAGGATTCTAATCTTACAACAACTACACCTTGGCCCTAATGGCCAGTAAATCTGTTTGGACTTTCCTGACTTCTAAATTAAAAAAAAAAAATTTCAATAGCTTTGGGAGTACAAATTGTTTTTGGTATGGGTTTTAAGTGTACCCACCACACCCACCTGTGCACATTGTACCTGAAAGGTAATTTTTATCGTCTCTCCACCCCTTCCTCCCTCTCTCCCCCTTCAGAGTCTCTGGTGTCCATTATACCATTTTCTATGTCTCTGCATATCCTCAGTTTAGCTCCCACTTAAAAATGAGAACATGCAGTGCTTGGTTTTCTGTTCCTGTTTGCTTGGTTCGCTTAGGATAATGTTCTCCAGTTCCATTCAAATTGCTGCAAAAGACATTATTTCATTCTTTTTAATGGCTGAATAGTATTCCATAGCGTGTATGTACCACATTTCTTTGCCACTGATTGGCTGATGGTCATTTAGGCTGATTCCACATCTTTGCAACCGTAAATTGTGCTATAATTAACAAGTGAGTGCAGGTGTCTTTTTATATAACGACCTCTGTTCTGTTCTTTTGGGTAGATATCTAGTAGTGGGATTGCTGGATCCAATGGTAGATCTACTTTTAGTTTTTTGAGATCTTTCACCTCATTGATTAAACATATTCCTAGGTATTTTCGCTTGGGAGATGTTATTGTAAATGGAATTGAGTTCTTCATTTGATTCTCAGCTTGGTTGCTATTGGTATATAGTAGTGCTACTGATTTGTGTGTGTTGATTTTGTATACTGAAGCTTTACTGAATTCATTTATCAAGTCCAGGAGTCTTTTGGAGGAGTCTTTAGGATTCTCTAGGTATAAGATCATATGGTTGGCATACAGAGATAGTTTGATTTCATTTTCTACTTGGATACCCTTTATTTCTTTTTCATGTCTGATTGCTCTGGCTAGGACTTCCAGGACTATGTTAAATAAGACTGGCGACAATGGACATCCTTGCCATGTTCCACTTCTGAGGGGAAATGTGTTCTACTTCTTTTTTTCCTTTCACAGTGTCTGTGGGTTTGTCATAGATGGCTTTTATTATTTTGAGGAATGTTCCCTCTATGCTTATTTTGCTGAGGGTTTTTTTAATCATGAAGGGATGCTGAATTTTATCAAATGCTTTTTCTGTATTTATTGAGATAATCATATGATTTTTGTTTTTAATTTTATGCAGTGGATCACGTTTGCTGACGTGTGCATGTTGAACCACCCATGCATACCTGGGATAAAAACCCACATGGTGTCATGGTGTATTTTTTTTTTTTTTTAATGTGCTGTCGAATTTGGTTTGCTAATATTTTGTTGAGGATTTTTGCGTCTACGTTTATAAGGGATATTGGTCTGTAGTTTTCTTTTTTTTGCTGTCTTTTCTGGCTTTTGGTATCAGAGTGATACTGGCCTTATAGAATGAGTTAGGGAGATTCCCTCCTGTTCAATCTTGTGGAATAGCTTCAATAAAATTGGTACCAATTCTTCCTTGAAGGTGTGGCAGAATTCAGCTGCTGAGCCCATCTGATACTGGACATTGGAGATTTCCAATTACTGCTTCAATCTCACTACTCATTATTGGTCTGTTCAGGGTTTCTACTTCTTTCTGATTCAAGGTTGGGGAGGGGGTTGTATGTTCTCAAAATTTATCTATTTCCTCTAGATTATCAAGTTTCTTTGCATAAAGATATTCATAATAATCTTGGATAATCTTTTGAATTTCTGTCATCAGTTGTAATGTCTCCATTTTCATTTCTGATTGAATTTGAATATTCTCTGTTCGTTTCTTAAGCTAGCTAGCACTCTATTTTATTTTTTCAAAGAATCTACTTTTTGTTTCATCAATCCTTTGCATTGTTTTTTGGATTTCAATTTCATTTAGTTCTGCTCTGATTTTCATTATTTCTTTTCTTCTGCTAGCTTTGGGTTTGGTTTGTTTTTTCTAGTTCCTTGAGGTGTGATGTTAGGTTGTCGATATGTGATCTTTCAGACTTATAAATGTAGACCTTAAGTGCCATAAATTTCCTCCAAGCATAGCTTTGTCTGTGTCTCAGAGGTTTTGATAACTTGTTTCATTGTTGTTATCCAAACATTTTTAAAATTTCCATCTTGATTTCATTGTAGACCCAAGGATCATTTAGGAGAAGATTGTTTAACTTTCATGTTTTTGCTTGCTTCTGTGAATTCTTCTTGGAATTAACTTCTAGTTTTATTCCACTGTGGTCTGAGAAGGTGCTTGATATAATTTTGGTTTTAGTTTTTTAAAAAATTTATTGAGACTTGATTTGTGACCTATCATATGGTCTATCTTGGAGCATGTTCCATGTGCTGATATAAGGTAAAATATATATTCTGCAGTTTGGGGATGGAATGTTGGTTCCACTGGCTCTAGAGTCTGGTTTAACTGTTTCTTTGTTGACTTTCTAACTTGATGATCTGTCTATTGCTGTCAGTGAAGTGCTGAAGTCTTCCACTATTATTGTATTGCTATCTCCTTATCTCTTTTTTTAGCTTTTTTTTTAAGGTCTAAAAACTCTCCTTGGCAAGTGTTGCTCCAAGAAAATGCCCAGCCACCCTAGGTGGAGGCCATGACTCTGGGGATTACCCAAGTTCTCTGTTTTGAGCCTTTGAAGGGAGTGTAGGTTGGGGATGGGGAAAGAGCTCAAGCACCACACATGGGTGCACTCTTGACTACTCCAGTCAGGATTAGAAGGGAGCCCCAGATCACTGGGGTAACACTGTTGTGCAGGACATGCACTGAAGAATTTACATGGGAAGTGAGAGATTGCTATGGCCTACCTGGCCTACATTAGCGTCAGACTATATTCCTTTTACATGTCAAACTGCAGGTGACCTCAAGTATTCTCACTGCAACCAGTCTAGCCAGGCAGTCTTCAGCTGTGGAATTTGCCCTTGGGGCCCCACCCCTCCTAGGCCAGCTAGAAACAGCTGCACCACCTGCAAGGGTTGAGTTCTTGGGAAATTGCGGCTGGCACTGGTCAAGGCTTTCTTCTTTCCTGCACCATTTTCGTGGGCTTCAGCAGAGCACGGCTGTAGGGTAAGAGTTTCCCATAAGGGACAAGAGTCCTGGAAGGCTCAGGGGGCCCCCCAAATCTGCAGGAGCACAGAACTCCCGAATTCCTCTCACTCACCTTCCCCACTTTGTCCAGAGGCTGCTGGTGGACTACAGTGATGCAGGTGAGTCTGGCCAGTTCCAGCCCAGGTCAATGGATTCTTTTCTTCTTTGTGATTATTATGACTCCTTTAAAGAGTTGTGGGATGTGCTGCTGGTCCTGTTTCTCTCTGGGTGATAAGGAAACTTTCTCTTGGTTTTCTCTTGGGAGAAACACACTCTGGCTGCCTCATGTTGTCCATCTTAGTAATTAGACTCTTCCCCCAACAGCAGTAGAGATCTCATCCCAGGTCCCTGGAAATGACACCCTAACAGCTCTTGCTCTAGAATGCCAGGTCTCCAGGGAGGGAGAACAGGCCAACGGTCTGACCTCCAAGATAAATCTGCAGCAGAACTTTCTGCCATTTCCTTTTCAGTCTTCCCCTAATTCTATT
Organism: Cephalopachus bancanus; assembly: GCA_027257055.1. Classification (NCBI taxonomy): domain Eukaryota; kingdom Metazoa; phylum Chordata; class Mammalia; order Primates; family Tarsiidae; genus Cephalopachus; species Cephalopachus bancanus. The sequence goes on along the minus strand of JAPVLO010000657.1, from coordinate 203,272 downwards.
TAGAAAAATGTTTAAGTATTTTGGGGAAATCCAAGACATATGATTGGTACTCACTTCTTAAGAAGTTTAGAATTTTGTTTCAAAGAAAAGTAATAGCCTTGAAACAATTAACACTACCAACTGGCACACAATAAAAGGCATTTTATAAAGTGTGTAAAATAACATTTCACTAGAGGTCTTCAGATCTTTTGCCAGAGCTCCCTGGGACAGCTGCATACTCAGGAAGAGTAGGCAGGGAGCACTGACTTTGTAGTTAGACAGACCCTGGAGGACAGCTTGGGGACATGTGTTCTGGGCAAGTGAGCTAGTCTCTCTAATTTTCTGTTTGCTTTTGTTGATCTTTAAATAACTAGGATGAGATAGTCATACACAGAAAGCATCTAGCACAGGACCAGGCTTGCAGTGGAACTGAGTGTCAGTCTCTGAATCCTGGGGCTATCCCTGGCCCTTGCCCTCAATTCCTGACACCTGCCCTCAGAAGAGCCTCATGAGGGGGTTTGCCTAGCAGGGAAGCAGGCTGAATGGAGTGCAGAGTCAGAGAGGAAGCAGGCTGAATGGAGTGCAGAGTCCCCTGGTGCCTCTGCAAGAGGTTAGCTGCTTCTAGGAAAACAGAAATGGAGTCCACACCTCTATCTACTGCCCTCTCCACTAGGAGGTGCTAGGGAACGTGACCCAGGCAGACATTCCTCCAATTCCTGCCTTCTGGTGTTATTTCCCAGAAGGGTCAGTGATACTCTATCATGGATTCTAACAACTAGAATTGCACTGACATCAAGGTGTTCAACTTCTCAAGGAACTCCAGGAGTGGAGAGGGCAGCCCCAGGAAACCAGATGATTCCAGCCAGGAGAAGCAGGGTGGGTGGGCACTGCCTGCCAAGGGGCCTGAGTGGTATGGGTTTAAGAGGCAGGGTTGCACCAGGCTCTTTGGCAGACCATCACCTAGAAGCTTTCCAGTCCACTGGTTTGTTGATGACAGAGACCTGATTTGTATCTTTAAGTTGCCAGTTACTAGCTGTGTGCACATGGAGCTATTATTTTGGCTGTGGTCGTCAGTGTTCTTATCTATAAAGTGAGGATAATACCTATTTTGCAGGGCTGCTATGAGGTTCAACAGCTATCATGTATGTTAGCTGCACACAGACACAGAATTCAGCCCATAGCATGGACTTTGCATTGGCCCAGACCCCAACAGTTCCAAAGAGATATGAGTAGTAAATGAAACAATTTTGAGGTACGAACGCCACATCTTCAGTGGACTGCCAGAACCAAACTTAATTATTCCCCTTTAGTTTATAAATAAAACTCTGGTCAGGTCCTGACAGAATAAGCCCCAAGCCAGAATGAAGGGGGTGTGGGATATCAGAGTCACCAATCCCTATCTCTGATCCTTAAATTCATGGGTGTAGGTTCGTCATATAGATTTTGATCTGAAGGATGGGGCTAGAGGGTGGGTCTCTTATAGAGGCCAATTGAGGGCTCTTAAAAAATATTCAGCGGAAACATGAACCACATCACAAAGAAGTAGAGGTAGACCTTGCTTCATGAGCAAACTCATCTCTGGAACAAACTGACAAAGCATCTCTGCTGGTGAGTCATTTGTCTTTATATTTAAAAGATGAGGGGCTGGGCACAGTAGCTCACGCCTGTAATCCCACACTTTGGGAGGTCAAGGTGGGAGGATCGCTTGAGCTCAGGAGTTCACGACCAGCCTGGGCAACATAGTGAGACCTCATCTCTCCAAAAAAATTTAAAAATTAGCTAGGCATGGTGGCACATGTCTGTACTCCCAGCTACTTGGGAGCTTGGGGTGGAAGGTTCGCCTGAGCCCAGGAAGTTGAGGCTGTGGTGAGCTGGGATTGTGCCACTGCACTCCAGACCAGATGAAAGAGTGAGACCCTGACTCAAAAAAAAAGAAAAAAAAAAAAAAGAGAGAGAGAGAAGACAGGGAGGACTAACCCCAAGGGTTGCTGGGGTTCTCAGATTCCTGCCTGCAGTAGGGCACAATGCAAAATCCTCAGACTACTGACCGCAACTGCTCTTGATTCAAATTCTATTGCTGCCATTGGCTGCTGTGAGGGTTAAATTAAAGAAACAGGAAAATTCTGAACATGATTCAGGTGAACAGTAAGTGCTTGTAAGCTGGTGGTACTGCTAGTGACGGCATCCCCAGCCAGACCCAGAAAATAAGGTGAGTCTAGTCATTGTCTATATTTGCTCACTGAATTATCTGTTTTCTTTTGTATTTTTAAGACAAATTATCTCAGATTATTGTTTACTTTCTTTTTTCAGTATAAATCAGTACACGACTGTAGAAACTTTGGAAATTATTAAAGAAACATAAAGGAAGAGAAAATAAGTTACCTATAATTGCACCAGCCAGAGGCTAACTGCTGATAAAATGTGGTTATTTTTCTATTTTAAAAAATATAGTCAATATCATATAGTTTATCATGAATTCTTAAATAAAGGTCCCTAGAATACATTGCAGCAGGATGCAGGGGTTCATGAACCCCCCGAGAATTGCAGGTGTTTGTGTGTATATACACATTGTTTCTGAGAAAAGGTCTGCAGTTTTTATGAGATTCTTAAAGGAATTTATGGTCAAAAAAGGTTAAGAATCACAATCAATTTTACATCCTTTTTGACATCGATCTGTTGTAATATTAGTAGCTTATACTTATTTTGCATATTTACTCCGTGTTTACACTGTTCTGAGCAATTTAACAATATGGGACTTTCCAAAAGCATTAACAGTGCTTCCTAAACATTCGGCCATATTCTATTTTACACCTGAATTATAATTTGCTGCATAATTTATCATAGTTTTACATTATTTCCAAAGTTGAATATATTATTTTTAAAAATTTTCAACTGTCAACATGCGATTTTGATTATAGACACTAAAAAAATAAATTTTTTTAAACCTTTTCTAGAAGGGAAAGTCATTTTTAATTGTCTGCACAGAACTGTCCAGTCCCATCTGTGAATATAATATTACAGTTTACCCATGATTACAAATGAATTTGCACAGGTCCTTCGAGGAAATGTGTGATGCCAGTGTAAGGGTTCAATAAAAGCTGGAATAGGAGGATAAAAAAGGCAAGAGAAAGCCAAGCAACAATAGGGAGCTGGACATTATTCTTAAGAGCAAAGCTGCCTGCTGTTTTTGTATTTTTAATGATGAGAAAATGTTTTGGTCTCTGTGTGAAGCGATAACACAAACACATCATCATTTATCTCCAGAAAGCTTGTGGGAGGATGCCTACTGGCTGACCTATCATCCTCAGAGATCTAACATTTGTGGTCCAGGGTAGGAACTATACTCTGAGTACTCCTTCCACGATGGCAAGGTCTGTCCTTGCTGGAGAGAAAGGGTGCTTTGGCTCCCGGAAGGACCAAGGAAGGCAGTGGCATCAGGGCTGATGCTGCTTCCAGTCAGGACTCAATGTCAGCGAGAGAAGTGTCTCTGAGTGGACTAGGAGAGATGACCTCAACTTTTAAATGTCCTTGTCTGGCTAGGCAATATTTTGACTTTGCTACACCTTGCAGAGATTCTGCCCCAACACCTGCTCTTCCTAAGACATCTCGAGGTGCGGGAGGGGCACAGCCTCCTCAGATTACTGGAAATGAGCCGCTGTTACCAAGCATATGCAGGTCCATGGCAAGGATGGGCCTGGCATCTCCGGCTGATGCTACCGCAGCTGCCCCTCCTCCCATGCCACAGGTCACAGCACCTCATGTCTTGTCTGTGGTCACTGGCAGGGTAACAGGGCAGGGAGAAGGGTCAGGGAAAGTGACACATGAAGGGCTGCAGTCATTTGTACCACTGCCCATTTGTAGCCCCATTTCAATCAGGACTTACTTTGTTAAAGGCCTTAAGCCCTAAATTGCTCATCACAGAAGCCAAGGCCATGTCCCTTCCTGGGGAAATCTACCTTTTAAGAGACACCTGTAGATCAAGAAGTCTTCAGAAAATGAGGCTCTGATAGTAAAAAGTTGTCAATAGGTGGTGAGAGGACAGCTTGGACTGGGGAGAGAGGAACACCACCCAATTCCCTGGAAGTCAGCTCAGTCAAAGTTCTAGGTAGTCAGGTTTTTTTTGTTTTGTTTTGTTTTTTGAGTTGGAGTCTCACTCTGTCGCCCAGGCTGGAGTGTAGTAGTGGCACACTGCTCACAGCCACTGCAGCCTCAATCTGCTGGGCTCAGACAATCCTTCGAAGTAGCTGGAACAACAGGCACACACCACCGTGCCTGGCTAATTTTTGGGATTTATTGTAGAGACAAGGTCTCACCAAGTTGCCCAGGCTGGTTTCGAACCCCTGGGCTCAGGCAATCCTCTCACTTGGCCTCCCAAAGTGCTGGGATTATAGAGTAAGTCACCGCACCTGGCCAGCCAGGTGCTTTTCTATGTCTTGTTTCCTCATCAGCTGCCTCTGAAAATGAATGCCATTGAGGGAAAGAAAAGGCAGGAAGGACTGCCCACCCAGGCAGAGGAGTCCTGGTCATCCCCTAAACATCTGTGTTGACAGTAGAGCCCCCTGGAGGGGATACTTGCTTTAGCTTTCACAATTTAACAGAAGACGGATGGGTGGGCAACTTGGATGAGGAATGGGACAGGACTCCAGGTGTTCTCCACCGCTGAGCAGTACTGCTCTTCCAAAGGCACCATACCCATGTGAACACAGGGCAGCTTGTACTTTGAAAATAATTGTGAACAGGATTTTATGGAAGGTGCATGGGGGCCAGTGATGACTTGTTACCCAGATGGGTGAGATCCTGATAATTTTAGGGCTAGTGGAGTCCCTCATCCTATCTGAGCAATTTCCCCTCAACTTCACTATCTTCAGTAGACTGGATTGTGCTGTTCCTGAGTATCCCAGTGGGTGGGTTTATGAGGTGACTATTTGCCTCTAATAAATATAGACAATGGGACAGTGAGAAGACAGGGAGTGTCACCCTCAGCCCCAAATATAATTCCTGGGTTCTTCTGAGCAGATGCCATGGAAGAATACAACTATGAAGACGATGGGTTCTTCAGCACATCCAATGTCAGCATCCAGGAGCATGAACACTTCCTGCAGTTCAAGAATATCTTCCTGCCCTGCACATATATAGTGGTGTTTCTCTGCGGCCTGGTGGGGAACTCCCTAGTGCTGATCATATCCATCTTCTACCAGAAGCTGCAGAGCCTGACAGACCTGTTCCTGGTGAACCTGCCCCTGGCTGACCTGGTGTTTATCTGCACTCTGCCCTTCTGGGCCTATGCAGGCATCCATGAGTGGGTCTTTGGCATGGTCTTGTGCAAGACCCTCCGGGGCATCTACACAATAAACTTCTACACGTCCATGCTCATCCTCACCTGCCTCACTGTGGATCGTTTCATTGCAGTGGTTCAGGCCACCAAGGCCTACAACCAGCAGGCCAAGAGGATGGCCTGGGGCAAGGTCATCTGCTTCATCATCTGGTTGATCTCCCTGCTGGTTTCCTTGCCCCAGATCATCTACGGCAATGTCTTTCATCTTGACAAGCTCGTCTGTGATTACCATGCTGACGGAATTTCCACTGTGGTTCTTGCCACCCAGATGTCACTGGGGTTCTTCCTGCCACTGCTCACAATGATTGTCTGCTACTCAGTCATAATCAGGAAGCTGCTTTATGCCCGAGGTTTCCAGAAGCACAGATCTCTAAAGATCATCTTCCTGGTGGTGGCTGTGTTCCTGCTGACTCAGACACCCTTCAACCTCATGAAGCTCATCCAAAGCACAAGCTGGGAGTATGATACCATGACAAGTTTTCATTATGCCATTACAGTGACGGAGGTCATTGCATACCTGCGGGCCTGCCTTAACCCTGTGCTCTATGCCTTTGTCCGCCTGAAGTTTCGGAAGAACTTCTGGAAACTTGTGAAGGACATTGGCTGCCTCCCTTGCCTTGGGGTCTCACATCAATGGAAGTCTTCTGAGGACAATTCCAAGACATTTTCTGCCTCCCACAATGCGGAGGGCACCAGCATGTTCCAGCTGTAGGCCTTGCTGGGACTTAGAAACATTGCTCCAGCACTTATAGGGCATAGCTGCATCCGTTGGATATGATGAGGAAGGCTTTGTTTATAGCTTTTGCACTCTCGTGGTGAAGTAAGCACACTCTCTGGCTGGTTTGGAATGCTTCTCAGATATGAACACATTCCATTATCTCTTGAACACCCAGGTCTGAAGCTCAAAATGAGGTCTAACATTTTTAAGGGCTTTCCTTCCTCCGTCACCAAGAATGCTGAAACCAAGGGGACAACATGTGACTTTTGAGATCTCAGGTTCTCCTTGACTGGGACAGGGGCTGAAGGTTGATGAGGTGAGCACAGCCAACAAGGCTGTTGATGCAGAGGACATGCTGGGTGCCCACATTCAGAAGACCCTTCTAACTACTAGGCAAGCAGTGGAGATGAAAGTAGTCATGAAAACAAGTGTGGCCCACAGGACTCAGACATCAGATACCAGGCCCCTAAAAGAAATGAGATCAGGCTCTGCCTCACCTTGGAGTTTAACTTTTGCATAGGTAGATGCTTCTGTTCTCTCTGATTGATCCTGAAAGGACTAGTACTGGAGAATATAAATGGACCCAAACAAATGAGAATAGGTTGAGAATTGCAGTGGTCCACGCATGGAATACTTGGAAAGTGTGCAAAACAGAGTTTAAGACTATAATGAATCTCAGCAGCATTTGCAAAATGGACTCTTGGTGGCTCTGCTCATTTACAAATGGAATTTTCCAATGCCCGCTACACAAACATATATAAATGTAAACACACATACACATATCGTAATGCATATGAGTTTCACAACTCAGAAATAAAACTTTTTAAAAGTCTCCAAACCACCTTTACCCTTAGGCAAAGTCTACTTTAATGTGGTGTGCCTAGAATATATAAAAACAGTTGTTTGGGGGCTCAGAGCAAAGGAAGTAAGTTAGCACTGTAAACTTTCAGGGCAGTGCTATCAAGGAAATGGAATATACCAGTGATGATAACCTTCTTTCACTGTGGCTTCTAAACTTGCCCAAAGTGTGAGTCCATCTGTTTAATTTCTATAATATAGTCACAAGGATGAGGCATAGTTTTAAGTGTCAGGTTTTATGCTTATTTATTAGATCCTGGAAGTCTGTTAAATAGGCATAAAGATGCCTTTTGGGCTTCTGTATCCCAAAATCACTCACCAAAATATGGGGGATCAATTGACAACAGCTAAATAGAATGCACTGAGAAGTAAGCAGGCCGGAAGTGGCTTAACAGTGTGGTTTGGGGACTGGGTAGACCATAGATGAATCACCAGTTAGTAAGGACCTGGACAAAGCTCTTAGCCACTGAGTACCTGCTTCCTTTCTTTTGGTGAAACATGGATCCCAACAGCACCCACCTCTCTGGGTCAGCATGAGGAAGACTTGAGGCACTGCATTAAAACACTTAGCACAGTTTGCAATGGGGGTAAAAAGGGTCTAAAATATGGCAGTAGTTATTATCTGTTACAAGAACTAGTGGCACAAAATGGAAGCACTCTATGTCAGTTCATGGGTCAATGAGGTGAGGGAGCGCCTGCAAGGTACCTTCCAGAGGTGTGTGGCACGCCACAGGCACCAGGCATAGCTGAGCACAGGCTGGGCCTTGTAGTACCCACAGGATCCCACTGCTTCATGAACAAATCTAAACACAACCATGAGGAGAGTTTCTTTGCTGTATCCAGATCACATGGACCACCGAGTGCTTCCTCAAACAACAAAATCTGCCCTTTCAAGGTGACAAGAATGACATTGATCTTATTTTAATTGGTTTCCAATGGGAGGTTTCTGTCATCCCCTCTTTGTGCATTCATCTGAATGTGAACACTTCTGACAGAGGGGCCACCAGTCCTGGGCTTCCCTGACAGTATCCTGGCCCAGAGGACCTATATAGGGAGGAAGAAGTAAAGAGTGAGGAGACAGGCACCTTGTGACATCTCCACAAGTCTCCATGGAGGGAAGCAGCATGGTGTAATAGTAACACAGGGCTTGGGCTCATTCAGACAGTGCTTAGTGACAGTTCCACCACCGTGCAAGTGACACAGCCTCCTAAACCCTGGCTCACCACCCCCCACAACTGGCTTACAACGGCCCTCCCTCAGAGTGCTTGTGAAGCACGGACAGTGCACTCCAAAGGCCATGCTCTGCCCTGTCTGGCCATGGCAACAGGGGCAGTGACTGGGACACTGGGTTTTCCCTGACCAATGCCTGTCCCCTCAAGGGAGGTGGGGGCCTTCACACCTTAGGAGAGCCCTGTCCGCCTGTCCCCAGGAACAGCATGGCAGCAGAACCTTCCTTCACCTTCTCTGCCTCCTTAGCCAGTCACTGGCCCCACAATCTCTGGCTCCTTACCGGCTACACTTCAGCATAGAGATCAGTTTTCCACACCCCACACCCAGGTCTGTATCATTGCTGGTAATAAACACTGGCACAGCACATGCAGGCTGCAGAGGGCCTTCACATCCCATCCTCATTCCATTCCTGCCACAGACCAAGCAGAAGATACTGTTGGTACTGATTCCATCCCACAGAGGAGACTGAGGTCAGGTGCAGGGCAGAGCCAGCTCCCGGACTCAGACCCACTACTCCCCTCCACTCACCAGCTTGAGGCTCATCCGAGGCTTGAGGTGCAAGGGAGGACTAGGGGAAAGGGGTCAGGCTGGGTGTGGACCCTGCCGGAGTCTACAATGCCCTGGTATGCCTCAGGATCAAAGGGTCTGTGCTCCTTCTCTGCCAAGTTACTCACATTTGGGGGTGGTTGTGGTGCTGTGGGATCCAGTCCCATTTAGAGATGCCAAAGGCCCACAGACAGTCACATTGCCTGAGATGTGGTAAACACCAGATGACACCAGTTCCAGGGAATACCAGGGAGCTAGAAGCCCAGGTGTTGCGAGTGTTCTGGACTGAGGAGACGGTGCCACAGGAAAGCCTGAAGCCTTCCTTGCTGGAGGAATGGAAGCAGCGCAAAAAGCATGGGGCCCAGGAGCAGTCAGTGAGGGGGTTGTCACTCTGGCCTTCTCCAAGGGGCTTTCAAGGCAGCATGTCTTCCAGATACCCAGCCCTTCTTAGTCCATGGCCGTTCTATAGGAGGCCTGGCACTATCATCCCCATTTTTCAGATAAGAAAACTAGTTCACGGAGATTAATACCTGCCAAGGCTTACACAGCAGAGCCAAGGCTAAGCCCCAATAAATATCCTCTCTCTCTGCCCCAAAATGGTGACAATAGAAAGGTTTCACACAGCTCACAAGCTGCAGGAACCTGCCAACTCTGCACTCAGCAAGGCAAAGATCTTGGGTTAAACCAAGCACAGGTGGCTTTCTAACCTTAACCATGATCATCATATCCTGTTCTCATTTTGTTTCTGAGATACCAGTCATCAGATCTCCTAGTTGGCGACAAACCCACCACAGCTCCCCTAAGCACTCTGACCATGAGGTATCAGTTCTGAAGCAATTACAGGCAAAGATGGTCTGTGAGTTCAGGGAGTCTCTGTGGGAGAGCTCAAGCTCACTTAGTGTCATCCAGGTATCTGAAGCAATTTTTCTTGGAGAAGATACCTGGGTAGTGCAGGGCAAGGGACTAAGTCACACAGCAGGAGATGCGCAAGGTTCAGCCCTTGATGTTGCAGCACAGGGTCAAACGTCACGGAAACAACACACCTCCAAGAAAGGCTTCCCAGGTATCAGGCACTGGGCTCAGTACTTTGCACACATGGCTCTCATCCAGTCTTCCTCACAATCCTAGGGATATGTGCTGTTCCAATCTTTTCTGTACTGGAGAGGGAACTGAGTTCAGGGGGTTGCATTGCCTAGAGCCAGGGAGCCTAGGGCTGGCAGACCAAGGATCTGACCAGGCGTGTATAATTCTGGAGCTCAAGCTCTTCACCACCATACAGTCTGTCTGGTCACCAGATGGGAAGATCAGGCCCCCAGGAGGCCATGACTGGGTGGAGGTTGAGCAGAGGCCAAGGGAGCCAAAGCCTAGTGCCCCTGTCAGCCCCTGCCCCACTTCCTGGCCTGATTTACCAGTTGACAAGAGCTTGGTTTCTTTCTCTGCCTGCCACTTCTCTGCCTTCTCTTCCTTCTCTGCCATCTCCACTCACCAGCTGTTCTCAGGTCTAGGACACCTGGTGAGTGGAGATGGCTGAGGCGGGGCCCAAATGACTGAAGGAGGGGTGTGCACAGGTTTGTCAGAAGGCTCTGAAAAATATCACCTTTGACCAGAGGCGAGGAGCTGTGCACTTGCTCTACATTCTAGCTCATGGGAGACTGCTTGGGGAGTCCACAGTATCCTGCCAGGTCTCCCTGCCAGGCGAGATTGTGGGACCTCTTCCTTTCTCATCCCTGCCAGGAAGGGTGATGCAAACAACTTCCTTAGCTCTAAAATGTGTCTATGTGTGGAGGAGTAGACATGATGGCAGGGGAAATTAGCGGTTTTTGATGGGCAAATGGGGACACGGGACCTAAGAAGACAGCTGAACTCCTTCAAATGAATCTCAAGCCAGTGGACTGGAGAGGAGTTCTGGGTCGAAAGCCCAGTTCTGACATTTACAAAGTCATGACAAGTTATCTGGCCTCCTGAGGCTTCAGCCTCTTCACCTGCAAAATGGGACATTAATTCCCACTCCTTGAAGGGCTGCGCAGGGCCTAAGTGAGGCCATGTGTAAGAACAGTTGGTGCAGGAAAACACTCAACGGAAGTTTTCAGTAACACTACTTCCAGGCAGCCTTATTTTCTGCATGGATTTGGATCTAAATAGTGTTTAATTTCTTCTGGATTACCTTAGATTTGCTTGTTTTTTCTCAAAGTTTTTTTGGGGGGCCAGGAAATGTGTTTACAAATCTAAGACATCAGATCTCCCACACTTTCTCAGACTCTTGGTGTTTTTGATTGGGTCTTAGGAAAGCTACCAGATATGCTTGGGTTTATCTCTAGCTAATACACACAAAAAGCATCTGCCAATGTGGTCCTTAGCTGACTTGGAAGGGTGGCTCTTCACCCAAACAAGTAAAGTGCAGAGACTACAGGTTCCAGGCTGTCAGTCTCAGATCCGCCTTGGCGGCTGTGGGCTGGCATGCAGGCAGTTTCCTTTCCCTGGAACAGTTCCTAATTTCCCAAGACCAAAAACACACATGATTATCAGTGGTCAGAACACCTGTTTTTGTTCTTACTGGGAAAGGGGAAGGTGAGGGGAGAGGAGAGAGGGCTGCTGGATGGTCACTTTCTCATGCAGGCTACAGGAGGTGACCAGACACTTTCAAGCTGAAGGCATCCTCCCAGGCCCCCAGGGCTCACGGCCTGCTTACCTTACCACCTATCCCCTGGTTTCCCGGGTGATTAAGGCAGGTATGGCTTAGCTACTGGAACGGAACATGCCCCGGAGACTGCTGGGCCGTGGGATTAGGGAGAACACTGCAAGCTCACACAGTCAGGGAAGCCTTCAGAGGGGGCCGTTCCAGGAAGGAAAGGAAAGCCCAAAGTCACAGGAACAACAGTGAGAAAGGGTTATCTGTGCTTAGGGATCAGGTTGCCTCTATCCATGAGGCTACAACACAGCAAGTTCAGTCACTCTATAGACAGGGAATGGAGGGGTGGAGATGCACTTAAGTCTAAAATCCCTTGCACTGAAGATTAAATACATCTCCTCTCACTCGGCAGAAATTCTGAATCATCAATCTGACAGATCAATCCTAGTCCTCTGAATTCTGGGCAGGAAAAGAGGAATACAGATCTCAGTGCGAGTCAGTAAGAGCATCATAAATAGTCCTTCACTTCAGGGAAAGTAGGTCATGAAGTGTTTGGGACCTAGGAGCCACATAAATTCTTCCTTGAGCTTCTAATCAGCCAGTGCTTTGTTATAGAAACTTATTAGAACCAGATACCAGCGGCTGAGAAGAAACAAGCAAGGACCTCTTCCTATGAGTCTCCTGGCACAAATGCTTGACATTTTTATATGGTGGCACTCTGTGCAATTTACTTCATACTGTAAAATACTGGCCCTTGCAAAACTCTGCTTGCAAACCTTGTTAGAAAACATTATAAAATACATTATAAAAATAAGAGGGCTGAGGGAGAAAAAGTACCACCAGACATCCTTGTGGCTGACGTTTTGGCCCTCTGAAGCCCACCTTAACTGTGTAAGCTGCAGCGTTCTCTCAGCAGTTGGGAAAATTTGGGGGATCCAGGTCACTGATTAAGGGTAGCATAAGATACCAATGAAAGGGCAAAGAGCAGGCAAGGCGAGTAGAAAGTTCCTTGGGTTCCACTGGGTGCAGGGAACAGACTTGCTTGTATTTTTATTGCTGTTATAACTCTGGGGCTTTGGGTAGGTTTATCTGCAGCTAAAGGGACTTGTGAAAGAACATATCTACCCAAGACAACTGCAACTAAATCCGAGCTTCCTTTCTCACGGCACTGCTAGTGGCCTGATGAGTGTTTCCACAGGATGAACTGGCTATGTTGCAGCCTCATGGATAAAGCCAATCAGTTTCCTGAACACAAGACAGCCCCTCCTTGCTGTAGCTTCTGTGACTTTTTCCTTCCTGGAACAGCCCCCTCTGAAGCCTACTCTGACTATGTGAGCCTGCCGTGTTCTCCCCAACCCCCAAGGCCCAGTGGTTCTGGAGCATGTTCTGTTCCAGTAACTAAGCCACTCTGCCCATATCACCTGGCAAGCCAGGGGACAGGTGGTAAGGTGAGCAGCACCACAAGCCTGGAGGCCTAGGAACAAGGCTTTAAAAGAGTGACATGATGCTCTGAGCAAGAGCCAAGGACAGCACAGCAAGAGTTGCTATTATAGGCTGAATTATCCTCCTAGCAGAGATACACCATGGGTATGTGTGCATACAGAGAATGACAGTGTGAAGAGACAGCCCCAGCTGTAAGCCAAGGAGAGAGGCCTCAGAGAAAACCAACCCTGTAGGCACTTGGACTTAGATTTCTAGTCTCCAGGGCTGTGAAAAGATATGTTATGTTGTTTAAGTCGCCCAATCTGAGGTATTTTGTTACAGTACCCAAGCAAACTAATGTAGCTGCCCATGCCAAGAACACAATCCTTAATGGCAGTGCTAAAATCAGAGCACCACAGAGACTTCCCAGGAACTCTCTGACAAGGTTCAACACCCCTCACTCCCTAGGTGCTCGTGCTCTTCAAGGGCCATACTGCTCGAGCACTATTTTGAGATACCTTCCTTAGGCAAATACAGCCAATCCTGCTTCCAGTATCTCACTTTTCTGGTTCTTTGGTAAGAAAGCACAAGGGCCAGGCATGAAATGAGCACTCAGGAGATGGAGATGACATCTACTCACTGTTCAGCCATGTTTGGATCAAGAGAATCTGTTTCGGTGGGTGTTTCAGGCAAAGAGGAGCCAGACTCCTGTATCTGGCACAACTCCTCATCCGTGATGATATCAAACACAGCATCGTCTGGCGGCCTGCAGTCTATGCTTGCTCCTGGGTGACAGAGGCAGATTGGAGAGAAAAGACATATACACCATTATGCACAGGGTGGGCAAGGGCCCTTAGGAAAGTGAGGGGGTGCGGCTATGCACACCAGCCACTGGGACACAATTTAAATGATCACTCTACTGACTGCTATTCTGTCCAGATGTGAGAGAAATGGCTGTTGGGACATTCCAGAAAAGTAGAGGAGGGCTTACAGATGAAACTGAATACTCAAAGTCAGGGATTAAAGTGGTTACAAACTTTTGCATATAATCTGAGGCTCCTTGTTTAGAAGGAAAAACCTTGTCAAGAAAGAGCCTAGCAATAAAGAAAACACACTTCTGTGCCATTGAATCCTTGCTCCATAAGACACAGGCCATACTCAGTCATGTCTCTTTGAAAGCAGGAATCTATCTAAACTGCATTTCGCCTAATCCACTGGTGGGTGGAAAATAATTTCCTTCTGCTCTAGGACTTGCAGCAGGCATTCAACTTCTGACCAGGGACCTCGTGTCTGACTCTGTAGGCTGCTTACTAAAAAGGTCACTGTAAGGATGCCAGTCACCCACCACAAGCACCTTCCAATATATGTCATGGAAAATGTGAGGGCAGATCTGAAGTCAAAAAAAAGAGCAGACAGGAAATGTCAAAAATCAAAACAAGTCACCTCAGCACTCTGGCATGGTATCAACTCTGTAGTCAGTGGAACACCAGCCAGTGAGTCTGGGCAAGGAAACCTCCTAGGTTGTTTAGCAAGAATGGTTCATGTGCACTACAAGTTCCCAGCTGGCCCAGTCACATGACCATTGGGACAGGCTGTGCATTAGAAGGAATGTTCTTCCTCTTGTCTCAAGTCTGCATAATAGAGAGTCTTAGGCATAGGTGGAGAAAGAGACCAAGGATTGGTTTGTCTCCATAGACCCAGCCATACTTCCGAAACTGCCTTCGAGGCTGGCAGAGGGAGGAGAAAGCAGGCCATAGCAATCCAAAGTTATGTCCACTCAGAGAAATCCAAAAGTTAAATAAATGGAAAAGTATACTATGTTCATGGATTGAATCAATTGTATTAAAATGACAATTCTAACCAAATGGATCTAGAAATTCAATGCAATCCCAATGAAAATATCACCAGGATTTTTTTGCAGAAATTGACAAACTAATTCTAAAATTTATATGGAAAAGCAAAGACATAGCATAGTCAGTACTCTGATAAATAACAAAATTGGAAGACACAGTCTACCTGATTTTTAAGATGCATTACAAAACTATAGTAACCATAACAGTGCAATATAGGTGAGAGAATAGACACAGAGATAAATGGCATAGACTAGAAAGTTCAGATATAGACCCACACATACAAGGTCAACTGATTTTTGACAAAGGTACAAAGGCAATTCTATGGAAAAAATAAGACTTTCAATTAGTAGTGCTGAAATCACTGGACAACCATATACAAAATACAAAGTATGCTTATACTTCGCACCATACACAAAATTAATTCAAAACTAATCATAGACCTTAATGTATAACCTAAAGTCACAAAACTTCTAAGAGAAAATAGAAGATCTTTGTGTCTTTGTGGTTAAGCAAAGCTAGGTATGATGCCCCATTACCACCAAAAAAGAAAGAAAAAATTTGATCCATAAAAGAAAATAATTGATAAGTTGGACTTTATGAAAATTATGAACTTCTGCTCTTCAAATGAGACTTTTGCTCTTTGAAGGGCAATAAAAAGACAAGTTACAGGTTGGGAGAAAATACTTATAAAACACATATTTGATAAAGAACTTACATCCAGAATATATAGAGGACTCTCAAAATTCAATAATTAAAAAACTTTTTAAATGGACAAAAGATTTGAAGAAGATATACTAATGTTCTGCAAAGTACATCCTGGGAAGTTCTTTGTACCCAAGAAAATAAAGGGACCTGCTGATCTTCTTGGTAATCCACATAAACAAAAGAGGAACTCTCAGTAATTCTAAAGCCTGGCTGGCCTGCACCTAGGCAGAGGCCAAGGAGGAGTTCATAGGGGCCAATTGCAGATGGCAGTGGTGCTTGAGCAGAGAGGAGACCCACCTCTTCCCGTACACCTCAGCTCTGCCTCGCTGTGCTCCACATCTAAAGTCCAAAGTGCCAGAGGGCAGCCCAGGCTGGTCTGTTGGCGGGTGCTTGAAGCAGAAGCAGCAGGACCCAAACTCCACTTCCTTTTATTGGGCTGAATGGGAGGACCCAAGGGAGAATACATCCTGCTTCGCTATGAAAAGACAGTGTGAGCCTCAGGAAGAGAGTGAAGAATATGGATGGCTCCAGACACTCTAACTCCTGACCTCTGTGAGAGGGTGGACATCAGTGTGAGACAACATTTCCCAAAGCATAGGGTATTTCACTGGCGGTAAATGTGTTAAGAGGTACATAGACCTCATGTTAAATCACGGCCGGGCATGGTGGCTCAAGCCTGTAATCCCAGCACTTTGGAAAGCTGAGGCAAGAGGATTGCCTGAGTCCGGGAGTTCAGCAACTTGGTGAGACCTCATCTCTACAATAAACCAAAAAATTAGCCAGGCATGGTGGTACATGCCTGTAGTTCCAGTTACTTGGAAGGCTGAGGTGGAAGGATCACCTGAGCCCAGCAGGTCGAAACTGCGGTGGCCATGAACGTGCAACTGCACTCCAGCCTGGGCAACAGAGTGAGACTTCAACTCAAAAAAAAAAAAAAAAAAATCACACCGAATCATGTCAGGAGAAAGTTATTCACTTTTCAACCCTCTTTCAACCCTATTACATTAAAAAGGAAGTCTCAAATTGGTGGTTATGTATTTCTAGCAGCTCTTTAATATCTAAGTTTAGAAAACAGTGAATTTAAAAACAGGGAAACAGGGAGTGGCACTTGGAGAACACAGTGCAGTAGCAGGAGCCTGACCTTGGCCTCCAATGGCCTGGGTCCCAGCTTGGGCTGGCAACAGCATGGGGCTGGGCTCTCCCTGGCTAGTGCCTGAGCCAGTACTATCAGGGGAGCCAGGCCCTTCGCTGAGCTTCTGGAAGCAGGCTCGGCAGCAGCGCTCCTTCTTGCCACTGTGCTTGGTCAGGACATAGTTGTTGCAGCAGTAGTAACAGAAGATGCGGCCACATATCCTGGGAAAGAAACAAGCACAGGCTGTGAGGATGATGTACTGTACTCATGTGATCTGCCCAGCACCAGAACTGGGCGCTGGATGTCACATGGCTCTCAGCCCCACTTTAGAGTGTGGCTGTAGCCCATTTTCATAAGATTTCAGTAAAGCCATCTTGGTCAGCCCTGTGAGAGAATATTATTTCCTAAGGTCCTGGGAGGCAGGACAGAAAGCATGGATGAGCCCACCTTCCCTGACACCAGGTTGCCGGTGTGCCTCCCATACCTCAGGGGCTGAGGCTCTAAAAGACCACAGATTCTTACAGGCCTATGGTGATGATTCCCCATGTGCCTCAGCCTAGCCTGAAGTTCATCTTTACCCATCCTTCCCTGGGCTCTTGAGGATCTTTGCTACCCTGGCATTGCCTTGTGTTGCTCTAATGAAGCCTCAGGCCAGCTCTTACTGGGTTCCAGTAACACTGTTCCCCTTTGGTCCCCTTAGGCTGAGAAATGGCTGAAGAGTTGCTGGTCTCTGGGTGTACCACGTCCCCGTGGATCCCTTTAACTCTGCCCTCATCTCTGTATTTCACTCTTTACTTTCAGGGAGCCCTGAGTACCCTGCTAGAACCCTAACTAATATACCCTCCTAGGTTCCCTTAAAACTCAAAGGCGAAGTGTTCTTCCTAGACAGTCAGTCATGATACCAACACTTATTACATAGTCCTCATTCAGAGCCATTTGCTCTGGGCCTGGGCCCTGCCAGGGTTTTGGCATTGGCCCACAAGCCGCCTGCTGACCTGCAGTGGTGCCGCCGTACCATCCAGCTGAACTCCCTCTTGCAGTCAAGGCAGTGGTTCGCCTCCATGTCCCCAAGCCACCTCTCTTCAGCACTGAGCTTCTGTTGAAATTCCAGGGCATCTGATTTCTGCCAGAGAGCATCCTTGTCCCTGGGACAAAACCACATTAGAAAAAAAGAAGAAAGAATCCATGAAAACAATAGAATAATCCTTGCTTCATTTCAAAAGACTGGCATCAAATTCCTAAGTCACAGAAGGAAAATTAAATTTTTATCTTGGAAATGCACTCTGTCCCACACTAGCTTTCCTTTGTCACCCCCAGCATTCAGGCTCTTAACTGATACTACATGTGTGAGACCCTGCAGGAGGCACAAGAAGTCCATGGAAGGTTCTGTCCAGTGCAAAGAGTACCATCCAGCACTGACAAGAGTCACACATCATTCAGGCATCTAAACAACAGTGCCAATGACCATGAGGATTTTAAGCTAAAACATGCTGCCGTGTTGACAAACTACATGTGGTAAGCCCAAGAACCATGAATGTACTCCCTACTCAAATCTTAATATCCTTGAGGCCCTTCACATTTTCATGGTTTCTTCAAGTAACAATCACTGGAGAAGACAAAGATTTCCCAGCCCCAAAATCTGATCAGAGGTTAGTTGACTTCTTCTGTTCCTCAGAGAGATGGTAAGGTCAATCCTCATTTTCTGAAAGAAGTGTGAGTCTTTCCAGAAAGGCACGGCAGTGTCTGAACATGCCTGCTGCAATGAAGAGATGTACACAGAGGCTTCCTCATGGCTGCCCATGAGCATTTCCAGGGCTGATGGTTCTGATAAGGGAAGTTTAGTTCTTTCCCATATGGAACCCCAGCCACATCCTGAGGGCTCATGTGGTTGCAGCAGCACCTCAGTCACTGGTGACATGATACCAGAGCCCCTCCGGTCCTGAGAGAGACTGCCTCCATCACTGGCCAGGTACCACAACCAACCACAGAAAATTTTTCCCAAATAAAAACACTTGAACATGGAATTATTGGCTTTTTAAAGGATGCTTGAAATTTTTCAGGAAGCAAGAAGACTCATCCTCTGGACCAGCCTCATTCTCCCAGCTGGTCCCCAGTATCTGAGTTGTCTGTCCCTAGGAGGCCAGGCACCCACACTCTGGGAATGTGGAATGCTGTCAGGAACTGAGCTTTTCCATCACCCCCCTCAGGCCACAAATACCCTGAGTGCTAAGTATATATATTGATGCTATTTGGGTAGAGATTTTAAACTAGTCATAAATTTAATGTCACCATTTTGCAACCCTTATTGAATTATTCAATCTAGGCATTGCCGATTTATGACTGCTATCATCATAAAGAGAGGGTTAATCAGATCATATGTACCTCTTGGAGGGAAGATCCAAAACTATAAACCAATTCTATGAAGTCTTGCCAACATTTTGAACCTGGGTCTAAGCAAGCCACTAGTAGAGCAATGGTTCTCAACTCTGGTTCACCAATACCTGTGTCCCAACACAGAAATTCCAATACAGTTGTTCTTGGTGGGCCTGGACATGGCATTTTAAAACTCACTCCCCTAGTGATTCTAATGTGAAGCCAAGGTTGAGAACCACTGCTCTAGATCTATCAACTCAGAAAGTGCAAGGGAGGGATGAATGAACAAGTAAAATGACACCATGGGGATGCAATCAGCAAAATCTAGGCTGTGAGAAATTTGACCAGATGAATGATCTAGCTTCTTCAAAAATAAATCACAAAGAACAATGCTGATAGGGAACTCAGACTAAAAGAGACGTAATAGACATATCACTATTTGCAATGTATGGATCTAATTTAGATCTTGATTAGAACACATCATGAAAAAATGATAAGGCAACTGAACAAATTTGAAACTGACTAGATACTTGATGATATTAAGAATTATTGTTCATTTTTTGAAGCATGGTAATGACATTGTAGTTGTTCAAAATAGAGAGCCCTTGTCTTAGAGAGGTACATATTGAAATTCATGGATGAAAGATATTATGTCTGGGATTTGCTTCATAATAATCTGGGAAGGTGGGGAAATGGGAGAACTACAGGTGCAACAAGAGCAGACACGAGATGAACACTGTTGAAGCTGGGTGATAGGTGCCCAGGGGTGCCTTTTATTTGACTCCACTTTTGTATATTTGAAATTTTCCATAAGGAAAAGTTTTTTAAAATCTTGGGTAACTTTCCAACATTTAAAAATCAGGAATTTTCAGGTGAAAATCCAGGCTTCCACCTTCTCTTGAGAAGTAAAGTGATCTGGCGGCTCTGGCCTGAGACTCATGTGGCAACGACAGGCAGGGACAGAGCACAGCTATGCCCCCGGTTTCTCACAGTCCTCCCAGCCCAATTCCACTGACCTCAGTTGCCTGTCCCTGCAGGCACTGGAGTTTGGGATTCTTTGTACTGGTGAAGGTAGGGTGGAGGAGAAGGAGAGAAGGGATCCTGAGAGAGGGGCAAGAGAATGGGAAAATTCCCAAAGTTTTCTTTTAAGAACAGTCACCTTGTTTTACAGTAAAACAGAGCCAGAGGAAGCCCTATCGGCCAGTTTGGCCAACACTCACCTGAGCAGTTCTATTAGCCGCTCTTCGAGGTACTTTTTGGTTCTGTTCAGGTCATCCAGGTCAGCGAGCATCTTCTGGTCATTCCTCTCCCGTTTGGTCACCTCCTGGCAGAGTTTGTTGTAATACTCTTGGATTTTTGTGGTGGCTTTTTCAAGTTCCTTCTGGGTCCTAGGGGAGGAATGGTAAGTTTTCTTGATTAGCTATCACTTCCAGCTTCCTTGGTGTCTCTGGGTTCACCTGGGCCACTAATGTGGGGTCCTGATGCCCTCCCAGTGGGGGAACCTCTTGGTATTATCTGCTCAGAGATTATGTAGTCTTCTAGCCTTCAAGACTCTCCTCACACCCTCCCCTGCACATACAAAAAGGCATTCTGGTAGGGCAGGCTGATCCCAGGTTGTTAGAAGTACTCTAAATAAGTAAAACTCTGCACTCCTGGGCTTTTGGACAGACACTGAAGTTGTAAGAGGAGCCCGACGGACAAGGCTCATGGACTGGTGATTGGGGAGAAGGAGCAGGAGGAGAAAGGAGTCAGAACAGGAAGGATAGAGATGTAGCTCTCTGGAGGTGGCCACACGGAGCGGGCCCGTCTTCCATGTCTTTGGGACTCTAAACAGGGCATGGCACTGAGCCCACAGCAGGCACTCTGCTGAATCTGCATTGCCAGTGGCTCTATTTGTCAGCCCTCTGAGACCCTAGGAATTCTCTTTTGTGTGCTGTAGGGACCTTGGTCTACGGCGGGTGCTGCTGGCTGAACTTGCTATCTTCCCAACCTTGCCCATTCCACGTTCAGCTCAGCTACCCCCAAGGTAGTGGTTTTCCAAGGATGACCCAGTGGGATACAGTAAAAAATCCACACAACAGAAGGCTATGTAGAGTGACTGATTAATGTGTACCTAATCCAGCCCTTCCACATCAAGTATAAAGTTGTCAGGAGGTTGTTTACCAGACTCTGTCCACTAAAATGATCTCATGAGTATGCACACATGTGTATACACACACAGCACACACATGCAGAATAAAATAAAATCCAGTTCCAGGCAGATGGACTGTACAACTTTTTACAGCTAAAGTAAATGCTCGAGATCTTACAGATAACTGCTGTTATAGCATTTTAATGCCACCAATTCAGGAGGTTCTCTCTGTTTAAAAGTGTCACATGAACATGGCCTGGTTAAGGATTTGAAAACTGGAAGAGTCAGATGAGAAGAAATGTATGTCCAGGTTATGGAATGTCAAACATACCCTGTATCTCCTGCTGAACCTGGGCTACAAGGCTGGTGGTGGGAAGAAGGGCAGGATGAGTAAAAAGTTAGTGACTTGGGACAATTTGGTACACCTGTCTGTGCTGGTGGCACAGATGCAGTTCAACTCCAGCAACTCCTCCCTGCTAAATCTGTTTTAATCAGGTGCTAGCTGGACTAGCTGGGCCCCATCACCACACAGTGGCCCCAAGCCTGAAGATAAGGCGGTCAGGGAGGTTGTAAGACCTATAGCACTTAAGGTCATAGTTTAAGGTTAAAAAAACGATGAAAGGAGTGACAGCATGATCTGCTTGACACAGATCCAGCACCAGAATGTCTGCACAAAGATAGGAGACCCTGGTCCCTGGCACACTCATTCTCTTCCATCTGTAACATGGGGATAAATAATAGTACCTTCCTCATAGAATTGTTGGGAGGATTAAATGAGAGAACATATGCAGAAGATTAAAAAGTACCTGCTACATTTTCAGCATTATTTAAATGTATGCAGTTACTACTAGCATTATTATTACAGCCTTTTATTTATTTCATTTCAGTTTTTCCAAAGCATGTAGTTACCGGACTGAAGTGTGTTTTTCCAGAGAAAGATGCTTTAGTCATCTATAGATTGTGACAGGCAGACGGCCAGGTTCTGTGTCATGTTTCCGGCACAAGCACTTCCTGAGTTTGGGGTTTTACTTGTAAAAAGGACTCCCTAAACCTAATGTGAGTGACTGACTTTCTAAATGACTGCATCAAACACCTTTCCTTGAAGAGGACCAATGGCCATGTGAGTGGACCGTGTGACTAACCTCTCCAAGTCTTCACGCAGGGCAGCCCCCTCCTTATCCTTCCTCAGCATGGTGGCCTGGCACTCTGCAAGATGGCTGCTGGTGCAGCTCAGCTTCTCTTCCATGTCTGCTTGGGTGGCCTGGCACAGAACATTGGGAAGAAGACACTCAGCCTGCAGGAGCCCATGCAAGGCACCATAAAGTGACTGTTGTGCTACCTACTCTGCCTGGCTGGATCACTTCTAAATGGAGATTGTTTTCTCTTAAGTTCAAGAGGCCAGGAACCTCTGCTCTACATTTGTGCAACTGGTTGTGGTGCTGGCAGATGACAAGAACCAGAATACCCAGGATGACATTGGAGGTAGGGATGGCAGAGAGCAGGGTTCACTTGAACTTGTCACAGGTCTGAAGACTGAAGACTGTGGGACCAGTGCCACCTCTGCTCCTGCTCAGTTTAGAATCATTGGCTACAGAATGCCTACAGAGATGGCCAAGGAAGACAACTTAAATGGCCAAGAGAGACAAATTAAATTCTTTCTGTTCTTGGCAACACCAGTCAGGTGTCCAGGGAATGCAGGAGTCATGGTACAAACTCAGGATGTCTACAGAAGTAAACTGAGGACAGCTTCAGCTGGGGAACTAGAAGTCAGTTAGGGGACCCTCTTAAATGGATCAGTAAAAGCCATGCAAGATCTGCACTGGCCAGGGCCTACCTTCAGTGTCCCCACAGTCTCCTGGGAGGCCTGTAGCTGCCGGCCTTGCTCCTCAAGCTGGCTCCTGAGGCTCCTGCACTCCTCACTGGCAGTCTGGAGAGGTTGAGAAAAGAATCATAAAAGTGGGGTGCTTTCCCTGACCCTCCCTTAGCCCCATGGTCGAATGGGTAAAAACAAGCTATCTTTCTCTTTTCCCCACACACTATCTCCTCAGGGAGCTTCAGGCTATACTGGTAACGAATACTTTCCATCTTATTAAGAAAAGAGACTTAGCTTGGTCCTCAAACTTAGAACTTAATTTCTGCAAGGGAAAGAGTGGCCTGTGAACTATAGGGAGTTTCACAGGTAGCTATACAGGGTGGGAAAGCACATCTTTGGTGCTGCAGGGGAGCTGCCTCAGAGAGAAGGACCAGGAGTGGTCTGAGACGATGGCATAGCCCTTGATACAGACAGATGACGGTAAGCACTGGAAATCAGAGGCCAGGCCATCCTGCCTGTGTCCTTACTTTTTGCCATTCTCAACCCTCATCTTTGTGCACTCTCAGAGGCACATGGTAAACGCTGATCCCACAAACTTGTCTGTCCCAAGGGTCATGTAAAAACTGAGTCAGCTCCCTAGCCTGTATTTGCTGTCAGGATGGCACCTGAATGGTTTGGTAATTCACTAAGAACCCAGAGATAGGACTTGAGGCAGTAGTGAATGGCTGACACTCTGTAGTGGTTCTAGAGCTAAAGCAAGGCTCTCAAACTCACATGCCAGAGGGGTTGGGCAAGTACAGAAACAAGTGTAAGGAAAAACCCAGAGGATGTGTATCTCCTTCCAAGTGGGCTACCACCATTGAGTCCCTGCAGACTATTGCCACATGGGGATGAGGACACAAGCTTTTGGATCTTCTGAGATTCCAAAAGAAGCCCCTAATCTGAATTTGTAAACATCCTGTTCTTTCGGTGTTGACTACTAATTAAAAAACATACTTCTGTGTGGGCCAATCTTGTTTGCAATGTTCTTGTGTTTAGACTGAGAGTGACGGGCTAAGACATCACTCCCGGTGTTCTGCCCCTAACACATTCCTGCAGAGAGAAAGAGGGTATTGTGAGCTGTGACAGCAGGACAGGACCGCGGGGTGTTTGCCTGCACTCCCCAGTACATTCCCCAGCCCACACCTGCCTCAGGGCTGAAGAGGCATCCCCTCATGGACCCACTAGGCCTGCCCCAGGGAGGTGGGTAGAGCCCGGGTAATGAAGTGAGGATTACCTTAAGTCTGCTCTGGTAGTCCATGATCTCAGCGCTCAGCTGGAACTTGAGGGTGTCGAGCTCCTGGTGTGCAGCCTCCTGGAGGCTCTGGGCCTGCTGCTCAGCCTGGGCCAGCTGGGCCTGTAGACTAGGTAGGGCACCAGCCACCTCCTCGGCCACCTTCAGCTTCTCCTGTAAGTTCTCCTTCTCTTGCTGCAGGCCTGCCATCTGGCACTCCAGGTCCTCTCGCTCCCGTGAGGCTGCCTCTTTAGAATCCCGGAGTTCTTGGGCAGCAAAGGCCAGCGCCTCCTCCACCCGTTCCTTCTCTGCGGTCAGTGCACAGACCTGGATGCCGAGCTCAGCTGTGTCTGTGTTGGCCTGATGCAGTTGCTCCTGCAGCTCAGCATGCTCCAGCTGGACTTCCTCAGAGCTGCACTTCACCTGGGAAAGTTCTTCCCGCAGGGCCCACAGATCTTTCTCCTTCTGCTGGGTCTCACCAGCCCTCTCCTCCTGTAGCACCCCTTCTCGCTCTGAGCACTGCAGCAGCTCCTGGACATGGGCCCTGTTGAGGGCTTCATTCTGCTCCTTCAGTTGCTGCACGAGGGTCTTGTGCTCCCTTAAGACTGCCTCAGCCACGCTCAGCTGGCTCTGCACCTTGTCCCGGTCACTCAGGGCTGCCTGGAGCTTGGCCTGGAGGTCCACCACATCAGCCTGCAGCTGCTGGGCCTCCCCATGATGGACTTCCAGCTGCTCCTGAGACAGGGCCAGCTGGGCTGCCAGCTCATAGGCTTCGTTGTCTTGGGGTGGATCAAGCCCCTGTTGGCCTTTCTCTGCTGTGAGGACCTTGATCATTTGGGCCTGCTGGTGGCACTGGCTCTCAAGAGCCCTGAGCTCCCCATGCCGGGTCTCTGCCAGCTGCCGGCACTGCTCCACCTCCTCCTGCAGCCGCCGGCACTCACCCTCCTTGCTCTGCAGAGCGGCATCCTTCTCTGCCACCTGGGCTCTCATGGTCTCCTTGGCCTTCTTTACAGCCAGCAGGCTTGCCTCCATCTGGTCACCCAAGTGCCGGATGCTGGCCTGCTCGGCCTCTAGGGAGGCCAGGGAGCCCTGGATGGCTGTCTCCCGCTGTTGTAGTGCTTGGTAATCAGCCTGCAGGGCCTGCAGCTTGCCCTCCAGGAGTTGGTTGCGCCCAACCACATTCTGCAGCTCCTTCTCCAGCTCCCTGTTGGCCTGCCGGAGTGCAGCCTCCTGGCTGCCCTCTTGTACATTGGGATCGTCCATCTGTCCTTCCTGCAGACCCCTCTGATCCTCCACCAGCTTCTCACAGGCCTTTTGCAGGGTGGAGTCCTGGGGGACCGGAGCCTCATTCTTCTCACCTGCCACAGGCAGCTTCAAGTCTGGTTGCTCAATAGTCTGCTCCAGTGCGCCCAGTTTCTGGCTGAGGTGGTCTTTGTCCTGGATGAGCTGCTTCTTCTGCTCCTCCAGGTCACTCACGTGCTGGCTCACTTGTGCCAGCTGGGTCTCCAGGAGCCGCAGCTGCCGAGTCAGAGACCTGGCCTCCTGCTCCAGCAGCTCTTTCTCCTCCTGTTGCCGCTTTTCCTTTTGCCTCACCTCCGCCAGCTCCTCCTCCAGGGAGCTCAAGTGGGCCACTGATTCCTGCAGCTGTCGCTGGAGCTGGGCTGCCTCCTGCCCCTGTCCAGATAGCTCCTCCTGGAGTGGAGTCATCTCCTTCACCAGGAGTTCCAGGCTGGCCCGGGCCTCCTCCTTCAGCAGTAGCTCCTTGCCTAGCTGCTCCAGCTGGGCACTCTGCTGCCTGTTGAGCTCCTGGACCTTGGTGCTCTCCCTTTCTAGAGCCTGAAGCTTCTCCCCCAGCTTCTGAATCTCTAGGGCAGTGTCAGTGGGAACACACACTTGCTGCCCCTTTGTGTCCAGTGCCATATTTGCCTTATGCTCAGCTGCAGCCAGCTGGTCTGGAATACTAGCTAAATGTGGGTTCCTCTTGCCCAGTAAGGCCCGTGCATCCTCAAGCTCCTGCACCAGGGGCTGTAGCATGGCCTCCAGCCGCCATAGGGCTGCATGGTCATCCTGTTCCTTTTCTGCTGCTCCCAGCTCCAGGGCTTGCAGGCACGCCTGCAGCTCCTTCACGGTATTCTGGGTGGCCTGCGTGACCTCCCACTGCTTCTGGAGCTCAGCCACCAAGCAAGCAAGGCGAATGTTGTCCTCTGCGGCAGTGCGCCCCCGCTCCCGCTCCGTCTGCAGCTGCTCTCCCTGCAGGGTGACAGCTGCCCGCAGCTCCTGGTTCTCTCTGTCCAGCTGCTGCATGCGCTCCTGCAGCTGTTTCTCCCGCACCTCCAACTGGTCCAGTTCCAGCCTCATCTCGTCAAAGCCCTCCAGTGCCTCGTTGTTCAGTGGACTGTTCAGGTCAAAGTTGGAGGCCATCTCTTGAGTCTGGGGACACAAAAGACATGTGGCTTCAGGATGAAACCACATGGCTACATGGAAAAGCTTTAGAATTTAATGAGAGCTGAAGTAAAACTACAGGCTTTACCTGCCGTAAGTTTGGTCTAAAAGGCTATTCAAGGGACTAGAATAGCTTTGCTCAAAGCATCTGCCATGAGGTCGGCAGCACTTTCTAAAGCCATGAAGTCATGTGTGAGTTCCACTAAGGCACAGATGTATTTCTCATCATCCTCCTTCAACTTCATTAACTGGATGGATGTTGGTGTTTAGATAAATTCAGTTAAACTATTATCCACCCATCGTATAATACCCATAACCTCTGGCATGATTAAACCACAAAATGGGATAAAAGGTTATTTTCTACTCCTAACGCTCCTTATATTGAACATGTTTAAAAATTGCCAGTCAATTTACACAAAACTGTATAAAGCTATGGTACATTCACATTTCTAAAAAAATTAACAAGCTGTCCCTACCAATATTTACTGAGCCCTTGCATATATGGCAAACCCCTCAGTACTGTACACGTACTCTCTCACTTACAAGCTAGAATACTTTTTATTATCACCATTATATGAATGAGAAAGATGAGGCTTCAGAGGTTAAATAATTTCTTCTTGGTCACAGCTGGTAGGTGACACAGTCAGGATCTGACTCTGTCACTTTTAACCATAGTGCTAAAGTATTTATTTTAAAATACGTTATGAATTTCAAGTCCGTGACCAGAAAAAAGATAAAAATACTTTAAAATCTTTGTTAAAAATTTAATTTTAAGAGGGCCTAGATTTTATTTGGTTGTAAAAACCTAGACTCCAGGAAATAGTGGCTATGCTGAGGAGTTATCTTGCCCTGGTTGGAACAACAGTTATCTGTGAACATCATCCTCAAGTTGCTAGAGGGAAGGACATAACCTTCAACCTTCCTGGCATTACCTGCAGGTAGTTGCTCACCAAACTGCTCATACTGGAGCTTCGGCTGGGAGGTTTCCACAGGTAAGCAGAAGAGCCAATGGCCAGTGTCCTTCTGTAGGTCCACAGAACAAACATACCTGTATTCAGAACAGGAAACACACACACACACACACACACACACACACACACACACACACACAGGTTTTGGTGCTCACTAGGCAACCAGGTGCCCTCCCAGATAAAGTACAAAGGTGTAAAACCCAACAGTGTCCACCAAAGAGTTCATCTACATTGGTCTGTAACAGATGGACCCACGGCTACAAGTTTAAGCATCATGGCTTTCCTCCCAGTGCCAAAAAAGAATTAAATAAATATCTATTTCCCAATTTTTGGTTTACATTTTCCTTGAGCTTTTGGTGCCTCCCTTAGTGTGTCTGCTAGTGAGGAACAAGTATCAGTCAATTTGGTAAATAAATGTCACATTAGCCGGGCTCGGTGGCTCAGCCTGTAATCCCGCGCCTTTGGGAGGCTGAGGTGAGTGGATTGCCTGAGCCCGCGGGTTCGAGACCCGCCTGGGCAGCGAGACCCCATCTCTACAACAAATCAAAAAATCTGCCGGGCGTGGTAGCGCGCGTCTGTAATTACGGCTACTCGGAAGGCTGAGGCGGAAGGATCGCCGGAGCCCGGCAGGTCGAGGCTGCGGTGGCCGGAAACGGCCACTGCACTCCAGTCTGGGCGACAGAGTGAGACTCCAACTCAAAAAAAAAAAAAAAAAAAAAAAAGTCACATTGTGCTAGGGGCTCACAATCACCGCTGTACACTACAAATACATAATGTAGCTAGAAGACCTGCTTCAAGTTCATGTGACCACACTGGACAGTGCAGATAGAGAATACTTCACTCACTGCAGAAAGTCCTATAGGATGGCATTAGTCTAGAGATACAAAGACTTGTGTGGTAACTCTTGTTCAGCAGGAACACTGAAAACTAAACACATTTTTACTTCACCAGCATCATCTCCTAAATCTAAGATTATTGGATTTTCAAACTGTTAGTCTCCACAACCCAGCAACTGC
Source organism: Cephalopachus bancanus (assembly GCA_027257055.1). Lineage (NCBI taxonomy): Eukaryota > Metazoa > Chordata > Mammalia > Primates > Tarsiidae > Cephalopachus > Cephalopachus bancanus. Next base: position 174,846 of record JAPVLO010000657.1, on the reverse strand, counting down.
TCTTCTCAGTGTCTTCCCTAAAGACAGTCGCACATGTGTGTAAGGAGACGTGAGGATGCTCTTGGCAGCATCCCAAGAAAATAAAAAAATTAAGCCCAGACTAACCCTATATTGCTAGAGAAACATAAACTGTGGTTTACTTACACAATAGAATACTCTATATCATGGGTTAGCATTGTTTTTTTGAAAAGGGCCAGACAGTAAATATTTTGGTTTTGTGGGCTACATGGTCTCTGTCACAAGAACTCAACTGCTACTGCAGCATAAGGGCAGCCCTAGACAATAAGTAAGCAAATGGGCAAAGCTATGTTCCACAAAGGCCCTGTGGGCTATGGTTTGCCAACCCCACTCCATACCTATAGAACTCCATGTGCAAACACGTACAAAATCTCCAAAACAATGCAGAATGCAAAAAGCAAGCTGCAAAAGGATTAACTGTCTCATGATTCAATATATGTAAATTTTAAAAAATATATCAACACAAAACTATATAGATAAAATATTTACAAATGCATATCATAGTAGTAAAAAATTGGGGAATAAAATGCACCAATTCAGCCAGGTTTGGTGGCTCAGCCTGTAATCTCGCGCCTTTGGGAGGCTGAGGTGAGTAGATTGCCTGAACCCGTGGGTTCGAGACCTGCCTGGGCAGCGAGACCTCATCTCTACAATAAATCAAAAAATCAGCCAGGTGTGGTAGTGCGCGCCTGTAGTTTCAGCTACTTGGAAGGTTGAGGCGGAAGGATTGCCGGAGGAGCCCAGCAGGTCGAGGCTGCGGTGGCTGGGAGCGGCCACTGCACTCCAGTCTGGGTGACAGAGTGAGACTCCAACTCAAAAAAAAAAAAAATGCACCAACTCTTGGACTGTGATTACATATGAAAGGGGAGTAAAGGGAGAGGGTGGCAGTAGATTGGGCTTTAACTAGGTCTAGACTGTTTTATTTCTTAAAATAGTATCAGACATAACAAAGGGTCGGGTGCAGTGGCTCACACCTGTAATCCCAACACTTTGGGAGGCCAAGGTAGGAGGACTTCTTGAGCCCAGGAGTTCAAGTTCAGTCTGGGCAATATAGCAAGACCTCATCTCTACAAAAAATAAAAAAAAATTAGCCAGGCATGGCGGTGCGCACCTGTAGTCTCAGCTACTGGTGAGGTTGAGGTGGGAGGATTGCCTGAGCTCAGGAGGCTTAAGGCTGTGGTGAGCCATGATCTTGCCACTGCATGCCAGCCTAGGAGACAGAGTGAGACCCTAACTCAAAACACACACACACACACACACACACACACACACACACACACACACACACGCACACACACACACAATACAAGAACCGGTTTGAAGGGCTCCTACCAGAATAAGTGGATAAATGGGATAATTTAAGCTTCAAAATAATGATAGTGACAGAATGTCACCCACGGAACAAAATAAGAATCCATAAGTCAAAACTGATATGAATGAATAAATGGATAGGAGGAAGGAAAACATTGTCCTTAGGGTAGAATGTCAACTAATAATGTAAAAGTCAAAATGGAGTTAGAAAATTACTCTGGTAACCATTATGGTAGTAACTGCTTCAGGCAAGAATTATTGACGGATGTTAAAACTAAAAGATGTGAGATTTATGAGAAAAAGGATAATAACATAATCTCAGAGTACTACCATAAGATCCACACTCATTACAAAGGAGAAATATTAACTTTAGGAGGAACCTGGAAAATACCACCTTAACCAAATGACCATGGTTAACCCCACGGGTAAAGAAATACATCATATTATGTGCTTCTGGATATAATGTGCCGACAGGGACATGACATTTGAGGTATTCCTGCCAAAAATGCTTGACCTGAATCTAATAACGAGGACACATAAGACAAATGCAAATTAAGGAGCATTTTACAAAATAGCTGGCCTGTACTTTTCAAAAATGTCAGTGTCATGAAAGACAAAGAAATGGTTCCAAATTAAAGGGAACTGATGAGGCATGGCATTTAACTAACTAACAATTAATTAACAAGTGTTCCTGGATTGGATCTTAGATTATGAGAGACATTACTGAGATAAATTTTAAAATACAATAAGTACTGTAGATTAGATAGCAGTATTGTATCAATGTTAATTTTCTGATTTTAATAACTACATTGAGGTTATACAAGAGGATGTCCTTGATTTTAGGAAATATACAAGGAAGTAATTAAGAGAAAAAGGGAGTCAAATCTGTAATTTAGTCTCAAATGGCTTAGATAGTAAACTAACATGTGTAAAGAGAAAAATGACAAATGATAGTAAAATATTGATATCTCAGGAATCGGGGTGGAGGATAGATGAGTACTCTGTACTATTTCTGCAACTCTTCTGTAATTCTGAAATAATTTCATTATTTAAAAGTTTTAAAAAGGACATCTAAATATGGCAAAATGTAAGCTACTAAATCCCAGTGGTCTGTAACTGACTATCATATTCAGTGCTTTTCTCTACATAAAAAGTATTTCCTAATAAAAATGTAAATATTAAAATCCAAAAACCTTACTAACAGAAAGAAAAACAAAAACAAATGTGCTGGCCCCATTGGTAACGAATTCAATCCATGTCAGATGCCCCAGCTCTGGGCCCACCAGCTGTGTAAGTCTGGGCAAGTCCTTTCACTCTCTGAGCCTGTTCCCAACTTGACGTGAGGACTCTGATGGTGTGTGTGTGTCACACTGGTGTAAGCTATGGCTGGCTGGATGACCTCAAGAAAAGAAAAAGGAAGAAACAAAACACTGCAACCTTGCCAGCAACCCTTCCACGGGTAAGCTGTGGCTTTCACACCTCTTCTTACCGCCTGGAAGGCTTCTGTGACAACTCAGTAAGAACACATGGGGGGAAAGCCCACTTGCTCCTCTCCCACATCAACAAAGCCCTTAGAACAACTTAAAAACCTTGGTGGTTGGGCAGGGTTGGCTCATGCCTATAGTCCCAGCACTTTGGAAAGTTGAGGCGGGAGGATCACTTGAGCCCAGGAGTTCAAAACCATCCTAGGCAACATAGCAAGACCTTGTCTCTACAAAAAAATAAAAAAATTAGCCAGGCACGGCAGTGAGCACCTGTAATCTCAGCTACGTGGAAGGCTGAGGTGTACTGATTGCTTAAGCCCAAAAGGTTGAGGCTGCAATGAGCTGTGATTGTGCCACTGCACTCCAGCATGGGCAACAGAGTGAGATTCCGACTCAATAAATAAACAAATAAATAAAATGCTGGGTTTTGCTTATGCATCTCCACTGACTCAGAGCCTGTGGTCAATTAGGTTGGCTTAAGGTTGGAGCCTTCAGATGTTATCATTAGTCATAATTCTACAGAGTCTATAAAATTAGTAGGCATAAGAGTTGAACAGTTTTATGTCATATACTGAGCAAGAATAATTGCTTTGAGTAGATTGCTGGCAATCTTCAAAACTTTATACATCTCTTTCCCCATATTTTAAACCAAGCAATTCTTCAAAGTACCTAGCAAATGTTGGCCAGGCAGCATCCAAGTCATAGCCCCTTGATGCCAGGTCAAACTGAACCTCAGTCAGCTCATAGAGTTGGCCCACGATGTCAGAGCTCAGCTTTGGCTGCAGAAAGGGGCTCCTTGCATAGTACCAGTCACTGCAGAAAAACATAAAATGAGCTCATCATAAGAGTAATAAAGAGAAGGAGTGAATTTAATTAGTCCTCCCAGGGTGGCTCTGCCTCATTAAATTCCAACTCAGGTTACTAAATTAATAAAAGACAGACACACAGATCAATTTCATTTTCACTGTAGGCACACATAATTCTCAAATAAGCTTGATTTTCTTCAAAGAAGTTACTGCAGTAATCTGGATGCCTATTCATTTATTGTTTATACCATATCTATTTTTCAAAAAGAAAATATGAGAAACCTTAAATCTCAATTGCTTGCCAAGACAGGGCAATTGTAAGAAAAATAACATTACCTTTTAAAAGATAACCTCACTTTCTAATCCTTTTCCAGAACTCTGTATAGGACACTAAACTCACTGTTAATTTCTGTCCAGACACCAATTTAAACGCCAAAAAAACTATCCATTTAGAGATATTATCTGCACTTTGAGGTAGTGATTGTTTCATTTCAGATGAAGCAACAAGAATTTTAACAAGATAATACTGATGAGTTTAAAGGGCTACTTGGTTGATGTCTGTGAATTGTGATGAAGTCAAATTGTTTATGACAGTCTTCACAAAACATCTAAAACAAAATGACCTTCAAATCAGATATGGGAATTTTCTCAACTCACACCAATTCACAAGACCTGTCACAGGCATGAGAAATACATCTTCATGCAAATCGATCTTCAAGGTGAAAAAATGAAACAGAAGATTTTTCCCTGTATAGTTGTTTTTGTTTTAATTCAAAGATTTCATTGATTAACTAGAATACTTCCAAAGTAGAGGGGAAGCAAGGCTAGTAAAGAGGTCAGACAGCCCCAAGAGGTTTGGCTGATGGGTACTTTACTTGCACCTCCTAAGCTGACACCCACTCTCCCCTTTACATATTCAGTCCTTGCCTCTCTCCTTCCTTCTTCCTTCTCTGCTGAACCCACAGACTACCTAAGCTTGGCAGCGCCTCCCCATTATGCTGCCCATTAAGTCTCCAGGGAGAGCAGACACCCCAGCCAGGTATTGACTCTGTGTCAGGTAAGGTCCCAGGCTCAGTGAAATTAAAAACCCCACAGGCAATTCTACCGAGGAGTCAAGGCTGTGACCTAACTGTCCATTAGCGCTGGTACCAAAATACTTCATTCACCAGGGAAAACCTGGCTGTGAGCTCCAGCTTCAAAACACAACATTGGTAGGGCATAGAGAAAGGCCTTTCCCTCTCTGAGCCTCATTTACTTACCTGTAAAATCTCAGTGCCACCTTCCCTACGTGTCAAGGACTCTATGGTAGGAGTCCTTGAAGACGGATGTTGAAAAACTCTGCAGGTGCCACGGTGCAACACAAAGAGGCACTGCTGTTGCGGTTGTCACTATAATTATTAATAAACTTTAGTTCATTTCTGAATGGGACGGGGCTAAACCTCAGCATTGTCATGTATTTACCTGGTCACTTTGGTGTTCATGAAGCACTGCTGTAAGGTGTCTGCCAACCTCTGGTGCACTAAGGAGTAGCGAATAAATGCCCTTCCTTTCCCCAGGGATGTCCGGAGCTAGAAAAAGCAGATTACACAGAGACGAAGAGCTGTTGGCCTGACTCAAATACAGATGTGGCCTCCTGGATGGCTTGCTAAAAACAGATATGGGGCAGAAAATGTCACCCAATTTTACCCTACATGTGGGCTTCACTCATGTTCCTCAAAGAACACAGAACATTTGATAATGTCACTCCAGAGAGCAAGGCTTGAAGTAGGTGAACTACTTGCAGGTCTTCATTTGAGAATGATCTGTAGATGCCAGCAGATGTGTCAAGGAAGACGTACTAAGAGACTCTGACATCTGTGGGTTCTACTGGATGCCATTCTCCTCCCTCTGCTCCATCAGAATCTCTGGGTTTAGAGTGAGATATGATCTCTGACTTAACCTGGAATACTTAGAATAAAACTTGGAGGTAAATGAAGAGCTTCTCATAGCAAAAGAGAGTCTGAGGAGGAAGAGATGGTCTTAGTGCAGCTAACGCTGTTTTTGTTTTTAAGATGTTGGGGGAACAGGTACAGGAGAAGGGGACTAAGAGGTTGGAGAAGCACATGTAGAAGGGGGAAGAAAGGGACAAAGCAGAACTGCACGAGGAGGACTTGTAAAGTGTCTTGCAGGGTTTGTAACTGTCTCCTCTGTGTCTCCATAAGACTGTCAGTAATATCCACCTATCTATCAACGTTTTTTCCAATGGATTTGTTATTTTCAGACATGGAAAATTATTGCATTGAGCAGAAAGTACCTAGGGGAGAGAGCAAAGTTGTCTCTAGGAAGTCCTGTCACAATGAGGTAAAGATAAAATGGAAATGGGGCCAGATGCAGGGTTCACACCTGTAATCCCAGCACTTGATGCAGGAGGACAGTAGTTCGAGGCCAGGAGTTTGAGGCCAGCCTGGGCAATATAGCAAGACCCCTGTCTCTACAAAATGTAAAAATATTAGCCAGATGTGGTGGTGTACACCTGCAATCCTAGCTACTTGAGAGGCTGAGGCAGGAAGACAGCTGAGGCCAGGAGTTCCAAGCTGCAATGAGCTATGATTGCACCACTGCACTCCAGATGATGAAGTGAGATCCCATCTCTAAAACAAATGAATAAATAAATTTTAAAAAATGGATATGGGTCTGTTCCACAGGTCTGGGTGGATGGCACCAGGAAAACCCAGATGCAGGCCTATTTTCAAAATCTCTCCCCACTATACCTGTAACTATAAAAGCAAATCAGAGGAAGGAGATGTGATTTAAACTGTTTTGAGATTTAAATTCACTACACACCAAAAAAAACATAGTTTCTAAGGAGGTTTTTGGAAGTTTTTTGCAATGGAGACAGGATATGCTGGTCAGAGGCTCTGCCAGCGGAGAGCACACAGCAGTCAAGATGGATGGAATAAAGCAAGGGTCCCCAATCCCTAGGCCATGGACCAGTACCTGGCCCCCCAGCAGAAGGTGAGCCAGAGGTGAGTGGATCAGATCAGTGGTGGCATTAGATTCTCACAGGAGCATGACCCCTATTGTGAACTGTACATGCGAGGGATCTAGGTGGCATGGTCCTTATGAGAATCTAATGCCTGATGATCTACCCCGCCCCCTAGTCTGTGGAAGAATTGTCTTTTGTGAAACCAGTCCCCGATGCCAAAAAGATTGAGGACCACTGGAATACAGGGACAGCCACGGAAGCTACTTAAAACCAGTTTGCAAATTAGGATTCGTACTCCTGATGTGTCAGCTGCGGAAGCTTAACAAAGTTGGCAGGACTCAACTTCCCAACCTACCACAGGCATCTGCTCCATCAGCCTCTGGTTCTGAGTGGGGTAAGCCGGGACCAATACCCTCCTCACCTCTATTAAAAGTCAGAAATATTTAATGTGTGTATATGTGGCAGGAGAAGTGATAGCAGTGGTTTGACCAAAAAGGGTCCCAATTAAGATATCAATTGTGGCACAAGACTGAGTCAGGAAATATGTGGCTTAGCCCAAAGCACTGGCACATCGGTGATGGAGTAAACATCCTGGCACATAGCACCTTCCAGCTCATACCATCCCAGTCTACAGTACCTTAAGAGCTGCAAGTCTTCATGTTGTTGATTCAAGGAAGTTATTTCATAAAATGAAGTGGTTTTAAATTTAAAAGGTGCAGCCGGGCTCGGTGGCTCAGCCTGTAATCCCGCGCCTTTGGGAGGCTGAGGTGAGTGGATTGCCTGAGCCCGCGGGTTCGAGACCCGCCTGGGCAGCGAGACCTCATCTCTACAATAAATCAAAAAATCAGCTGGGCGTGGTAGCTCATGCCTGTAATTCCAGCTACTTGGAAGGCTGAGGCGGAAGGATCGCCGGAGCCCAGCAGGTCGAGGTTGTGGTGGCCGGAAGCGGCCACTGCACTCCAGTCTGGGCGACCGAGTGAGACTCCAACTCAAAAAAAAAAAAAAAAAAAAAAAAATTTAAAAGGTGCTAAGCCTTTTGAGTACAGAAGCTGTAAGACATTTCCCATGCGTGTTTTGTGGGCTCAGTGTCTAGCCAGCATACCTGGAAGTAAAGGCTGACAACAGACTGACTGTCTCTACTAAAACCACCATGGCATGTCTGCAGAGGGCTGATCTTGGCAGATAGGTGGGGCAGAATCCTGATGATATCTCACATCTAAACACTTTTCCACTCATGAGTGAGGTGAGAACAAAGTGTTCAGTGAAGATAACCAGGAACCTTGGGCAGCTGAGACCAGTTGACCAAAGCATTATGAAATGAAGCGTGTCAGTCATGCAAAGACATATCTACACATGGTCCCAAAGAGTTAAATTAAGACCCACATAACAGCCCTTGTCTTCAAGCTCCCAAAGGCAGGAGTTTTTCCTTATTTTTTGGCAAACTGACCATTATAACAGCTTTTAGAAATACACACACGGCCATTGCCTTGCTAAACTCTGGTGTGGCCATGTGCTCTTTGAGTTATGGCTGTTGTCATGCTGCCTAGCTTTTGGCTCCCTCCCTCACCTTGGAGAGGTGAATCTTCTCTTTCTCTCTCTCACTAAATTATTTCAATAAACTTTATTTTCTAATCTAACTTCTGTGTAATTCTTTGCATCTTTCATGTGTCATCAGATTTTACCCCAGACGCCCACACCCCCATCGGGCCTGACTTAACATTCTGGAGGCCCTGCTGGAAGAGTGACCCTAACATATTTTGAAGGCTCCAGCAAGATGATCCTAACATTTCTGGAGGTTCCACTGAGACCTGCCACTCTCTCGCTCTGTTGTTCTCCTTTTCCACTGAGACCTGCTGCTCTCTCCTTTCCAAAGTCCTTAAATATACGCATTTTGTGGCCCTTTGAGGCCACACTTGCCTCTGAGTGTTGGCCCCCTTTCCAGTCTGTGAAAGGTGAATAATAAACTTTACCTCTTTCTACTTTCAAAAAAATATATACAAACACACACACATATGTGGAGCTACTCATTTTAAAGGTATTTTAAAATACCTTTTTGGTGAAGGGAACTATAGTTCCTTTGTACTGTAAATCAAAATATTGCACAAACTTTTTATTTTTCAAGATCATGGGTCTACCTTCATTATCTAATTCCTTAATTTTTTTTAGCATCTGATCAGAACGCATATACACTATACTAAGAAGTGATACAATGGCAGTAAAGGACAAGAAATCTGCAGGGTACATGAAAGTTGATTCTGCTTTAAACCACTCCATTGTGTCACGAGCCTGATGCCAAGCACACCCTCTTCATCGTGGTGAAATGCAATCCAAGCCCATTCTGAACCTCTGGAAATGGCTTATTAGAACCTTCACCTATTTTAGCCCAAATAAGTGTTGGAGGGGTCCTATAAATGCTTCTTATCCATTAGCTCTTACCTGCTCTTAATGCAGGTGGCAATTGATTATTAAAATTAACCAAATATTCAGCAACTCACCTAGGCTGGCGCTATTCCAAGCTATTCCAACCAATGATACCCCAGAGGGCAGAGTCTTCAACAGAGATGAAACAACAGGACCCTACGGGAAGGAAAGCCTATGCCAGCCACCAAAAAACCATGTAAGCATGGAATACTTTTGGCTTCAAAACTGCCTAAAGATCTGTCTGCATTATAAGAAGAGGAAACTAGCCAAAAAACAGATGCTTTTAGCAAGCATTTCATCCTGGGGGATGGGGATTAAAACTAAATTTATTTCCAGACAGCTGTCTGAAATCATGAAGCCAAAGGCTTTAGTTGCTTTGATGCAGTGGTGAGAAATGAAGAGAGGAGACTGACAACAAGAATCCTTTCCAGATTTATGGTGCACTGAAATTAAAACAATGCTCTACATCATGGACCTGAGTATTCTACCAGATATCCCTCAGAAAAGCCACTCACACTACAAGATGTTAAAGAAACTCACAGGACAACATCTTTAGAACCAGGATCTTTCCTCATCTTCTCAGGTGTCAGAGGATACAGATGGGGGAGCGCCCAGTTCCCAATGCTGGCATATCTAACACATTATTCCCTATAAGAAGAAACTCATATGGCTCCCACTGGCATGGTCAAAACATAGCTTAGGGCTATGGCCTTCATGGGAGCATGTGTGTTGACTTTAAGGTGATCTTACACTTACTGAAGAGATATTGAAAAGAAAGGTGAAACATACAAACTTCCTGTTCCCGATCTAGGGCTTTACTTCCTCTTTGATATGCTGAGTTCTTTACTCTAGGATAAACTAGGTTGATGAGAGACAGAAAGAGAGATTCTTTAAAGACTGGGGTGGGAGAGAGGGAGAAAGGAGAGAGAGTGTGTGTATATGAAGTGCATGTGTATATTTGTTGTTCTAGAGTTCTGTAAAACAGCAAAGCCATGGCATTCATTTCTCAAGGAACTCAGAACTGAATGTGGGAAGCTGCTCAGCACACCAACATTTTAAGAAATGTTTCTCTTTTCTTTCTATATTCTAAACAAAAAGAAAAAAACAAGTCTCTTAAGATCCCACATCATTCATATTTCAAACTAAGGTTTCCCGGGCAAATTTTAAGGACAGCAATCTAGCAAACTCCAAGATTTTATCTAAGAAAATAAGTTGTTTTTTGTTTGCTTGTTTGTTTGTTTGTTTGAAGATGTCCCAGATCACACCTCCAAGGGGTGCCATGAGCAGAGATTTACAATGTGAACAGCCCACCATTAGGTAACATGTGGGTTGTGGCCTAACAAACATTCAGAACTCAGCATTCTTCTGCTTAGTGAACACTCACTGAAGTGATTTCCCTGAGCCTGAGGCACAGCAACAATGGGCACTAAGTATACCTGGACTGAATTTCTTTACTCCTTTCCCACCTGTAAGTCTTCATTTCCTCACCTGGCTGTCTGCAGCAGAGGTCTCTGTAATAGATGCTTAAAGTAGGCAAGAGGAAGACACAAGATCCTTGGCTGCTTCGCTCAGCTTACCTCCGAGATAGACTTGACAAATCGGATCCCATCATTGGCTCCTTTCACCTTGGCCAGGCAGGCACAGAAATAATCCCAGTAGTCCTTCTTGTTGCCCAGGAGGGTTGCCTTCTCTTTCTGATCAAACTGGGTAGGGAAAGGGACAGAGAGAGGAGCTCTAAGCCTACTGCTGTTCATCCTATAATTTAAATGATAAGTAAGAACAATAGTTTCTAAGGTGCTGGTACTGGGTGAGGCCCTTTATTGGCATTTGTTTTATTTACTGGCAAATCAAAGTGTGTTAATCTTCTGTGCATAGAGTTGGGTGAAAATTAGCAACACCAAAATTGTTATTAACACACAAAAAAGAAATATAAGTAAAGAGTCTTAAGGGCAACACAAAGAGTGTTAACTATGCCCCATCTTAGGGAAATAAGGTACTGACATTTTACCCCAGTTACTCAACTCTTAAGTTTCAATGCTGTTTTAATACACATAAAAGAAATTCAAATAAATGTCAGCTCTGAGTCATTTCAAATCTAAAACCAAAATGTGCTTAACTGGAAAAAAAGGTATATAAACACTTTTATAATGCTAAGGACAGTTGAAAAGGCAAGAGAAAGGCAAGCCCTTCCACACACTAGGGGCCTTTCTTTTACTGGGCTCTCATGCTACATGCTTTGGTAGGATGCAACACTACAAAATAATGGTTTCCAAAATGATATCTCTTTCTATAACAATTTATAGTTTTTTCTTATTATAGAAGCAAGATATGCATATGTTGTTGGGAAATCTAGATAGAACAAGACAGCAGAAATGGAAAAAAAAATCTGTAATGCCTAATACCAGGACCCTAAAATAATTTCTGGTGCATTTCCTTCCTGCTTATTTCAGCTACATTTGTTTTCCACATCTGCAGACTTCTCTACGTTGGTGCTTCTTGAACGAAGCAGGCATATGTGTTACACCATGAAAACATTAAAGAAAATGTCCTAGGCTGACCCCAGAGATCCTGATTCAGCATGTCAGCGTGGGAACCAAGATATAATTCTAACAAGCTCCCAGGTGATGGTGATGCTGCTGGTTTATGGATTGCACTTTGAGTAGCAAGGTTTTAAAACAAGGAGACGTGGATAATCTTCAGAGGGTTCCTGAACCCTCAGAAATTGCCTGCAAAAATGGATGACTGAGTATATATGTACCATGGGGGACACCCAAAAACCAGAATTTATTTCTAAGAAATTGTGTATTTATTCTTACATGTTTAAATTTCAGTCATCTTCAGAGTACTCTCCATTTGATGCAATACACCTATTGCGATGCTTTTTCCACTGCTCAGTTTGTTTGATTTTGATGCCTTTTAGTGCTTCTAGCTTTTTCTCTTTTTTTAGTTCACTTCTTCAACATTGGCAAAATGTTTCCCTTTGAGGACTTTTTTCATCCAGGGAAACAAACAACAAAAATAGTTGCTCGGAGCAAGACTGGGTAAATGGAGGGGGAAATGGAAGTCATGCCTTTTGTTTTGTTTTGTTTTTTTTAGTTGGAGTCTCACTCTATCGCCTAGGCTGGAAGGCAGTGGCACACTCATGGCCAACACAGCCTCAACCTGCTGGACTCAGGTGACCCTTCCACTTCAGCCTTCCAAGTAGCTAGAACCACAAGTGTGTGCTACCATGTCTGGCGAATTTTTTATTTAATTATTGTAGAGATGAGGTCTTGCCAAATTGCCCAGCTGGTCTTGAACCCCTGGACTCAGGCAATCCTCTTGCCTCAGTCTCCCAAAGTGCTGGGATTACAGGCATGAGCCACCACACCTGGCTGGTCATGCCATTTTTGATCAAAAACTGCTGAACACTCAGTGCAGTGTGGGCAGGTGCACTGTCATGGTAGAAGAACCAGCCACCTGTTTGCCACAACTGGGGACATTTCTTCTACAATGCAGCCTCTCACATTGCTAGCTGGTACACTGATGCCAATGGTTTCCTAGAACACTTGCCTAGTGGGGGAAGCCTGTAATGTAAGAGGCCTGTCCTCCAAAAAGATAACTCTGGGGGTTTTTGGGGGTGCCTCACACATACATGCATGTCTTCTTGGGGAGAGACTCCATAACTTTTACCAAACTCTCAAAGAGGCATATATAACTGCTCCAAAGTTAAGATCCTTGCTAGACAGTGTCCTGTGTCCTGCTTTAAGATGACCTTAATCTCTAAAGAATGTTCTCAATGCCCAAAGCCATTCTAAGGGGCAATATTCCTATTCTCCAGAAAATCACACTTAGAGGAACAAGGTCTTGCTGGGGAATGCTCTGACCTTCAATCTAGTCACCAGGGCTTAATGGCTCCATTGAGCTTTCTGAACCATATCCTAAATGCTGATGAGTTACCTAAAAGGGAAACGAGAGACAATCAACACATTATAGGCATCACTTACTTGCAGCAGATACTCAAGTTTATAAGAAAACTTATGCAAGCTGGTGCTGTCATCTGTAATAGGTTCCCCTGCTTCTGTAAATTCTTTGCTTAGTTCTGTCACAGCATCTTTAAGACAACAAATAGAAACATGTAACCAGATAGAGACTGAACTCAGAGAAAAAAGCAGGAATAACTTCAGGAAGCATGAGGAGTCAGTGGCTGGTGATGCAAAGCAGCTCAGAAATGTAGACGGGATATAAATGTCCAAAGGCTACAACTCCAAGTCTAAGAGGTTAAAACATCCTGAGAGCCCATGGATACTTTACAACAGGCTGCTGACTGGGCACATTTCTTGATCATCCCTACCATCTAGGGTTATACATTTGCATGAAGTACCTGGTCAACATGTTTGCTGTGTGGATGCATCACGCAGGCCCATATCACTGACTCCCAGACACTTTTATCCTTTATTCTGGCCATATTTCTTGTTCTTCACTTATAACCCTACTGCTCAGTACAGGTACGTGTAGGCTTCAGGAACACCCAGCACGTACAAATAATCATAATGATAATAACAATCTCAACAATGACAACACCACCACCATCACTTCTGTTAACTGAATGCCCATGAGTGGCCAGGCCTTTACATGTATTTCTCATTTAAAACGCCACTGTGAGGTGGGATTGTCCTATTTCAATAAATCTAAGATGCAGTTGCATGTGTCCCAATTTCAGAACTGTTAAAATGTGGGGGTGGGGGGAGCACAACTTAGAATCTACAAAGTCTGGTATAATTATCCCCATTTTGGAGATGAGGAGCACAGAGAGGTCAGAACACTTGGCCAAAGATCAGAGGTAACCAACAGCAGAGCTGGAATATGAACCCTGGTTTCTTCAAGGGCTTTCTAGAGCCCACCTCTTAACCTTTAAGAGAATTTACCTCCTATTCAGAAAAGAGAAAAAAACACTTTGACTCATTCACAGACATTGGATTTGGCTGAGATACTGGGAAACATTTCCTCAGTTTAGATGGTTGGGACATGCTGGACAAAATGATTTTCTTCCCTGATAATTTTTAAAAGAAAAGGAATCCCTACTCCTGTTTTGAAGTACTGTGGTTTGAAACAGGCCTGCTCAGGACTCATGTTGAGCCTAAGCTGGCTGAAAATTAAATCAAACTGACCCCTCAGGCCAAGGTCAGAAAATGGTGAAGACAGGTTCTTGGAAATGATTCTTACAAGTGACTGTTGTTTTCTGTATCTTGACATTTGTTTCTCAAGGATACCTTTGGGACCCAGAGTTTCTTATTGGGAAGGAAGAGAATGAAAGAGATGACCCACAGGTAGAATTTCTGATATAGAAACTCTATCAGAAACTCTACCTATGTACCAGCTGAGTCTGGTCATCCTGACATCCTGAGCTGTCCTCCATGTCCTATACATAGGCCACCAGGCACTTTGGTGGGAATTCTTAAAAGGTACCACCTTCTCAAGACCCTTCACTTTTCATCTGTTGGTAAATATCTTAGTAAGCATACAACGCTGCAGCATCTACCATGAGAGTAGTGTGTCCTTAACTGAAGCATCCTTGTGCAGTGGAGTCTTCACACCATTGCAGGGTAGCCTACTCAGCCTCTTGGTGACAGTAGTTACAAGGACTCTAGAGTCAGGCAGGTATGGGGTCAGCTTCTGGCCCCACCTTTTAACCCGTAAGGACAGTAACTCATTGAGTCCTCATGTTTGGTCCTATGAGAGGGTACCATTTTTCCCATTTTGCAGATGTGGAAATAGGCACAGAGAGATAAAGTAACTTACCTAAGGTCACACAGCTTATCAAGAGCAGAGCCTGGGTTTGCACACCAATAGTCTGGCATCAGTCTATGCTCTTAACCACACTAGTCTAATTTCAGCTAAGGTTTTAGATATTTAAAAAAAATCTACTTAGAAAGAAAAAATAAAATGACAGGCCCTGCAAATCTGAGTTTGCCACTGGCCTTCAAACTCTGTTGGTATGCAAATCCAGGCTCTTCTCTGGACTGGCTGTGTGACCTTAGGTAAGTTACTTAATCTCTCTGTGCCTGTCTCCTCATCTGCAAAATGGGAAAAATGGTACCTACTTCTTAGGACCAAACATGAAGGCTCAATGCGTTACTGCATCACATAAGACTGTGAAGGACAGAGCCTGGTGCTCACCAAGTGCCATGTAATTATCAGCTATCAGAGGCCCATGGCACTATAGATATAAGATAAAATGCCTGGGAAAGTGATTTTTATCTCCTTGACTTTGGACCTTCAGAATGAGGACCGCACTGTGGCCTTACGAGGATGATGGTTCCTGGCATGAGAGATAACTGCTCATTGTGTCCAAGCAGCCAGGAACCTGGGCCTTAGTATGTCAAAAAAAATTGTCCCAGTGGACTCTGCAGGCATGGAGGAAGTGGTCCACTTCAGCCTGTGTTGTTTCAAGTGTGCTGGAGCTCCAAGGAGCTTACAAGACTAGCCCTGGTGATGGGTAGGGGAAGAAAACTTACCAAAATTCTGACTCTTGGGACATCAGCTAAAAGGGTGAAACTTGGAATTTGCAGCCAGTAAGGAAGCAATCTGTTTCTCCTGAGTCTATGGAGCTTTAAATGCATCTCGCCCTGTCTTGCCTTTCTCCAATGAGATAAGTGCTACAAGGCACAGACTTTCTAGTGGACAACACTGTACTCAAGGAAGTCTGGGAGGCAGCAGGCCTAGAACTGAAGTACATCCCAGGTGATGGCCTGTCCGCCAGCCCAGGACCCCGTTGGGCAGCAAAACAAGCCAGATGATATCTGGCCTTCCTGCTCAGAGGGAGGAAGAACATTCCTTCCCAAAGGAACCAACTTCATCAGAGCCCAGAGGTTCGTGATTTAGTCAGAGACTTTACAGGCAGCTTGAAAACACACACACACAAACTGAAATAAGACCCAGTCTCAGGAGGGGTACATGATTTTGTTTATAAACTGGCTTTACAGTGCTCTGAAAGGAGAGCCAGGCAAGCTCTCCTAGCCTTACACAAGGTGGATATGTGAGCCCCAAATATTTCAATATGATGTGACCTGAGAGCTCCAGTTACTCCTTGTGTGAACAAAGATGAAAAGGGCTAAATTTCAAACAGTAACAACAAAAACAGAGTCATAAGCCCTCAGAACCAAACCTCATATACCCTGCCCACCAAACTGCCATACCTTGCAAATCTCGGATGATTCTCTGGAGCTGGCTCTCCGCGCTGGTGGAAGCCATGGTGAGTCTGCCTTCCCTGGCTGGGTGCCTCCTGCCTGCGTCCAGAGAAAGGCTTAGAACCTTGGCTCTCTGTGGCTATTTGCTCAGCAGTGGTCAGGCTCCATATTGGCACCTGTATGGGGGAAGAAGAGGCCATGGAGGAAGCAGTCACAGGCACAACTTAAAGACAACACTAGAGGAACTCTGCTATGGGTACAAAGGTTGCCCCATCTGGATGTCTTCCCTGGAGGAGGGGCTTGACCTTTCTGAGTGGGCCTTGATCTGTGGGCGCTCTCTGGTTTGCTTCTGACACGCTTATATTCAGACACAGTGACTTGGTTTGGGGCTTAATCAGACAAATAGTGCAACCCATTCCTTCTGAGCTCTCCTTCCATTTGCCTTTCATACAGGACTGCTTCACTTTCCATCCCTAAAAAAGCCATCCAGTGGCTCCTTCCACCCCCTCCTACCAAAGACTAAAAGCAGTCCGGCCCTGATGCATACAGCCTCACTAAGCCTAAGGCGCCAGCTACACCTACACCTGATCCCCATCTCCCCGTACCGGCCCCACCTCATCCCATCCTCCCTAGTCTTTCTCTCCCTGAGAAACAGTCAGTAGTCTCTGGCCAGGCAGTGCTGGGCTGAGGCTGAGAACACATACCGTCCTCAGGGCTTCTGGACAAAGGAAGGCCTGGCTTGCTGGCAGGGTCCCCCTCATTGGGAGGTTTGCAGCCTCCAGCTACCGAGGGTCCAGCTCAGTCTGGGTGTGCAGATGCCACCTGGCCTGCTATCCAGGGGCCTGAGCAGCCCTTGTACCAGTCAAGGGACACATCTCTATTTTAAGCTCAGTTACAGTCTTCTCCCGGCTGCTAAGTCCCGAGTTAGCAGCCCTACTTGGGCAGCTGTTTAAGTAATTTAAGGATACAGTAGGGGCTGAAGGCCAATAAAGGCTATAAGGTGTGAGCACATTGGAAAGAGGTCTGGACATGCATTGGGACAGTCCTTTCCTTTCAGACCCTCCGATTCTTCCCTTAAATGTCCAACACAAAGTTGTCATGTTTACTGGCAAAAGTAGAGTGCAAGACAAGATGGCTGTAGTAGCAACTACCACGAAGAAGGCCTACTGCGGGCAGGGTCTTGTTGCTGCTTTACACACACAACCAACAACTATTAATCCTCATAGTCACCAGTGGAGTAGATAACATCGTCTTCATTGACAAAGGAGAAACTGATGCTCAGTGGAGTCATGTAACTTGTCTAAGGCCATGGGCCAGTAAGGTGTGGAATCATAGTTTGAATGCTGGTCAGTCTGACCCAGTGGTTTTTTCCAACTAACCCTTGAAAACTGAGCCACTTTCATGACAGTGAATGACCAACCTCTTCCACTGGCTGGAGGAACCACCACAAACTTCAGCGTCTCCCAATAGCATATCAAATGATATGTGTGTCCTAGCACACATAGCTCTTCCTTCCTCTCTGTCACTCACCCACTGCCATGTTGCTCTCACAGCTCTAGAAGGCCAAGCAAGGAGATTCTGAAATGGAAACGGTCCCAACCAAGAGCTCTTCTACATATTTACACAAGAATTCCAGCCTCTGCCCGAGGAGAAGAGGGCCTGTCACACGGCGGAAATGCTCAGGGCCTATTTTTAACTACCAAGCCAATGCAGCTGTGACTCAGTGCAAACAAGGTCCAAAAAAGGCTTCCCTGGTCTAGGAAGAAGGAGGCAGACACATACCTGTACCACAGTCCCAATAATTCATGACATAGAGCCTCAGAGAGCAGGGGATCCACAGCTCCCCTGTGCTGGCATCTTCCCATCAGCGACACCAAGTTGAGGGCAGCAGTGGTTTACGGGAAGGCTACCCGACAACCATGGGAGCCTCTCCAGGTCATCTGCTGTCCAGAGACTGAGCAGGGACCATTCAGGGCCCTAGAGAGGCAGGGAGGACCAAGGATCTCCCCTATCAACACACAGTTGCCCCAGCACCATGTTTTGTGCAAACTATATGCAGACCAGGGATACAGAGAAACACAAGGCACAGTCCAGCCCTGGAGGAGCTCAGTTAGCCACCAAAGAGATGGATGGAAAAATACCAGACATCCAGATACAGTAGAAGAGGCCCATGTAGAGACACAGACAATAAGTCCTGGGGCCTCAGCAATGAGAAGGAGTGAGCAACAGGTATACATAACCACGTGGGTGAACCTCAAATATAATCATCCTAAGTGAAGGAAGCCACTCAAAGGCTACAGACTTTACAATCCCATTTATATGCTGTTCTGGCAAAGACAAACCATGATGAGAGAAATCACACAGGCATCTGCCAGGGGCTGGGGGAGATGAGAGAGTCTGACTACAAAGCAACAAAGGGAAATTTTGGGGGGCAATTCAGTGTCTTGACTGTGGTAGAGCTTACAGGACTGTATATATATGACAAACATTTTTGTCACGACTTACATAATTGTAAATTATATTTTTTAAAAAAGCGGCACTGTGATGAATTTTATTAAAAGTACAATGGAATCAGGGGGAGGGTTTAATCCACTTGGGGAAGTGGGAGAATGGTAAACACTTTGTGATGATCAGGCCTGAAAAACAAGCAGGAGGTCACTGAAGAGGCCCAAGGAGGAAAGGGCAGCCGGTAGAAGGCATGGCAAGAGTAAAGGCCGTTTCTCTACCTGCATTCCTCCTATCTGGCTGCCATCAGCACAGAGGGCCTTATAGTTTCTGAGGGAAATAATCTTGGCAGATGACTGGTCCTCAAACACAGGCTCTGTGTGTACACCTAAGACTGGGGTGAGACAGGCACATACGGGAAAGGACGGAGCATGGGAAGGAGGCCACAGCAATAGCAGATCCTAAGCAACTCATCCAGGCTGTGGCGGGACAATGTCAGAACTATGCAACCAGCTGGATTTTCTGGAAACCAGTCCTATCTGGAGTCTGGCACGAAGAAAACAATGTTTGCAAACCAAAACTAGTATCTTGGCATGATGAGCCTGAACACAGACAGCAACATGCTCCTTTAAGATTTCTTGGTGCTTTGGTGACGCAGTCCCTGTGTCAGCCTGAGGCAGGAGTCCTTCTCTGACCTTCAGAGTGTGCTTGGCTGGTGTCATGTTCCCAGGTCATGGGGTGAGCTGTTCCCAACCACTGATTACACAAGCTGATTTTCCAAAGAGCCTGTGTCACCACCAAGGTATTAAGGCACTAAGAAGTTGACTGCCAGGCCTGTGGGTCATGGTGGGCTTCCCCACCATAGTTCTGGGTCATCACCTCACAGGGATTCAGGAAGTAAATCAGTGCTTGTCTAGAAGAACACAGTCACCACACCATAGGGATGTTAGTTTCATGACGCTTAGCTTCTCACCCTCCTTCCTCCTCTGCCTTGGTTTGAGGTCATTATTGACCAACGAAAGGCACAGAATGGGGCACTGTCTGTCTCCACACCATGGTCAACTTCCTGTGTCTCTAGATAAACATGCCCTTTGGTTGAGGGATCACAGACTTCAGGCATGAAGTAGCCTGATCCCAACATCTATACCCTACCAGCAAACAGTTCTCCTAACTTGGGAGACATTCAGCACTCTCTACACACTACCATGGCTGCAATGGCACTGGGGGAAAGACTCCAGGACTCTCACAACTCGCAAGGCCTCCCAAAGTGTTAATCACCTCTATGATCCCAAGGTCCTTGTTGCACGACATATAAAAACCTTCATCACTGTCTCTAGCAAGCTCTTTCAAACAGCAGAGAAATTCATTTTATAAAATGTTTGGAAGCATTGGATTGTATTGCCAACAACTCAAAATTATATTTAAGCCTATCTAAAATGTCTGAAAATATCCAATCTTCTGAGAAAATGGAAAAGGGACTAAATGCATTTTTAAAAATTCTTATTTATTATCTGGGACTAGTGTCTGAATTCCTAGCCATTGTTTTAGAGGTAAAGGGTCTTCCCTGACATCCCAATTCCTTCTGTACCTGCCCAGATGTCCTAAATTCTCTAAACAACAGAGACAGCAGTTTAGTCCCAAATTAAGAGATAAAGATACTGACTGACTCATATAAACTTATTTATACTGTGGTGCAAATGACTATTATTCACAAGGTTGCCCAGAAACTGGTTCAGGCAGAAGCAATATAGCATCTGAGTAGCTACATAAGAAGGATCATTAGCATAGGAGGAGGTTGGGTGTGGATATCAACCTTACTCTACCTTCAAAATTTTGCTCCCAACACAATAGTTAAGAATTGACCCAGAGAAGGCATCCTACAGTTGGACTTCTTCCCCAGTCCCAAATGAGGCAGAGCACATTTTGTAAATTTGTAAATTGTGTAAATTTGTAAATTTCTACCCTGACCAAAAAGAAAATGTTAATGACAAGAAACCTTAAAAAAGCTGAAAAGCCTTTCTGGAAGAGTCATTGCCTCAGGCTGGTGCAGCACCCCCAACAGCCTCCATCTAGTTACCACATAAAGAAGGGGAACACTTGGCTGGTACCTGCTGCCACTTTGAATGCCCGTAGATCCTGCTGGCTCGGGCGCTGAAATGGTTGGCCGACAGGCAGACCGCTCTCACCAGAGCTTCAAGAGGGTGGCTAGGAAAGTGCTCAGGAGTTTGCCAGGGGCCAGTTCAGGTGCAGGCATTTCAGCATGTGAACATAGGCTCATTAGGTGACCCAGCCCCTTGGACCTGCAATTAAGTGTTAACCAACTGCATGCCTAGGTCATCTTTCCCAAACACTCCTTCTGGCTTACAATCTTCTCCAGGGTTTGGCTGCTCTGCTTCCAATGCCAAGACGGTGCGCTGCCCGACTCACACCTTCCTCTGGCCAACTGCTCCGGTCTTTCTGGTTTTGGCTTAGACAGGAGGAAGTGTGCACCACAGCTCGATCCCTGAGGAGGCCTTATCCACAAGCCTCCTTCATCCCATTCTGGACAATGATAACACTGGAACCACCCCCACCAGCCCAACTCTCCTACTGAATTGTGACCCCTCACAGTCCCCACAATTCCTATGTTGAAGCCCTAACCCCCATGCCTCAGAATGCCACTGCACTTGAAGACATGGCCTTTAAAGAGGTAGTTAAGATTCAATGAGGCCATGGGGTTGGGCCCTGATCCAATCTAACCGGTGAACTTGTTAAGAGGAACTCTGAACACAAAAGAGAGCAGGAATGTGAGCACAAAGAAAAGGCCATGTGAGGACACAGCAAGAAAGCGGCTGTCTGTGAGCCAAGGAGAAAGACCTCAGAAGCCAAACCTGCCAGTGGCTTGATCTTGGACTTCCAGCCTCAAGAACTGTGAGAAAATACATTTCTGAAGCCACTTAGCCTGTGGCAGTTCTAGCAGACTAAAACGCGTCCCTTCCCTTTCCACTCCTGGAAGTGTGGGTCTGGCACCATCAACCAGGCAAAATGAGGTGGGGAGGTGTTGATGGGCCTGGGTGAGAAGCACGACAAGAGCAGCACACAACCTGGTACAGACGGGGCAAAGGGTGGGGCCAAGCTGGCAGGGGAAGGGCAGCGAGACCCAGGATGGCTCTAAGGTTGGAGTTGTGGCAACAGCAAGATGTTTTCCTCTCTTTTGTCAGTGGTGGCCAAGAACTGTAAATCTCAGATTTTGGAATCAAACTAGTTATGTGAACTTTCCATTATCTACTGTGTAACAAATAAAGTGATGAAGATCATGCCTTGGTTGGGCGTGATTCAAGAGATATATATTTTGCTCACCAAACTATTTTTGGTCAATCTACCTGTCCTGGAAAAGTCATCTGACCTCTTCCTACTCTGTTTTTTTGTTTTTTTTTTTACAGACCCGATGTTGGGAGGCAACCTTCCTTTATGTGGAGTGATTAGGAATTGAAACCCTTGGAGGAAGTGGGAAAGGGGAAGAACAGACGTTCTCAATGGCGGACATTGGCTCAGGCTTTTGAGTGTCCCCTCTCTACTCTGACCAAGTCTGCAGGTGCCTTGGAAAAAGTACCTGGGGCTATAGGTTTCGCTTCAGGAAATTCCTCCCAACTCCATTTTAAGCCATCACTTCTGGTTCAATTGTCCAGCCCTATCCTGGACCTCATACAGCCAGCTTCCTCTTGTCCTAGCCCCCTGCATGCTAACAGTTTCCTTAGAATGCCTTTTTTGGTCCAAGTTTATCTTCTGGATGCTAAGGGCGCCCCTAACTCAGTTTCCTGGCACAGGCCAAGGGAGCAGTACCCCAGGCTCCTGGTTGGCCAGACCAGCCCTTGGGCCCCAGAACCAGTCATGGGGCCACAAGACTATAACCAAACCACAGATTCTTCTTAAGTATGTCCTCAGAGCCACAATGACGTACACATCCTCATCCCTGCACATGGGATCTGACCCAACCAGAAACAGGTCCTTGGTGCCTTTCAAATGCCACAGAGACCCACGCAAACAGGAAGGACTACTGGTGGTTACTAAAGCCATCAGGCTGACTGGCTCCAATGTAGGAGAAAAAGGGAAAAGAAAACTCCTCTGGCCCATCTGAGCAGTTTCTACCTCCCTTTTCTTCTTGAGCCGTGGCGCCCATTTTTTCTGAGGCTTTTAATAGGGGAATAGTACAAATACTTCAGCCATTTGTAGTGATGTATCAAAAAATAGCAAGAAAGTAGACACCATTTCCATAAGCAGACCCAGAGAAACATTCCAATTCTCACCCTACTGACTTATTCAACTGTTCAAATAGAGGCTCTTATGCCAATCAAGAGTTGATTTTTTTAAAAACTGGTATTGAGATCACAAACATATTGTTTATCTTTTGGGCAAGACAAGAACATAGCAGCCATTAGGTAAGCAGATGCTGACATGATCCCAATAGACTCACCTTTGCTGACAGGTTGCCTCTGTGGGCATAGGCACCAGCTAATGATCTTTACCTGCTGCCTGAGGCTGCTTGCAGTGAACTTAGCTCCTAATTCTGAGTTCCTACCAGTGGTTTCCACCATGAGACCACAGCTAGACAGCATATTCCTCTACCTTACGTTTAAAGACATTCTGATCTTGACTCACCAAAATTGTGCCTTTGGAATCTCCAGAAAACAAAGGTTACTCACCAGCCAAACCTGTCCCCTACAGGGAAGTGGGAGTGCCACTTCTTGAGCACCCACTCTGTATTCTTCAGGCAGCAGCCCATAGCCCCGGTGACCAACATGGGTCAAATCCACCAGCTGTTCTGATCTTGCTCTGTTGCGGGCGGCTCCTCTCATCATGAACACCAGTGAGGGCCATACCCACCAAAAAGAACCAGGCTAAAAACTTGGCTCCTAAACCCATGCTAGTGTACCCAACCCTGCCCCAAGAGGCAAAGGTCATCCAAAGAGCAGCTAGAGGGTCATTACCTGAGACGGTTACCAACCTCTAAAGCAAATGCAAAAATAAAGTGAAATATTAAAAATTGAGTATATAGATATTCACTATACAATTATTTCAACAACTCTTATGTTTATTTTCCTAATAAAACATCAGAAACAACCTAAAAATAAATGAAGTGCTACACAAAGATGGACACTTTTAACATCAACAGATAAACCCTATTTCCTAAAGAGCCTTTTCAGATTATTTTAATTAGCTGAGGCTGAGATCCACCACTGTGACAATTAACTGATTTCCAGGGTGATCATAACCATGGCACACAACTAGTATGGGGTATTCGATATTTTAAGAACAAGGGTTGTTACAGAAGGGAGAGTCGAGCAGAGTACACTCGACAGGGCCCACTTTCAGAAGGTGGGAGCCGCTGAAAACAGAAAACCCTACTATGAGAGCTTCAGCCACCACCCCTGCCCCTCCACCTCCAGCCGCATTAGGCAGATGGCAGGGGAATTAAGCTTGCTGCAGGAGACCACAAGGCCTGCAGGGCCAGTGAGCAGATTAAGCCCTGATCCTCTGCCCCCTAAAAGCCCCTGACCCATTTCTCAGTCGGGAAAGGAAACTGCTGTGGTAAGACAAGCAGAGGGGCAGAGAGGCTCTGGCCAACACAAGGAGTTTTAACAAGTGATCGATTTTTTTCTGGAGGGGACAGGCAGTGGAAACGGTGAAGAGTGACAGGGGCATCAGACGATACGTGCATTAGCAGGGAAACACATGTGGTTAACGTGTCAAACATATGTGCTTTCCCATACAAAATAAAATTCCACCCTCCCCCCGTACACACCCTACCTAGGTTTCAATAGCATGGACTTGAACCCAGTGCAGTGTAGCCACACCAAACCAGGTGTCTCCAGAAAAGATCATCTGGGGGCTACCGCAAGACCCCTGCACAAGGGCACAAAGGGCAGACTGAGAGTAGTGAAGGAGTCTTGGCCTGAGGGTGGGCTGGGAAGAACAAACTGTCCCCTTCTGGGAGGAGGGGAAAGACCCGGGCGGAGTCTCGCAAAGTGAAGGTCTAGGCTGTCCCCGCCCAGCCAAGCCAGAAATTAGGCTTCCTGAGGACGACGCCCGCAGGAATTCGGGAGCCTGCCCCCTCCTGTGCGAAAAGACCCGGGCTTGGTCTGAAACCTCATATGGTGGGCTCCTTTGCGGCCCCTCGGCCGTACCAGGTTTTGGAACTGGTGTTTGGGGTCTGTTTTTCTAACCGACCAACAGAGGCCAGCTGGGTTCCGGGACCAGCTCCCCCTGGCCGAGGTGCTTCCAAGGACCGTTGGACAAGGGCGGGGGCTCGGGCAGGGTCTGCGGGAGACCCAGGATGGGCGGGGACGGTGAGGGCAACAGGTGACAAGCCGCGCCCGGAGCGGAAGCGCTCGGCTCCGGGATCGAGAGCGGCCAGGTGCCCCCCATAGTCCGGCCGGTCTCCTGCGGCACTTACGCGCTCGTGGGTCCACGGCCGGGCAGAACCGAAACTTTCTGGGGTCAAGCGGAAGAGTACGGGAGCGCGGTGCCGGCAGCCATGACGCGCACACCCGGCCGCAGGCGGACACGGACCACAACTCCCTGCATGCTCCGCGGGGAAGAGGCCTACAATTCCCATCGGACCCCACGGACAGATGGGCGCGACTAAGATTCCCGGGATGCTCCGTAGCGCAGGGGTTAACAGCTCCCTGCCCCGCCTGCGCTCCTCCCTCGCCAAAGCCGGCCTAGGTTAATTAACCCTTGCAACCTGGAGGCATGTGTGCTACAAATCGTGTCAGGGACTTCGAAAGCAGCGCTGTCCATGTGTGGTCATAGGGCACTTGACATGTGACTAGTCCGAGTGAAATTGTGTATATGCTTTGCATGTAAAATACACCTAGATTCCAAAAACTTAGTCCGAAGAAAGAATGTAAAATACCTTATTAATATTTGTGTATTGATTACGTGCTGAAATAATATCTTTGATATATTGAGTTAAATTTAAAAATCGAGCTCAATATTTTAAATGTTGCTGGGCCTAAGCTCCCATCTTTTGATACTCCCTACTTCCTAATCCAGGACTTTAAAAACCATGCTCAAAAAATATGTGTTAGTTAACGAATGACCAACCCTAAGTTCCACCCTATTCTCAGCCCAGCTTCTGTTAATAAGTTGTGTAATGCAAAGCTCTCTGAAGTTGGATACAATAGGACAAATGCATTCAATTAACAGGATCTACGATGGGCACAGGAGAGAAGAGCAACAACACTTGGGGAAGAACCTGTGACTGACTCCGTTCCTTGGCTCTGGCTGGCCATCCTTCACTCTCTGCCCTAGTTCTCACCATATTAGCCAGAAACACCTCTGCATACAGGATTTAGCTAATGGCATCTAGTCAGGAGCCACGGCTCAACATTACAAATGGAGAAAGCGAAGGGTTGTCTGGGTAGAATAATACAAGAAAGGAAACAGAGTTTTTAGTTTTAGGCTATGATACCTCATTAGCCATTTTTTATAAATTAGATGTAGCTAAGACAGTGAGTTGGATGGAATAATCTGATTGGAGGTTGGAGTGGAGAGGAGGCAGGTTAGTAGAAGTGATTTCCATTCACGTTAATAGAAAGGAAAACTGAAAGAAAAGGGGAAGAACGAGGTGACAAGAGAAATGAAAAGTCATCAGTGTAGAAGTCTAAGAAAAATCATTGCTCCAACCACAGTCTGAACATTTTTATGTGACATTAAGGATGGGAGAGATTTTAATGTTGGTCATCAGGTCCAATATCCTTGTTTGAAACACGGATCTAAAAGGAGTTTGACGAGAAGAAGAAGACAAACAATATTTATTGAGGACATATGATATGTCAGACTCTAGTCAAAAAACCCAAACTGAATTATATTTAAAACTCGCAACCACTCTGTGATGTAAGTAGTATTCATTTTCCCTACTTTAGAAGTAAAGAGACTAAGGCTCAGAGAGGTTAAGTAATTGTCCAAGTTTACCCAGCTGATAAGTGTTGGAGAATGGTGGAGGCTAGTAGAGCTCTGGGCTCCTGAGGGGTCTTCTGTCCATTCAACACACTATCTGTCAGACACAGGGAAGAAGATTAACAAAATCACTACTATTCAGATAGCTTGCCTTGGATTTCCTTTGTAGATAGAGTTGAGTATCTCAAACTATAGTCTTTCAAACAAACATACAAACTGAGCATATTCTTGTATTCTGATAAGTATATGCATTAGGTAAAGAATTCAGATTAAAAATCACCAAAACCTTGCATCTTTCTCCTTACAGCCTTAGACTATTTCTCATAGGAAGCTGCCCATGCCCACAGCCTGATGAGGGAGGAGGGTCCCCAAGTAATTGTTCCCATTCTTTGAGGGCTTTGTAAGTGCTGAGCACCCATGCAACATGTGTTCTACACATGATTTAGTTTTATCCTTGTATCAGTCTCATGATACATAACTATCCCCACTAGGCAGATGAGCAATCAGACTTAAATAGGTTAAATAACTAGTTTAAAGTTGAAACCTAATGGTGGTAGAGACAGATTTTGAACCCAGGCCTGTCTGATTACAGAGTTTAAGTCTTTAACCTCTGTGTTAGTAGCTTTTTATGTGTGGTAGCCATGTGCTCTGCCAAGGAACCTACTATTTTGATCAAGCCAGGGGTGGGTGTCAGTCATGCCAGTGGCCTGGGGTGGCAACTTGGCTAAAAAACATCAACCTCTTCTCAATTTTCACTAGTCAATTTGTCTTCTGGAAAATTTGAGTGTAAGCCCCACAGAGGGAGGCAGAAGTTGATAGCAAAATCAACATCGTTAAGTTGGTTGAGCATCCTTTCCTACAAAACACTGCTTTTCAGTAACAGCCCATGGATATTGCAAAAGTATCTGGACTTCAGTGTTCTGGAACTTGGTTTGAATTTTGACATGTATATTTTCCAAAATTTTTTCTTTATAACTCCACTACTGACATTTCTCCTCAATCCCTCCCCAACTGAAAAATTTTTGAATTTTATTTATTTATTTATTTATTTATTTATTTATTTTTTGAGTTGGAGTCTCACTCGGTCGCCCGGACTGGAGTGCAGTGGCCACTCCCGTCCACCGCAGCCTCGCCTGCTGGGCTCCGGTGATCCTTCCACCTCAGCCATCCGAGTAGCTGGAATTACAGGCGTACGCTACCACACCCGGCTGATTTTTTGATTTATTGTAGAGATGAGGTCTCGCCAAGTTGCCCAGGCAGGTCGAACCCGCGGGCTCAGGCAATCCACTCACCTCAGCCTCCCAAAGGCGTGGGATTACAGGCTGAGCCACCGAGCCCGGCTTCTTTATTTTTTTTTAATTAACAATATTTTAAAAATTTTTGTAGAGACAGGATCTTGCTATGCTGCCCAGGCTGTTCTCAAGCTCCTGGCCTCAAGCAATAATCCTGCCTCAGCCTCCCAAAGTGTTGGGATTATGAGCATGAGCCATGGCCACCATGCCTAGCCTGAAATTTTAAAATAAGCTCTTGGACATATGGATAAAGACTTTTTCTCATTTTGAGTTATAATAATAAGAAAATAGGCCAGGCATAGTGGCTCATATCTGTAATTCTAGCACTTTGGGAGGCTGAAGCGGGAGGATAGCTTGAGGCCAAGAGTTTAAGGCCAGCCGAGAAAACAAAGTGAGACTCTGTCTCTACAAAAAAAAAATAGAAAAATTAGCCAGTTGTGATGGTGTGTGCCTGTAGTCCCAGCTACTTGGGAGGCTGAGATGGAGGGATCACTTGAGCTCAGGAGTTTGAGGCTGCAGTAAGCTGTGATGGGGCCACTGCACTCCAACGTGTGACAGAGTGAAACCCTGAAAGAAGAAAGAAAGAGAGAGAGAGAGAGAGAGAGAGAGAGAGAGAGAGAGAGAGAAAGGAAAAGAAGAGAAAAGAAAAGAGAAGAGGAGAAAGGAAAGAAAAGGGAGAGAGGGAGGGAGCATTTCCCACAGAACAGGATGACCATTCTTCCTAGTTTACTCAGGAGAACGCTGTTATCGCGGTATGAATATTCACAGCACCTCTTTTCCTTCTCACTGGTGTCCCAATTTGTCAATACATATAGTCATTGTTTAGGAAAAATTCTCAGACTGTTTTTCCTCTGCCCTAATACTATACTAATCAACACATAAGACCTCTGTGACCCCAAAATATGTAGGGATTTCTTTTCACCAGCACACAGGCAAACAACTTTGCAGTGGACACTAGCGTCCTCCAATTCAATTTCAATACTATCTATCTGGAGATAGTGTCAGATCCCATAAGTTGACAGTTAAATCCACAAGACTGCTTCCCACCCCATTTTAGACACCAATCACAAGTCTGGGCCTCTGGAATTTCTAACTGACCAGTTTCAAGCTGTGGTTCCCATGACCCCTTCTTTGGGTTTGATTCATTTGCTGGAGTGACTCTCAGAATTCAGGGAGATATTTACATTTATTGGCTTATTATAAAGGACATTACAAGGGATACAAGGGATGCAGCTTCCTTATCTTCCCTGGACACACCACCCTACAGGAACCTCCACATGTTCAACTATCCAGAAACTCACCAAAACCTGTCCTCTTGGGTTTTATGAAGACTTTGATTTAGGCATGATTGATTAAACCATTGGTTATTGGTGATCAACTTAACTTTCAGCCCCTTTCTCCCCTCCCAGGACACTGGGGGTGGGGCTGAGAGTCCCAATCCTCTAATCATGTTTGGTCTTTCTGGTGACTAGCTCTACTCTGAAGCTATCAGTCAACACATAAAACCCCCAAATATGTGGGATTTTAGCATGGAAAAAGATAGCATTTTGAGGATTCCAAGGATTTTAGGAGTTGTATGCCAGGAAACATGGATAAAGACCAAATATATATTTCACAATATCATAGTCACTCTCTCCATAAGACAAATAGTTCCCTGGGATGTTAAAGAGTGCTTCATGAAAAACATAAGGCTCTGTGGTCAAATAAGTTTTGAAAACTGAATTGAATAAAGATGAAAAACGACAACCCAGTTCTATACCGCAGGACTTTAGGGAAACTCCTAATATTTAAAAATGGGCCTCTGGTAGATACTGTTGATGAAAAGATGCCAAACTCTGTAAAATATTTTAGGATGGTTTATTCTGGCCAACTTGAAGACCTAGACCTGTGGCATCCATCCCCAGGAGGTCCTAAGAACGTATGCCCACCGTGGTTGAATTGTACCTTGGTTATATATAGTTTAGGAGAACAGAAGTTAAAGGAAACCATAAATCAAAACATGTAAGATGTATACTTGTTCAGTCCAGAGAGGCAGGATATTTCCAAGCAGGGGCTGAAAGGTTGTAGGCAGATTCAAAGATTTTCTATGACAATTGGCCAGCATCTAAGATCTTGTGTTATCTAAGGAATTATGAAAGCAGTAAGGGAAATGGCAGCGTGAGAAAGATAAGGACACAGAGTTTCTTGATATGTGATAAAACTTTGTGGGTGATGGTTGTAGAGCAGTTTAATTATTTTAAAAGACACCAGAGTCCCCAAAAGACAGCTTTACTGGGTCATAAAATATTTGATTTTTTCCTCCTTTATCTACCAGAGTTTGGTTGGAGAGTAATTCACATTAAAAGTTAGGAATTTGGCAACAAAAAGAAAAAAAGTCAGTTTAGTCATCAACATCCAGGAAACAATTGCAGCTGGAGATTTGCCATTTCACAGTTATGAATTTATCTTATAAGAGAAGGGAACTCCAATTCACCTTTGGGCAAAACGTTTCTATATTCTGTAAAAAATAGTTGTCATGCTGGACTCCCAAAGACCCCAAGAAGGAAAGCAGTGTGTCCATGAAAGGATAAGATAGAGTTTCTCTGGTCATCTTGGGTAGGCTTAGTCGAGCACATACATGACAATAGTTATTTACCAGAAGAACAAGCTGTTTCCCTGGGCTGGTCACAAGATGTTAAGATTAATATCTTTGTTCCAGTAATTTGCCTTCCAGCTACCAGCCCACCCTTTGTCTATGTGTCTATGACTGACCCACCCATCCATCTTATGTCAGAAATGCAAGAAATAGTCTGCCACCCCCTCACCATGGCAACAGCCCCTGTGTTATCTCACTTGAGAATGCTTTCATGGCGACTGAAAAAAACTTTATAAACCCCCAGTCCTGAACATTTGGGGCTGTGCTGTTCTCTTAGCCTTCTTCTCTCTTGGGGAATTGGATAAACGCTTTTTCTGATTTACTTCCTGAATAAACTCTTTTTTTTCTAATCTACTTTCTGTGAAAATCTTTGCTTTACCCATAGTACTGACCTAACTCACTGACCTAACAGTCCAAGAGGCCAAAGAAATGACCCAGAGACAATGGATGAGCATGAGATTTATTTGGGAATCTATTTACAGGGAAGATGGTCCAGGTGTGCCCAGGTGGACAGGGGAAAAAAAAACAACAAAACAACACTCCCAATTGTAAAAAAGCAGACAGGTTATAAAGCATTTTACATAGGGTAGAGTCCAGGTTTAAGCATGAAAAGGATAGGATTTCTAGTGCACAGGCGCAGTGTGAGAAGGGGCTTATATACACATTACGTGTACACAAAATGGCAGTAAATTCTCTCTAGGGGTAAAACTTTTAGTATTATAATGAACTAAAGGTAACCAAAGGCTGTGGGCATTGATTCAGGCATACCTGATCTGGTCTGAACCAGCCCGGGGCCAACTGCTTCAAGGAAGGATGTACAAGTAAATTCACTAAGCATAGTTGCAAAATGTGGTCAGCAGATGCAAAAACACTTCACCCATGGCCTCAGCATGACCTGCATGACCAGGCTGAAGCTTGAGGACAAAGGGACATCTTAGGTTAGCTACCCCCAGTACCCCTCCCCAGGCTCCAACTCCTTGCTTGGAGCTATATCCAGGGTGCGCTTGTGTTGTCACTGAGTGTGTGTCACCCGACACCACTGAAATGGGCCTTTTTGTGGCCATACTCTGTTTTATACTTAAAAACAAAAACAGAGATCTGATAGTTATTCATTCAACAAACAATTGTTAAGCACTTACTACTTCAGGTGAGATAGTCAGGAACTTCTACCATTGGACAAAAGGCTGGGACTCATGCTTACGCACACCATATACATTTGCGAGTTTATATAAAAATAGTTTGGTAGTTCTTTCTTCCTGCAGGCCTTTCTGTGCATTTCTTTCTTTTCTCTTCTTAGCTGTTAATTACAGAGACAGAATGTGAAAACCAGTTCGTGCTAGGAGGGCATCAGTAAGGGAAGTGGTTCCTAAAGGAATTGACCAACCTTGGTTTTATCTCACACAAGAGTTGCAGCATGACTCCCCTATCTTGAGAAATGCAGATAGCAGAGAATTATCATGTTTGGAGTTAACTTAGTGAGCAATGAAAAAAATTACTGGAAAAGCCCCCATTTTTCTAAGGCACCCAATAAAAGCCTGTTCATTGCTTTTCTCGGGGAGCAGCTTAATGATCTCTTTGGTCAAAGCTGCCTCCCTTTTGTTTGAGTAGAAGCCCCAATAAAGCCTTGCCTGTCTGCTTTTAACTTTGGCTCAGTTGTGTTTCTGAGTTGAAAGTCAGTTTGCCAGTAACATAGGCATTATTTTAGGTATGTGGTTTACAAACTTTATCTGCAAAGAACCAGCAGTAAATATTTTAGACCCTGTGAATCATATGGTTTCAGTTGTAATTGTTTAATTCTACCATGCAAAAGCAGCCATGGACAATACATAAATGGGTGGAGGTGACTGGGTGCCAATAAAACTTTATTTACAAAAACAAGCAATAGGCCAGATATGGTAGTTTGCTGGCCCCTGGCCTAAATGCCTGGGCTTCAGCAATGGACAAAATAGTCAAAAATCTTTGTTCTCATGTAACTTACATTCTAGCCGAGGGAGACAGACAATAAGCATGATAAAGAAATAATTTAAATGATAAGTTAGAAGGTTACAGGTACTATGGAAGAATAAGAAAGCAGAGAAAAGAAATCATCACAAGTCTGAGACTGGGAGTTGGGTGGAAAAGGAAAGTCTCTCACAAAAGAGAGACTTTTTAGTAAACTTGAAGGAGGTGAGCATGGCAGTTTTGAAACATGTCCAGGTCAGTTGCGATGGCTCATGCCTGTAATCCCACCACTTTGGGAGGCTGAGGCGAGAGGATTGCTTGAGGTCAGGAGTTTGAGACCAGAGTAGGCAATATAGTGAGGCTTTGCCTCTGCAAAAAATAAAAATAAAAATAAAAAATTAGCTGGGTGTGGTGGTACATGCCTGTAGTCCCAGCTACTTGGAAGGCTGAGGTGGAAGGATTGCCTGAATCCAGGAGGTCAAGGCTGCAGTGAGCTATGATCGTGCTACTGTACTCTACCACGGGCGACAGAGTAAGATCCCAACTCAAAAAAATATATATGCCTTTGGGTGGCTGAGGAGAGTGGATTGCCTGAGCCCGCGGGTTCGAGACCCGCCTGGGCAGGGAGACCTCATCTCTACAATAAATCAAAAAATCAACCGGGCATGGTAGCGCATGCCTGTAATTCCGGCTACTCGGAAGGCTGAGGCGGAAAGATCGCCGGAACCCAGCAGGTTGAGGCTGCGGTGGCCGGGAGCGGCCACTGCACTCCAGTCTGGGCGACAGAGTGAGACTCCAACTCAAAAAAAAAAGAAAAAAAAAAAGAAAAAAAATATTTATTAAGTGAATGACTGAATAAATAATGATACTAGGTCAGTGACTCTCACACTTGGCTCTACATTAGAACTACCAGGAAGATTTTAAAAATCCAGAGGCCAGGCTGTACCCTAGACCAAATGCATCAGAATCTCTGGGGGAGGAACTCGGGCATGAGTAATTTTTCAAGTTCCTCATGTAATCTGACATGCATCCCTGGATGTTGGAGTGTGACTTCTTGGTCCCTGATGTCCTCCTCAGTCAAACTGGAGGAAACAGAAACCTTACAGGATGACCATGAGATGTGGAAATATATCGGCCTGGTATATAGAGGTCTCAGTAAAATCAAGCTTCCAATCTCCTGTTCATGTCTTCAGTTAGGTGTCACTTTCTGGGTAGGTATGCTAGACACTGGGACTTCATGGAAGATTCTACACTGGGATCACCTCTGATCCACTCAAATTTATTCCTGTATTAGTTTGCTAGGGCTGCTGTTAATGAAGTTCGATAACTGAGTGGCTCAAACAGTAGAAATGTCTTGCACTTCTGGAGACTGTAAGTCTGAGATCTAGGTGTCAGCATGATTAGTTCCTTCCGAGGCTGTGAGGTAGGATCTGTGCCATGCCTTTCTCCTAGCATCTGGTGTTTTGCTGGCAATCTTTGCTGTTTGTTGGCTTACGGCAGCATAACTCCAAACTTCTCATGATATTCTTCCTGGGTCTGTGTCTGGGTCCACATTTCTCCTTTTTATAAGGACACCAGTCATATTGGATTGGGAGCCCAACTTACCTCAGTATAATCTGTTCTTAAATAATAACATTTGCAATAGCCATATTTTCAAATAAGGTTATATTCAGAGATGCTGTGGATTAGGACTCAAACATATGATATGAATTTGTGGGCAGAGGATGACAAAATTCAACCTGTAGCATGCTCTAAGTTATAGATTTGTAACCCTTGAAGAAACTCATGAAAATGCAACCCAAGAAATTGTGAACCCATAGACCTTTTTTTTTTTTTTGACAGGTTCTTACTCTGTTTCCCAGGCTGGAGTGCAGTGGTGTCATCCTGGCTCACTGTAGCCTCGACCTCCTATGCTTAGGTGATCCTTCTTCCTCAGTGTCTTGAGTAGCTGGAACTACAGGTGCATGCCGCCATGCCTAGGCGATTTTTTAATGTTTTAGTTATTTTGTAGAAATGGGGTCTCACTATATTGCACAGGCTGGTCTTGAACCCCTGGGCTCAAGAGATTCTCCCTCTTCGGCCTTCCAAAGTGCTGGGATTACAGGTGTGAGCCACTGTACCTGGACTAGACTTTGTTTTTAAGCACACAAGTGTTCTTAGACATGATTGAGTTCAAACCTCTCCAGTTAAGATGAGGAAATAAGCTTCAAAGGGGGCGAAGTGACTTGCTAAGAACCCAACCAGAAAAGTGGCTGTGATTTCCTATCAAACCATTTGTGGATTTTCTCTAATTGTGAAAAAAAAGTTGCTTTGATAAATTAGCAATGCTCAGTGTTGTTGTTTTAACAATGAGGGTATTTACTATTTAGCAGTGAAAAAGAATAAACTCATGTTGCACTTACTTTGGAAATGATCAGAGGCAGATTGTTAAACCAACTGTAGCCAAAGCTGAAGGCTGGCAGTTAAAGGTAGTTATCTCCTGTAGTTCCTTGCAAAGTGCCTTGTAAGAGTTTTTTTATTTTTTTTTGAGTTGGAGTCTCACTCTGTCAACCAGACTGGAGTGCAGTGGCCGCTCCCGGCCACCGCAGCCTAGACCTGCTGGGCTCCGACGATCCTTCCGCCTCAGCCTTCCAAGTAGCCGGAATTACAGGCATGTGCTACCACGCCCGGCTGATTTTTTGATTTATTGTAGAGATGAGGTCTTGCTGCCCAGGCGGGTCTTGAACCCGTGGGCTCAGGCAATTCACTCACCTCAGTCTCCCAAAGGCGCGGGATTACAGGCTGAGCCACCGAGCCTGGCTAAGAGTTTTAATAATCTTTTAAAAATGTGCATCTCCAATTGTGTGGGCAATCAAGCCAGGCCATTTCTCTTCAGTCAAGAGAGGTCAGCAAGGTGGTCTGGGAAAAGGGAGAGGAATTTCTTGGGCCTGGAGTAATCCTATGGAAACCCTTCTTCCAATAGGAATGACTAGAGGATGGCCAACTTGAGAGAGGGGCCAATTCATCTTTGTGGTTTTACACCCCCCGATATATGGACATTGCACTGTCCTTGCATAGGGCAGGTACTCCACAATGTGACTAGAGATTGCCTGACAGTCTGTATACCCCTCTCTTATCCCCTTCCCCTGCAACAACCAACTCTCACCCCACCTCTCCCCCCAACCCCACCCCCCCATCATCTAATTCCTCATGTCCAGCTGTTGTCCATTTCTTTCCTCTAACCATGAATAATACTCAAGGCTGAGTTGCTGAACTGGTCAAAGTCAAGGGATCAGGCTGCCTTTGTCTTCCTTGGGTCCCTCTGGTCACACTTGTTTGTGGAGGTGCTAGTAAGGGTGTAGGAGGGAGTTGCAGCAACCCCGCATCTGAAATCTGGACTGACCTCAAGGTGGAGAGCAGAACTTTGTATTCAGAATAATTTGGTGAAGAATTAGGATAACCTCTGTTATCCATTCCAAATCTCCCCCCAGACCCGAAGTATGTCCCACCAAGTTGTCAGGATGTCTGAAATTCCCAGCAGAAAGCATGATTATCATTCCTTCAGATTGTAGGACTATATTTCTGAAAGGCTCTTGTTCAGAGCCAGATGGGTCATGATACAGGAAAAGACAAATAAACAAAGCTATGGACTTGGAGACAGAAGGCTTGATGTCAAGCCAGGGTAGAGATGGGGACAGAAAACTGAGTCACAAAACACTCAAAACAGACTTGGCCTCCTAGACAATTTTATCTGAGGCCTAAATTGAGACAGTTTCCCTCCCAAACTGACCCACACAGGCTTGCTCTATACTTTATTCTCCAATGCTCAAGTCAGTCCTAACCCAGTCCTCCATAGATAGAGAACTTTTGAGAACCATAATGCTCTTGGTTAGAAATGAGGTGACCAATGCTATGCTGAGTGTCTGCCACTCAGTCTGTGGTATTGGTTATAGCAGTCCAAACCAACTAAGACAGTCAGCCAGAGGTAAGTCAATACATACTAATCTTTTACTTGTGCATATAATACAGTGAGGCTTTCTGTTTTTATAAAATGATCACATGATAATTCATATTTACTTTGTACAAAATGGTTTACAAAACAAGAACCTTTACATATGTGACCTCATGTATACCCCCATAGTGTGGGTGAGTCTGCTATTGGCTTCACTACAGTTTTACAGGTGAGGAAAATGAGCCTTTGAGATGCCCAAGTTCACAGTGGGAAAGAGCTTAGATTTGGGGTTTAGGCCTAGGGTTCAAATGCTGTGAGCATCCTTAGACAGTTTACTTTGGGAATCTCTTTCCATAGTTGTGGGCCTCTTTGTCCTGTCATAGGCAAGTTTCACAAATGAAAAGCTGTTAGAAGTTCAAAAAAGCTTAATTCCAAACAAACCATGCAGTGTTTGGGCTGGTGGGTCCTAGAGAAGAAGCTCATGAGAAGCCCATGGGGTGAGTGCATGTTCTTGACTGGAAGATGTAATGTGGGCAAGTGTGGGAAGAGGAAATGGAAGTCAAAAAAAAGTCAAAAGATGGTCACCTGTTCATTCACTCAGACAACCACAAACATTGCCAGGCACTGAGGGAGGGAGGTTCTAGAAATTGCATTTGTGCCTTTGAGGAATTTCCACTCAAGGTGAGCCTATTGGAGGTCTCAGGTTGCCCTGAGCTTGGAGACATGCTCCACTGCATAGATCAGTGAGGGTCCACTCTTTCCGATTCCGTCTGAGGGAATGTGGAGGTATAAATGCTTTGAAGAGGAGCCACTGTGTATTTGCTGTGCTCCAGGAGTGGTAAGAGGTCTGCAGCTCTGTGTCCAGGACACCTCTGTTGGAGGCCTGCAAGACTGCGGTTGAGGTAGAACAGTGGTTTCAGTGGGTGGAAGGAGGGGAAGGGCAGGAGGTGGTGGTCAATGGAGGTTGTGGTTACCAAAGGACAGCATGGACCCAGGGATGCAGTTTTCTGGCTGCTCCTTTCCAGCAGTCTCACCTGCCACTCTTTCTGACTGGGTACCCCTGTATATTCCCATTTGCATCTCTCGTTCTTTGTGTTTTTTTCCCCTTGGAGTCCCGAGGAGCTAGATTAGGGGACAACTCTTGATTAAAGGTTGCCTCGGGAGCCAGTCTATTAGGGATGCCAAAACATTGCTAGAAACGTAAAGAGACAGATATGATTGTATTTTAATAAAATCTCCCAGGGACTCGACTGTATTGTTGAAAGAAATACTCAGATTAGCATCTTTGGATGGGTAGGAGTGAAATGGAATGGAATGGGGAAAGGGTGGAGTGAGCCTCTCAAGGGGCATCAACCCCCAAGCCTGCCTTCTAAGAAGGGAGGGTTTAAAGCCCAAGGTGCTTTAGTTTTGACCAAGTGGGTATGTGAGCATAAGCCCTGAGCCCTTCTGCATCCTGAAGAAAAGTTGAACAAGGTCTAGGCGTGATAGCTCACATCTGTAATCCCAGGGCTTTGGGAGACTGAGATGGGAGGATAGCTTGAGCCCAGGAGTTAGAGACCAGCCTGGGCAAAATAGTGAGATACCATTTCTACAAAAAAAAAAATTGTCAAGCATGGTGGCATGCACCTGTAGTCCAATCTACTTGGGAGGCTGAGATGAGAGGATTGCTTGAGTCCAGGAGGTTGAGGCTGCAGTGAGCTGGGATTGTGCCACTGCACTGCAGCCTGAGTGTCAGAGTGGTACTCTGTCTTAAAAAGAAAACAAAAAGCTGAACAAAATGTTAAGAATCAGTTTGAAAGGATGCTTGAAAAATTAGACTGACTAGAAGACCATAGGCTTAGCTCTGATCCTACAAACTCTCTCATTATCTCTTTCTTCTGCTGTTTCTTCCGTCAGTGGTGAATAATACCCTCCCGCCATAGGTTAGCAGGTTCACAAAAACCCCATTCCTTCACTGGTGTGTTACCTAGCTCTCGCCAGCAGGGGCTACTGGCCTTATTATTAAAACTAGACCCTGGCTCTCCCCTAGACAGGCCAAATTCCTCTACCCAATGGCAGATAGATCATTGTTGAAGTTGCAGCTGGAACTAAAAGGAATAATGCCTTCCAAGCTCTCTAGGATGTAGCTAAGGGCTGAATTGGTACTTTATTTGGTAAGCATAGATTGAGTGCCTTCTGAGGGCAATGTCCTATTCAATGGACTGTGGAAGGCTCTGGACTCCCCATTTTAAAAAGTTTCATCCAAATATTTCCAACTGGGGTGCATGTCAGAATCATATGAGGAGCTTTTTCAAATCCCCACTCTCGAGCTGAATCAGGTTCACAGATTAGGCCCAGGTCTCAGTGGCATGGCAGTTTACAGTGTGGCTTTTATCTATGCCCTTGGGTATGAAGCAATGAAAGTGTGAGAGGTAGGCACTGTACCATTAACTAGAAGGCAAAGACAAGCATAGTCATTGTCACAGAGAGGGAAAAGCAATGTGCTCTGAAAGAAAGGTTAATGTTTATAGGGGAGCAGCCTGGGGCAGAGAATGTAGAGTGTGCCCCATGGCATTGTCCCCCAAGAAGCTTATGAGGGGGACTCAAAAAACCTCGGAATTTATTTATTTCAAAAATTGTGTATTTATTCTTACATGTCTAAATTTCAGTCACCTTCAAAGTACTCTTCATTTCATGCAATACACTTATTGAGACATTTTTTTCCACAGCTGAAAACAGTTTTTGAGCGTGTCAATGTTGATGCCTTTTAGGGCTTCTGCCATTTTCTGTTTTACCTCTCCACATTAGCAAAACACTTCTCTTTGAGGTCTTTTTTCAGCCGGGGAAACAAAAATGTTGCTCAGGGTAGTATCAGGTGAATAGGGAGGGTGGGGAACAGGGGTCATGCTGTTTTTTGATAAAAACTGCTGAATACTCAGAGCACTGTGGGCAGGTGCACTCGTAATTACCCATCATGAAATAGGCAAATGTGCTAAAAGAATCTCAAAAAAAAAAAAAAAAAATCACAAGAACACTAGCTGGGTTCCTAGAACATTCACCTCACGGGGGAAGCCTGTACTACAAGGGACCTGCCCTCCAAAAAAGATAATTCTATTTTTTCTTGGGTACCCTCTTGTACATCTGAAGAATATGACAGCTATCATTCTTTGCTTCCACTTAGCCCAAGGTGATAGGACATCAGCGCTCAAGACAAGGTGTCTGCCCTCAAGCTCTTTGCAGTCTGATGGGCAAGGGGATAAGACATGCATGTGTGTAATTACAACACAAGGTGGAGAGTGACAAACGCTATTTTATTTTATTGTAAAGATGAAGTCTCACAATGTTGCCTAGGCTGGTCTCAAATGCCTAGGCTCAAGCAATCCTCCCACCTTGGCCTCCAAAAGTGCTGGGATTATAGGTGTGAGCCATCATGCCAGGCTTCATAAATGCTATTTTAGAGGAGACAAGCAGAGTGTTCCCACAACCCAGAGAGTGTCCTTCTAATTTGCAGATTGGGGAGGGTTTCCTGGAGGAGCTGGTCATTTCAGCTGGGGCACGTAGACTGGGGCAGAGAAGGATGAGTGTTCTAGATCCAGGTAGCAGCATGAAAAAGGCCCAGAGGTAGGAGATTGGGGGCAAGTGTGTCTGGAAGAAGACTGGTAGTCTTTTGGGGGTGAATCCCAAGCTCCTAGGGGGAGGAGGCTTAGAACAGAATAAGAACCAAAAAGTTAGTTGGTATCAGATTATGGAGAGCTCGAAATCTTGCAAGGTGTTTGGATTTTGTTTGGAAGGGAAGAGGAGCCACTAAGGGTTTTGAAGCAACCTGGTGTCAGGGAAGAGGACAGCCTGATAGAGAGGAGCAGCAGAAAGACTCTGAGGGAGTGATGCCCTGTTTCAGAGATGGAGTCATTGGCGTGCAATGGCAAGAACAAGATTGAGAGGACAGGGAAGACACAATCAATAGGACCTGGGCTTGGGAATCGAGGGAGACAAAACACAGGACTTCAAGAGGACACGAGGTTTGGAGTGTGGGTGACTGGGGAAAGCCAACAGCATCAATCGAGAAGAAGAAGGAAATTTTAGGTGTGAAGTAATAAATATGAGGTTAGCTCACTATCCACCTGGAAGGGATGAGATGTTGGCGGAATCTTCACCCTAATACCTTCACCAACGTGGGTATTTGCCAAGGTAGGTGGACCTTCAGGGCTGGACTCTGGGCACATGGAGGCTACCAACTGTATCTTGTTCATTTTTGTATCCTCTAAATTAAGACTTTGTGCAGAAGGTAGCACTTATTACACTCATTCCTTCACTAAAATATTTATGAACTAAATATTTAAAGCCTAGTTCAAGTGCCAGGAACTGAATGAAGCCAGGATATAGAACATGTCTCTGTTCTTTTTTTTTCCTTTGAGTTGGAGTCTCATTCTGTGACCTAGAGTGGGGTGCAGTGGCATGATCATAGCTCACTGCAGCCTCAAACTTCCAGGCTCAAGTAATTCTCCTACCTTGACCACCCAAAGTGCTGGAATTACAGGCGTGAACCACCATGCCCGGCCTGATATGGCCATTCTAGCTGTGGATTTTTAAAATGAGATTTCATCATGACTATGCTTACTTGAGGGTGTGTTTCCCCTTGTCCTGCTGACAGCCTCATCTGGCAGTCACTGAGAAATAGAGTCAGCCTTTTCCAAAGTGGACACATCAGCAGGGACACCCCTGCAGTCAGGGAAGGGAGACACTGCCTTGCCAACAACCTACTTGATTATCACACACATTGCTAGCTTCAGGATCTCCTGAAGTATGGAAGGAAGCTCTTTCCCCAGAATCTTTTCATGTTTTAGAATCTTCTGATCCAAGCACTGATAACAAATCCATGTCTAAATGAATGAATAATGAAGAACTCAGTCTAATAAATGTTTTTCTAGATGACAATATAAAGTTCCCAGGTGGGAAGCCACTTTTCTGCGATCACGGAACCCACTGGTGTGATGAAATTGTTCCCTCCCAGCCCTGGAGCTGTAGGTGGTGTCCCCACCACTGTGTCCTCAGCAGTGTTCCTTCCTGGCCTACTTCTTCTTAACCTGGTCCAGCCTCCGTCCACAGACGCCTGCAAGGTCACACAGTCCCCTCAGAAGAAGGAGGCACCCTCGTAGGTGAAGGCTCCAGGGGAATGAAGGCATGGGGCAGGGCCGGGTGCCTGTGGCCGGCCGGACCAAAGATGGAGGAGAAGATTTTTGAGGTGCGTGCGGAACTTGACCCCCACAAAGACGTAGAGCACCGGGTTGAAGCAGCAGTGGGAGTAGGCGATCTTTTGGCAGATGGCCAGGGCATACTCCAGCTGCTGGTGGGTCTCGCAGCTCTGGATGACCCTAGACTTCAGCAGTGTCTGCAGAAACAGGAGGAGGTTGTAGGGGGCCCAGCTGAGGAAGTACGCAGTCACAATAGTTAGGATGAGCCTGATTGTGCGGTGGCGTCGCCTGGAGCGGGAGCGGAACAGTTTCCTGAGAATCTCCACATAGCAGAACAGGATGATCCCTACTGAGAGCAGGAAGAAGGCATTGTGCTGGTAGACTGAGGCAAGGAAGGCCTTGAGCTCAAAGTACTTACAGCCCCCGGGAAGCACCCGGTGGAAGATGGCATCGGGGATGGAGGACAGGATGCTGGCTGCCCACACAGCTGTGGTCACGAGCACGCGGCAGCGGAGGGTGGGCACGCGCAGGGTGGAGAGGGGGCTCACCACAGACAGGTAGCGGTGGATGGTCATGACGGTCAGGAAGAAAATACTGCTGTAGAGGCTGATGGAGAAGATCATGCTGAGGAGCTTGCAGAGGAAGTCCCCCAGCACCCAGCCCCAGTGGAAGGCTGAGATCCACACGGGCAACAAGCAAGAGAACATCAGGTCTGACAGGCACAGGTTGAGGATGAAGATGTTGGTCAGGGACTCCAGGCTCTCATACTTCACCAGGACCCACAGCACCAGGCTGTTGCCTACCAGGCTGAGGAGAAACACCAAGGAGTACAGGATGGTGGCAGTGAAGGTGGCAAAGACAAAGGTCTTGTTCTCACATTCAAGGCTATAAAGATCATAATCAAAAGTGGTGGTGGACTCTGAGAAGCCTGAGGACTCCATCTGGACCAGACAGCAGAGATGTTGAGAGCTTCTGAAATGACAGAGATGTGGAGTTTAAAGCCATGCGGTTAAAGCTAGAGTTCAGTAGGACCCATGTTACAAAAAGGTCTGGTCCAATTCACCAAATGTTTGTCATGAGATTAGGAACTTGTGCCAGAACATAAAGCCACCAAGCACATTGTTAACATTTTTTTTTCCATATCAAGATTTTCTTGATAAAGAAAGCAATGCATTGCTTTACACTCTGTCATAGGCTTCCTTTTTTCTTGCATATTGGCACTTGAGCAGCACTAAGCTGGTCCATTCTCCCTCCCAGTAGATATAGGAAAAAGAACAGTGAAACTGGATTCAAACTTGGACCCAGTTTCTGTGTTCTTGGGCAAGCTATTTAACCTTTCTGAATCTTAGTTCCTCATTTACAAAATAGAGCTAGTGACCCTGAGGCAGGCATAGTTAACATAGTTTAGAAGTAGGCAGGTTTTCTTAGGCAGGTCTAAATTAAAGTAGGGTAAGTGTTTAGACATCTTTCTTATCCATACACATATATGACCTTCACCTGACGGACTAGGCATATCAGACCTGACCACCTTGTGGGTTAGAATGTGGGACTACGAGTGCAGTAAATCACAGAAACAACAGGG
Source organism: Cephalopachus bancanus (assembly GCA_027257055.1). Lineage (NCBI taxonomy): Eukaryota > Metazoa > Chordata > Mammalia > Primates > Tarsiidae > Cephalopachus > Cephalopachus bancanus. The sequence goes on along the minus strand of JAPVLO010000657.1, from coordinate 131,734 downwards.
ACTTACCCAAAGCACAGACATGATTTGCTAAGAAAAGTCCAGCCGGGCTCGGTGGTTCAGCCTGTAGTCCTGCGCCTTTGGGAGGCTGAGGTGAGAGGATTGCCTGACCCCGCGGGTTCGAGACCCGCCTGGGCAGCGAGACCTCATCTCTACAATAAATCAAAAAATCAGCCGGGCGTGGTAGCGCATGCCTGTAATTCCGGCTACTTGGAAGGCTGAGGCGGAAGGATCGCCGGAGCCCAGCAGGTCGAGGCTGCGGTGGCCGCGAGCGGCCACTGCACTCCAGTCTGAGTGACAGAGTGAGACTCCAACTCAAAAAAAAAAAAAACAAAAAAAAGTCCAAATCTAGTTAAGCAGTAATTTTCATTATTTAGAAGGTCCCTGAGACCTTAAAAGGTTGAGAGATGATAATCAAAACTTGTGACCAGACCCTGCAGCCTTCCACTGTTAGCTCATGGTTTACTTAATCATCATTGTAAAAGTATACAAAGCTTCTTGTCAAAGGCAAGCACGTGTCCTCTCAAGGTACCCATGCTTTTTCTTGAGCACATCCTTTTCTTTCTAATAAATTCTTAAACTACAATTTGGACTTGCTCTGAAATTCCTTTCTGTGGCAAAGCCAAAGAACCTACAGAGTAACAATACTGCATCCTACCCAGCATCAATCCCAGAGTTATTCTTTCATTTACTCAACAAATATCTAGTGAGAATTTATTAGGCCTCCCTCCTTCTTCCCCTCCCTCCCTTTCTTCCTTCTTTTCCCTAAAGTGCAGAAATACTGATGGCAGGATTATGCCAGGGAACTTACTATGTCCTGGAACAGCCTTGAAAAGAGAGGATGCAGACAGAGCAAAATTATTTCAAGACTACAATAAGCACTGAGACTCTGGGAGACCAACTCCTCATTAACACAGAGGGTTAATTCTCAGAGCAGAAAGCTTCACAGTTTGGGAATTTGGTTTGCAGCACATCTTATAGGTAAAAGCAAGTGGCAACAACCCAGGTGTCCAACAGGAGGGGAGTAGCTAAGAAAACTGCATTGAGTCAAATGTATCCAATCCTCTCTGTTAGGTGAGATGTTAGAAATGGTGAGACTCAAAAGCTGAGGAGAAAAAAGGGATAGAAGGTGACAAGAAGGGCTGGAATTTGAAAAGGGAGAGAAAGTGATTAGAAGAGCTGGGATTTCTCCTTGAGGGGGGTGAATGAGGATGAGAGACTTGGATAAAGCAGCTGCCTGAACCAGATAAGAGAGGTCCCATTGCCTACTCTGTGCCAGGCTCTGTGCTAACACATTATACCATCCCCTTCATTTCATCCTGCAGCTCTCTGTAAGGCATGACCACCTCCATTTTACAGGAGAGGAAACTGAGGCTCTGTCTGGTAAAATAGCCTTCTTAGTGTATAAAGCCAGGAAGTCACAAAGGCGTCAACATGAAAATCCAGGCTCTATTGCTTTTTATTTTGAGGAGTGGATTGGAGAAATAGCCTGAGTTTCTCTCTGATCTGGGTTTGGATAAGAGAAATAATAATGGGATCTCAAGACTTATTTTTGGCAATCAAGTCCCTTTGTGTCTCCAGAGACCCAAATGAAGAGAGTTGCAAATGTGTATGATGGTTTTAGTTTATATTTTTGGTTCCTAAAGAGGAATGCATATGCTTTTATATGTTTATTGTCTGTTTGTGTTTCTTTTGTAAAGGATTTATGAATTTTCCAACTTGAAATAATATATTTTTCTTATGAATCTTTAAGAGTACTTTACATAGTATGGCCAACCCATCGTGGTTTTGCCCTCTCAATTATGTCTATGGTCTTTTAATTTTTCTGAAATTAAAATCTGGCTGGGCATGGTGGCTCATGAAATCCTAGCACTTTGGGAAGACAAGGCAGGAGGATTGCTTGAACCCAGGAGATTGAGACCAGCCTAGATAACATAATGAGACCTCGTCTCTATAAAAAATTTAAAAATAAGCCTGGCGTGGTGGCATATGCCTGTAGTCCCACCTACTCAGGAGGTTGAGATGGAAGGATCTCCTGAGCCCAGGAGGTCGAGGGTGTGGTGAGCCATGATTGTGCCACTGTACTCCAGCCTGGGTGACAGAGTGAGACCACCTCAAATAATAATAATAATTTTTTTTAATGGGTAAATCTGACTCATTGTGACAGCCCTTAGTGATCCCTGATGTTTGCCAGGTACTCTGATAGATGCTAGATTCTAGGACATAAAAATGAGTAATAAATAGTCTCTACCTACAAGAAGCTCATAGCGTAGGATGAAAACAGAAATTAGAGTAATATCTGGGATTTTCTGTAGTGTGATAGGTTGAAAGTGGAGCTATTTTGGAACAGAGGCTTTCTAAATACCCTTCATTTCTATAGGTGTTCCCTAAATCTACTGAATAAACTCTTGTTTTCCCCTGACCCCTTAAGCAACCTGATCCAAATTCTTTTTTTTTTTTTTAATCAGAGTTTCACTCTGTCACCCAGGCTGGAATACAGTGGAACACTCATGGCCACCGCAGCCTCAGCCTGCTGAGCTCAGGCAATCCTTCTGCTCCAGCCTTCCAAGTAGCTGGAACTACAGGTGTGCACCACCATGCCCAGTTAATTTTTTTGATTTATAGTAGAGACACGGTCTCACCAAGTTGCCCAATTACCTCTTGAACCTGTGGGCTCAGGCAATCCTCTCACCCCCATCTCCCAAAGTGCTGGGTTTACAGGTGAGAGCCACCACGTCCGACTTGATCCAGCTTTAACACCAGCACCTAACTAGGTGGTTGGAAATTTCTCTAAATTAAATGGCTTCTTCTAAGAAAGATGTCTTCTCTCCTTCCCCCTTTATTCTAATTTACTACAAGACAAGTAGTTTTACAAACTCTCAGTGTTTTAACATCTCCCACAAATGCAGACCAGAGGGATGAGTTGACTTCCTTGAATGATGATTGGTGTGGCCTATATCACAAAGGCAGGGTGATCGCACACCTCCATTCCCAGTGGAGTTCACATTTCCCCCCACCCAACCCTCCAGAATAGAAGTTCTCAGGCTGTTCTGGGATAACAGGAAATCAGTTAACTTTCATCTCTCCCTGTCTTACTCAGTCTTTTCTTGATCTGTGGTCCTGAATAATGCAGCTTGAATGGGTTGGTAAGATGACTTTTAGTCTATGTCTGCCAAGTTACTAAATATTGCATTACTTACTGTGTAGAAGATAACATAACTGAGTTCCACTTCTGGTAATGGCTGAGTAAGCGCCTGTGTGACCAACACTTCTACAAATAAAACTGTCAGCCATGGACCAAAAATAAGGTTCATGAGGGCACTGAAGAGTTACCAAAAGCAAATGATACTGAAGGGGATTAGGCATGTCAGAGAAGAGAACAGCTGAATGCTCTGGGTCAGATTTCCAGTTTTATGGCTTTGGCTTAAGGGCAGGACCTGGTCATGAGGGAAAACTAAAACTCCAGTAGAAAACTCACAACTTTTTCTATCTTGAAAAGCCAGTTGTTCAAATTTGGGGCGACTACTGGAAAGTGGGGGGGGGCTTACAGAAAGGAAAGGGTTAGAGAACAAGAGTACCAAATTCTGTGTACAAATTGCCCACATTTTTGACTGACCTCTGAACAAGGAATGCACCAGTGAAAGCTAAAAGAACTGAACTGGGATTTGTACTGCTGCCCATTTTAAGGGAGACAGAGTTTGAGCCTGCCACGTCAAACAAACAAATGGCAAATAAGCAACCAGCACTTTGAAGAAGAATGAAACAGAATCCGGGATCGTGATAACTGAAATGAGTCTCTGAGGTGAAAGTCTCAATCAGTCAAGGTTTGTTAAGTGTCCGGGAAAAACATGAGCTACAGTCACATCCGCAGCTGTGGTTCCAAAGAGGTTTTCAGGTGGCTGAGTATTTGTATACTTCCTTAAGGGGGGAAGGCACGTAGGAAGCGCAGCAGGTAGGTGGTAATGCAAATTGTTACATTCTTGTGAGACTAGTTAGTGACCAGAAAATCTGTATTTTACATAAGCTAAGGTATATGTTTGAAGAGAAAAAAGGGATTAAAGGAAGAATCAGTTATGCAAACATCTCTGAATAGGGGGTGGATAACTGTTTTTGTGCTTTGTTCTGTACCTGGGAAGCCAAGTTTATAATCAACATTATCAGTGTGAAACTGAACAACAGACAATTCTTTTTTTTAAAATCAGAGTCTCACTCTGTCACCCAGACTGGAGAGCAGTGGCATGCTCACGGCCACCGCAGTCACAACCTGCTGGGCTCAACCTGCTATGATCCTTCTGCCTCAGCCTTCCAAGTAGCTAGAACTGCAGGCATGCACGACCATGCCTGGTAATTTTTTTAATTTACTGTACAGACGCGATCTCACCAAGTTGCCCAGGCTGGTCTTGAAACCCTGGCCTTAGGTGGTCCTCTCGCCTCTGCCTCCCAAAGTGCTGAGATTACAGGTGTGAGTAAACAATAGACTTTAGTTGTAGGAGCTAGACTTAGATTGTAGACCTACAGTTACCATTGGCATGTCCTTCTTTATGGGAAGCCAGCAAAGAATTTAGTATGCATGATCTCTGGGGGCAATTTTTTGTAGATGTCTGAGGCCTTTTATCTCTCCATGGAGATTTGGCTGCTGTAAAATGCAGGTAACAGCTATTTATTTGGAAGAGGGTGTTGCATGACTCAGTCTCTGAAGGGCGCAGAGAACAGTCAGAAGGGCGTCCCCAAGATGGTGCTGCCACCCTAGACAACAAAGGCCCTAGGTTCCGGCTTCTTCACGCATGGTTCCCCTAGCGCGCATCCAATCATTTTTCATAATGTAGCTAGCTTTGTTGTACGTCCAATGGGCCTACAACACGGCGTCTGCCCACCCTGCTCCCAGGCCACTCCTCCAATAAAACCTAGTGCTGCCCCTTCCGGCCGCTGTCAGGCTAATAAATACAGCCCTCTCCCTGCATAGCTCTCTCTCTTGCACACTCTCTCTTGACCTCTCTCCCCCTCTCCTTTTATCTCTCTCTCTCACTCTCTCCCTCTCTCCCTCTCTCTCTCTCTCTCCTTCTCTCTCTTCCTCCCCAACCCCACGGCCATAGACCCTTTCCCTTTTTCCCCTGTGGTCGCCACTTTAATAAATCTCTTGCTCTATAATGGGTGTAGAGTTGTCACTGGCACCGAAGTCCTTTCATTGGTGCCATGACTTGGATCGGGTGCTCTCTCTCCTCTGTGCAGGTGTATTCCCAAAGGCGGGATCCCCGACCCGGCGCCAGTGGCCACTCCAGCCCTCCTGGACCTTCCCCACTGTTTTGAACGCGTGAGCTGCATCCACCAGCGGTCGTTGGATAGGTGAGTTCCCCAGACATGGAAGCCTAAAACTTGCCTGGGACCACCGGGGGAAACTGACCGTTGATCGTCCGGCAGTCCCTCTGGCCCCCAGGCACGGGGGAACGCACCCTGCCTTGGCCTTCACAGCCACAGCGGACCCTGAAGGCTTCCTCTTCTCCTTTATCTCTCTCAAACCCTGAAAACTCTCATGGCTGCCAGGCTGTAGCTAAAGCCTTCTCTTCTCCTTTATCTCTCTCAAACCTGAAAACTCCCACGGCTGCCAGGCTTTAGGTAAAGGCTTTCTCTTCTTCTTTATCTTTCTCAAACCTTAAGGGTTCCCACAGCCGTCAGGCTGCAGCGGGCCGTAGGGGTCCCATGTCTGCTAACCAACAGCGGTTTCTCTCTCTCCTCCCCTTCCTTAAGGACTCCCACAGCTGTCGGGCTGCAGCGGACCCCAGGGGTCCCACGTCTGCTAGCCCACAGCGGATTCCGGAGGGCTCCCACATCTGTCGGGTGATAAGGGACCTTGAAGGTCCCACGTCTATTGCCCCACAGTACATCCTGTTCGACCCGCAGAAATCTCAAACACTCCCTACCCGCCGCTCGGTCAAGTGCTCTCTGTCTGTTCTGAAAATTCCTAGCGCTAGGTGCCTTAACCCCTCGGTTCTCCAGGAGAACCCTGGTTGTGCCAAACCCCTGTGACGACAGGCTTTGCCACAGCCACACTTCTTGGGCAGTCGACTCTTCGGGGGACGCCCCGTTTAGTCCACCTGTCTTACCATGGGAGGCTCGTCATCCCTGCCGGCCGATTCTCCCCTTAAATGCCTCTTAAACAATCTCACTACACTCTCTCTCTCTCTCCCCTGATATCAAACCCAAACGCCTAATTCGCCTCTGCACACAGCACTGGCCAATATATCCCTTAGACAACCAAAATCAGTGGCCCCATCAGGAGTCCCTCAATCCTGGTATTATTGGGGACTTGTATAATTTCTGTAAGCATTCAAAATGGTGGGTAGAGATTCCCCACATTCAGTCCTTTTCTCTCCTCTGTAAACACTCCCTCTACAGCTTCTCTCCCTCCCACTATCCCACATGTGTCTGTGCTTCCTCCTCCAAAGTCCCCTTCCCCCACTGCAAACACTGTAAGTCCCCTCCCTCCTCTCCCGTCTCGGATTTCAATCCTACGGAGGAGCCCCCTCCTTCCTCTTCAGCTCCACCCACTTCTCCAGCAGTTCAACCTCTGTGTCCTCCCCTTTCAATCACTCCCCAGTATAGCCCTACAATAACCCGATCCAAGGCCGCACTGGTCGTCCTCGCTCCCCTCTATGAAGTAGTGGGTGCAGAGGATATTGTTCAGGTGCATGTCACCTTCTCTATCTCAGACCTCTCACAAATAAAAAAAAGCCTTACATCATACACAACTAATCCTGCCACCTCCTTCCTCTATCTCTGACTTCAACCCAGCAGATAAACCTCCTATAGTCTGCTTTTGCTATGCCACTCTCCATCAGTTTCTCCTCCTTCTCACCCTCCACCTTTATCTGGGAAGGAAGGGCTGATGTCTACGGCCATGGCACCTAACCCTGACCTTCAGTCTTTCTCTTTTACCTTCGGAGAAGGGACCGGTGCCAAAGGCCATGGTGCCTGATCCCAACCTCCAGCCTTTTCACCCCCCTCCCCTCACTGCTTGATAACTCCCTGGTAGCAGCCCTACCAGTTGTAACAAGTCTTTGTTGTTTTCTTATGATAAATTTCTCTCAAGTTATATCTAAACCAGGACTATATCAACCTTATTCCCAGACAAAAGTAAAGGGATCATGTAAATAAATCTTGTTAGCTAAATACAAAAAAGGTGTTAATAAACAGGCTAACTAGGACAGAATAAAAGAGGTTTTTCAAAGACCAGATAAAAATCCAACAATGTTTCTAAGTCACCTCTCTGAGACATTGCAGCAATTTACTAATATTGATTTAAACTCTATAGAGAGACAAACTCTTTTGGTTATATATTTTATCTCCCAGTCAGCACCGGGTATTAGGTGCAAACTCCAAAAATTAAAAAAAGGCCCACAAACCCCTCAATTAGAGCTATTAAACACAGCCTTTAAAATCTTTAACAACCAAGAGGAGGAAAGAATACAGGACCACCAACATAAACAGGAAGCACTTCAGCTTTTATCTACCACTTTAGCAAAAAAAGCCACCACTGATAATCTTCCACCACAGATGGTCAATAGCAGAAGGGTACACAGCCCCCTTCCCAGGTTTGTTTCCGATGCCGTCAAAATGGGCATATGGCCAAAGACTGTCAAGCCCTGCCCACCAACAAAACCCTGTCCCAAATGCAAACAGCATGGACATTGGGCTCATGATTGCCTCATTCGCCCAGAAGGCGGAGAGCACATGGCCCGGAGACTTGCTGCAATTAAGGGACACCAGGAATCTTACACGATCTCAAAAGGGGGTCTCTTGGGCTTGCTCCAGTCAGATTGACTCGCCCCTAATTTGGTAGCCCCAATGTCCTTGGAACAAACTATTATACCAACCGAGCCTAGGGTGGAAATATCAGTAGCTGGCGGGGTTATATCATTTGTTATTAATACGGGGGCTACATGCTCAGCTCTACTTAAATTTCCTGGTCCACTCCTTCCTTCACCCCTTTTGGTTGTGGGGATACAGGGCATTATATCCAGGCCCCTCACTATGCCATTACTTTCATGTGTTCTGGGAAATAAAATATTTCAACACTCTTTCCTTATTATGCCAACGTGTCCAGCTCCATTATTGGGAAGGAACATTATGATAAAAATTAAAACTCATATTATTCTTTACCCTCAGCCATCACCACTGTGCTTTTGGGGTGCCCCTTATATAGCTTTAGATTTCCCTAATAGTTCCAAATTAGATCCTATCTAAGCCCTTCCATTACATATAAACTTATTGCTTTGATTAAAGCTCTGAGGTTAAAAAAAATGTAAAAAAAGTTGTTGGTGTAGGGTATGTTTTTAGTAAGAAAGGATAGAAAAGATAAATAATTGTATATGAAAGAATCTTGTATGGTACATTTTTGTTCTATAATAAAATGGCTGGTTAAAAAAAAGTATAGAACAAAAATAGAAGGTTTAAGCATGTCAAAAAATGAGTTTATCAAACATGATAGGTGAAAGTTTGTAAAAAGAAGTAAAAGGAATTCTATAAACACTCAGGCTTCAAAAAGTTTCCATAAATTTACCATTAACATCAATTACACTAATGCTAGGCCTACATGCTACTCAAAGACCAGAACATGAGCTTCTTAATTAACAATTTCCAAAAGAATTTTCTCCTTTAAACAACAGAGGGGGGAAGAAAGAGACAAAATTCATCTAGCCCTCCCCCCACTGTCTTTGTTACAAAAGAGCGAGGTTTTTTTTTCTTTTCAAAATCGTTGGACTATCATTTCTGGTAAGTGAATAACTTTTACAATAACTACTGTAATTTTGTGTTATAACATGCTTTTAAAAACTTTGGTACTTAAACTCTTCAAGTTCTTGATTCAGTCTCTAGGGTGAGATAAGCAGCAAGCTCCAGAAACCATACCTACCCCACCCCCTTCTAAATTGCCTGAAGGCTAGATAAATTAATTTCACTAACAGCACTGCCAAATTGCTAACAAACTTTAAAATCTCCTTCCAGGCACAAAGATTACTATCCAACATAGGATAAGTGGCAAAATAACCTGGGCTTCACTCTCTAACATATCAATTGTTATAAAAGTATATCACACCTATTATAAAAACAAAGAAAACTGTTTTCTCTTGCCAGTGTTTACCTGTTTTAAATTCTCAATTTAAGCTATAACCTAACTACATGTCTCTAATGTTTTCAATCTTTCTTCAGACTTTATATCAAAGTGGCTATATTTCCTTGTTAAAATACAACTATAGATAATTTACAAAAAAATTTCAACTTATGTTAACAAATACATACAATTTACGGAACTTTCACTTTTCCAACATTGTTTTTTGGGACAATAACTCTTTTCATCATCGTTTACTTAATAATCTTTGTCTATGCTCTCACTTGATGTTTTATTAAATCCAAATAGCATTTGCTTAAGGTTCTGCCATTTCCTGTTCATGCCCTTAAAAATAAATAGATAGAGACATTGCTACGGCCCCATCTCAGCAAAAAGTAGATACAAAAAATGATCTTCGCCCCATTTCCCAGGATTATAAAAGTATTTCCAAGAGCAGGAATAAAAAATAAAAGGTACCTATAAAAACCTAAAAAAAACTTAGCTTATTCTTAGTCTTTTGGCCTCAGTGTAGTGATTAACAAGCATTCAGACATTCTACTGAAGGACAAACAGCAGCCTATCCCATCCCCCCTAGGCAAATCTTCAGATACAAGATCAGGCACTCATTCCTTTTTGATACTGCCTCAATGTCCTGTACCTCTTATGGGCAGGGACATTCTAGCCAAATTCCAGGCATCCATCACCTTTAACCCTCCTAAATACTAACGATTCCCCAACTGACTCACTTCCTCCTTTACCCCCTTCTATAATAAATCCTCATATATGGGACATAAACTCCCCCTCCTTCTTGTCCCGACTCACCACCTATCCAAATCCAAATCCAAACAAACATCCTGGATTCAGCGTAGAAAACTTGTAACCCTTGGCCCCTTTCCTTTCTTGGCTTAATTGCCATCCTCCTTACTATATTACTTACTTGGCCAACGCCTACAAATTGGCCATCCACAGCCAAAGCTTTGTTGACTATTACATACCTCCTCATCATAACTAGCTTCTTATTAAGTGTCTTTTATAAAAATTCACCCCTTACAACCCTATGTTTATCAGCCTAACCCTCCTTCCCCTATTAATTTTAACCCACCTCAATGGTAAAACAACTCCACCCATCCCACCATTTCGCTGGAGATTCTTTGTAAAAGAGTCCTGGACTTCTAAGGACCACTCATATACCCAACGTCTGGCCACAGCGGACTGCCAGCCATATGGCTGCCTGTCTCGAGTTTCTATCCCCATCTCTCTCTCTTCCATGCCTAATAAAAGAAAACCTAAATGTCCTCAATCATCTAAGTGATAAATTAAAATGGCGCCGCCAACAGCCAGACTCTTTTCCTTTCACCTGGCTACAACACCCTCTTGTCACCTGGCTGGCCCCACTCCTAGGCCCTGTCATTCTAATTTGCATTTTTTGTCTAACAGCTCCATATATCTTTAAATTTCTCCAACAACACTTAATTAAACTCTCAAATCAAAACCTCAACCTCCTATTACTCAATAGTTATCAACCTGTCCCAGTAGAGGAGTTAACACCTCATCCCTAAACATCACTTAACTTTTCTTTTAGATATGTTCTCTTCCAGGTTCTCTATTTACCTCCACAGTCTACTCCAAGACAGCTGGTTACTACTGCCCTCGTGCCCACTGAAGGACTGGCCGGAACAAGTCACCATTCTACATTTACAAAAAACTTTCATAAAATTCTCACCTTCAAAAATCTTCACCTTCAGTGCCTACCTCTAGACCCTATTCTGGCTGGCTCTGTGCCCTTCCCCCACCCCACCCCACAACGCCCACATCCAGCAGGAAGCAGCCAGAAAGAGTAACGATGCCCCTCTCCCAAGTAAACAGAAAAGGTGGGAATGAAGGGCGCAGAGAACAGTCAGAAGGGCGTCCCCAAGATGGCACTGCCACCCTAGACAACAAAGGCCCTAGGTTCCGGCTTTTTCACGCATGGTTCCCCTAGCGCGTGTCCAATCATTTTCCATAACGTAGCTAGATTTGTTATACGTCCAGTGGGCCTACAACACAGTGTCTGCCCACTCTGCTCCCAGGCCGCTCCTCCAATAAAACCTAGCGCTGCCCCTTCCGGCCACTGTCAGGCTAATAAATACAGCCCTCTCCCTGCATAGCTCTCTCTGGCACGAGCTCTCTCCCCCTCTCCTTTTCTCTCTCTCTCTCTCACTCTCTCACTCTCTCCCCTCCCTCTCTCTCTCTCTCTCTCCTTCTCTCTCTTCCTCCCCAACCCCGCGGCCATAGACCCTTTCCCTTTTTCCCCTGTGGCCACCACTTTAATAAATCTCTTGGTCTATAACGGGTGTAGAGTTGTCACTGGCGCTGAAGTCCTTTCAGTCTCCAGGTTTAACTTCTCTTTTTCATAAGGAGTTTGGAGGTCCTGAGATATTTTAATTTTCCTTTACAGTCTCCATAACATAACATTCACAATGTTCAGGATACAATCCAAAATTACTCAGCATATAAAGAAAGGAGAATAACCCGTCTCAAAAGAAAAGACAATCATAAAACTGACTCTGAGATGAGTCACACATTGGAATTTACAAATAAGGATTAAAACGCAGCTATATAACTGTGCTCAAGGAAATAAAGGAAAATGTAGTCATGATAAGTAAGAAGATAAGAAATTCAGCAGAGAAATACAAGTTATATGAAAAACCAAAAGGAATTAGAAATCTATACTAGATATCTAGAAAAGCTCCAGTAATTTTGAAATAATAAAGAAGCTAAAATACAAAGACTCTGTGAGGCAAAGAAGAAAGTGAATAATAATGAACTGAATAATGATGAAAACACCACATATCAAAATTCATGGACTGCAACCAAAGCAGTGCTTATAGAGAAATCTATATCTTCAAAGGCTTATATTAGAAAGAATAAAGATCTAAAATCAAAGTCCTAAAATCAGTGACTCAAGAAGCTAGAAAAATAAGAGCTGGTCAGGCTTGGTGGCTCAGCCTGTAATCCCAACACTTTGGAAGGTCGAGGTGAGCGGACTGCCTGAGCCTGTGGGTTTGAGACCAGCCCGGGCAACTTGGTGAGACCTCGTCTCTACAATAAACCAAAAATTAGCTGGGTGTGGTACCATGCGCCTGTAGTCCTGGCTACTTGGAAGGCTGAGGCAGAAGGATTGCCAGAGCCCAGGAGGTTGACGCTGGGGTGGCCGTGAGTGTGCCACTGCTCTCCAGCCTGGGCAACTCCAACTCAACTTAAAAAAAAAAAAAAAGAAAAGAAAAATAAGAGTTAATTAAACTCAAAGTAAGTAGAAGGAAGGTAATAGTAAAATAAAAACAGAAATAAAGAACAGAAAATAAAAAAGAAAGAAAATGAACAAAATCAAAATTGGTCTTGATCTGACAAAATTTTAATACATTTATAAAAACATAGCTAGATGTATCGAGAAAAGAAAGAGAGAGCATATAAATTGTCAATAACAGGTACGAAAGCAGGATTGTTGCTACAGATCTTTAAGACTTTAAAAGGGTAACACATAAATATTATGACCAATTCTATGTTAACCCATCAACAATTTCTTAAATGAAATGGACAAGTTTCTTTTAAAAATCCAGCATACAAAAACTAATGTGAGATGATATGGCAAATCTGAATAGCCCTACCTTTATTATAGAAATATAATTAACTGTAAAAACTTTGCCACAAAAGAAACTCCAGAACTAGATGATTTTTCTAGTAAACTTTTCAAACATTAGAAGAGAATAATACCAGTTTTATACAAACTATCAAAAATTAATATTATTCCCAACTTGCTTTATGAAACCATCATAACCCTGATACCAAAATTAGACAAAAAAATTACAATAAAACTACAGACCAATATTGTTCATGAACACAGACACAAAAATTCTAAACAAAATATTAACAAATCAAATCCAGCAATATATTTAAAAAGGATAATATACCATACCTGACCATGCGGGGTTTATCCCAGAAATGTGAGGTTGTTTTAGCATTTGAGTACGAATCAATTTAAGTCACCATTGTAACAGAATAAAGACAAAAACTATATGATCTTTTTTGATAAATACAGAAAAGCATTTGGTAAAACTCAATATCCTTTTATGATATAAACTAAGTAAATTATAAATAAAGGGGATATTGAGCATCTACAAAAATAATTCATTTTTTCTGATTATTAATTCATTTATTCAAAAATTTCAGAGGCACTCATATTCTGGGCCTGGAAGGCCTTGGGGATGCAAATGAGAAGAATGCCAAACTTCAAAGCTCCACAAATTACATTCTAGTGGTCTGGCTCCCGTTTACCTGTTCTCTTTCCCCTTCCCCATCTCCGTGGCCCACCTCAATTTTAAGGGAGTGAATTTAGCTTTCTGGCCCATTAAGTAATTTAGATTGAGAAACCCTGCTCTAAATTACAAGCTACCAATAATGGCTAGGCCTTACATAAATATTTGTAGCCAAACAAATCTCTTTACTTCTTTCAGCATAAGGAAAAGAAAAACATTATAGATGTCAGTTCTACTTGAAGTAGGATTCACAGATCAGCTTTTCTAAACATATGCAGCTTCTTAGGAATCCGTTCGCCAGAGGAATTGGAGCCTCCAGAGGTAAGGTTCAGGAGTCTGTGTATTTATTAGCCCTCCAGATAGTTCTGATGCCCACCAAGATTTAGGAACATCAAATGTCTGTAAGAGAACTCACCTGAATCCACACCGCTTCACAGGTGTTTTCAGGCAGAAATGGTGCTTCTCTGTTTCATTTTTCACTAAAGAAACTAAAACACTTGCCCTGCCCAGAAGAACGATGGGGGAGAACTATTTTGAGGCCTCCCAGAGGAAGACAGGGAGTCAGAGGGAGACAAATAGGTTTTAATTTTTCCACATTTTTACTAATGCTTGTTAGTTTCTTTTTTAAAAAAAATTACAGGGTGTGAAGTGGTATCTCATTCTGGGTTTTATTTATTTATTTATTTATTTATTTATTTATTTATTTTTTGAGTCAGGGTCTCATTTTGTCGCCCAGGTTGGAATGCAATGGCATAATCACGGCTTACCACAGCCTTAACTTCCTGGGCTCAGGCAATTCTTCCTCCTCAGCTTCTCGAGTAGCTGGGAGTACAGGTGTGTGCCAGCATGTCTAGCTATTAAAATGTTTGTATGAGATCTCACTATATTGTCTAGGTGGTCTTGAGCTCCTGGGCTCAAGGCCTCGGCCTCCAAAGTGCTGGGATTATAGGCGTAAACCACTGTGCCTGGCCTAATTCACATTTTCTTACCAAATAATGATGTTCAGCATCTTTTCATGTGCTTATTGGTCTTTTGTGTATTTCCATTCTGTGAGTTCCTTTTTAAAAATAATTAATTAAAGACTGGAGTGTAGTGGTATGATCACAGCTCACCATAGCCTCAACCTCCTAGGCCCAGCTGAGTCTTCTGGCTCAGACTACAGGTGTATGCCACCACATCTGGCTAATTTTTTAAAAAAATGTTTTATAGAGACAAGGTCTTCCTATGTTGCCCAGGATGGTCTCAAACTCCTGGGCTCAAGCCATCCTCTTGTCTTGGCAGCTCAAAGTGCTTGGATTACAGTCATGAGTCACTACCCCTGGACCTTCCTTTTTAAATTCTTGATAGTATCCTTTGACCACAAATGTTTTTAATTTTCATGAAATCTAATTTATAATTTTTTTATTGCTTGTGATTTTTGGTGTCACATTTAAGACATCATTGCATAATTCAACGTCATAGAGATTTATATTTCCGTTTTCTTCTAAGCAATTTTTAGTTTTTCCTCTGAACTTTCAATTATATTCCATTGATCTTTACATCTACTCTTATTTCAGTATCACACTGTTTTGACCACTTTTGTAGTAAGTTTTGTGATCAGGAAGTATGAGTCCTCCAACTTTGTTCCTTCTTGTTTTCAAGATTGTAGACTTACAGATCAATTGAATGTAATTGAGAGTCCTGAAGTAAAATCATACATCTGTGGTCAATTGATTTTTGATAAGGATGCCAAGCCCATTCATAGTGAATGAACCTTTCAACAAATGGCACCAGGAAATGTAAGTAGTCACATATAAAAAATAAATTTGTACCTCTACCTCACATCATATACAAACATTGACTCAAAATGGATGAAAAGAGTCACATAATAATTAAAACTATAAAACATCCGTGTTTCAAAGGAACTACCAAGAAATTAAAAAGTAATTTTGGTAGATTACATTGAATCTATAGGTCAATTGGGGAATACTGATATCTTAACAGTACTGAACTTTCTAGTCCATGAACACCGAATGACTTTTCATTTACTTAGGTCTTTAATTTATTTTTATATTGCTTTGTGGTATTCAGAGCCCAGGAAGTCAATGCTGCAGTAAGCCGTGATTGTGGCATTGCATTCCAACCTGGGTGACAAAATGAGACCCTGACTCAAAAAAGAAAAGAAAAGAAAAGAAAAAGTAAATCAAAATCATAATAAAATACCACTTCACACCCTGTAATCAATTTTTTTGGCACATTCTTGGTTAAATTATCCTTAAGTATTTTTATGTTTTTGCAAATGGAATTGTTTTCTTAATTTCATTTTCAGATTGTTCACTGCTAGTGTATAAAAATTCAAGTGATTTTTATATTTTGATCTTGTATCTCTAACTTACTTATTTGCCTTATTGGTCTTTTTGGTGGATTTTTAAAGGTTGTCTATATACTATAAAATCATGACATCTGCATACAGAGATAGTTTCACTTCTTTCTTTCAATATAAATACTCTTTTTTCCCCCTTGCCTAACTGCCCTAGCTGAATCCATCAGTACAATGTGAATAGACATGGAGAAAGTAGACATCTTTGTCTCGTATCTGATCTAAGGAGGAAAGCTTCTAGCATTACATCACTAAGTATAATATTAATTGAGGGTTTTTAAAATATGTATCCTTTATCAGACTGAGAAAATGTCCTCCATTTCTTATTTGCTGAGTGTTTTGTATTATGAAAAGGTGTTGGATTTTGTTAAATACTCTTTTTGCATTTCTTGAGTTCTATTGTATGAAGATACCACAGATTTTGTATTCTTTCACTTTTGGGGGGACATCTTGGTTAATCTAATTTCTTGGCGATCATGAAAAATATTTTATACACTATACATTATGTACAAAAAAGTATTTTTATTTACTATATAGATATTTGTGTGCAGATTTTTATGTGATCCTAGTTTTGAATTCAATTGGGTATATAACTAGGAGTGTGATTTATGAATTATATAAGACTATCTATTCTTTGCAATAATGTGCCAAACTGTCTTCCAAAGTGGCTGAATCATTTTGCAATTCCATCATTGATGAATGAGCATTCTTGTTGCTACACATTCACATTCTCATCAGCATTTGATATTGTTAGTTTTTTTCAAGATTTTAGCTATTCTGATACGTGTGTAGGGACATATGATGTTGAGCATCTTTTCATAAGCTTATTTGCCATCTGTATATTATCTGTGGTGAGATGTCTGTTTAGATATTTTGTTCATTTTTAAAATTGGGTTGTTTTCTTATTGTTGAGTTCTAAGAGTTCTTTATGTATTTTGGATACAACTCCATTACTGGACACACACACACACACACACACACACACACGTGTGTGTGTGTGTGTGTGTGTGTGTGTGTGTGTGTAAATATTTTTATCCAGTATGTGGTTTGTCTATTCATTCTTTTAACACTTTTTTCTTGCAGACCAGAAATTTTTAATCTTAATAAAGTTCAGCTTATTGATTTCTTCTTTCATGGTACTATATTTTAAAACTCATTAAAAACCTCAAGGTCATCTGGATTTTCTCCTATGTTATCTGCAAGAAGTTTTTTACATTTAAAATTTGCATCTGCTTAAGATAAATTTTTTGTGAAAGACATAAGATTTAATTTGTTTAATAGATGTAGGTCAGTCCATATTATGCATTTCTCCTTGTGTGGATTTTGGTAGTTTGTGTTTTTCAAGGTATTGGTTCATTTCTTCTAAATTATCAAATTGGTAGGCATAGATTTGTAATAATATTTCTTTATTATCTTTCCAATGTTCATGGGATCAATAGTGATGACTCTCTTTAATTTTTAATGTTAATAACTTGTGTCTTTTTTTCTTTGTTAGGCTAGAGACTTATCATTTTATTGATTTATTTAAAAGAATTTTTTTTTACTTAAAAAAATTTTTTTAATAGAGATGGGATCTCACTATGTTGCCCAGGCTGGCCCCAAACTCCTGGTCTCAAGTGATCCTCCTGCCTTGGCTTCCCAAAGTGCTAGGATTATAGTCTTGAGCTACCTTGCCAGACAGAACTAGATTTTATTTCATTTATTTTTTTCTATTGACTTCCAGTTTTCAATTTTATTGATAACCTACAGAGAAAATGTTTGCAAATTATATATATGATAAGGAATTAATACCCAGAGTATATAAAGAACTTCTATAATTCAACAAACATAAAACACACACTCAATTAAAAAATAGTCAAATAAATTGAATAGATTTTTCTTCAAATATATACAAATGACTAACAAGCACATTTAAAGGTACTCCATATAATTAGTCACCAGGGGAATGCAGGTAAAAAACAAGATACTATTTTATACCCACTAGGATGGCTACCATGGAAAACAAATGTTGGCAAGAATGTGTGGAAATTGGAACCCTCATGTGAACACATAATTTTACTCTTCTTTCCAATTTGAAATAAAAAAATTTCTTTTATTTTCTAATTTGTCTGGCTAGAACTTCCAGTACTATCTTGAATAGAAGTAGTATAAATGTGCTTTATTGTCTTGCTTCTGATCCTATGGGAAAGGTTTTTAATCTTTTACCATTGAGTACCATGTTGGCTGTTGGTTTTTCATATATAGCCATTATTGTACTGAGAAATTTTCCTTCTATTCCTAGTTTTTAAGTGTTTCTATTAATATCATGAAATGGTGTTTGATTTTGTCAAGTGCTTTCTCTGCATTAATTGAGATGATCATGTGGTTATTTCCTTACATTCGATTAGTGTGGTACAGTACAGTGATTGATTATTTTTATTGAACAACCACTCTTGTATTCAGGGATAAATCCCTCTTGATCATGGTGTATAATCCTATTAATATGTTGCTGGAATCAGTTTGCTAGTATTTTGTTGAGGATTTCTGCATCTCTATTCATGAGGAATATTGAACTGCATTTTTTTTTTCTTGTAGTGTCATTGTCTGACATTGGTGTCGGGTTAATGCTGACCTTACAGATAAATTAAGAACTGCTCCCTTCACTTCAGTTTTTTGGAAGGGTTTGAGAAGAATTGGTATTAATTCTTCTTTAAATGTTTGGTAGCATTTACCAGTGAGACCAATCATTCTTGGGCTTTTCTTTGTTGGGAAGTTTTTTAATTACTGATTTGATGTCCTGATTCGATAGGTTGTGTGGAAATTGGAACCCTCATGTGAACACATAATTTTATTTTTTCTAGGAACTTGTCCATTTCACCAATGTTATACAATTTGTAGGCATAGAATTGTTCATAGTATTCTCTTATAATCTTTTCTATTTCTGTAAAAGTAAAAGTAATGATTTTCTTTCTAATTTTAGTAATTTGAGTCGTCGTAGTGTGTGTGTGTGTGTGTGTGTGTGTGTGTAGCTAAAGATTTGTCAATTTTGTTGATTTTTTTTAACAACAAACTTTGGCTTTGTTGATTTTTCTCTGTTGTTTTCTATTCTCTATTTTATTTTTTTCTGCTCTAATCTTTATGATTTTCTTCCTTTTGCTAGGATTGTGTTCTTTTTCTCTTCTTTTTTAAGTTCCTTAGGTTGTAAAGTTAGGTTGTTGATTTCAATGTTTCTTCTTTTTTAAAATGTAGGCATTTATGCTATAAATTTCCTCTGAGCACTGCTTCAGCATAAATGCCTACATTCACATAAGTTTTGTTATGTTGTATTTTTCACTCACTTAAAGATATTTTCTAATCTCCTTGTGATTTCTTCTTTGATTCAATAGTTAAATGTTATTTAATTTCTATATATTTTTTAATTCTCTAGTATTTCTTTCATCATTGATTTCTAGTTTCATCCTATGTAATTTAAAAACTGGTTTCTGGTTCAGGTAATCTGGTTTGTATTCTCCTGTTCTGGGGGTAATGGTTTGCCTTTTGCCTTCAATTCTCTAGTGGATCTAAGAAAAGTCATTGATTTTCAGATTGTTCGGCTTTTTTACACATTTTATACACATTGATCTTTTGTTTTTCCCTTGAACAAAATGGTACGAATATATTTTTAAGCCAATTTTGTTCTCTTTAAGAGCTAAAAAGTATCGTACTGCATTGCAGTGTCATACTATACCTATTTCCTTGTTGAAGAACATCTAGTTTGCTTTAGATTTTAAAAATAATTACAGGGAGTATCTATGTACTTTTATCTTTAATGCACTGGTGTTAATATTTCTGTAGAATCAATTTCTAGAAGAGGTGGATTAATGGGTTGTAGGGTACATATGAGTAGTGACCCCCCAAAAATAGTTATCTTTTGGAGGGCAGACCCATTGTAGTACACTCGGAATGTGTTCCTCTGGATCAAATGGTCAACCAAAGTTTTTATATGGAAGTTTGGAGAAGGTTGCATCATGATTTGAGAAAGAAATGTCCTGAGTTTTGACAAACAGGTGACTGGTTCTTCCACCATAACAATGCAACTGCCTATACCACACTGAGTGTTCAGCAGTTTTTGGCTAAAACTGGCACGACCCCAGTGCCCCCCTTCTCTATTGACCGAATCTCACCTTGAGTGAATTTTTTTTGTTGTTTCCCCAGATGAAAAAAAGTCCTCAAACAGAAGTGTTTTACCGATGTGGAAATGGTGAAACAAAAAAATGGCAGAAGCAGTAAAAGGCATCAAAACTGATAAGTCCAAAAACTGTTTTGAGCAGTGAAAAAAAAGTTTCAATAGGTGTATTGCATCAAACAGAAAGTACTTTGAAAGTGACTAAAGTTTAAACATGTAAAAATACACAATTTTTAATAAATAAATTCCAGGTTTTTTGGGTCCCCCTAGTAAATATTAAATTTTGGTATATATTGCCATATTGTTCCCTAGAATAGTTGTATTTATTTACATTTCCAAAACAGTGTACAAGAGTGTCCGTTTCCACATGCCTGGTCAAAATGGGATTTTTAAATTTTTAACATTTTGGTCATTCTGAAAGGAGAATAATAGTATCATATAATTTTGACTCAACTTTTCCATTATTCTGAGATTGAGTGATTTTTCCATAGATGTATTGACCAATTGTGTGTGTGATTGCTCCCTGTCAAGGTAGGTAATTATTGAGAGGACTCATACAGTAAGTGTTCAACAAGTGTTTCTTCCCTAAATATGAAGCCACAATTTGAAACTAAGGTTTTCACATTTCCTTATGTTTGTTTCCTTATGTCAAAACATTCATGCTTTTGCTTTAAACTGAAAGTTCTAAAACACTGTTTAGGCTGAACAAAGATGGGACTGGCTTTCAGCCTTAGGCCGACTCTACATTCAGAAGTGAAAGTCCAGTCCTAGGGACATCACAAAGTCCTGGGCCCAGTTACCACAGTTAGGGTTTAGACTCATTTTTGGGGAAGTGAGATTCAGGGCAGGACCAGGCCTCAAGATTTTTGACACCAGTATTAGAGTGAAGCCCTTGGCAGGAATTAATTGCTGCTATTACACAAACTGCTGGTTCTAGGTCCCCAGGATCTCATTATCTAATTGGACCAATTTGAACAAGATGCCTGGCTCTATTTGAGCCTCAGTCCCATGTACATGGGACTAGTCATAGACATATTGTCACATCAGAGGTCTTGCAGCTTTGGGAGCCCTTGGAGATGGCACCCTTGCCTGACTGGGCAGTAGATTCACAGGGAGCACCTGTGGTCATGGCAGCAATGATGAGGCAGCCTCAGGTTGCTGGGTAGGCCAAGGGTACCATGGAGTGGTTAGAAGGGAAGAACACCACACAGTCTTGTGGATGACAGCACATGAGACCTCTTTGGGCACCTCATTATTAGCCGAAGTAAGCTTTGAGTGATAGGGGTGGGGAGGGCAAATGTCAAAACATTCATGCTTTGGTCCTGACGTGTGTGTGCTAGGGCCATTATAATCTGGACTTTCAGGTTAGTGTGATCTTATTGGAGACGTCAAGCTGGAGAGCTTGAGGTCCTTCTGTTTGTGCAAGAGTTGAGCAGAGTTATATCTACAGCAGGAAATTATGCAGTCTTCATTTTAAGAGCTATAGAAAAACATGACACCAAAAGTCATAACCTTAAGTTATTTTTTAAATTTAACTTTATTATTGTTAAATAGGTAAGACAGTCACATGGGTCAGCATAAATCATTGATTAAAATAAAGGATACAAACTGAAAAAACAGGAATCTATGACTCCATGTTGATAATATAGAAGTAATTAAACAGGTGTGAGGGGAAGGCTCTGCTTACATCAGAATACCAGGGGCTCGCAGGAAAGTGTGTTGGAGAGTTGACATTGGAAAGTCACTGTGCAACCATTGTAGGGAAGACTGGTTTAAGCAAGAACCATTAGTGGATGCTCAATCTAAGGGTGAGGCATTCTGATGAGGAACCAGATGTTTGTGTCTCTGCATAAATTGCTTATTAGTTACCAGGCAAAAATTACTAACTCTTAATGTGGGAAGATTAGACCAGGTGATCACAAAGTGAGGTGACATCGCGTGCCTCCAGATGTGATGTCCTGAGAAGGACACAGCATCACATATGTGATATTCCAGCAGGGATGCATGATTTGAAACTAAAGATAATGAATCACTAAATAAACCCCAAATGTGAAACGTTCTATTTAAAAAGGGGGGAGCTCTGTTCCTCAGAAATGTCAATGTCGAAAGAACAACAGCAACAATAAACCAAGAAAGGCTGAGGAATTATTCCAGATTAAAGAAGGTAAAGAGACATAACAGAATGCATTACATGATCCCAGACAAGATCCTGTACTGGAGGAAAAATGTGTTACAAAGAACATGATTGTTTCCGAGAAAGCAGTGTTCTTGTCATGGTGGATCTGGAAATCAGAGCAAACTTTGGATACACACTCAGGGAAGAATGGCATGTGAAGATGGAGGCAGGAATGAGGGGGAACCCCCTCCAAAACCCAGAACTATCTTTTGGAGGGCAGGTCCCTTGTAGTACAGGCTTCCTCTGCTAGGTAAGTGTTCTAGGAACCCATTGGTATTGTTGTGCGAGGCTGCATTAGGCTTCAGTGAATTTTTTTTTGAGATTCTTACAACATGTTTGTCCATTTCATGATGAGTGTTATACATGAACAATTTTTTTCCAATTCTGCATGCAGTCCCTAGACTGAGTGACTCAACATTTCTTTGGCTCAGTATAATCCCTAAACCAGTGCATTCCTAGTATCCCCCAAACAGGCATGAACCCTTGCACCCAGTCCTGCTATGATTTTATTCACTGTCTCCATGCTAACACATCCCAAGAATTTTCTGTTACATGGAAATCTGGCATTTAACTCTATCTCTGTGCAAAGCAGTGTGTCAAGCTTTCAAGGAATTTAAATAGAAATAAGATAAATTTCTTGAATTTAAGTATAGGAACTCAGACTCTAATTAAATGTCCAATAAAGGAGAATAACCAGAGGATCAAAAGAGGAAAGTATGTATGGAGATTTGAGGGGGCAATAAACAAGGAAAGGGGACTCTTTCCCAGATGCACTCCTGAGAGGACAGTGCTTCTTCAGACGCACTGAATTCAGAATTCTGGTTATCTCTATGCTAAAACTACACTGTGTAGTGTAGTTATTTTCCACATTTGACTGTTTTGTTTGTTCCCCTAGCTATGAATTGCATCTCATCCAGTAAAAATTAAAGGTAAGATATTTGAAATGTGATAAGTAGACTTAAAAGTGGGGCAAAAGAGTAAAAGAGAACAAGGATTATCAAATGAAGCCAGACCTATGGGTGGGTCACATGCTTCCCTTTTAATAGCCCCATGTTAAAAAGAAAAAAAAAAGCCAACAACCAAAACCAAAAACTTGGCCAGTTGCACAATTTAGAGAGTCAATATAAGAAAACCAATATAAGCTGAACTGCTTTTGTTATTAAGACCAGCCAGGAATTTCTTTCAGGACTTTGTATTATAAAACAAGAGTCCCATACCCATGGGTGATGGACCGGTATCCATCCGTGGCCTATTAGGAACCAGGTCAGACAGCAGGAGGTAAGTGGTGGGCGAGTAAAGTTTTGTCTGTATTTATAGCTGCTCTCCCTCACTCACATTATTGCCTGAGCTCCACCTCCTGTCAGATCAGTGGCGGCTAGGAGTGCAAACCCTATTTGTAAACTGCACAAGCGAGGGATCTAGGTTGCGTGCTCCTTATGAGAATCTAAGTGTCTGATGATCTGAGGTGGAGCTGAGGTGGTGATGCTAGCACTGAGGAGTGCATGCAAATACAGATTAACGTTAGCAGTGATGTTTGACTACACAGAGACCATAGTAACTCAATTGCTTATAAACGCATATCAAAATCCTGTCAGTGAGTTGATATACTTCAATTGTATAGCTGCATCTGGTGGCAGGCTTTAAGTCAGAATCTGACACTTATTTTAGTCTGTGTGTACCCCACCCATTATTTTACTTATCACTTCCATCCACACCTCTCTTTTTTTTAATGGTGAGTTGCATAATTATTTCATTATATATTATAATGCAATAATAATAGAAATAAAGTGCACAATAAATGTATTTTGTTTGTTTGTTTGTTTTTGTTTTTTGAGTTGGAGTCTCACTCTATCGCCCAGATTGGAGTGCAGTGGCCGCTCCCGGCCACCGCAGCCTCGCCTGCTGGGCTCCGGCGATCCTTCCGCCTCAGCCTTCCGAGTAGTCGGAATTACAGGCATGTGCTACCACGCCCGGCTGATTTTTTGATTTATTGTAGAGATGAGGTCTTGCTGCCCAGGTGGGTCTCGAACCCGTGGGCTCAGGCAATCCACTCACCTCAGCTTCCCAAAGGCGCGGGATTACAGGCTGAGCCACCGAGCTCGGCTTCACAATAAATGTTATGCACTTGAATCATCCCAAAACTATCTCCTCCACCCCACCGAAGGAAAAATTGTCTACCACAAAATTGGTGGCTGATGCCATAAAGGTTAGGGACTGCTGTTATAAGAAACAAATGATTCATTGAACACACTCTACAATAGACTTAATGTCAAATTTCATAGTACTACTTTTATAATTATCCAAGATTCCCCCAAATCTCAGTACAGTGAAAACAACTGATACTGTGGGTCAGTATGATTGGACCCAGATGCCCAATTATTTTCTTGTCAGTTTAAGTTGATCCCCTTTCAATGTCCAGCTTAAAGATTCCCCTTTCTGTGTTTATTGCTCCGTCAAGTCTCCATACATATTTTCCTCTTTTGATCCTCTGGTTATTCTCCTTTATCAGACATTAAATTGGGGCATGAGCTCCCATACTTAAATTCAAGGAATTTATCTTATTTCTATTTAAATTCCTTGAAAACTTGACACATTGCCTTACACAGAGATAGAGTTAAATGCCATATTTCCAAGTGACAGAAAATTCTTGGGATGTGCTAGTAGAGAGGCAGTGAATAAAATCACAGCAGGGCTGGGTGCAGGGGTTCATACCTGTAATCCCATCACTTTGGGAGGTTGAGGGGGAGGATTGCTTGAGCCCAGGAGTTTGAGACCAGCCTAGGCAACATAGTGAGACCTCATCTCCACAAAAAAATAAAATAAAATAAATACAAATTAGTCAGGCATTGTAGCACAAGCTTGTAGTCCCAGATACTCAGGAGACTGAGATGGAAGGATCGCCTGAGCCCAGGAGGTGGTGGCTATGATGAACTGTGAATGTGCCACTGCACTCCAGCCTGTGTGGCAGAGTGAGACCCTGATTTAAAAAAAAAAATCACTTTGCTCCCATAACTTACCTCTGCTCTAAAAAATAAAGGTCTCCCTATAAGACAAGTCCACAGAATGTTCTTCTTATTCACTTCCAAGAACATGTTCACTTTCAGTGCTGTCCCCAGGGCAGATCATTGAAAAATGCATTGTCTGGAGCTCTTGGTGAGAGGTTTTGATAAATTTGGTGCCTTATCAGTCCTTGTCTACCTTTACTTTACAAAATATTTTTTTGTTTATTTTATAATTTTTAATTTTATTTTAAAAATAGAGACAGAGTCTCGTAATGTTGCCCAGACTGGTCTTGAACTCCTGGCCTCAAGTGATCCTCCCTCCTCAGCCTCCCAAAATGCACCTAGCCTACTTTGTGTAATCTTGATGTTGAAGTTGATTAGGAGAAACAACTTTCTCAGCTTGAATGATACCCTGTTGCCTGGACACACAAAACTTGAGATTTTAATTTTATGTGGAACCCTAATGATGAAGATTTTATTTGACTCAAATTTGATTGTGGTTTCCACTCTCAAGGCTCTGGCATTGTTCTAAGAGATTTGTCCAGAAGACAGTTTGAGGGAAACTGACTATAACATTGAACAGAATTTGCACTGCTGGATTGGTATTTCACCTCTGACCATTGTCCTAAATTCGGTGGTCCGAGATTTTGGGTGAAAGTGCCAGTTCAAGTGCCCTTTCTGCATCGACTCTTTTCCCTTCTTTTCCTCCTATAAGCCACTGCCTCCTATAAGCACAGCGAATTCATTCTCTCTGACTTGCTTAGATTTCCAGTGACTGTTCAGTATTGGTCCTGTTGTCGGAAACTTTGCTGCATTAAATGAATGAATGCTCAAGAAAATTTTAAAAAACAACATGACTAGATCAACTGACCAAACTGAAATATCAATAGCAGATTAGATAGCAGCATTCGAATGTTAAATTTACTGGGGTTTGTAAAGTCTTCAGCAAAAACTTGAACTAAGTTTAAATAGCCATGTAAGACAATATTGCTATTCTTAGGAAATACACATGGAAATATTTAGGACCAGAAAGACATGGGGTATGCATTTTACTTTCAAATAACTCAGGAAAAGAGAAAGGTGGAGAGTGAGCACACACGAGAAAGCCAGTGGGGTAAAATGTTAACAATTGGGGAATTTGTGAGAAAAGTATATGAATGCTATTTATACTATTCTTATTCTGTTAACTTCTCTCTGTAATTATTTTCACGTTAATAGTTAAAAAATTTTAAAAACAAAGGCATACAGTGCAAAATCTTACTTTCAATCCTGTTGTCTCCCAAACCACTTTTATTAATTCATGTGTTTCCTTCCAAAGTTTATTTTTGCAAACAGAAGCAAACATGGATTTTTATGCTTTGATTATTTTTGCATGAAGTCATGATAGGGGATTTTCAGCCTCCTCAAAAACTTACCTTAAAGGCCTTACTGGTTTTTTGTTGTTTGTTTGTTTGTTTGTTTTGAGTAGGAGTCTCACTCTGTTTGCCCAGGCTAGAGTGCAGTGGCACGCACATGGCCAACATAGCCTCGACCCGCTGAGCTCAGGTGATCCTTCCACCTCAGCCTTCCAAGTAGCTGGAATCACAGGCGTGTGCCACCATGCCCAGCTAGTTTTTTGATTTCTTGTAGAGGCAAGGTCAGGTCAAGTTTCCCAGACTGGTTTCGAACCCCTGGACTCAGGCAATCCTCTAGCTTCAGCCTCCTAAAGTGCTGGGATTAAAGGCTTGAGTCACCATGCCTGGCTAATAGCCTTACTGTTTTATACAAAAGTCTATTTTAAGCATGATATGCAGGGATTTTCCATTTTTGCAGAGTCACCCATAACAAATGCCAAGTCATGAGGACATCTTGCTCTCTCCAGTACCAAAAGGTGAGTTACCCACAGGTCTTCTGGTCTATCCTGGAGAGTATTTCAGCTGAATATAGAAGTGACCCACAGACATGGCTGACCAGCTAAATCCACTTGGGAGTCAGTAATCAGCCAAGAGCAGGAGCAACTGATATAAGGAAATATATCATTGGTGGAATCTTTAGCGAACAAGCCACCTATAACCTGAGATAGGAAGAAGAGGGTTTCTCTTTAGTTGTATCCCTTGGTTCAGAATAGGAAGGAGTAGACAGAGTACTAAAGTCATCCTCATAGGGTTAACAAGAATTTTGGATAGAAAACACTTATAATTAAGCATTAATCAAACTGCACTTCTTTGTAACCCAAATCACATAGCACTAGATACTGATAATTTGCATGCCTATTGCTCCTATAGATAAAATTTCTGATGTTAGAATCATAAGATTTGTTGAAGAAAGATGCCACGCTTTGTAAAATATTTAAGATGGCTTATTCTGAGCCAAATGTGAGTGAACTTGATCTATGGCATTCATTCCAAGCTTTATTTAAAGAATTCTGAAAGCAGTAAAGGAAATAGGAAGATTGAGGAATGATGAGGGAGTCAAGTTTCTTGATTCATAATGTTTTACGGGTATGGTGGTAGACTTCAGAGAGAGCAAGTGTCTTAAAATGTGCCAGGAGTCCCCAAAAGACAGCTTTACAGGGTCATAAAATACTTGGATTTTCCTTCATCTTCTATGTAATGTTATACTAGAGTCAGGGTGGACAGTAAATCATATTATATAGTTAATAAAAAGCGTGACTCTCTAGGCCCTTTAGGAATTTGGTGAGGTAAAGAAAAAAGGTCAGAGTTTAATTGTCAGGCTTTTATTTAAGATAGGATCTCTGACAATAGAATCATAAGGCCTTTGTTTAGGAATTAAAGATATTTATCAGATCCTGAGTTCCAGTGAAGCAACTGATGACAAATACTTTGTAGACCCCCCTCAAAAGAATGAAGTCAGCATGAGAATATAGTTTCTTCATCACTCTGTCCCATGGCTTCCCCCTGCACTTTTCAACCAATCTCCACACTTCAGCCCAGTTCAAAACCCTTAAAATCTTAGCCCCAAACTCCTTGCGGAGATGGATTTGAGGTTTTCTCCCATCTCATTCAGTGACCCTACAATTAAACCTCTGTCTCTGCTCAACCTGGTGTCTTGGTGTATTGCCCTGTCGTGTGCACTGGACAATGAACCTATTACGGTTAGAGGAACTCAGAAGGCCCTCTGGAGACCCTGATGCCATAAATTCAAGGTGCCTAAACTTCTATATTGCTCCTTAAAGAAACCCTATCTCTGTAAATGCAGGGCTGGAATTTCTGAAAACCAAATCCTGAGTCTCATCCTATAAGGGGCTGAATTTCAACACATATTGAATTCACAATCTTGCAGAGAATGTCTTCTGTTAAAGTGTGTGCATTGATTAAGAAGTAATAAGATGTTGAAAACTGGAATGGGAACATATGAAAATATCCCAAGGAAGGCGAGGGCATTAAATCTCTAAAGTTTGCTGAGTCTTCTTTGTCAATAGAAGCAGCCTTTCCACCACTATCTGACTCACCAAGTCATAAGGCTGGGTGTGCACAGTAGTACTCCATCATCAAATGGAAGTGGTAAATATGAGATCAGGCCTGAGCAGAACTTGAAGGCACAAGGAAGCTACATGAGGGACATAGCCCACATGTCTGTAGATCCGACTCTTACCACATTGCCTTCTCTCTCCCAGCCTGCACCTATGACCTCATGAAGAATTTCCCATGACCAGTTGAATGACAAAGAGAAAAACTTGTGTCTGGTTCGGCACATATGCAGGCACCACCCAAAAGAGGTCAGTTGTAGTACTATAGCCGCTTTCTGGGTTATCCCTGAAGGACAGTGTTGAGAAAAAATGCTGCTAGTGGGCAGAACTTTGAGCATTGCCCTTGGTTGTTCTTTTTTCTTGGAAGGAAAAATACATACCCAAACTTTCAGTCATGTTATCTAGAGACAGCCTTGGGGTTCAATCCTGCAAATCTCAGCATGCACACATTGAATTTGCAAGTCGTCTCGAAAGAAGAACTTAGTTCCCAATTCCATTTTTAGGGACAATGAGATGAAAAAGTCTTTCACTGTTACTTCTATGTAACATGTAGCTGATCCATTCCATTTCCCACTTCTTCTAGAGAAAAGAGGAAATGGTACCTGGTTACTTTTCACTTCCACTTGGCTGACAAATGAATATTTATGACCAGAGTCCCTGCCAAGGTTTGTGTGTGTGTGTGTGTGTGTGTGTGTGTGTGTGTGTGTGTACAATTTTATTGAGGCATGTGTAGGTAAAGTTTCCACCAGAGAAACAGGACCAACCGAATGGATAGCTATATCTGTATCTTCACAAAAACAAAGTCATACTTCCTACTAACATGATACAACTACTCTGCACACAACTAAAAATTCACAAATCCTTTCCCTAGGACAGGTTGCAACGTTTGTGGGTGACAATTCTTTTCCTTGCTACCTTGTAGCTTAAATATTATGATGTAAAGTTAATTATTATTAGTACATCTTATGTTAGATGATAAATGTCGGGGACCAGCCCCGACGGAGGGAAGGGTTAGGACCGCAACGGATGTTCCAGATGTCGTAAGAAGAGACCACTCAGAGGCGATTTCTTCTGGGAACAGTCTGATCAGGACTGAAGCCAACTTTATTCAAACTCCTTCCAACTTATATACCATATTTCATACCCTCCAGCAGTGTAACAATCACTTGCTGGGGGCGTACACCTCCTCACAAGATTGTCACAAGACTTTCAAATTTCATGCACACAATTACAATTCCATGATGCATGACGTGCTGCCCACAATGTAACAGGTACACAAATTAATCAATAGTTTTACAAGATGTTTCCCATAACTCATTCATGTTATGCTTTATGTTCTAAACTTCTTGATTAATTCTAAATTCTAATCAATCCAATGAACTAAACTCTGATTGACATTAAATCCAAAATTAATAACTTCTAATGATTTTTAACAATTAAAACTATCAACTTATTATTACCTTAACTTTATACTAATCTTCTATCCTTACTCAATTTATATTTATCCTATTAACTTACGCCCATATTCTTATTATTGTAACTTTTTAAGTTATAATCAAACACCACATTAAGTCTTACTTAACCTTACACCATATCTATGAACTTATTTTTATTATCCTTATAACCTACTGATTTATAATATGCAATGTCTTGAAATCCTATACTAATTACCTAAAAAATTATCCTTAAACTAAAATCTTAACACTACTTTTATGAATTTCTTGTGTCTAAACTTTACTTCCTTATATACTTCATTACCTAACTCTTAACACTATGTATTATCTTAATTGAACTTCTAATAAACCTTATCACTAGCCTTAATTAATATCCAAACTATAAACTTACTTCTATATTTTATAAAACTTAATAAATCTGTAATTCTACTTAAAAATCTAAATCTTATTTTCTGTTATGTGAAAGCTACCTGCGTCTGGGAACCTGTCACACTACTTTGGGACAATGAGCTGCACTGTTGCCATGACGATAACTGGGGGGGGGGGCTGAAAGTTTCAGCACGTGCAGAAACCAGGAACATTCTGCTTGACCTAAGGCAACATAACAAAACTATTATCACAATTATAATGTTTAACTTTAACCTAAAGGAAAACTTTCTAGCAAGAACAAAGGCTGACTAACCAGTTTACCAGGAAATAACAGCTAAAAAATACCTTTGAGAAGAAAGAAACAGTTTAAGAAAAGAGGGAGAAATGGAAAATGATTTCTGCTGTGAATTTCTTTTAGTCCTAATTGAATTTTATATATCGCTGTATAAACTTTATTATTATGTGGATGCATAGGTCTTTTATTCATATGCCAATATAATAGTTGTAGTGCTCTCCTTATACCAGAGACAATTCTCCAGACAGATCTCCATAGGCCTATAATGTATACGGCCATAGATGTTGGCTCCCAACAGATAAAGATATGAAGATGGAAAAACTAAAAAATATTTGCTTCACTCATATCTCTCTGTACAAACACAAATACAAAATAGGAAGAAGTATTCATTTCAATAACAATCTTTATTTTTGCATCTGGGCATATGGTCCTAGCTGGTATTTATTTCCACCCTCTTCCACTCCACATGCCATATTCATTTTGCCCTCAGCAAGCACCTCAGCTAGTCATGGTTCTTTGTGTGGTGAGTGATCCAAACCTTTATTTCTGAAACCCGGGCCATTAGCAGTTCTGCTTGGACTGGGTTGTTGTAGCTTTCCATTGACTTTAATCAGAGGACACAGTAGTATTAACAGATGTCCTAAGGGAGCTCCTGTATTCCAAACATACTTTGCCTTATTTATTTCATGCAGTAGTAGTCCAATTTCCCTTTGATTAGCAAGATCAATCATCCCAACCCATACAGTAACTCCCTTATTTTCCTGTTGATTCAGAAGCAAGCAGAGTCCAAAGTGGCAGCGTGGCAATCAACTTATAGTCCAATGGGATCATCGTTGAGTCTCCTGGTAGAAGCATTCCTCTCTCTGGAACTAAGACCTCTAGACCAGCAGAACATAAGGTTGCAGGAAAAGGAAGCAAAATTATCACCAATGGTAATAGTGATGCTACTCCCAAATTATTACCAATAGTAATAATGATGCCACTCCCATTTCTAACCCCTGGTTCCTGGATTCATGGATCCTGGTTATGGGAGAAAAAGTATCTATATTGGGTGCTGATTTATAGCATACACAACCTTCTGGAGAACGTTTCCCCAGTCCTGCCAGGTATTTCCATCCAGGGGTCACATAACTGAGTTTTCCAAAGGACATCCCACTGTTGTATTAAGCCTGCTGCTTCAGGATCATGGGAATATGGTTAGACCAGTAAATTGCATAAGCATCACTCTACTGCCACACTTCATTTGCAGTAAAGTGAGTTCCTTAATCAGAAATAATGTTATGTGGGATATGATGGTGAATAAGGCATTCTATAAGCCCATAAATGGTTGTTTTTGCAGAAGCATTATATTCAGGACAAGCAAATTTATTTCCAGAGTAAATGTCTATTCCAGTAAGAACAAAGAACTGACCCTTCCATAATGAAAGCAGTTCAGTGTACTTAGCTTTCTGCTAAACAAACTAGCTGATCACTGTGGGGAATTGTACTATCAGGGACTCAGTGTTGGTCTTTGCTGCTGGAAGATTGGGCACTCAGCAGCCTTAGTGAGTGGTGGTCCATGTTGCTGAGCCCATGCATAACCTGCATTGCTGCCATATGACCACTTTGTCCACGAGCCCATTAGGAGATAATAGTAGTGTCTGGAGAAAGAAGTGACTGATACCCACAGAATGGATCATCCTGTCCATTTGATTATTAAAAACCTTCTCTACTGAGGTCACTCTTTGGTGAACATTCACATGGGAAATTTCCTTGCATTCCTTACTCTCTTATGAGATATTCCTCAACTCTTGTTGAGAACTTTCGGCTAAAGCAAAGTCTGGTGGCTTCCAAAGACTCCTTAAGACATGTCTCTTAGAATGAAAAGATACAGCCATAGCCAGGAGAAGCTGGAGGCTGGATTCCTGTCAGGGGAAATAAATGCAACGAGTTAGAGGTACAGAGGATGGGGGTTAGGCAGTTGATGCCAGAAGCGGTCATGAGGGTACAGGGCTTAGTTCTTTTCCCCTGGTCTCCTGGGCATGGTGGCTGCAAAAATCTCATTAGATTGGGGGCTTGGATTCAGAGGTCCAGCTGGGTCCAACACTGGGTCCACACTGGAAGAGTCTGACACAGAAGCCATCTCCCCTGAGATGGGGTCCATTTCTGGATCCCTGAAAGGTAGGGTTCTGTGGGACAGTAGACCAATCAGGGAGTGGCACAAGACTTTGGAGGTTTCAGTTAGCCAGAGACCCATTTTGACAATGCCCATTTCACACAGAAGTTGATGCGTCACTAGGATTGGGCTCAGGACAGCTCTGAGACTTTTGGGCTTTATCACTGAGTGGCTAGGGTTCAGGAGAAGGCGGATAGTTTCTGAACCTCCCTGAGGAGATGTAGGCCTCTGGGCAGCGGAGCTAGTAGATGTGAGTTTCTATAGTAGCCATGGATGTGCCAGTTCAGCTATCCTTCAAGAGACTCTGCTGTAGGGTGTATGTTTGACTGATGGCCCCAGCTGCCACCACCATGAACAATGAGGCCACATGCCATTCTCCCTCCACATCCCCAGCTGCTTCCAGCTGATCACTGAGCTTGGGAGATTATGGGAGCGATCATATTCTTGCCTGAAGCAGAACTCCTCTTTGAGTAACTTTCGCTCTGGGACTCCTCATTGACCTGGCCAAGGTTTCTCAGAACTATGCTATGATCTGCGGCTCTGCTTCCTGGATCCTCTTTCCCTCCCCTTCTCCTTTCATAGGTGTCAGACCTGCATTTCTATCTAAAGTTTCCTTCTGTCTACTCCTGCTGCCTTTCTCTTTATCATTTTGGGCATTTTCTCTAATAGATCTCTGTACATGTAAATCCCACTTGGTGTCTGCTTTTGAAATTCCAAGAGAAAAAGAGCTCAGGGGCATTCTGAGTTCTCAAGTCTGGCATAGGGCCATCCTTTCCCTAGGAAGCAATAGGGTCTGGTGAAAAGGAGGAGGAAGAAGAAGGGTGGCATCATCCCAAAAAAGGAACTCCTGGCCTATCTTTGGGCTGTGGTGACGCTAGTGGGGGTGGAGATTAGAGCTGGTTTTTCAATCTGGACAAAGGTATGCTGGAGCAGGCTCATACCAGCATGTATTATATTTTTAGGAATGTTGCAAGCTGGTCAACGTCATATTAGTAGCTTGAAACCAGCCATGGCAGAGTATTTGCACTTCAGAATTTGGCAAAGACTACAAATCAGAGCCTTTTTCCTTTGGAAACCTGGTTGTTAAAATGTACCAACCACGGGAAATTTACAAACCAATGATGGAAGGTTATTATTTTATTAGAGCTGTTCCTGGGATAAAGTTCCAAATTCTTATCCTAGCTGGTATAGCTCTATCTTCAGGGTCCCAGTAGGTGATAGGTGACTCTCTCAGAAGGGTGATAGAGGGCAATTCAAGGAAGTGATTATTTATTTACAAAGTGTGGGCAGAGTGTAGGGAATGCAAGAAGGGATGGTGAAGTATCCTTGGTCTAGTGGTAGGGGGAAGCTGCCAACCATCCCAGGCCTGAAGGCACAAGAGAAAGAGCCTTTAAAGAGCCTGGTGAGGACTCCAGCCTTAGGACAGGGCTGGTTGGCAGAGGATGCAGCCTCTGGCAGAGGAACATAGTTACTTTTATCCAATCCTATCAGGAAGGAAGCCAGAAAAATATATACCAGCCAGGAGGGAAGGGGGCCAACAGATGCAGCTCATATAGGCCAGCCATCAGAAGCACAAGGCAGGGGGATAAGGTGGAATGCAGACCTAAAGGGACTAAAGTGCAACACCCAGATCAGAGCTGTGGATGACTTGTCCTTGTCTCCCTGCCCAGTCTCATTTTTCCTCTTGATGCACACTGCTCTTGTCCATGGCATTCTGCTGCACTTGCTGTTTCCTCTGCCTGAAAGTCCTTTCATAACCTCTTTCTCCAAGTTCATTACTTCTCATCCTTGGTTAAATGTCTCCCTCCTAAAAATGTCATCCTCTTTGTTGACTGTGTTCTTTTGTACTCTGTCACTGATCTGTAAATGGCAACATTTTAATCCAATGATTATTTAACAATCAACAATACCAGTAACTAACATCTACTGAGCACATAGCATGTACCAGGCATAGTGTAATATTTGTTAGACTATTTGAGGCTATAGTCTCCATGAGGGTAGAGACGATGTCTCTGTCTTGTTCATTGCTCTATCGCTGCAGTGCCTAGGACAGAGGCTGTCACATACCAGGAACCCAACATCATGTGTGGAGTGAAATTCCCATAGTAAGCCCTGCAAGTGTTTCTGGACTCTCTTAAAGTGTGGAAGAGTAAATATGGTTGCAAATTCTTTACTGCTTGACTTACTGAAATATGAAGTCCAGTTCTACTCCCTTGAAATCTGGGCTGGTCTCAGGGACTTGCTTGACAGAATGTGGTAGGAATGGCATTCTGGGACTTCTAGTTCATAAAAAGCCTTGCAGCTTCCACTTGGGTCCCTTGGAACATTCTTCATTCTTGAAGTTCAATGCACGAGGTTGCCGTGTCAGCAGTGTGTAGGAGTGGTGAATAGTTCTACCCGAGCGCAGCTCTGCAGGCTTCTCTGCCCAGGGCCAGGCATGTAAGTACAGTTGCCCTGGGCTGGTTCACCCATCAGCTCAACAGCACCAAATGACCGCCATCAATGCTACACGCAAGAGCTACCCAGCCAAGCCCTACCCAAGTTTCTGAGTCACAAAATTATGCAATCTAACCAAATGATTCTTCTTTTAAGACTCTACTTTTTGGGGGCACTTTATTATCTAGCAGTAGTCAAAATAAGTAATATTGTTCAGGGGAAAATCCCCAACCTGCTTTTCCACCCGATCTTCCCCCTTCCCACGCTCTCAGGCTCCCTTTGAAGATTGTCACCAGCAGGAGTCCTGCTAACTCCCCAGCAACTTGCCTTTGATGTGGCTTTAAGCGTGGCACATTCTCTTCCATTTCTAATTCTACTGGGGAATCCCCCAAGTGCAGGGCTGCCTGCTGTAGAACAAGCTGCGCCAACTGAGCTGTTCTGGGCCACCAGCCATATCGCTAACCCCCAATCTCCAGCGACAGAGTTAGAGGCCCTGGTTAGAGGCCCTTTCTTTTGAAGCCTGCTCTGTTTGTCCAACCACACACGTCCTGATGAGATGATATTCATGCTGAGAAAGGGGGAAATGCAGGTGGTTGCCCGGGGGTTGCCCCAAGCTCTGCCCACTGCCTCACTCTCTGTGTCAGACCCTTCTCAAGCAGAGGAAACCACTTCTGTAATCACCAGGGCTTGTCTGTAATGAGCTTCAGAGGGTGGCCAAGGCATGCAGTTAGAGGACTGAAGCTTGGTGGGTGTGCTCTGAAAGCATGTAGGGTTTTGGATGGAGACTCCTGGATATTTCTGGTAACACCAAAAACTAAACAAACATTTGAGAAACTTGAGGCCCGTTTGCCTGCTCCAGGGCCTCTGGAAGGAGCAACCTAGGGATGTCCCTGGGACACAGGGCATTTGCCAACTCATCCTGAGAGGAAGATCTGAGGAGAATATATTTACTCTCTCACTCTTGAAGCACACATGGATAGGGGTGGGTGGAGTGTGACATGCGGTGCGTCTGTGATGCCATCAGACTGACACACCAGGGTCAGACCATATAGAGCCTTGAACACACCCCTTGATGCTCTTGGGCCCAGTTATCATTTCTTAGTGGAAAGTTTGTGTGGAGTACACTATGTGGGGCTCAAGGCAAATAGTTTTTCAGGCTCTATCCAGACTTATAGAACAGAAGCTCTGTGCATGGGGCCTGGGCTTCTGCATCCATGACACATTTCTAGATTGTGATGAAAAAGGAAGCCAGTGCAGTGGTTAATTCCATGGGCTATGGAGTTAGATCACAGGTATTCAAACCCAGACTCCAGGATTCAGCACCTATGCAATTTCGGCAACTCAGTTTTTTTAATCTGAATTGCCGATAATTATAGCACCAACCACACTGAGTTGTTGTGAGGGTGAAATAAATTACTATGAGTTAGATATTTAGAAAGTGCCTGGCAAGTACTCAATAGCTGCTATGTCCAGCAGCTTGGTGACAGTAGATGCAATGCAGGAGGCTGTACACCTTCAGTGCAGAGTCAGATCTCAAGAAATGTTCATTGAATGGAGGAAAAGGTGATGGGCACCATCATGCCATGGGCATTTATTTCCTTTTTTCTTTTTCTTTTTTTTTTTTTTTTGAGTTGGAGTCTCACTCGGTCGCCCAGACTGGAGTGCAGTGGCCGCTCCCGGCCACCGCAGCCTCGCCTGCTGGGCTCCAGCGATCCTTCCGCCTCAGCCTTCTGAGTAGCCGGAATTACAGGCATGCGCTACCACGCCCAGCTGATTTTTTGATTTTTATTGTAGAGATGAGGTCTTGCTGCCCAGGCGGGTCTTGAACCCGTGGGCTCAGGCAATCCACTCACCTCAGCCTCCCAAAGGCGTGGGATTACAGGCTGAGCCACCAAACCCGGCTTTTTTTTTTTCTTTTTAAATTCTGTATGATTTTATTTCTGTAAAATTCTTTTTAAAAAAATTTTATTTTAAAGATGGGGGTTCAATTCAGCATTAGGTATACAAATGGTCATTGCACAGGTAAAGTTTGGGCCTCACTTTGGTCCCCACTTCACCTGGTTTGAGATCAGGAATGGACATTTACTTTCACAGTTGGGCCTGGCATTACTCTAGGGGCTAAGAGTGCAAACAGAAAATAGTTTTGGTACCTGCCCTTAAGATGTTCTCAAGTTCACAGAGGTGGAACTAGATGATTAGGAAGCAGTGTGATAAGTGCTATGTGAAGGGTAGGCTCTGGGCACATCAACCTTAGAGAGACAGGGTAGGCTTTCTGAAGGAGATGATGTCCAAAGGAGATGAGATGGACACATAAAGGTTATCCAGGAAGTGGGGGCTAGTAGGGGTACACTCATGCACTAGCAGACATTCTGGACCACTAAAGGGTTCATTGTGGGTGAGGTGCATAGTGTAAGAGGCAGGAGTGTCAGGGTTTGAGGCTGGAAAGATGAGCAGCATTAGCCGGTAGGGTTGAATTGGGTTGGGTTGAACTGAGCTCCTTGCCTTTAGTTCTGGCCAGCTCATCTCTGCACATTCTGACCACAAAGGTCACCTTGTGTGTCCTTGAAGAGCACTCTTCCCTGGATTAGTCAATGACACACTGCTTTGGTCACAGAGGCCCAAATTCCTGTCCCAGGATACATGTGATCACTCACAATTTGAGGAATGTTAACTAATTTGGGGACTATGCTTCAACACTGCCACACAGTGTCTTCAGGAAGGACTCCTTGAAGGCTAAGTAGGAATGAACAAGGAGAGGGGGAGAGGAAGGACACAGAATGGAGAGGGCCCAGCAAATGCAAAACTCAAGAGGCAGGAAATCTCAGGGCTGGTTTAAAGGACTCTAAGACCCAAGAAGAGAAAGAGTATGTTAAGAAGGGTAGTTGGAGATGAGACAGGGGAGGGAGGCAAGAGTCCTTGAGTGCTAAACTGCGGAGTTTTAAATTCATCCTGAATGCAGAAGTAGTGAAGGGTTTTAAGCAGAGGAATAAGATCATTAGTGTAGTCACTCTTGACTACAAATAACGGAGCACATGGCTAAAGTGGCTTACATAGTGGGCTGTTAATTTCCCTTAGGAAAATAATTCTAGGGTTGATGCAGCAACTTGTACCAGCCTCAGCATCTCTGTGGTATCAGTCCTCATGATTGCAAGATGGCTGCTATGGCTCTGAGCATCATGGCTTTGTTACAGCTTCCAAAACAGGAAATAAGGATGCATATATCTATACAAGTGACTCTCATTGGGTGCAATGTCTGGTGACATTTTTGGTTATCAAATTTCAGGGGAAGCTACTGACATCTGGTGAGTGATGACCAGGGATGCTGCTAAATAGGACAAATTCCCACAAAAGAGAATTGTCTAAATGTCAGTCAATAGCCCCAAGGTTGAGAAACCTTAATCTAAACTGATTGGGTGCCCTTAGCTTAAATGGGGAGGTGAAGTTGCCACCCTCACTATACACTTGGGAACTTGGAACCCAAAGATCATTTCCTGGTCCAGCTGTTGAGGGACCCTACATACTGCCCATATATGTAAATGCATTATGAAGCTATTCTCATATGACGTTCCACAGATATAAATGTAAGAAAAACAGAAAAAGTTATCAGATAAAGACTTCATAAACATATTTATATGTTTATATGTATATGTTGCATGTAAACGTAAAGACAGTATGTCTATGATCATAAGTCTATGATCCTCAGCACATACCATTGAAATGGTATGATTATTGTTATAGTTCGAGGTTATTATCTATCAGACAGTGAATGGCTTTGCAGGACACAGCTTGCTTGCTTTCTTCTTGATACTTCTTTAGTTCCTGGGTTTTCCATTCTATTGTTATATTAAATGCAATGTCTCTTTTTCCCTTTCAGCTTTTCAAAATAGAATTAGTTTGATTAACCTTGTTAAGGTGAAGCAGTGATGGTGGAAGTTTGAGGAAATGTTGCCAACTTACAATAAACACAGCTTGTCTATGGTTAACCCGAGACCTTGAGGTATTGACTGATATTTCCGCAGGAGGTTTCTGGTTTGACCTAATTCTTCGAGGTGCAATGCTGACATGATATGTATTTTCTTCTCAAAACAGTTTTTTTTCTTATTTCTTGTTTACCATGCTGTCTGGCATTAGCCTTGTTTTGTAAGTGAGGGTTTGGGTTCAGCTTGTTGACATATCATAGGCATATGTTGTGTATGTGTGTGTGTGTGTGTGTGTGTGTGTGTGTGTGTGTGTGTGTATGGATTCATGCATATTTTCATGTCAACAAAAATTAGCTAACAAAGTTTTAGGCTCCTGTAAAAACAAAGTTGTGATTCTCCTTTCAGCAAATCCTAACTATAAGATCAATAGCTGAAAAGAATACAATATAGCTAGTAAACAAACTTACTGTGCTTGAAAATATGCACTGAGTTATTGGAAAATAAATAGCATACTTTTAAGTAATCCAAAGAAGTATCAAGAAGAAAAAATATATACATTGCCCGGAATAAAAATGAAAATACAACATATAAAACTTTGTGGATGCAGTTAAAGTAGTGCTGAGAGAAATTTGTAACACTAAATACTTACATTAGAGAAGAAAAAATAGTTCACACAGGTAATCTGAGATATCTTTAGAACTTATAAAAAAGGAGAGCAAAATAAGCTCAAAGTATGGGATGAGGCAATGAAGAATAAGGGGAAAAAATAAGGAGAAAAGCTCACAAAATTAAAAATATAAAAACACAAAAATGAATAAAAAATGTGTCCTTTGAAAAGGTTAATAAAAGTGATAAACCTCTAGAAAGACAAAAAAAGAGAAAGAAACAAGTTAGAAATATCAGAAATAAAATAGAGGGTATCACTATAGAATCTGCAGACATCAAAGGATAATCAAATGCACTTGACAGATAATTCTGGAACAACGACTGGGTTAGGGAAGCCAACCCTCTGCCCCCATACTGTTGAAAATCTGCATATAACTTCTGATGTCCCCACAGCTTAACTACTAATAAGCCTAGTACCAGAAACCTTACCATAACATAAATAGTTGATTAAAATATATTTTGTATGTTACATGTATTATTTACTATATTCTTACAATAAAGTAAGCTAGAGAAAAGAAAAAGGTCATTAAGAAAATTCTCTTCTTTTCTTGATTAGTCTACCTAGCAGTTAATTTTTTTTTTCAAATAACTAACTTTTTGTGCTGATCTTTTGTACTGTTCACTTGATTTCAATTTCATTCAGTTTGGCTCTGATCTTTGTTATTTTTTGTCTTCTTCTAGCTTTGGGTTTGGTTTGTTCTTGTTTTTCTAGTTTTTCAAAGTGCAACATTATGTTGTGAATGTGTGATCTTTCTATGTTTTTTATAATCAATATTTTTTATTATGATATTGTGGGGTACAGTTAAGGGTTAGGTATACTAATATGCTTCGTTCAGGCACACTTGTTGATAAGAGGTGTCTCCCCGTTCCCAGACAGATATTTACTACCGTTAATCCCTTCCCCTCCTCCCCATAGTTTCCCACTGTCAGTCATTTTCTTATAGTATTACATTGGATGTTCAAGGTCCACTATGTGAGTGAGAATATGTGATACTCAGATCTTTGTTTCTGTGAGAGGCCACTCAGTATTATAGACTCTAGTTCCATCCAGGTTGCTGCGAAATTCATGCTTTTGTTCTTTTTTATGGCCGTGTAGTATTTCATCGTGTATATGTACCACTTTTTTTTTTAATCCAGTCCTCTTTTGATGGACAGCATATTTTTTTTTCCTGAGGAATGTTCTGGCTATTCTCGGTTGTTTGTGTTTCCATATGAATGCCTGTGTTGTTTTTTCTAGGTCTGAGAAGAATGTTGCTGGTAATTTGATGGGTATTGCATTAAATCTGTAGATTGCCTTAGGTAGGATGGACATCTTCACAATGTTGATTCTTCCAATCCATGAGCATGGGATATTTTTCCACTTGTTTGTGTCATCTTTGATTTCTTTAAGCAGTGTTTTGTAGTTTTCATTGTAAAAATCTTTCACGTCTCTGGTTAGGAAGATGCCAAGGTATTTCATGTTTTTAGTGGCTATTGTGAACGGAATTTTGCTTTTTATTTGGGTTCCTGTTTGTTTATTATTGGTGTAAAGAAATGCAATTGTCTTTTGCACATTAATTTTATATTCTGAGACTTTGCCAAAGTCCTTTATCAGTGTAAGGAGGTTTTTGACAGATTCTCTTGGGTTTTCAAGGTACACAATCATGTCATCTGCAAAGAGAGATAACTTGACTTCCTCTTTTCCTATTTGGATACCCCTGATTGCCTTCCCTTCTCTGATTGCTCTAGCCAGGACTTCCAATACTATATTGAACAGGAGGGGTGAGAGTGGCCATCCTAGTCTTGTTCCAGTTTTCAGGGGAAATGGTTCCAATTTTTGTCCATTTAGGAGTATACTGGCTATGGGTTTCTCATAGTTGGCTTTTACTATTTTGAGGTATGTTCCCTGTATGCTAGATGTTCGAGGGTTTTTATCAAGAAGGGGTGCTGGATTTTATCAAAAGCTTTTTCTGCATCTAATGATATAATCATGTGGTTTTTGTTTTGACATCTGTTGATGTATTTAATTACATTTATGGTTTTACAAATGTTGAACCAGTCTTGCATCCCAGGGATGAAGCCTACTTGGTCATGATGGATGATTTTTGAGATGTGTTGTTGAATCTGGTTTTCTAGGATCTTGTTGAGAATTTTAGCATCTATGTTCATCAAAGATATTGGCCTGTAGTTCTCTTTCTTTGTTGGGTCTTTACCTGGTTTGGGTATCAATGTGATGTTAGCTTCGTAAAATGATTTGGGGAGAGTTCCAGCTTTCTCAATCGCCTGGAATACCTTCAGTAGGATTGGTATCAGCTCCTCTTTAAATGTCTTGTAGAATTCTGCTGGAAAGCCATCTGGTCCAGGGCTTTTTTTGGGTAGGTAGTTTTCTTACTACATAGTCAATTTCCTTGATTGTTATTGGTCTGTTTAGGGTCTCAGTTTCTTCTTGTTTCAACCTAGGCAGGTTGTGTGATGACAGAAAGTCCTCCATTTCCTTAAGGTTTTCAAGTTTGTTTCCATACAAGTGTACATAGTAGTCTCTAATGATCTTTTGCATTTCTTCAGGATCAGATGTGACTTCACCTTTTGTGTTTCTGATTGGATTTATTTGGGCTTTTTCTCTCTTTTTCTTGGTCAGTCTAGCTAGGGGACCATTGATCTTGTTTATCCTTTTGAAGAACCAGCTTTTTGTTTCACTGGTTTTTTGTATTATCTTTTTGTCTTCTATGTCCTGGATTTGGGCTTTTATTTTGGTGATCTGGATTCTTCTGCTGAAATTAGGGTTTTTGTGGTCTTGCTTTTCCAGCTTCCTTAAGTGACTTGTTAGGTTATTAATTTGTGATCCTTCCATTTTCTTCATGTGCGTGTGTAGGGATATAAATTCCCCTCTTACTACAGCTTTCAGGGCATCCCAGAGATTTTGGTATGATGTTTCTTCATTTTAATTTGTTTCCAGGTATTTTTAAATCTCTGTTTTGAATTCATCATTGACCCAGGAGTTGTCTAGCATCATGCTGTTTAGTGTCCATGTCTTTGTGGGTTTTGGGGGGACCTTGTTGGTGTTAATGTTTATTTTTATTCCACTGTGGTCCTAGAAGGTACATGGTAAAATTTTGGTCCTTTTAAATTTGCTTATGCTTGATTTATGGCCAAGTATGTGGTCGATCTTAGAGTACATTCCATGCAGTGATGAGTAGAATGTGTATTCTGTGGTCTTTGGATGGAGTATTCTGTAGGTATCAATTAAGTCCATTTGATCAAGAGTCACATTGAGGTTTCGGATCTTGTTGCTGATTTTTTGTCCTGATGATCTGTCTAGATTGTGAGTGGGGTATTAAAGTCCCCAGCTATAATGGTATTGGAGTTGGTATCTTTTTTTAGTTTACCTAGGAGCTGCTTTATGAAAGTTGGTGCCCCTATGTTGAGTGCATATATGTTTAGGATGGATATTTATTGTTGATGGATTGAACCTTTTATCATTATGTAGTGGCCTTCTGTATCTTTTAATTTTTGATAGCTTAAAGGGTATTTTGTCTGAGATTAAGATCGCAACTCCTCCCTTCTTTTGTGCTCCATTTGCCTGAAAATTTGTTTCCCATCCTCTTACTTTGAGTCTGTGAGTGTCCTTTCTAGTGAGGTGAGTCTCTTGAAGGTAATAGATTGTTGCCTGGTGATATTTTATCCATTTTGCCATTCTATGTCTTTTCAGTGGTGCATTTAGTCCATTCATATTCAAACTAATTATTGAAATGTGAGAGTTGATCCCTATCATAATGTTCTTACAGAGTTGTTGTTGTTCTTCCTGTTTGTGTGTTGTTTTTCTTTTGGTTTTAGAGTTGGATCATGCGTGTTTTTAATCTTTTACCTGTACTCTTGTGAAGAACGTTGTTGTTCTTTTTTCCTTTTCTTCTGTGTTCAATACTTTCTTAAGTGTTTCTTGTAGAGGTGGTCCGGTGGCAGCGTAGGTTCTTAGAGATTAGATATCTGGGAAAGATTTCAATTCTCCCTCACTGATGAAGCTTAGCTTGGCTGGGTAGGTTACTCTCGGTTGAAATTGTTTATCTTTTAGAACTTTGAAGATAGGGCTCCAAGCTCTCCTAGCCTGGAGGGTTTCTGTAGATAAATCTGCTGCTATTCTAATTGGTCTTCCCTGGTAGGTAGTCTGGCCTTTTTCTCTTGCTGCCTTTAGGACTTTTTCTTTTATACCTATTTTGTTTAGGCAAATTATTATGTGTCTGGGAGTTGGTCTTCTCATTTGTTGCCTTGCACGGGTTCTCTGAATCTCTTGTGTTTGAATTTTTCATCACTGATGAGATGAGGAAAGTTTTCTTGAATGATTTCATGAAATGTTTGTTCCAGTGTGGCCTCTATTTCTCTCTCTGCCTCAGGAAGGGCAACTACTCTTAGGTTCGGTCTCTTGAAGTGATCATTCATCTCTTGAATGTTTTGTTCTGTCTTTTTGAGCTTCTTTTCTATGTTTTTGACTGTTTGGGTTAGTTCTTTGCTTTGGTCTTCAAGCTCTGAGATTCTTTCTTCTGCTTGGCTAATTCTGCTTTCCATGCTTATTGGTTTGTTATTTATTTCCATCACAGTATTCTTTACTGCTATTATTTCTGACATCAGCTCCTTCCTATTTTCCTCTTTTCTCTCCTCAACTTTTTAAATTCTCTCTATTAATGTCCTGATGTCTGGGTTTGTTGCATGTGATCAGTCATTTTGGGGGATCTTCACTGTTTGTGTTCCGGAGTCTGTTTTCTCGGCTGATCTGAACTCCCAGGGGTCTGTGTGAGACCTATATTTTTTTTTTTGGTTTTTCTTCATTTGTGCGGTTTTTTCCCCTCCCTACTTTTTCCTTCCCTCCATGTCACCATCTTCTTTAATTCTGTTATTCAGGGGTAGAGGGGTTGCTTTTACTTCTGTTTGTTCAATCTTCTATTCTTTTTTATGTATACCCTCTTACTTTGTTCAATTCTGGAGTTGCACTGTAGGTTGGGGGTGGTCCTTTTTGCAGTTTTGAGATTTACTTAAGGGGGGAGCTGTAATTCAAAATCTATCTGCAGGTCCTGGTATCTGCCAACAGGTGTATGGATAATCTGAA
Source organism: Cephalopachus bancanus (assembly GCA_027257055.1). NCBI lineage: Eukaryota > Metazoa > Chordata > Mammalia > Primates > Tarsiidae > Cephalopachus > Cephalopachus bancanus. The sequence continues at coordinate 86,817 of JAPVLO010000657.1, read as the reverse complement.
ACCCACTTCCCACTGCCTTGGAATCTGTCTATGCAGTGGGGCTGTAGGTTTACTCCCTGAAATAAAATGAGGTTAGCAGAGGGAAGAGAATGGAGCAGACAGTGGGGGGAAAAAGGGGTTGGAGAGAGAGAGGCATAAGGGGGGAAACAGACGAGTATACCAACAAATGGAGAGAGAGACCTAAACTGAAACAGATAAAAACAATAGACCACGGCTACAGACTAACCAACTCCCGTACAAAAAAAAACTAAAACATACAATGATGCTAACATACAAGCTAACCAACCACCTTATCGGTGTCCTGTTCCTCTATACAAGGATATGGTTTACAGAGAGGAGAAAAGAGAAGAAAAGGAAGAGAAAAAAAAGGAACAAAACAGTAGGAATAGAATCAAGTCATTGAACTAACAGAACCAACCACACTCTGAGACTTTTCGTTTAAGTCCAATGTCCTTTCAGCTCTGATTTCTAGCTGTCTTCTCAAGCTGGTAAATTTGTTCTCAGTTAGGGTCAGTTGCCCCTGGCCTGCTGTGAAGGACAGTTCAGATCAACACTCAATTCACCACTCAAATCTGGCCTGTGTCTGTTTTTCAAGCTTGTTTGTCCCGTTTCAGTGTTGTTACCTTGAATCGCCAGCAGGTGGTGCTATCTCACAGCCCCAGAGGGGGTGGAGCTGGACAGGAGTGGTGGAGGCTGGAGATGGAAGCCTGCCTCAGGGCACATAGGAGGAGACCCATGGCTGGCAGGACAACACGGTGGCAGCAGAGGTGGCAGTGATCCCAGCAGATCTTGCCTGCAGTAGCTTCAAGGAGTGAAGTCATGGATTGTCTCAGGCATGGGTGGCATGAGGTGGCACCAGCGGCTGCTGTGTCTGCGGCTGCAGTGGTTGTCCAGACTTCTGCGATGCCCCAGTGGTGGTGACGGCTGAGCTCCATGTGAAGAGCAGGCTGCCGACGTTGGAATCCGCAGTCCCCGGGGAGAGAGCTAGAGATCCTCTGCGTTCTCCTTTGCGGAGGGTCTCATTGACCAGACTGCTCCGTCGCCATCTTGCCAGAAGTCTCCTCTATTTTTTCAATGTAGACTTTTAATGCTATAGACTTTCCTCGTAGCACTGATTTTACAGCATCCCAGAGGTTTTGGTATGTTGTGTTTTCATTTTCATTCATTTCAAAATTATTTAATATTTCTGTCTCAATTTTGTTGCTGACCCAAAGATCATTCAGGACCATGTTTTTAAAATTCCATGTATTTGTATAATTTCCAGAGTTCATCTTGTTATTTATTTCTAGTTTTATTTGCTATGGTCTGAGAAGATACTTGATATGATTTTGATTTTTAAAAAAGTATTGAGACTTGTTTTGTGGTCTAACTAATTGTCTATCTCAGAGAGTGTTTCATGTGCTGATGAAAAGAATGTATATTCTGCAGTTGTTAGGCAGAATGTTCTATAAATATCTGTTTGGTCCATTTAGTCTAAAGTCCAATTTAAGTCAAAAAAATTTTTTGTCAATCTGTCTCAATAAGCTATCTGGTGCTGTGAGTGGGTTATTGAAATACTTCACTATTATTGCATTGCTGTCTATCTCTTTCTTTAGATCCAGTAGTATTCACTTTATGAATCTGGGTGTTCTGACACTGGGTGCATACATACATGTGATTGTTATATTCTCTTGTTGAGTTGATCCCTTTAACATTACATAATGATATTTTTGTCTTTTTTTTTTTTTTACAGTTTTTGATTTAAAGTCTGTGTCATCTGATATAGATATAACTATTCCTGCTCACTTTTGCTTTCCACTTATGTGGAATATCTTTTTCCACCCTGATAAGATGAGTTTCTTATAAGCAGAATACAGTTGAGTCATGCTTTTAAAAATCCATTCCAGAAATCTATGTCTTATAAGTGAAGCATTTAATTCATTTATATTCATGGTTAATTATTATTGTTATTTTTTATTCTGTCTCATTCTGGGTCTCATTCTGTCACCCAGGCTGGAGTACAGTGGCATGATCACAGCTCACTGCAGCCTTGACCTCCTGGGCTCAGGCAATCCTTCTGCCTCAGCCTCCCAAGTAGCTGGAACTACAGGTACACACCACAACATTTGACTGAGTTTTTTATTTTTGTAGAGATGAGGTCTTGCTTTGTTGCCCAGGCAGGTCTCAAACTCCTGTGATCAAGCAATCTCTTGGATCAGCCTCCCCAAGTGCTGGGATTACAGGCATGAACCACTACACCCAGCTCAAGGTTAATATTGATATGTGAGATTTTGTTCCTGTCATATTGTTAATTGTTATCTAGTTGTTTTATAAATTCTTTGTCCCTTTTTCCCGTCTGCCTGTTTGTCTTTGTAGTTTCGTAAAGTTCTGTCATGTTGCCATTTGATTCCTTTCTTTTCTTCCTTTGTGTAATTGCTTTTATAAAACCTATGAATTTTATAATTTCATGTGTTTTTATGATGGCAAATATCAACCTTTTGTTTCCATGTGTAGGACTCCTTTGAATACTTATAAAAAGGAGAGTGAAAATCATCTGGGCATAGTGGCTCACACCTATAATTCCAGTACTTTGGGAGGTGGAGACAAGAAGATTGCCTGAGCCTGATTTGAGACCAGTCAGGGCAACTTGGTAAGACCTTGTCTCTACAATAAATCAAAAAATTAGCCAGGTGTGGTGGCATGTGCCTATAGTTCCAGCTACTTGGAAGACTGAGGTGGAATGATCTCCTGAGGCTGCAGAATCCATGAATGTGCTACTACACTCCAGCCTGGGTGACAGAGACATCAACTCAAATTAGAAAAAAAAAAAAAAAGAAGAGTGAAGATCAAAATAAACACAATCAACAATGAACAAAGAGATATTACCACAGAACCACAAAATATCATGAGGCTATTATGAACAATGATACAGTTATAAACTAGAACACCTAGAGGAAGTAGACAAATTCCAGGAAACATACAATCTCTCAAAACTGAGCCAGGAAGAAATAGCAATCCAGAACAGACTAATAGTGAGATTATATCACTAATAAAAAAGTTTCCTAACCAAAAAAAGCCCAAGACCAGATGGATTCACAGCTAAATTTTACCTAATGTAAAAAGAAGAATCCTCCTGAAATTTCCAAAAAATTGTGGAGGAGGAAATTCTCCCTAATTCATTCCACAAAGCCAGTATCACCTTTATACCAATGCCAGACAAGGACACAACAAGAAAACTACAGACCAATCTTTCTGATTAGCATAGATTAAAAAATCCTCAACACAATACTAGCAAACCAAATCCAAAAGCATATCAAAAGGATAATATACCATGATCAAGTGGGTTTTATTTCAGGGACTCATGGATGATCAATATATGCAAATCAATAAATATGAATTGCCACATAAACAGAATTAAGGACAAAAACCATATGATCATCTCAATAGATGCAGAAAAAGCATTTGATAAAATTCAGCATCCCTTGATGACAAAAATCCTATTTAAAAAAAACTAGACATAGAAGGAACATACTTCGAAATAAAAAAGACCATATATGACAAACCCACAGCCATCATACCAAATGCAGAAACATTGAAAGCATTACCCTTAAAAACTAGAACAAGACAAGGATGACCACTTTTACCACTCCCATTCAACACAGTACTGGAAGTTCTAGTTAAGAGAATTAAATTAAAGGTATCTAAATTGGAAAAGAAAGAGTCTAATTATTTGTTTGTTGATGATACAATTCAATGTATAGAAAACCCTAAAGACTCCACCAAAAAACTTTTAGATTTGATACATGAATTCAATAAAGTTTCAGGATACAAAATGAACATACCAAGTTCAACAGCATTTTTATACATCAATAATGATCAAGCTGAGAACCAAATCAAGAAGGCAATCTCATTTACAATAACTACAAAAAAATTAAATACCTAGGAATATATTTAACCAAGAAAGTGAAAGACATCTGCAAGGAAAACAATAAAACACCAGTGAAATAAATTCTAGATGACACAAATGGAAAAACATCTCACGCTCATGGATTAGAAGAATCAATGTTGCTAAAATGACCATACTGCCCAAAAGCAATCTATAGATTCAATGCAATCCCATCAAAATACAACATTATTTTTCACAGAATTAGAAAAAATAATTCTAAAATTTACATGGAACTAATAAAGAGCCCAAATAGACAAAAGAATTCCAAGCAAAAAGTATAAAGTTATAGTCCAAAACAGCATGGTACTGGTATAAAAATAGACACATAGATCAATGAAACAGAATAGAGAACCCAGAAATAAAACCAAGTGATCTTTGATAAAGTTGACAAAACTTACACTGAGGAAAAATACCATTTTTCATTTCACTTATATATTTCATAATATTATAGAAATTTACTTTTCTAAGTAGGTGTTTCAGCAGTGGCTTTTCTCCAAGTGATTATTTAGAAACCTTGGTCATTTCCATCTCTGGGCTGTCTTCATCATGTAGTTTCCAAGTTTCCTTTGTTTGTCTCCACTGTTCTGGGAAAGAGGATGGAGATCATATATGGGAAGGTCATGGGCTAGGCTGAAATGCCACTTTTGCTCAAATTCTGTTGACTAGACCTCAATACAGGGCCATTTAGGGGGATCCAGGAAATTGTGTTCAGCTATGTGCCTGGAAATAAGAAGAAGCTGATAAATACAGCTATCTAGTGTCTTCTACACTGATTTTTATGAGTCTTTAAAAAAATTAATGGCTTTGTTGAACCTCTCTGTTATATAATGGATTTCTATTGTACTGATTATTGCTCTCAGTCTTGCTATATTCCTTCTTTTACTTTATTTATAGTTAACAATCTTTTATTTTAAATTCAGGGGTACTTGTGCAGGTTTATTACATGGGTTTATTGCATGATAGTGAGGTTTGTGCATCTATTGAAACTGACACCCAAATAGTAACATGGTATTTGACAGGTAGTTTCTCAATCCTTGCCCATCTCCCTTTGGAATCCCCAGTGTTTGTTGTTCTCATATTTATGCCCAGGTGTACTCAGTGTTTAGCTCTGCTTATAAGTGAGAATATGCAGTATCTGATTTTCTGTATCTACATTCATTCCCTTATAAAAAGGGCCTCTAGCTGTATCCATGTTGCTTCAAAGGATATGATTTCATTCCTCTTATGGCTGTATAGTATTCCATGGTGCATATGTACCACATTGTCTTTATCCAATCCACTATTGATGGGCACCTAGGTTGGTTTTACATTTTTGCTATTGAGGACATCCTTTTCAATAAATGGTGCTAGAAAAATTGAATAGCCACACGCAAAAGAATTAAACTGGACCCCTGTCTTTCACCATACACACACACACAAAAAACTCAAGATGGATTAAAGACTTGAATGTAAAAACTTAAACTATAAAAATACCAGAGAAAAACCAGGAAAAACTCTTCTGGACATTGATCTAGACAAATAATTTATGACTAACACCCAAAAAGCACAAGCAACAAAAACAAAAACATACAATGGGGCTTAAACTAAAAAGCTTCTCCACAGCAAAATAAATAATCAATAGAGTGAACAGATAACCTGCAGAATGGGAGAAGATATTTGCATGCTATGCATCTGACGGGGACTAATATCAAAATTTTACAATGAACTCAAACAACTCAACAACAACAACAAAAACAATCCTATTAAAAAGTAGGCAAAGTACAGCCCCACTGCACGGACAGATTCCAAGGCAGTGGGAAGTGGGTTCCAGATTATTCACACACCTGTCAGCGAATACCAGGACCTGCAGATAGATTTTGAATCACAGCTCCTCCCTTAAGTAAATCTCAAAACTGCAAAAAGGACCACCCCCAACCTACAGTGCAACTCCAGAATTGAACAAGGTAAGAGGGCATACATAAAGAATAGGAGATTAGCTGGGCTCAGTGGCTCAGCCTGTAATCCCGCGCCTTTGGGAGGCTGAGGCGAATGGATTGCCTGAGCCCACAGGTTCGAGACCCGCCTGGGCAGCGACACCTCATCTCTACAATAAAACCAAAAAATTAGCCAGGCGTGGTAGCGCGTGCCTGTAATTCCGGCTACTTGGAAGGCTGAGGCGGAAGGATTGCCGGAGCCCAGCAGTTCGAGGCTGCGGTGGCCGGGAGCGGCCACTGCACTCCAGTCTGGGCGACCAAGTGAGACTCCAACTCAAAAAAAAAAAAAAAAAGAATAGGAGATTGAACAAACAGAAGTAAAACCAATCCCTTTACCCCTGAATAACAGAATTAAAGAAGATGGTGACGTGGAGGGAAGGAAAAAGTAGGGAGGGGGGAAAACCACACAAATGAAGAAAAACCAAAAGAAGAATATAGATCTCACACAGACCCCTGGGAGATTAGACACTGAGAAAACAGATTCTGGAACACTAACAATGAAGAGCCCCCAGAATGACTGGTTACATGCAACAAACTCAGACACCAAGACATTAATGGAGAGAATTTAAAAAATTGAGGAGAGACAAGAGGAAAATAGGAAGAAGCTGATGTCAGAAAAGACAGCAGTAAAGAATACTGTGATGGAAATGAATAACAGACTAATAAGCATGGAAAGCAGAATCAGTCAAGCAGAAGAAAGAATCTCAGAGCTCGAAGACCAAAACACAGAACTAACCCAAACTGTCAAAAGCATAGAAAAGAAGCTCAAAAAGACAGAACAAAACCTGCAAGAGATGAATGATCACTTCAAGAGACCGAACATAAGAGTAATTGGGCTTCCTGAGGCAGAGAGAGAAAAAGAAGCCACAAAGGAACAAACATTTCATGAAATCATTCAAGAAAACTTTCCTCATCTCATCAGTGATGAAAAAATTCAAACACAAGAGATTCAGAGAACCCGTGCAAGACTACAAATGAGAAGACCAACTCCCAGACACATAATAATTTGCCTAAACAAAGTAGCTATAAAAGAAAAAATCCTAAAGGCAGCAAGAGAAAAAGGCCAGACTACCTACCAGGGAAAACCAATTAGAATAGCAGCAGATTTATCCACAAAAACCCTTCAGGCTAGGAGAGCTTGGAGCCCTATCTTCAAAGTTCTAAAAGAGAAACAATTTCAACCAAGAATAACTTGCCCAGCCAAACTAAGCTTCATTCGTGAAGGAGAATTGAAATCTTTTCCAGATATCCAATCCCTAAGAACCTACGCTGCCACCAGACCACCTATACAAGAAACACTTAAGAAAGTACTGAACACAGAAGAAAAAGAAAAAAGAACAACAACATTCTTCACAAGAGTACAGGCAAAAGATTAAAAACACACATGAACCAACTCCAAAACCCAAAGAAGACAACAAACAAACAGGAACAACTCTGTAAGAACCTTATGACAGGGATCAACTCTTGCATTTCAATTATTAGCCTAAGTGTGAATGGACTAAATGCACCACTGAAAAGACATCGAATGGCAAAATGGATAAAATATCATCAGGCAACAATCTATTGCCTTCAAGAGACTCACCTCACGAGAAGGGACACCCACAGACTCAAAGTAAGAGGATGGGAAACAAACTTTCAGTCGAATGGAATACAAAAGAAAGGAGGAGTAGCGATCTTAATTTCAGACAAAATACCCTTCAAGCTATTAAAAATCAAAAAAGATGCAGAAGGCCACTACATAATGATAAAAGGCTCAATCTGTCAACAAGAAATAGCTATCCTAAACATATATGCACCCAACATAGATGTGCCAACATTCATAAAGCAACTTCTAGGAAAACTAAAGAAAGATATTGACTCTAACACCATCATAACTGGGGACTTTAATACCCCACTCACAACCCTAGAGAGATCATCAGGACAAAAAAACAGCAAGGCGATCCGGAACCTCAACGTGACTTTAGACCAAATGGACTTAATTGATACCTACAGAACACTCCATCCAAAGACCACAGAATACACATTCTACTCATCACCACATGGAACATATTCTAAGATCGACCACATACTCGGCCATAAATCAAGCATAAGCAAATTTAAAAGGACCGAAATTCTACCATGTACCTTCTCAGACCACAGTGGAATAAAAATAAACATTGACACCAACAAAGTCCCTCCAAAACCCACAAAGACATGGACACTAAACAGCATGATGCTAAACAACTCCTGGGTCAATGATGAAATCAAAACAGAGATCAAAGATACCTGGAAACAAATGAAAATGAAGAAACATCTTACCAAAATCTCTGGGATGCCCTGAAAGCTGTAGTAAGAGGGGAATTTATATCCCTATAAACACACATGAAGAAAATGGAAGGAACAGAAATTCACAACCTAACAAGCCACCTAAAGAAGCTGGAAAAGCAAGACCACAAAAACCCTAATTTCAGCAGAAGAATCCAGATCACCAAAATAAAAGCCCAAATCCAGGACATAGAAGACAAAAAGATAATACAAAAAATCAATGAAACAAAAAGCTGGTTCTTCAAAAGGATAAACAAGATCGATGGTCCCCTAGCTAGACTGACCAAGAAAAAATGAGAAAAAAACCTAATAAGCACAATCAGAAACCACAAAAGATGAAGTCACATCTGACCCTGAAGAAATACAAAAGATCATTAGAGACTACTACGTACACTTGTATGGAAACAAACTTGAAAACCTTAAGGAAATGGAGGACTTTCTGATATCACACAACCTACCTAGGTTGGAACAAGAAGAAATTGAGACCCTAAATAAACCAATAACAATCAAGGAAATCGACTACGTAATAAGAAAACTTCCTACAAAAAAAAGCCCTGGTCCAGATGGCTTTCCAGCAGAATTCTACAAGACATTTAAAGAGGAGCTGATACCAATCCTACTGAAGGTATTCCAGGCGATTGAAAATGATGGAAATCTCCCCAAATCATTTTACGAAGCCAACATCACATTGATACCCAAGCCAGGTAAAGATCCAACAAAGAAAGAGAACTACAGACCAATATCTTTGATGAACATAGATGCTAAAATTCTCAACAAGATCCTAGCAAACCGGATTCAGCAATACATCTCAAAAATCATCCACCATGACCAAGTAGGCTTCATTCCTGGGATGCAAGGCTGGTTCAACATTCATAAAACCATAAATGTAATTAAATTCATCAACAGATGTCAAAACAAAAACCACATGATCATATTCATTAGATGCAGAAAAAGTTTTTGATAAAATCCAGCACCCCTTCTTGATAAAAACCCTTGAACATCTAGGCATACGGGAAACATACCTCAAAATAGTAAAAGTCATCTACAAGAAACCCACAGCCAGCATACTCCTAAATGGACAAAAATTGGAACGAATTCCCCTGAAAACTGGAACTAGACAAGGATGCCCACTCTCACCCCTCCTGTTCAACACAGTATTGGAAGTCCTGGCTAGAGCAATCACAGAAGAGGAGGCAATCGGGGTATCCAAATAGGAAAAGAGTAAGTCAAGTTATCTCTCTTTGCAGATGATATGGTTGTGTACCTTGAAAACCCAAGAGAATCTGTCAGAAGCCTCCTTACATTGATAAAGGCCTTTGGCAAAGTCTCAGGATACAAAATAAATGTACAAAAGAGAGTCGCATTTCTCTACACCAATAATAAACAAACAGAAACCCAAATAAAAAACACAATTCCATTCACAATAGCCACACACAAAAAAGAAATACCTTGGCATCTTCCTAACCAGAGACGTGAAAGACCTTTACAATGAAAATTACAAAACACTGCTCAAAGAAATCAAAGATGACACAAACAAGTGGAAAAATATCCCATGCTCATGGATTGGAAGAATCAACATTGTGAAGATGTCCATCTTACCTAAGGCAATCTACAAATTCAATGCAATACCCATCAAATTACCAGCAACATTCTTCTCAGACCTGGAAAAAACAACACAAGAATTCATATGGAAACACAAACGTCCAAGAATAGCCAGAACAATCCTCAGCAAAAAAAAAAAACAAAGCGGGTGGTATCACATTACCAGACTTCAAACTTTACTATAAAGCTACAATCATCAAAACAGCTTGGTATTGGTACAGGAACAGGCATATAGATCAATGGAATAGAATTGAGATTCCAGAAGCAAAACCTCAATTTCTCAACCAACTCATCTTCGACAAAGTCCCCACCACCTACCACTGGGGAGAGGAGAACCTATTCAGTAAATGGTGCTGGGAAAACTGGCTGACCACATGCAGAAGATTGAAACAGGGCCCCTATCTATCCCCATGCACAAAGGTTAACTCCAAATGGATCAGAGGCCGAAATGTAAAACCTCAAAACATAAGAACCTTAGAAAAGGAAGGAAATACCCTCATGGAAATTGGAACTGCATCCAATTCCTGAACAAAACCCGAAACCCACAGGTCATAAGAGAGAAGATAGACAAGTGGGACCTTATTAAACTGACAAGCTTCTGCAAAGCCAGAAAACCATCAAGAGAGTAGGGAGACAGCCTACTGACTGGGAAAAAGTATTTGCCAACTCCAGGTCTGACAAAGGCTTAACATCCTGGATCTATAAGAAACTCAAATGTGCTGAAAAGAAAAAAACAAACAACCCCATTATCAAATGGGCAAAAGATATGAACAGACACTTCACAAAAGAAGACATTCAAGCAGCCAACAAACACATGAAGAAATGCTCAACCTCACTAATCATCAGGGAGATGTAAATCAAAACCACACTGAGATACCACCTAACTCCAGTCAGAATGGCAATTACCAACAACTCAAAAAATAACAGCTGCTGGAGAGGGTGTGGTGAAAAGGGAACACTTCTACACTGTTGGTGGGAGTGTAAACTAGTGCAACCTCTGTGGAAAGCAGTGTGGCGATCCCTAAAAGCTCTAAAAATCTACCTTCCATATGACCCCGCAATCCCCCTACTGGGAATATACCCTGAAGACCTCAAATCACTCTATAAAAAAGATACCTGCACACGTATGTTTATCGCAGCATTGTTCACAATAGCAAGAACCTGGAAACAACCATGCTGCCCATCAAAAGAGGACTGGATTAAAAAAATGTGGTACATATACACGATGGAATACTACGCAGCCATAAAAAAGAACAAAAGCATGAATTTCGCAGCAACCTGGATGGAACTCGAGTCTATAATACTGAGTGACCTCTCACAGAAACAAAGATACGAGTATCACATGTTCTCACTCATATAATGGACCTTGAACATCCAATGCAATACTATAAGAAAATGACTGATGGTACTGAGAAACTATGGGGGGGAGGGGGATGGGATTAACAGTAGCAAATATCTGTTTGGGGGTTGGAAAACACCTCTTATCAACAGGGTGCCTGAATGAAACGTAATTGTACATCTAACCCTTAACTGTACCCCACAAAACCATAATAAAAAAAAAAAAAAGAAAATGACTGACGGTACTGGGAAACTACGGGGGGGAGGGGGATGGGATTAACAGTCACAAATATCTGTCTGGGGATTGGGAAACACCTCTTATCAACAGGGTGCCTGAATGAAACGTAATTGTACACCTAACCCTTAACTATACCCCACAAAATCATAATAAAAAATATTGATTAAAAAAAAAAAAGATACCTCCACAACGAATGTTTATCTCAGCATTGTTCACAACAGCAAGAACCTGGAACCAACCATGCTGCCCATCAAAAGAGGACTGGATTTAAAAAATGTGGTACATATACAGGATGGAATACTACGCAGCCATAAAAAAGAACAAAATCATGAATTTTGCAGCAACCTGGATGGAACTAGAGTCTATAATACTGAGTGATCTCTCACAGAAAAAAAGATCTGAGTATCACATGTCCTCACTCATATAGTGGACCTTGAACATCTACCATGATACTATAAAAAAAGAACTGACAGTGGTGGAAAACTATGGGGGTGGGTAGAGAGGAGAAGGGAGGTGGGACTAACAGGAATCAATATCTGTCTGGGGATGGGGAGACACCCCTTATTAACAAGAGTGACTAAACGATGCACATTTGTATACCTAACCCTTAATTGTACCCCACAATTCTATAATAAAAAATGTTTAATAAATAAATAAATAAATATATAAAAATAAAAAAAAATGGGCAAAGAACATGAATAGACATTTTTCAAAAGGAGACATACAAATGGCCAATAAGCATATGGAAAAATGCTTATCATCACTAATCATTAGAGAAATGCAAAATCATAATTATATATCACCTTGCACCAATAAGACTAAAATTGGTGAGGATGTGGAGAAAAGGGAATGCTTATATACCATTGGTGGGAATATAAATTAGTACAACATCTGTGAAAACAGTATGGAAATTTTTCAAAGAACTAAAAATAAAACTACCATTCAATCCAGCAATCACACCACTGGGTATCTACCCAAAGGAAAATAAATCATTATATCAAAAAGTTGTTTGCATTCATATGTTTATCGCAGCACTATTCACAATAGCAAAGATATGGAATCAACGTAAATGTCCATCAAAGGATGACTGGGTAAAGAAAATGTGGTTTATGTACATGATGCAATACTATTCATCCATAAAAAATACGAAATAATGTCTTTTACAACAGCATGGATGGAACTGGAAGCCATTATCTTAAGTGAAACAACTCAAAAACAGACAAATACTGCATGTTCTCACTTGTACATGGAAGCTATATAATGTATACACGTGGACATAGAATTTGGAATGTTAGATATTGGGGATCGGAAGAGTGGGGTGTGTGATAAGAAATTACTTAATGAGTACAATGTACATTATTTGGGTGGAAGCTAAGACTTCGTCACTACACAATATATCCCTGTGACAAACTTGTACTTGTACCCCTTACATTTATTTTAAAAAGAGAAAATCATAAGGAAGAGAAAATATATTTACTATTCATGAAGTGGAAGTGTCTTACCATAAAGGCCTTCATCCTTATAGTCTTCAAGTTGCATAGGCTGGGGAGGAGGAAGACGGAGGAGGAGAAGGGTTCGTCTTGCTGTCTCAGGGGTGGCAAATGTGGAAGAAGATTCTCATATGGGTGAACCCACACAGTTCAAACCCATGTTTTTCAAGGAGTAACTGTACTATGAGCAACTCTGTATTCACACAATTTAATAACTTCCTCAAAAAGCATAGACTACTACAACTCATCCAACATGAAATAGACCATTTGAATAGCCCTATAATTATCCGAGAGTTTGAATTCATAATTAAAACTTCCCTCCAAAATTTCAAGGCCCAGATATTTTGACTGGATGATATTTGTAAATGCTTAAAGAAGAATTAACACTTTAAAGAAAGAATGAAATGGGAAGAATCACTTTACTAAGTTTTAAGACTTACAGCTACAGTGATCAAGACTGCGTGATTTTAGCAGAGGGTTGGACACAAAGATTTAAGGAAGAGAATAAAAAAACCCAGAAAGAGAATTTAAAACCCAGAAGTAGGCCCACACAAGTATGGCCAGTCAATTTTTGACAAAACAATTCAATAAAGGTAGTGGTGAAGAAGTCTGAGCTTTAAGTGTACTTGTCACTAGTCACTCTCACTAGTTCACATTGTATCTGATAGGTGATTTTTCATCCCTCTCCACCTTCCCACCCTCCCTCTTCTAAGTGTCCAATGTCCATTCTATATGCCTTTGCAGACCCTCAGCTTAGTTTCCACTTATAAGTGAGAAGATGCAGTATTTGGTTTTCTGATAAAAACACAACTCAAACTTTTTACCTTATAAAAAAATTAACTCAAAATGGATCACAGATTCATTAGCTAAAACTAGAGAACTTTTAGGAGAAAACAAAACATAAGAGATAGTCTTTGGCACCTAAATTTTGGAGAAGAGTTCTTAGACATAACACCAAAAACATAATACATAAAAGAAAGAATAGATAAATTAGACTTTATGAAAATGAAAAACTTTTGCTCTACAAAAGTCCCTGTTAATACAGGTTACAGATTAGGAGAAAATATTTGCCAACCACATATCAGACAAAGGACTTGTGTCTAGAATTTATATAGAATTATCAAAATTCAACAGTAAAAAAAAATCAAACAATTCAGCTAAAAATAGACAAAGGACTTGAAGAGACATTTCACTGAAGAGGACTTATAGGTGAGAAATAAGCACATGAAAAGATATTGAACATCACTAGCCATGAGGGAAATGCAAATTATGATCCCAATGAGCTATCACCACACACCTATTAGAATAGCTAAAATTAAAAAAAATAGTGGCAATACCCAATTCTGACAAGGATGTAGAGAAACTAGATGTCTCATATGTTGCTGTTGGGAATGTAACATGGCATAGTCACCCCGAAAAAGAGTATGGCAGTCTCTTAAAAAACTAAACACTCATCATACGTGTTAGTCAGGGTTCTCCAGGAAACAGAGCCAGTAGGGTAGATAGTGCTGACCTGGACCACCAAGATTTTTAAAAAGTCATTCCCTCCGTCCCACCGCAAGTGATTTCATGTACAGCCAAGATTGAGGACCACTGCCCAGGGGTGATTCGAATTTTGTATGTAAAACAATTGTTCCAGGTGATCCTACACTTTAGAGAAATTTGGAAGATACTTGAGCCTCAGCTTTCTCAGCTGTAAAATGGGAAAGACATTTATCTTGCAGAATTAAGTGGATCAGATGTGATGTTGGTCGATGATTATCACTTAGTGGGAGCTCCACAGATGGTGGCCATTATTTTTGGGGAAAAAAAGATCATTAAAATCACTTCCCTGCCGGGCGCCTTTGGGAGGCTGAGGTGAGTGGATTGCCTGAGCCCGCGGGTTCGAGACCCGCCTGGGCAGCGAGACCTCATCTCTACAATAAATCAAAAAATCAGCTGGGCATGGTAGCGCATGCCTGTAATTCCGGCTACTTGGAAGGCTGAGGTGGAAGGATTGCCGGAGCCCAGCAGGTCGAGGCTGCGGTGGCCGGGAGCGGCCACTGCACTCCAGTCTGGATGACAGAGTGAGACTCCAACTCAAAAAAAAAAAAAAAAAATCATCATTTCTCAAGTTAAAAGATAATTGAGTCCTGATCAGTTCACATACTTCCCTGGGAAAGAGGAAAGTTTCTACACTGTAAAACAAGGTGCAGGGCCTCAGTGGTCCCAGATAGTCTCCACCAGGTTTCCCTTCTTGGCAGTTTCAGTTTGGAGATGCTAGAGAAATTTGCTGTTGGCCACTGACCTCTACTGAAATAATACTGTTGCTTTTGAGGAGAAAATACTCAGACTTGCTATAGCAAGTCAAGGACTGCACTTGAACTTTAATTGACCCCTGTGTGAACACTGAGAAAGAACATAAACATTTTACCTGAGGAATGTGAGCCTCTCTAACTGACCAGGCCCAGAGAGAGATTGAAATGAAACAGCAGTCGCGTCTCACCCCTTACCTTGAGCTAAGTACCTTTTGAAGTCACTTGCTGTGGGCTCTCTACTGACTGATGCCAAGTAGCCATGAGATGCCATACACCTTACAGTTTAACAGTGTATAGCCAATCACTAACCAGTGTTATTTCTGTAAACCATTGTGAATTCCTGCCAAACAACTTTGTATCTACCCACTCCTTGCCCCATATCTTTAAAAATCTGCTTGTAAAAGGTCGGGCACAGTGGTTCACACTTATATTCCTAGCATTTTGGGAGGCTGAGACGGGAGGATTGCTTGAGCCCAGGAGTCTGAGACCAGCTTGGGCAATATAGCAATACCTCGTCTCTACAAAAAATTCCAAAAATTAGCTAGGCATGGTGATATGCACTGGTAATCCTAGCTACTTGGCATGCCGAAGTGGAATGATCACCTGAGCCCAGGAGGTTGAGGCTGCAGTGAGCTGTGATTGTGCCACTGCACTCCAGCCTGGGTGACAGAGCGAGACCCCCCAACTCAAAAAAAAAAAAAATCTGCTTGTAACAAAAATTGGATGTAGCACTCCTCAAGGCAACTTGGAAGTATGTCCTGTGCAACTGTTCTCACTTTGGCTCAAGTAAACTCTTTAAAATTATATTCTGGGCCGGGTGTGGTGGCTCAAGCCTGTAATCCCAGCACTTTGGGGGGCCAAAGCGAGAGGACTGCCTGAACCCACGGGTTTGAGACCAGCCTGGGCAGCATGGTGAGACCTCGTCTCTACAATAAATCAAAAAATTACCCAGGTGTAGTAGCGTGCGCCTGTAGTTCCAGCTACTTGGAAGGCTGAGGCAGAAGGATCGCCTGAGCCCAGCAGGTCAAGGCAGCGGTGGATGTGAGCATGTCACTGCACTCTAGCCTGGGCGACACAGTGAGACTTCAACTCAAAAAAATAAAAAATAAAATAAAATAATATTCTGTGCTCAGCTTCTTTCTTTTAGGTTGACAGCACTCACCGAAAATGTTGCCTTCT
The DNA here is from genome assembly GCA_027257055.1 of Cephalopachus bancanus. Lineage (NCBI taxonomy): Eukaryota > Metazoa > Chordata > Mammalia > Primates > Tarsiidae > Cephalopachus > Cephalopachus bancanus. The sequence goes on along the minus strand of JAPVLO010000657.1, from coordinate 70,471 downwards.
TAAGGAATTCCCATAATCGTCATGGCTAATACATGGCACATTCTGTCTGTTCTGACATACCTTGTTTAGAAAAAAAGAATCCTCATCACAAACACAACTCATCACACTGCCAACATAAGAGGCAGGTACTATCAGGATCTATACATGTATAGATTAGGAAATGGAGGCCAAGGAGGCAAGTAACTTGCCCCAAGTCACACAGCCAGGGAGCAGCAGAGCTGGCTCTAGTCCGTTCCTAACCAGCCTCTCGAATAGCCTCTTGCATGCCTCTGATTCTTTTGATCTGATCATGACAATTGTCCTGCAGCTTGTATGTGGTCCAAGTATTTTTTCTTTCCATTTGAAACACTTCGAGTTTGTGCTCCATCCTTTTCTGCCTCTCCCCTTCACAGCAAAATTTCTTCAAGGAATAGGCCACACTCCCTTCTCAGCAACAAGTCTGCTACCAGTTGTCACTCCCAAATTCCTTAGGAGTCTGGCCTTGACCTGTTTCTCTGACCTGCCCACGTACTCTCCCTAAATACTCTCACTCATTTCCATGGCTTAATAATGCATAGTGCCAGTACCCCCCACACTCATATATTCAGTCAAAAACTTCTCTCGAGCTGCAGAACTGTAATTGTCTTTCTTGGTGTAAGGTCTCCTTCCTCTAAGTGTGGACCTTGGTGCAATAGTAGTAGCAGAAACAGCAGCACCACCTGGGAACTTGGTAGAAATGCAGTCTGGGACCCAGCCCCAGACCTCCTGAATCAGACTCTGCATTTTAGTAAGACACTCCTCTACCCTAGATTTCTGCGCACAGCAGAGTTTGAGCAGAGGGATGTCTTGTGATGCAGCAGTTGTTACAGTGCCGGCCTACATCTCTTACCTGCCAGTTTACCCAGATCTTAGGTGCTTGGATCCTGGCTGCTAACTGCTCACACCTGAACTCTTCTCTGGAGCGTGGTTCTTAGCTCAAACCTGCCTGCATATTCCTGTCACCTGGGGGTATTTTTAAAATTCCAAAGCCAGGCCACACCTCTGACCAAGCAAATCACAATCTCTGAAGGTGGGGTCCGGCATCAGTATTTCTGAAGCCCAAGAGATTCCCTTAGATAGTCATGTTTGGGACTCACTACACAGCTGCCTTGCTCAGAGTTTCCTGGATGTTTGTCCTGCTCCTTCCAGCTGCCTGTGACTCAAACTGACCGATGCTCAGCCACAGAAGCTCGGCTACCCTATGCCAGTGGGGAATGCCTCTGCGGTGCCTTGTCTTACTGCAGCATGTGAGTGGTCAGGCTGAGGCCAGGTTTCTCCCCACCTTATCCTTCTCTGTTTTAATCTGCTTCCCTCCTATGCATTTCTCCTGCTAGCACTTTCTCAGCTTTGCTTCGCACAAGAATCTCCTTCTTGAGCTCTGCTTTCAGGAACCCAACCCAAGACACGAGGATAGTTCTATCCCAGACTCGACTGAACTCGTCTTTCCCCTGTGTCTTCTCTTCTTCCTGCCCCTGTCCCTTCCCATCCTCTAATCTAAAAATGGCTGACACCATGTTTCCCACACCCTCATCCTCTCTGCCCCATCTCCTTCCCTAATTTGGATCTTGTACATCCATACCCTGGACCATGACATGGGGCTGCTAACTGTCATCCTCCCCCATTCCCTGCCTCCACTCATCCTACACACGCTGGTCTGCAGGATGCAATGTTTCATCATGTCACTCCTGCCTTAAGTCCCCCGTGGCTCCCTGGCACACACACTGGTGTTTCCCAAATTGGGATTGCCTTCTCGGCGGCCCTCAAGTTTTCCGGGAGAATTTTGACATTGTTGTTATTGGAATGATGATTTAAAAAATAAATTATTTTATGAGTAGATATTTGCTGTTTGGCCACATCTGCCACTGCTTTTAGTGCTTACACTTTAGCATATGATCTTGGTGAAACCTAATGGTCACTCAAAAAAATAGCTTTTCATTTTTAAAGTACCGGTAGGTGAGTCTGGCTTCTATTGCGTAGGCATGTCCTAATAGCAAAATGACAATAATTGTGATGGACCATACTCATATCACTACTATTCTAATAATATTTACAGTTTTTTGAGTGTTTACTGTAGGCACTGCATGATACACGCTGAAAGGACAGACCGAGAGTGGGAAGCCATTTTTCATCTTGTTCTTAAACCCTGACACAATGATGAGAAAGTAGAAGCTATGCTTTTAGAGAAATGCACACTTTAGGTAAAATTAACTTTGTCAACTTTGTCTTTTCAGAAACAGACTTCCTGGTGCCAGAGGTATCTCATAGTGGCACTCAAGCTTGCCTAGAGTAAAGGGAATTTACAAGGCCTAAGACATCATGCACTGGGCAAAGATTATAAAAGTCATGAAAGTTGTAATTACAAAAGTTATGACTACTCAGAGGGAGAGCAGGTGGGGATTCGATCTTCTAATAAATAGAGCACGGTCTACAAGAAAGTCAAGAATCCCCCGAAGCTACCCACTGAGAATGCCTAGGAGATAAGGGGAAGTACACCCTCCATTAGCTCTAAGGAATGTCATTCGGGAAGGTACAGGAGAATTAGAATTCTTGTCATGCCCTTCCCTAGGGGTTATGATAATGTGGGCGGGCATTAGTGGGTCTCTGTGTCATAGGTTCTCCAAGGCATCCACATGTCGATAAGGAAGTCACGGCAATCACGTCTACCTGATTGCAACATCTTCAAGGAAAAGGATTTAAGTCAGGGCTTTGGGGGGCCTGCTCCCTGTCTGTGGGGGGGTGTCGAACTTTTCTTAAGTAAATCTTATCTTCTCTCACCTCTTTGTATGTTGCAATTCTTTGCATTTACTCGGATCTCTGGGTTGCCAGCGAGCACTTCCGGCTTGCTGGTTCTGACGGTGCTGCGCCTCCCTGCACCTCTCCCTCTCCATCCATCCATCCTTACCCTATCCGTACCCTAACACATGCCTTATTTCATCTGATCTCCACCCAGCTGTATGGTACCCACAGCCCTAGGCAAAGTAAATATCACATTTGTTTCAGTTATTATTGCTGTCCAAAGAACCACTTCAAACTTAGTGGCTTAAAAGAAGAGCAATTTATTTCTCATGAATCTTTGGGCTAGAGATTCAGGTGAGGCTCAGCTAGGCAGTTTTCTGTTCCTTCCTCTGGTGGCTTGGCTCAGCTGGAAGGTCCAGGAAGGATTCAATCAAGTTTGATGCCTCAGACTTTTCCAGGTGATCTTTTGTTTCTCCATATAGTTTCTCATCTTCTAGTTGACTAGCCCAAGTTTCTTTACAGTGCAGCAGTCGACTTCCTAGAAGCCACTAGCATCACTTCCACTACAGTCTAGTTATCTAAGTAAATCACAAGGTCACCCCAGATTCAATAGGAAGGGAAATAGACTCCGGATCTTGATGGGAAGGACAGTAGGCATGCACACAAAGGGATGGGAAGAGCTGTGGATGGCCCTATTCGGATATGCCCATTTAATAGACGTAAAAACTATGCCAACTCATCCCAGTCAACAAATGGCAGAATTGGGACGAAAACCCAGGCCGCTGGGCTTCTACAGCCTGTGCTTTAAGCTGCTATGTCATGCTCTACTTTCTTTTTTTCCCTGCCCACCCCCGCTCTACTTTCATCCTAGCCCCCATGCCATACTAAGCCTCAGTGATAAAGACAGAACTTCTCTTTTGTGTGATCCTTCACAATCCAAAGACATTTTCAGGGAAATTGATGTCATGAAAACCACATGATGCAGGAGAGCCCCAATGATTTTACAGCTTCTGCTCTCGCTCTCCCTCCCCTCCCTTCATACTCTGGCTGAACTGAGCCCCTTGCAACCCCAAACACTCCTGGCTTCTTTGTATTTTTCAGTGTTTTGTTCATTCTAATCCTTTGGTCTCTCATGTATTTCCCTGTTTCTACCACGAGGGGGAGGTCTTCTCATTTTAAAGACTCAATTTCTCCTCCCTTTCACAAGTTAAGGACTCGAAGGGCCAGTGACAATTCTGACCGGTGGCTATGGAGCCCTAGAAATATGGTTGGTCCGAATTAAGATGTGCTTATGGACAAATCACATGTGAGGTTTCGAAGATTTAGTACAAAAAAGAGAATGTAAAATATCAATTGATTCCATGTTGAAATGATATTTTAGATAGATACATAAAAGTTATTAACATCACAATTAATTTCAACTATTTATTTTTAGATTCTTAAAAAATGTGACTACAAAAAAATGTAAAATTGCGTATGTGATTTGCTTTATATATATGTGTGTGTGTGTGTGTGTGTGTGTATATATTTTTTTATTTTTTTATTTTTTTTGCATTGGAGTCTCACTCTGCTGCCCAGGCTGGAGTGCAGTGGCATACTCACAACCACCCCAGTGTTGACCTGCTGGGCTCTGGTGAGCTTTCCATCTCAGCCTTCCAAGTAGCTGGAACTACAGGTGCACGCTACCATGCCTGGCTACTTTTTGTTTTATTGTAGAGACAAGGGCTCCCCAAGTTGCCCGGCTTGGTCTCGAACCCGCAGGCTCAGGCAATCTACTCGCCTCGGCCTACCAAAGTGCTGGGATAACAGGCTGAGCCACCGAGCCCAGCTTCACTTTATATTTCATTGGACAGCATTGATTTAGAGGCTCCCTTCCAATAGCAAACCCCAAAGTAGCTCTGAACTACTAGGGCTGCAGGGAGCCCAGTTTGAAAACCACTAGCTTGATTTTACTCATGAGTAAATTGAGGCTGAGACTGGCCAACAATTTGTCCAAGTATTGAAATCTTCAGTTTATATTAGAACCCAGTTGCCCTATACCTGTTGTTTGTTTTTTTCTGTCCCATCCTGGAGGTGCCACATGAGGATGTAAGCACAAGTCACTCTGCTGGGCCTTTAAGGTTCCTTATCAAGAAGTGTCGCCATCTCAAGTCTCTCTTGACTGGAGACCTGAAGACAAACAGTGACTGCTCAGCCCTTTTCGTGGTCTTGCCTTCTACTACCCTTTTGACTTGCCCAATCCCAGTCCTGCTCAGAGGACCCTAGGAGCGCTTCCTAGAATAAATCCAGTCCCTCAGGATAAACAAACAGAGCCATCTGGCCTGATCACTTGCTGACCTCATGAGCACAACCTTCAGCTCACTACTGAGTGCTCACGTAGCCCAGGCCCCTTCTGTGCAGGGGTGACTGGTGCTCACATGGCCAGTGACTCACATGGGAACTGAAAGCTCCCTTTGGTGGGGCAACTTCTCTAAAGTGGTAGTATGAATCAACAGTGGAGAGAGCTGGAAAGCAAGGCCAGACCCCGAGTTGCAGTCTGAGATCCTAAGTACAAGCCCCTGCACCACACACCCCCTCTGCACGCAGCCCAGCAGAGACACAACACTGCGAGTCAGCAAGATTTTCATTTGCAGTGTGAGTAGAGGCCGAGACACATGTGTAGGTATGGGTGTGCCCAGGAAAGAAGAGGTCCTTGCTGTCGAATTGTTTCCCTGGGTCTTAGAGGCCCCAAGCAAAGAGTCTCTGCCACCATCCCAGACCCAGTACTCCCTGTCAGAGGAGCTGTCTGGTCCAGGTCTAGTGCCTGTCAGGGTTGCTTGGGCAATTGCTGCCCCATACCTGCAACACCATCGCTCCCTCTTCTGAAGTCAAACCAAAGAACTGCTGAATCCTGGGGCTGTGGGAGACCCCACCCCTATGTGGATCAGCAGTCACAAGATGAGGGCTCTTCTCGGCTATGCTCTAGCTGTGTGACTTTGGGCTAGTTGCTGTGTGTCTTTGAGGCTCAATTTCTCATTTGTATAATGAATGCATTAGTTATATATTGCTATATAATAATTATCTCAAGAGTTAATGGCTTCAACAATAAGTATTTATTATTTCATAGTTTCTGTGGGTCAGGAATTTGTGAGTGATTATGATGGTCGGATTTGGCTCAAGGCCTTTCAAGTACAGAGTTCCTTTGACATGACAACTGACTTTTCCCAGAGTGAACAATCTAAGAGAGTAAGACAGAGCTACACATCTTTTTTTTTTTTTTTTTTTGAGTTGGGGTCTCATGCTGTCACCCAGGCTGGAGCTGCACAACCACAGCTCACTGCAGCCTCCAATGCCTAGACTGAAGGGATCCACCCTCCTCAACCTCCTGAGTAGCTGGGACTATAGGCATGTGCCACCACACCCACCTAACCTAATCTGTGTGTGTGTGTGTATGTGTGTGTGTGTGTGCGTGTGTGTGTGTGTGTGTGTGTGTGTGTGTGTGTGTGTTTTGGAGTGATGAGGTCTCACTTTGTTGTCCAGGCTGGTCTCAAACTCCTGGGCTCAAGCAAATCTCCCACCTCTGCCTCCCAAAGTGCTGGGATTACAGATGTGAGCCGCTGCACCTAACCACACTACCCTTTATGATCTAGCCTCTGAAGTCAAGTTCTGTCATTTCTTCACTGTCCTATGTGTTACAACAGTCCATTCTATTCAAGGATGGTGCAGACCACCATGGGCCATTGTGTGTGAGACTGGCTACCACAATGCAATTTGTAATACCTGCTCTGCCCTTCTCACACAGCCATTGTGAGGTTTTGCTTGCATACCCACTACACAGAAAACCAACAACCAGAAGATATACCTGCAAAAAGTCAAGGCAGCAGCTGATAAAAACAACTGCAAAAAGGGATGCTGGGGCTGGGCCTGGAGACAGGAGAGGAAGCTCCGTGAGGAGTGTGGGGAGAGTTAGCTGTGACATTTGGTAGCTAAGAAGCCTTTCTGATGGGAGAGTGACAAGGTCCCATTGCTGATGGATGTGTGGGTGGAAGAAGTTGCTGTGGCCATCCTTGGAAAATATAATCTCATACAAAGGACTAGAATCATCCCATATTTGAAGGCCTTTATGACATTTTACTCTCCAAGCTTAATAATCAATCTCATTCCAAAGGGTCAGGATGATTTAGAGCTAGATAGAATCTTAAAGATGCTCTTGTTTAATCATTTTATTGTAAACCTCTAAGAGTCAAAGCAGCTGGTCCCAGTTTATCTAGATAGCCAGAGGCACAGTAGCACCAGGAATCCTGGGGTCCTGTCCACCTTGCTCCATTCCGCTCTTTGTGAACTGTGGCTGACTTTCCTAAAGGGGAAGGAGGAAAGGCTCACCAGATTCTAATCCCCTGCTCATGCATGTTGGTGGAGTTTCTCCATGCTTCACCAATGACAACCCGTCTCTACGTTCATTATACTAATCAACAAAACCTCTGGCACCGATCACAGATAAAGACAGCTGAAGCGCTTATCCCGCTGGGGTATGGCCTTCTGAGTACACTCTAATTACCACCCCAGTGTTGCCTTGATTTCAGCAACTGGCCTCTTGTAGGCCAGTGGATTGAAAGGGCTACACCCACCTTTACATTACATTTTCAGTGACGAAATATTTCTATCATCTATCTATCTATCTATCTATCATCTATCTTTCTGAGTCAGGGTCTCACTCTCTCACCCAGGCTGGAGTGCAGTGGCACAATAATAGCTCACCACAGCCTTGACCTTCTGGGCTCAAGTGATCTTCTCACCCCAGCCTCCTGAGTTGCTGGGACTACAGGCACATACTACCACATCTGGCTACTTTTTTGTTTTTTATTTTGTAGAGATGAGAGCCTGCTATGTTGCCTAGCCTGGTCTCGAACTCCTGGGGTCAAGCAATCCTCTTGGCTCGGCCTTCCAAAGTGCTGGGATTACAGACGTGAGCCACTGCACCCAGCCTATTTGTTTATTTTGAGAGTCACAGTCTTGCTCTGCTGCCCAGGCTGGCAGTGGTATGATTAAAGCTCACTGCTGCCTTGAGCTTCTGGACTCAAGCGATGCTCCCACTTCAGCCTCCTGAGTAGCTACTACTACAGGCATGTGCCACCATGCCTGGTTAATTTATTTTATTTTATTTTTTGTAGAGGCAGGGTCTCACTATGTTACCTAGGCTGGCTGCCCAGGTCCTGGCCTCAAGCAGTCCTCTCATCTCATTCTCCCAAAGTGCTGACATTACAGATATGAGCCACCATGCTCAGCTCAGTGCTGAAATATTTTAAAATAAATTGCAGTTATCATAATACCAGAGCACTCCAGCACCTATATAAGTATAATACACAGCATTCCTTTGGGTTACATCATGTTATTCCATGGTTTCAGCCCCTTGCAAAGTAAGTCAACTGAATTATTTCTGGCACTCCAGGCATCTCATACGAACTCACCAACAGTTCCTCTCAGCACAGCCCTTGCTTCGTGCCTTTCTACTGTCAGTTCCCTGACAGTGGGTGTTTGTCATTTGGCTTGCCTGCAACAGCACTCTCCATTTTGGGGGAAAACTGCTTCTTCTTTACTCTCATCATCCAAGAAGTGTGGGGATGAACTTGTGGCTTGCCTGGGCCAAGCACACTGGCCTCATTCCTTTGGCCAAAGTGATTGACCAGGAATGGGCAAGCTAGTCAGGGGCCTTCTCTGAGCTTTTTTTTTTTTTTTTTCAACGTGGAGCTGGTGAGGATGTGCTCTCCCTGGCATTCAGGTTTGGAGCTACCTGCGGGCATGGCTTTAGCCTTGTGGAGACGGCTGAATTGAGAGAATGAATCCAATAGTCAGAGATAATGGGAGATACTGGTTGCTAAGTACTGAATGTTTGTGACCCCAAATTCATGTGTTGAAGTCCTAATCTCCAAAGGGATAGTATTTGGAGGGCAGGGTTCTTTAGGAGGTAATTAGGTTTGGATGAGATTATGATGGGATTAATTCCCTTAAAAGAAAAGGAAGAGACATACTGGAACTCTCTCTCCCTTTCTCTCTGAGTGTGCACACACAAAGAATTTGTCATCAGAACACATAGTGAGATGATGGTTGTCCACAAGTCAGGAAAAGGGCTATTATATTACTACAACTAACTCTGCCTGGACTTTGATCTTGGACCTCCCAGCCTCTAGAGCCATGAAATAAATGTCTGTTGCTTCAGCCACCCAGCCTATGGTAATTTGTTATAGCAGCCTGAGGTAACTAAGATGAAGAGAGAGGAAGTCCTGGCAATATTTGAATCTCTAAATCCAGTCGCCCTTGGGGTCAGCTGTGCCTCTGTGCTCTGTGTGATTTGGTTATGCAGCCCACAGATTCCCTTTTTTGCTCAAGCCAGTTGAGGTGAGTTTCTGATGAATTCGCTCACCATTAACAGCTAGTAGTTGCTTTGTAGGACCAGACCCTCACTCTTTGCTGAAGCCCTGTGCTTGCTGAGAAGGACCGTAATCACCTCCCTGTCCTTCTGATGTTGCCCTACATGTCTGAACCCTGACCTGAGGATCATCTGGGCCAAAATGGAGCCCCTCAGTGTTCCAGGGCAGTTTGCTTGTGACCAGTTCACCTGGAGATGACCACTCTTAGGGTTAACAGGATGTCTACACCTCTGAGCTTGTCCACAACTGGCTCATGCATATTGCTGATCAGTTAAGGCCTGTTATTTTGTTTTTTTAATTCTCACAAGCGTCCATGGTCTGGACAACAATTACATTGCCAGCCAAGGTACCACACTGGCCTTAGCCTTCAGGCATCATTTCTGCCTTCTAGGAAGGACTTCCTCCCTGGGACCTGAAGCTGATCCTGATTCCTCACTGCATGTTGTGTCCTGGGTCCTGGCTGCCCCCCCCATCCTCCCCGTTCTCCCCATCCCCAGGCTGACCACCTGTGTGCTGTGCTAATGGGGTGTGGATCGCCAAGTGGCCTCACACATAAGGAAACTCAAGGAGGAGTGTGGGTCCTGCTGCTCTGTGTCCATTTAAACACCCCCAGGCCACAGCTCATCTGTTGACGTACTTATTGTGCAGCTGACTCATCCTGAGCCTGTGGTCTTAGCAAACAGGACCCTCGAGATCTCTATCAGCACTTTCCACCCAGAGGAAGCCAGATAGCATCATGTGCAGATGGTTTGCTTCCATCTCACTAGTCAAGAGGCTGAAAGCAACAGATTGTGTTTGTCTTTTCTTCTTTGATTGATTAGGGCCAACCTGAGGACTGGTGATGCTTTTCCTTCTGTAGAGTGGGACCACTGTTGAAACATTGCTTGGACCTCACTTCCAATAGGTCTGAATGTCTTGGATATGCATCAGAGACTTCTGGGTGCCTCAGGCCCCTCAAGAAAAGGGGGTTTCCTGACAGCATTGCCCACCAGCAAGAGCAATAACAGGAGCAGGTTGCTGTTACAGGGAGTTTGGGGCCTACCGATACTCTGTTCTTCTCTCATGGACTTCCTAGCTGTGATTCTTTCTGTGTCTCCCTCCATCTCTTTTGCTTTCAAGAAGACAATTGTGTCTGATTTCTCCAGTCCTAGATTCCACAGGGAGCTGGTCTGACCAGCAGAGACCGAGATATACCCCAATAGTCATTCTGTCTCATTTTTAGCTAGGCTTATATCTGCCTAGAATAGGACTAACATTTCCCAGCCTTCCTTGCACCTGGGTATGGCCACATGATTACATTTTGACTAGTGAACCACAATTATCTACATGATCTCAGGTTATACCTTTACAGGGGCGGGCATGCCCTCTCATATCCTTTCCCACTTGCTGGAATGCAGACATGTTGAGAGCAATTTTGGACAGTGTAGATGAGGACAACACTACAGTTGGCAGAGCAGCAAGACAAAAGGAGCCTGGGTCCCTGACGCCTTTGCAGAATAGAGCAGTCATACTAGCTTAGACGTTCAGTTGTTGGGGGGTTGGTCATGGCAGCTGAGCCACTATTACATTTAAGAAATGATTGCCTTCAAGTCAGTGGCCTCAATGGGAAAGTATGTGGTTGGGCTCCTCTGGGTCGATGCCCACTCATGGCCCAATTTTGCACAGAGAGCAGTTTAGCACTTCTTCCCTGGGTAGGGACTCAGGGAAGGGCAGTTTCAGTCAGCAAAGGACATAGAATATGGCAGGCATCAAAACAAGAAACTTGCATGGCATTAGCAACATCCCGAGTTGTCACATATCATTTTCACTAGATGAAAATAAAAGAATGTCAGCTGTGCTTGTCTGATAATCCATAGAGGTCCTAGACAGCCTGGCCTAACCCCTGTAGTACAAGATGGATCTTAAGTCTCAGAAGCAAGACCAAAGACAGTTTTCAAAAGTGGAACACAGTTCTGTCTATGGTCTTTCCACTTCTCTGCTCAATTCTAGCAGAGGAAGCCTAGTCACTTTTCTAGAAACATCCTCCCTCTTGCTCTGCTGACAGCATTTTAGGATTTATTCTCACTCTGGCTCCTAGGTATGGCTCACTGGTCACCCAGGCAATGCACAATTGGGACTTTCTCATAACAACTGCTGGAGAAGGAGCTGCTCAAGGTCACACTCCCTCTGTCAGATGGCACAAACTCACAGTAGCAGCATAGGGTGAAGGCCAGACATCCTAATTGTCCACCAACTGCCCATTCTCCCAATCTCTCTTTTTGTTTCAAGTCAGGGTCCCACTCTGTCACCCAGGTTGGAGTGTGGTGGCACGATCATGTCTCATTGCAGTCTAAAGATGCTGAGCTGAAGAGACCCACCCGCCTCAGCCCTCCCGAGTAGTTAGGACTACAGGAATGTGCCATCATGCCTGGATAAGTTTTTTATTTTTTGTAGAGATGAGGTCTCACTGTGCTGTCCAGGCTGATTTCGAACTCCTGGGCTCAAGCAATCCTTCCAACTCAGCCTCCCAAAGTACCAGGATTACAGGTGTTAGCCACCTGGCCTCCCACTCTTTCTTAAAAAAAGAAATCTAATTTTTTACTGGTCCCATTGTTTCCATGGCAAACTCAACATTTCTTTTCCTCTCCTCCTCCTCCTCCTCCTCCTTCTTTTTTTTTTTTTTGGTTAGAATCTCCCTGTTGCCCAGGCTGGAGTGCAGTGGCACACTCACAGCTACCACAGCCTTGACCTGTTGGGCTCAGGCAATCCTTCTGCCTCAGCCTTCCAAGCAGCTGGAACTAAAGGCATGCATCACCACACTTGGCTAATCTTTTGATTTATTGTAGAGACAAGGTCTTGCCAACTTACCCCAAATGGTCTCGAACCCTAGGGCTCAGGCAGTCCTCTTGTCTCCGCCTCCCAGGGTGCCAGGATTACATGTGTGAGCCACTACACCCGGCCCCCAACATTTCTTAGTCTCTCTAAAGTGTGATGGCCAAGTGATGAAGCAGAAGGACTGCAAGAAGACTGTTTCAGAGTAACTGGCTTGGCTGGCAGATGCACTGTTTCTCACTGTCTCACTTCCTTTTGCTGCTAGCTTGAATGGGTGGACTGGCTCTCCAGGAGCCATCTTGGACCACAAGGTGACCTTAAGCATGGAAGCTACATGATGAAGATGGAAGAGCAGAGACGTCAGAGTTCGAGCCTCTGGTACTGCTGAGATTATAGTCTAGAGGGTCAGACTTCAGGTTTCTTATGCCTAGGTGAGGAATAAACTTCTGTCTTGTTGAAGCCCTCGCTAGTGAGTGTGCTCTGTGGACCAGCAACATGGGCATCCCACAGGAGCGTGTCAGAAATACTGAACCTCATTTGGATGGACTTAAAATCTATAATACTCAGTGATCTATCACAGGAACAAAAAACTGAGTACCAAATGTTCTCACACATGAACAGACCTTAAACGACTATAATAATATCATAAGAAAGGGATTGGCAGTGGTGGAAAACTGCCAGGGGAGGAAGGGGGAGACATACCTCATCAATAAGGGTACCTGCATAACGACTATATGTATACCTAACCCTGAATTGTACCCCACATCTTTAAAATAAAATAAATTAAAAAAAGAAATGCTGAACCTCAGGGCCAGGCTCAGACTTTCTGTATCAGAATCTACATTTTAACAAGATCCCCAGGTGACTAATGTGTGTGTGATGGTTTGGGAGGCACTGGTTTAAGCCACTATTATTGTTTTCTGCTATTTGCAGCTGAACCTAATTCTCATGGTTAGAATAGTCAATGCCCATGTGCAGGGTCACTGAGAAAGCAGGGCCAGAGATGAGATTTCTGAGTAGCTCACTCATGCAGGCATGACTTTCCAAAAACCCTCACTTCCTCAAGCCACACCACAAGGGGTGTGGGGAGACTTGACCAGAGTGTTCTGTGGCACAGCTTCTCGAAAAGCAAGTGATTGCCTTTGCCTCAACACTCTGTGTCTCCAGACCCCAGAGTGTCACAGTAGATGATGGCGTGTAGCTCAAAGGATACAGGTGACAGGGTCTGTAGTCATTTTGAAACCTTAAAGTATTATAAAATAGATCATCTTTCCCAGAAGCCATAGTCTTCTGTTTTTAAACATAGGCGTTTCTAGGCTAGGTTTCTGGGGCTGGCTGTCACATTCACCCGCTCTACGACTCAGATTTGATCGCCAAAGAGGGTCACAGCCTCTGGTACAAGACTTTGAGAAGGAGTCTCTCTCAGCACATCTATATCTTCCCAGATAGGTTGGGTGAGGGGTGAGCAAAGACATCCCTAAGGTTGTCTTCTAAGGATGATGTTGTGGAAAATGGATTTTGACATGCAACCACCTGGATTCAATTGTTCAAATGAGCCACTTGAAAACATTCCACTTCAGAGCACAACACGTTGGTTCAGAGCATGAGTTTGGGATTCAGATAGATTTACTTTCAAGATTCAGTTGTGTCCTTTACTAATTTTTGACCTTGGCAAGTTACTTAACATCTGTTAAGCCTTCTCTCTGAACACCGGGTCTTTCAATAGGTTCCAGTCCTGCTGAAGTTGACCTGGGTGTCCTCATTTGCACACATGTTAATAATAATAGTATCTTCCTTGGAGGGTTGTTGTGGGCTCAGACAGTTGGGCAAGTGATCACATCCTCAGTATTTGATGTGGGTAGGTGTGCAGACTTCCCACATTGAATACACCAGCACCTTTCCAATGTTAATGCCCAAATGTATCTTGTGGAGATTTTGGTGCAAGGCAGTTTCTGATTCTGCAGGTCTAGTCTGTGGCCTAAGACTTTGCGTCTCTAAAGGCTTCCTTGTGCCACTCTTGCTCTGAGAACCAAGGCATAGATGCTCTACTAATGACTTGCATGTATCTCTTAGTTACTATTCATCTTCAAAACTTGACCCCACAATTTCAGACATCAGAGTTAGGGAAGCCAAATGAACAGCCATTTGTTGCATGATCCCACCACAAGCATATCTCACTTTGGACAGGTGAAGATTGAGGTTTCTGTTTCTATTTGGTTTTTGCTAATAACCTACTTACACATAGAACTTCATTTTGGATAAAATGACCATATCCTGGTCAAGACATGAATAGATGTGTAGCCCTGTGGGTAGTGGGATTTGGTTCCCTCTGGCGTCCTGGTGATATGTGATAGCCCCGTGTTTAGAGTACACTCCTCAGTTTGATGTGGCAGTTTTTGCTGTGGTTATGACTTTCAACATACTTCCTGCTTTTCTTGCAAGACAGAGAGTACTAACCCCTCTGAGGGAGGCCACAGCCCAAATGATTGTAGGTTTCTTTGAGGATTGGAGGAGGGCCTGGGGTGCATCACTGGCTATCAGTGTGTGAGGTCTTTGGCCTTTCTCTCTGTGAACATCAAGGTCAGTCTATGTGAACTCTGCTTTCTGTTGGAGCAAATTATTGCAGTGCTGTTGGAGAAACATGACGTTTGCAGCACTCCATAGCTTCAGATACCAAGTGGAAGAATAGTTCAGCACCTAAACAACAACAGAAAATAGAATCCAGTCATTTTTTTAGTCTAAGTTGCCAGGGTCACATGATCTCACTGGCAATGCTCACACCTGGTAGAAATTTGGATTTGAAAGCTACTGAACAGTGTCTGAGAATTCTTCAAGTCAATTTCTGTTTCACAGATGGAAACGGAAGTCCTAAGAGTAAAGTGACTCGCCCAAGGTCACACAGCAAGCCTGGCCTTCATGGTCGTTGTAGAATCATAAAACAAACACTACAGATGAATATCTCTGCTTTGTCATCCCTGTTTCCCACTAATCTTAAACCACTATATGACAAAAAATAATGCATATTTATTTCTCTTCTTTATGAATTTTTCTATTATGGAAATAACAAAATCCATATTACCATGTAATTGGAAAATAGAGGGAAAAAAATCATCCCTAAAATTTCTTTTTGACCTGATGTCTATATAATTATTGCCTTCACATTGTTTGAAATTTTTATTATTTTACTTTTTAATTCATAAAATGTGTGTCTAAAAATAAAAACAGTATAAAAAAGCCATAAAAAGTAAACGTTCCTTCCCACTCTTTTCCTAGATTTTGCTCCTAATAGCTATCTCCTTTGGTTGTTTCTGTTTATATTCTTTAGGTAGTTACCTTGATTGATATTGCTAAATGACATAGTACACCTATGTCTTCATTTATCAGCTTTAAGCAGTATCTATACACTGTTAGCTGTGACAGGTGACTACCTTATTCACTTTTCCCACCTCCAAATCATTGATGGTTGTATATTTCTGTTTCTTCTGTGGTTAACCTTATTGTTTTACATAATATTCAATTTCTATTTTGGTCCATTAACTTTGGGTAGTATTTCTTGATTCCTCATTATGCAAAGTAGGAAATTCATACCCTTTTATGTCCCTCCACTTGTCTTTCTTCCCCTCTCCACCCTCCCTCAGCTATACCACTTCTTTTACATCATCAAGGTTCATTGCACATGTTCTGTTTTATAACTTTGTTCCCATGCTTTGTCAGTAAGTTAATTCTGATCATTGAAAGTGAATGAACAAACAGTATTGAAATTACATAAATTATGTAAATGTTATTAGCTACAAAAACAGACATTATATTGAAATCTGTAGAGGGGACTGTTCTAAGGTCAAAGTCAAATGGATTCTTTTTTCTTAGACTCTGTCAGTTACACAGAGTCATGATACTTTTGCACTGGTTTTATATTTGGGCCATGATAGATAAATATTTAAAAGTTGTTTTCTAGAATTTTTAGTTGATTAACAATAGAAGACTATATCTTCTTTACAATAACCACAAGCACTTTCCAGCCCTTTAATTATATCATTTATTGAGTGCTCCAAAATATACCGACTTGTGTTTAGGTCAACTGCATATCTGTACCGGGGTTTCCTTTCATTGAATTTCTAGCCTGCTTTAATTGTTTTTATAGTTCTCATCATCAAGTAATTTTACTTTCAGAAAGAAGTGAATGGGAATCAATTCTCTGAGATCTTGTGTCGCTGAACAAGGCTTTATTTCTCTCCCACACTGGAATGACAATTTTGCAAGTATCACATTTTAGGTGTAGAATTATTTCTTTGAACTTAGAAGGTAATTGCTCCATTGTCCCTAGTCATTGGGTGCTGATGATGAGAATGATGCCAGTCTGGTTCTTACTCCTTAGTGGGTTATCTGTTTCTTATCTCCCTCAGGAGTGTTTAGGATTTCCTTTTGATTGTCAGTGCTCTAAAATTCCATGAGGCTGTTTCTCTGAATCGATCTTTTCATTGAGCCCAGTACTTGGGGCTTCAATAAAAAACTTGCCTTTCTTTAACTCTGGGAGATTTTTTTCAGGTGTTACTCTGATAATTTTTTCTCTTCTCCATTTTCGCTCCTCTCCTTTTCTTGAGACTTTTATTATATAAGTAATGGCCTACCTAAATAGACTCTATGAATGTTTTCCTTCAATTACCTTTTTTCTTTGGTCATTTTATTCTGTGCTCTGCAAAATCTTCTTGGCTTTTTTTTTTTTTTTTGAGTTGGAGTCTCACTCTGTCACCCAGACTGCAGTGCCGTGGCCGCTCCCGGCCACCGCAGCCTCGACCTGCTGGGCTCCGGCGATTCTTCCGCCTCAGCCTTCCAAGTAACTGGAACTACAGGTGCGCACTACCACACCTGGCTAATCTTCTTGGCTTTTTAATGTGGCTTTTCTATGCTTGAATTTTGTTTATTGCATATATTATAGTTTTGATAATAAACATTTAAATAAATATAAAAAGACATTTAAGACAAACTCTCTCTTGGTTTCCAACTGCTCTTTTTTAAATCAAAGACTGCTTTTGTTTTATGGATGTATCATCTTGGTTCTCCAGAAGGATAATGAGAGTTCAGAGTTTTTATTTAACTCTCTTTCTTTTCCTTAGCTTGACCTCCTCCAGGTTGTTTGTTCTGTTTACTTGTCTTGGTCCTTTTCTTTTTCTATGAAAATGGTGGTTTGTCACAGCACATTCCTACTTAGGCATGCTAAGCTGTGTTGTTGAATTAAAGTAACTGGGGTAGGGTGAGTTCTCTGAATGAGAAGGTTGGGCTGTGAGCTCTCTGAGTGTGGAAGGGGGAATTGATGGATACACTTCACTTTCTTCCGTAAGATGGGGAGAAGTCAAGACAACTCAAGGTGAGCCCTTAATTAATGCTATGGGGGGAAGAGATGGCACACAGTGCGTCTTTTCTGTTTTATACTTGTTATGAGTTAATTTCCATCCTTGATATATTGGTGGGGATGATTTCGGCTCTAGACACTTGTGTCCCTCATCAACTTCCTCAAAGCTGAAAACTTAAGCAATACCTTTCAGTATCTGTCCACTCAGCTTCCAGTTTGTGTTCTTCTGCCGTTGCTCCACCCCACCCCCCCATTTCCATCCCTGTTGTTTCTGGGGGAAGCCACTTGATGATGCCCATAATTTTCTAGTTCTGCTTTTGATAGCATTTTGTAGAGTAGACTATTGTATGATGGTTGTTTCTTCCTTGGTTTGAGAGCTTCTGGAAGACTTTTGCTTATTTAAAAGTCTTCGATGTTTTTTAGATTTGGAGGGAGGGAGAATTTGAAATATGCTTCAACTTCCACATCTACCCCTGCTGCCTCATACAATTAATCTTGAGAAGCACAGACAATTCTCATTTATTTCCCACTTTTAATGAAAAAAATAAAACTTTTCCTCCCTCTCTCCTTCCCTCCCTCTTTCTTTTTTTCTTTCTCTTCCTTCCTTCCTTCCTTCCTTCCTTCCTTCCTTCCTTCCTTCCTTCCTTCCTTCCTTTCTAAGTTAGAGTCTTACTCTGTCACTCAAGTTGGAGTATATTAGCACACTCACAGCTACCACAGCCTCAACCTGCTAGGCTCAGGCAATCCTTCAACCTCAGCCCTCCAAGTATCTGAACTACAGGTGTGTGTCACCACATCAGGCTAATTTATTTTATTTATTTATTGTAGAGACAAGGTCTTGCCAGGTTTCCCAGGCTGGTCTCGAACCTCCACCTCCCAAAGTTCTGGGATTATAGGCATGAGCCACCATGCCTGATTTGTTCTGTTTTTAACAGCAGTTCACACAAATATAGTAGCTGAGTGGGATCTTGATTCAATGTAGAGTAGTAGTAGATAGATGAGAAGGACACCAGCCAGCTTTCTCTCAACTGTGATAGGACCTGGTAGGATGGCCTAAGAATCTAACTTTTTCCTCAGGCTGGCCTTTGCTCTGGGTCTGAAAAGTGACAGTCCATTTTCAGTCCAGGGCGGGATGAAATGAGAGAGAGTAATAAGGACTTGGACCTGGTTGCCTAGAGACTGATGTTTAAGTCCCATAGAGCCCATTTATCAACTGTGCAGCCTGGAGCAAGTGGCAGCTTCTCTCCAGGTTCAGTGTCCACATCTATAAAACAACCGGGTTGGCCCTGATGTTTCCTAGGTACCTATCAGGTTCTAAAACTCCATGATTACTTATAAAACAGGCTTGTAAGAGAGCAGGTAGGGACGGGAGAGGACGTAAAGGGAAAGAATATGAAGGCCCAAATTTGTTTAGTATGGTTTCATTAATGATGGAAATAATGGCCAGATGCTGTGGCTCAAGCCTGTAATCCCAGCACTTTGGGAGGCCGAGGCGAGAGGATGGCCTGAGCCTGTGAGTTTACGACCAGCCTGGGCAATACGGTGAGACATCTCTACAATAAATCAAAAAATTAGCTGGGCATGGTAGCGTGCACCTATAGTTCCAGCTATGTGGAAGGCTGAGGCAGAAAGATCTCTGGAGCCCAGCAGATGGACACTGGGGTGACCGTGAGCATGCCACTGCACTCCAGACCAGGCAATGGAGTGAGACTCCAACTCCGAAAAAAAAAAAAAAAAAAGAAGATGGGAATAATTATTACTATCAATGATAACCATTTATGTTTCTGTTTCAGAAAAAAATATCTGCTCTTGGAATCACTACCACCAAGGAAACAATTTTGCCTGGAATATGGACAGGGAGCTCCAGCCAAAAGCATGGACAAGGGAGTCCCAGATTATAGGATACTCTTATGATTTTTATATAATTATAAAGTCTTATGAGATAAATTCAGAAAGTCTGTTCTGGTTAGCTTTTGCTGTGTCACAAACCACCCCAAACAGTGACTTAAAGCTGGGGTCCCCAACCCCCAGGCATTAGGAACTGGGCTGCACAGCAGGAGGTGAGTGGTGGCGAGTGAGCGAAGCTTCATCTGTATTTACAGTCACTCACCATCACTTGAATTACCACCTGAACTCCACCACCTGTCAGATCAGTGGCAGCATTAGATTCTCATGGGTGCACAAACCTTACTGTGAACTGTGCATGCGAGGGATCTAGGTTGCATGCTCCTTATGATAGTCTAATGCCTGATGATCTGAGGTGGAGCTGAGGCCGTGATGCTAGTTCTGACTGCAAATACAGATTAATGTTAGCATTGAGGTTTGACAAAACTGAGACCATAATTGCTTGCAGACTCCAATCAAAATAATAATTTCATAATAATAATTATTTCATTATATATTACAACGTAATAATAACATAAAGTGCACAATAAATGTAATGCACTTGACTCATCCTGAAACTATCCCCTACCCCCAGTCCACTGAAAAGTTGTCTTCCATGAAATTGGTTCCTGATGCCAAAAAGATTGGGGACCGCTGGTTTAAAGTAATAACAATCTGGGGTTGACAGGGCTCACCCAGGTGATTCTTGTTTGAGCTGTTGTGCAGTTGCAGAAAGATAGTGGCAGGTTAGGGCCATCCTGAAGGTTCTTCGCTCACATGTCTAGAGGCTGGGCAGGGAGGACGCAAACAGCTAGGGATCAATCTATAAATCTATCTGTCATCTTCCTACCTCCAACTGTCCCTCCCTCCCTCCCTTCCTTCCTCTATCTCTCTCTTTCTTTCCTTTCTGCATGGCTTTGCCTCAAGGTGGCTTCAGGGTAGCCAAACTTCTTACATGGAAGCTGGAGCCTTAGAGTAAGTGTTTTAAAGAGACTCTGGGAGAAGTTGCATGACCTTTTCTAATCTGACTTCCGAAGTAACACAGCAGCACTTCTACCACATTGTATTCATTAAGGTGGCCACAAGGGCCTTGCCAGGTTCGAGAGGAGAGGAGACAGATTTTCTCTCTTGATATAAGGAGTGTCAAAGAATTTATGAGCATGTTTCAAAACTATCAGAAGTTGCAAGGATGAATCAATTGGTACTGGCTAATGTAATATCAATATAATATACTTACAAGATAAATTATTGCAAGATTAAAAACAGGCATACAAACTCTGATAGTCACTTAGTGACCATCTCACAAAGCATTTCCAGAGATGCCCTAACCCTAACCCTAACCCTAACCCTAAAACTTGATTTCCAACCTGGGTGCTCCCCTGGCCTAGGCAGAGACCCCACATTATACACTGGAGTGGACAATGGAGAGTCAGATGACCTAATTCTGACCTTCTGAGACTTACCACTTTAGTTACTGGGCCTCGTTTTTTCTCTACTAGTGGAGATGCTAGCCCTACTTTGCCTAGTTGAAGAGTTCAATACAAATATACTTTGTAACTGCAAAGTGTTCTACAAAGCAAGAGAAAGCTCCCTCTTGTTTCTTGCTTCTTCTGAGCACTGATGAAGTCATATGGCCTTGAGAAGCCCATCATATGAAGAGTTAAGCCTCCAGGAATCTTTTTTTTTTTTTTTTTGAGTTGGAGTCGCACTCTGTCGCCCAGACTGGAGTGCAGTGGCGTGCTCCCACCACCGCAGCCTCCATCTGCTGGGCTCCGGGGATCCTTCCACCTCAGCCTCCCAAGTAGCCAGAACTATAGGCACGTGCTACCACGCCCGGCTAATTTTTTGATTTATTGTAGAGATGAGGTCTCGCCAAGTTGCCCGGGCGGGTCTCGAACCCGCGGGCTCAGGCAATCCACTCACCTCAGCCTCCCAAAGCGCAGGATTACAGGCCGAGCCACCGAGCCTGGCTCATCTTCTGTCTTTTATGTGTTAAAGTGTTGTTTCTTCTCAATAACCCTGGATTCTCATGGTGTTCACTGGTGCCTATTTACTGGGTTCTTCCTGGCAGAATGGAGAACTTTCTTACTGCATAACTTGACTGTTGGCCATCACCTCAGTGTGACTTTTATAAGTTGTCTTTTCCAGACCATGGGGAAGAGCTTCCCTAAAATTAACAGCATAAGGCTAGCTTCAAGAGATGAAGTGCACACTGCTTTGGGACTAATTGTATTTGGGCTAGAAGTCTGAAGGCCTGGTGGTAGATAGGTTAATATGAAACCAGCAGAAGATAAATTCTTTACTAACTCCTCTAATATGAACTCCAATGCAGACTTGCTGTTTGTTTTTTTTTTAAAGGGCTCAAGTTTGTTTCTTTCCACAAACATTAAAAATATTTAGTCAAAGACACTTCAGTCTCTAGGTGCTTCCTCTTTAGTAGAGAAGATCCAGAAACACTGGTCATAAGCATGACCCACGAATTCAGAAAAAAAAATGCAGCTGATCTATTAAACCATCTGATAGTAGAGGGACATGGTCATAAGTGATTTTGTTTTTTCTCTAACTGTTGCTGTCCATTGTCCTAGTGTTGAATATTTCTTTCCTGTTCTTTGATGATATTTGGTCCAATCCTGTGACCTTCCAGTCACTTCCAAAAACAGAAGAGTTGGGTTCAGTTCAGGCCAGCACAGGTTTAAGCTCTAATTTCTTACACAGCTTAGCCCTCGCTTCAGCCTCTGCTCCAGCACCTGCCAGATTTTGATCCTTGAAGTGAGCATGGTCTTCTTCACTGTCCCCGGCTTGACTTTTGCAGGGCTGGGAGGTGTGGAGAGAGAGGGGAAGGAGACTCGATCTCTAGCTTCCTTGTGGAACTTCTCTCTGTGACTTTCCCCTGCTCCTACCTACCAACAGATGGGGGCTCTGCAGGCGAGCTATAAAAGTCTTTCACTGCACAAACCCTGACATGGATCTGATCGGTTCTGACCTTGGTCAGCCCTCGCTCAGCTTCCAACCAACTGCTTCTTGTGCTGCTAGAATCTCCTTGTGAGGTGGCTAGATTTTTGGGGTGTAGGCTTGGCAAGACGGTTCAAGCTCAGTTATTTTCTGTGATGTCCACTTGATCTATGGGACTCTTGCATCCTTGCTTCCTGAATTGTGGGGGGCAGGCTGCTGCAGGACTACCCCCTTGTCAGCTATTCCTGCCCTCTCCTCCAATTCATCCCTCTTCTTCAGTGTTCTCCCTCTTCCCCTGCTTAAACAGACCCCAATTAGGGAGCAAGAAACCAATCTCCTTTCCCAGAGGCACCTCCTAAATCTATAAGTGATTCTTTGGAAGCCCTTGCTCACTTGGCTTGAGGGGAAGAAAGGTTGGATGTGGTCAGGAAAACTATTTCTTCTCCCAGAGAGAATAAGCCACAAAAGTCTCCCCTATGACTCCTTACTCCTAATATTCTCTCTTCATCTGAATATCAGAATAATTTGGCTCCCTCTAAATTAGCAAAGACAGCGATGGTCATCCCCCCAATTGTTTGTTCCTTGATGCCCTTTGGTTCACAGCAGTCGACATCTTGCCGTAAGCAATGACCAATGAACATTTGAATAAGTGATGACCCTTATTAGCCATTAGGGTTATGCAAATTAAGAGAGAAATAGGATTTTTAAAACCATTTTTCAAACTGGTTTAAAACAAAAGTTTTAAATGATTATATCCAAGCTTAATATATGTGTGTTTAGTTGTGTTTTAAAGTGTTTTGATGTGTATGCATGTTTGTGTGTTTGGGTATATGGGTGTATAAGGGAGTATGTAAATGTGTGTGTGAGTGTGTAGGGGAACAGACGGCTGCTCACTGAGAAGGGCTGCTGGCAATGCTGGTGGGAAAACAGGCACTGCCACTTATCACTGCTGATGGTTTAAATGGTTCCATATTGATAGAAAGCCATTTGGCAATACACATAAGAACCCTAAAATGTGCAAACATTATAATCCAGAAATTGCACTTATCCTAAGGAAGAGTCACTGCAGTGATGCTTAGAATAGCAATCTCGACTCTTAAAGTGCTCAGTTCAAGGGAATTGTGAACAGATCAAGAAAAGTAGCTAATGCTTTTACAGTATAGTGTTTACATGCCCTTATATGCCCCCAGACACTGTCTTAAGTGCTTTACATGCATTTAGTATTCACAACAACCCGGTGGGAGAGATATTATTGGTATTCTCATTTTACAGCTATGGAGACTGAGGCTCAGAGAAGTTGAGTGATTTGCTCAAGTTTGTCAAGCTAGAATTTCAACTTTTTTCACTTTTAATCACCATGCTCTATGGCTTCAAATAAACTTGTCTATAAGCACCAACATGATGTTCTAGAAGAACATGGGAAAATGTACATGATATAATTTAAGGGGACAAAGCAGGTTACAAGGCAATACATTCAGTCTGGTCATTACTATTTTTTTTTTAAGTAATTCATGCTGTGATTTTCAAGTTGACTGGGGCTCCTCTGGTCTTTGTGAAGGCAAGTTTTGTCCTGCTCAGGTCACTACAGTTTCCAGGACACCCATGATATGTGGGATAGGATGCTGCAGGCAATGTCTGGTTTGCAGAAGCAACTTTGGAAACCCCTGCAATTTCTATTACTGGAAGTGACTGTGTGCCATGCAGAAGGTGTCAAGAAGGGACCCCACCAAAGACTTGCTTAGTCTCGCAAAAAGAGACCCCCCCCTCCACCCCTCAAAGGCTGGACCTGTGATGAGAGTCAGTTTCACACATGACCAGGTACTGCCTGTGCATGGAGTTCTCACAAGAACATCTTCGCAGCTCTGGACTCTGCAGAGAACTTGAGGCACTGTTCACAGAGATGACCCCAAACTGTGTCTGGGAAGTTCCTTAAATAAACATCCCCTCTAACTGAACAGGCTACTCCCCCAGGAAAGCAATCCCCATCTCCAAGGTCCTTAAGAAATTCCCTTTGTGTCAGCCCTTGATCATAACCAGCTCCCTAACTGTTTCCCTCTGGAAATTTGAAAGGTAGCCAACTGTGGAATTTCCCACAGAATTTGGGGAAGGAGGCCCATGTCTCACCCATGTCTCAGTGCCTCACCATCACCCATGTTAGGATAAATTTAAAAAGTCAACTTTCCCGGTAGCCAAATGGAAAGAGACCTCCCCCTTCCTTTCTTAGACCCTTCCCTTGGGAAACCTAGTGCTTGGAACTCCTCCTTCTGTCACTTTGATATGTATGTAAATATTTGTAAAGAATAGATAAGACTTTTGCCAGTTTTATAACCCAGGAATGCTTTAGGGTTCTGGGACCCATCTCTTTCAAATATAAACATCAGAGAAGAGAACATCCCTATCTCCCGGTCACCATGGGAGTTTAGACTAGGCACCTTCCTTCCAACTGTGTCTGTTTGTCTTAGGGGCAAAGGCAATTCACATACAGGAGGTCAGCAGGCTAATTAGCTGATGGGATGAACTACAAAAGAATGCACAGCAAATGGTACTGCTGAATCCTATGGGAACACAAGTTACCATGAATTTTGAGCACATGTATGTAATGGGATGTAACTACTTGGGAGTACAAGAAGGGTGAGATTTATTTTTGTCTTTATAATCTCATCAGCAGGCTATTTGCCATGCACATGGTACTCTGGTTTAATGATAAATTAACAATAAACATTTGTGTTTCTTTCCTGCCTATTGTGAAGAGGATTCTCTGGGTTAGCAGAATTTTAAGGTTTCCCCAACATCTGCAAGGACCAACTTTTTAGCTAGGTATAAAGGCAGCCCATGACCTGGCACTAATAATATCGACTTGTGGACAGTTCTCCAACACATCATGCTTCATGCTTTTAAACACATCACTTCCTTTCCCTAAGTTTTCTTTTTCTGTCCACTCTTTCAGGACCAAGTCTTGGTCCCAACTTCCTGGCCCCATATGGGTAGGTCTGTGCAGCCCTTGTCTGGGCAGTCCTTCTCCCAAAGGCTGGGAGCAGTTCTCTGTGTAACCAAGGCTGTCTTGTTTTCCAGGCCTTCCATACAGTGCTTCAAGGCCTCCTGGGCCTAAGCCAGCTGTCCCAGAACCATGATGCCACCATTTTAGGACCACGCAGCACCAAAGAATCCCTGCAAATAGGGCTCTGGTACATACAAATGAGGGACCATCCTGGCCATCCCCCACCCCTCCTCCCTTAGAACTGGGTCAGTCGGTAGTCAGGGGGTGTGGTTTGTGTCACTCCCCACTCTACCAGG
Organism: Cephalopachus bancanus; assembly: GCA_027257055.1. Taxonomy (NCBI): domain Eukaryota; kingdom Metazoa; phylum Chordata; class Mammalia; order Primates; family Tarsiidae; genus Cephalopachus; species Cephalopachus bancanus. Next base: position 45,019 of record JAPVLO010000657.1, on the reverse strand, counting down.
AAGCTGCTGTGCATGGCTGGGTAGAGAGACCACATCACCACTCAACTGTCACCTTTGTTGGCCCTTCAAAGTCTGAGGTGACTCACTGCCCCGTATGTTCTTTACGTAAGGGTCTCTGAGCAAAAACCTGACTCTTTCCAGGATGCTGGCTGGTGTGGTCTATAAATAAGAGGGGAGGGGAGTAAAACAGAGGCATACAAAAGACTGTGCTCCTTTCATCCCTCTCTGTCCTTTTTCTTATCAACCTCTTGTGGAGTGAATAGCCAGACTGAAACCAGGACTGCTTTTCTCAACTGAAAGTTTTTCTTCTAATCATTTTGACACACCCAGCAAACTTCTTGCTGCCCACAGAAGTGCATTAATGTTCCTGAGAAACCTCAACCTTCTCTCTTCACACTGTCAATGAGCGTAGCCTACAAGGATAACTCGTTACAAGGTCTAACCCTAGATTGTTTGTATCTGGCCTTGGGTGGCCACGGGGGTAGGACCACAGGGACATCTGGTATTTGGGGCACATCCAGAGTCATGCAAAAGGACAAAGTCAAACTCTTTCTTGAGTATTGATCGAGAAAAAATGTTTGGGCTCCCTCGGTCTGTTCTTGGGTTCAACTCCTTTACTGACACTTTTCTGAAGTCAGAAAACAAGATCAACTCTCCCAATTTTGCTGTTTCTCTAAAAAGAAAGCTTTCCTCCAAGAGTCTGGTGATTGGTTTGCTAATTTTTCTAGAATGAGAGGAGTTAAGATGATGAGACTCTTAATAAGATAGGCACATCTTATTCTATGTAATAGCTATGTCCTGGAATAACAATTTCTGTGGAAGAAATTACTTTTCAATTGCAGGAGGAGGGCTTTAATATTTAACTAAAGCTTGTAATAATCTGCTTAAGGAGAAAGCACCCATGTATAAAGATATTATTGATTTAATAATTTCCTCATCTTGGAAGTTTAAATTTTTGCATTCTTCTTCAGTGCTTTTAAAAAAATAATAATGTAGTCTGGCACAGTACTCTGAAATCTTTATTTTTAAACTTTGCTTTATGATTATAAATGTAATACCTGTTCAAAATACCCTTTTTATTAGAAGTTTTTAATTTTAATGTATTCAAATACATCAGCCTTTTCTTTTATGGTTTATGTATTTTTATCTCTCCTGGTAGAATGAATGAACAGTGCAATATTTTCTTTCTAGCTATTCATACCTCTGTACAATGTATCTTTTTACTTCCTTTTTGTCTAGAAGTGGAATTTATTTCTACTCTTCTTGAATTTCTATCTTGCTTTGGCCAAAGAAATGTGGAAGTGATACGGTGCCAGTTCTAGGCACAGAGGTCTTCAGTATTTTTGCTCTCTCTTGGAACACTGACAGCCAGTCTATAAATGAGCTCAAGCTAGCCTACGGGATGATGAGTGTGACCTAGGCACCCCTGTTGCTCCAGCCAATAGCCAGTCCCCAGCTTACCTGGAAGACAGCCATAATTGCATAAGTGAGCCCAGCAAAGGCCATAAGAACTGCCCAGTCAAGCTCAGCCTAAATTGCTGACCTGCAGAATCATTGGCAATGAAGAATAGTTGTTGCACTAAGCCACTAAGTTGAGTACTGGTTTGTTAGGCAGCAATATTTCAATGATACTTGTCTTGTTAAAGGGAGTTCTCCCTACCTTGAGAGTATAGAAGATCTTCTATATCCTGTTCTCAAAGTTTCTTTATTTTTCTTTTCATGTTTATGTACCACAGTCAATCTGAAATTAATTTTTATTGTATAGAGACCTAACACATATTCATTAATTTTTCTGTCTTTTTGAATCTTTGAAATATTTCATAATTAATATTAAAATCCTTTTAAAAAATGAATACATAGTTACTATAAGAAAGTTAGGGAAATGCATAAAAATGAAAACAAAACTTCACTCATAATAACCTAGCTCAGCAATAACCACTTATAATGTTGTAAAGTGTTTCCTTCTGGTGTTTTTAAATTTTTTGGTCAGACTGAGATCAAATTGTTTTCCATTTTCCACTTAGCATTGTATTGTGTGGATTTCCTAGTATTATTTTAATTTTCCAAAATTATTTTTAATGATCACATATAGTTCATCATACAGGTGCATCATAATTTGTTTAACCAGACACTTACTTGTTAGACACTTACGCTTTCTCTAATTTTTCAATATAAGTGCTAACACAGCATTGAATATTCTTATACAAATGTCTCTGATTAGGTCTTCAGGATCATTTCTAGAAATGAAGTTCCCAGGTCAAAAGTATGAGCAATAGTAAGATCTACAGTTTGAGAAAGATACTCTCTGGAGAGGTTGTGCCAGTTTCCAGCCCCCATTCCATAGCAAAGAACGAGGCAGTCAGTCCTATATGCTCCCTCCTGAGACTTTTGCTGAAATACTTGAAGAATCCAATTTCAGCTGATTCATTTGGTCAGAACACGATCACATGCTGATGAGAATACAAAATGTGGAAAAAGCACATAGCAAGAAAAAAAATCTGTAATATTTTATTAACATAGTAGCTTCAATACTTTCTATTACATTTATTTGACCAAAAAAAAAAATCTTTAATTCAAACAGGCTATTTCTGCCTGGGGTGACACCCTTATATACACATCCCAAACCAAGAGCCAGGCTTAGCTGTTTGGGAAATAGAAAGGACTCCAAACGAGCTGATGCTCACATAGAAGAATATGCCAGAACATCTGTCTCTCTGCTGAGGAGATGCCAAAGGGGCCTTTGGTCATTTAAACATTCCAGTGTCTGTTATTAGCCACTCACACTGCACTGGAAGCTGGGAGCACAAACATGACCAACCTTGAGAGAAAATTACATTTCAGAAAGCTAAGGGCTCTTACAAGGCCTAGCTGTAGGGCAGTATGGAAGCATAGGCAGGAGTGCCCCATGTTGTAGCCTAAGGATGTCAGTGGGGATGCCTAGGCTGATCCTTAAAGAGTAAGTAGGGCTTGGCCAGACAGAGAGAGGAGCAGGCATTCTAGATAACTATAGGGCAGTCAGACTTTAGGGTGAAAGATGGGGAGTGTGGTGGAGGGGACCTGGGGAGGAATGGTAAGTGAGAAGGCCAGAGCAAGAAGGGGTGAGGTCATGAAAAACTTCATGTGGATTTCCATGGAGCTTATATTCTTTACAAGACCCTATATGATCTGGTCCCAACACCTTTCTGACTGTATTTTCTATCCCTCCCCCATCCCAGCCGCTCTGTTCTAACCACAGTGGCCTCCTTGCCATTACTCAGGCATGTTCCTACCTCAGGTCATTTGCATTTGCTCTTCTCTCTGACCAGCATGCTCTCTCCCAGTCATATACATGGTGTTCTTCCTCTCTTCCCTCAGGTCTCTGCCTTAATAGTATCACCTAAGCATAGAGACCTCCTCTAAGACAAACATGGTTTATATAGCATGTTGTTCGTGCCACCTTTCCAGCTGTTCTCCGTCTTGTAATTGCTGTATTTTTCTTCTAGTATTTTCTATCTCCCACCCTCCCATCTACTAGAATGTAAGCTCAATAGAGGTAGGGAGTTTGCTTTTTATTGCTCTCCCAAATAGGATCAATTAAGCAGTCAGTTCCCTGTGCCTAGAATAGTTTCTGATGTGTATTAGATGCTTAATAAAAGTTTGTTAAACAGGAGGAGGAATTTTGTCATAAAGACAAAGAGGAGCCTTTGAAGGTATTTTAGGCTGGAGAGGGACAGTCAGATTTGTACTTTAATCAGTTCTTTCTGCAGGGTGGAGTATGAGGCCAGAAGACCTGCCCAGGAAGTCCCCAAAGTCATGTATCTGGGCTAAGGTGGTGGAAATAGGGATGGAGAAAAGGGATAGACAACTTCCAAAGGCAGCAGATAGAAGACGTGGTTGTCTGACCTTAAGGCCTGTTTGGATGTGGGAGGTCAGAGAAGAGGCAAGGAATATTCCAGGTTATTTATTTGGGAATCTGGGTGGGTGGTGACATAGCCTAGCTCAGAGGATGCTAAGAAAGAGTCAATTCAGGAGGAATGACAATGAATTCAGGTTAGTTTAGAACATGGTGAGTTTGATGTTCTTTGGCATCTCCAAGGGGAGATGTTTAGCAGGCAATTTGAATACTGCAGTTACTGGAGTCATTTGTGTGGATGAGATCACTAAAACAGGGTATGTAGTGTGAAGATAGAAGAGTATTGAGAACAGGCACACCTCTTCAGAGTGAGTAGAGGAAGAGCCACATCAGTAGAAGGAAAGCCAGGAGGAAAGGGATTGTCAAGAAAGTGGAAGTCAGTAACATCCAATAGTAATAAAGTAATAAAGGTGGGTACAAAAAGGACTGAACAGGTTCAGTTGCATTTTGCAGCTGGGAAGTTGCTAGTGAGGTGCTGAGTACTGGGGATGGAAAAGTCAATGGGTCATGAAATAGAAGAAGGCAGAGCATCAGCTGCTTTTTCAAGAACACCGAATATGAAGGGCAAGTGGTGACTTGAACAAAGTTAGGTCTGTCTAACTTCAAAGCTAGGTTTCTTATAAAAATATTTTTTCAAATTTTAAATTTTGAGATAACTGGATCTCTTACCTGGTTTCCCTAATCTGTACATAATTATAGTACAATATCAGCAGTAGGAATTTGACTTTGAGAGAATGAGCAGGAGCATTCACATGCTGGAGAAGGACTCTTGGATGAAGCTTTCCAGGGCATTTTTCTGCTAAAGCTTTGACTCTCTTTCTCAAAACACTCTTATAATAAGCAAATGTTATCATTCTTTGATCTTCCAGAAAGTCAACAAACAAAATGCTTTGGGACTCCCCAAATGTTCTTGCCACGACTTTGCTCTTGACTTGTCCACATTTGCTTTAATGGGACCATTTCCACTTTTTGGTAGCCATTGATTTGATTGTGCTTTGTCTTCAGGATTGTGCTGGTAAAGCTATGTTTCATCTCCTGTTATAATTCTTTAAAGAAATACTTCAGGATATTGATCTCACTTGTTTAATATCTCCATGGAAAGTTCTGCACTTGCCTGCAACTGACTGGATTTTGGCACCCATTGAGAGAAAATTTTGCTCAGCTTTAATTTTTCAGTCAGAATTGTGTAAGCTGAAAAAATTGAGATGTCTGTGATGCTGGCTATTTGTTTGTGCTGTTACTCATTAGTCCTCTTCAATTAGGGCATGAACATGTTTAATTTTTTTTTCACAATTTGATGTGGATGATCTGCCACTGTGGTCTTAATCTTCAACACTGTCTCATCCCTTCTTAAAATGAGTTATCCATCTGTAAACTGTTGATTTCTTAGGGGTACTATCTTTATAAATTTTTTGTAAAGCATCAATGATTTCACCATTCTTCCACCTAAGTGTCACCATAAATTTGATGTTTGTCCTTGCTTTAATTTTAGCAGAATTAATGTTGCTCTTATGGGGACTCTTTTTAAAAACTGATGTCTTAACTGATTGTCTCATCAAATTGTGAGAAAACAATTAAACATGTTCATGCCCTAATTGAAGAGGACTAATGAGTAACAGCACAAACAAATAGCCAGTCAAACTAGATCCAGTTCAGACAGGATCCTTCTTCAAAGGGGAAGTAAAGATGAGGGGAAATGTGGCCATTCTGAGGGGTAGCAAATTATTTTTAGGGAGAATGAATGGATTTAAAAAATGGTTAGTGAATGATTCTTTTTGGAAATTAAATGGGTTTGTGAGACAGACAATGGCTCATAACAAAAATCTGTCCAGGTGTGGTTACATTCCTCAGTCTTCTTCCCCACAATATGAGTTTAGTAAATGTAAACTCAGGGAAGGAAACAAAAGTAATTGTTTTCTTCTTTGGCAGGTCTAGTCTTCAAGCAGATAAGGAAATATCAGAGTAAAGCCCCTTCCAGTATCTGCTGGTCTCTGAAGGCCTTTACTTTAAGATAATATGACCAGGATGTCATATTTTGGGGTGACCCTCTTTGGATTCCTTCATTTATATCTACAAGCATTTTGCTGGGAATTTGAGGGTAATTAAGTTAAACCTGTACATTGATCTTTACTATGTTGACTCTTCTAATCCACACAGTAAATCTCTCCATTTATTTAGCTCTGCTTTGATTTCTTTTATCAGAATTTTGTAGTTTCCAGTATCAATCCTGTACAGGCTTTGTTACAGTTACAGTTAAGCCATTTCTTTCTTTGAGTGTTTGTTAATAAATGGCATTTTATTTTTAATTTGAGTGTCCACGTGTTCATTGCTAGTATATAAAAATATGGAATTTTTGGTATGTTTGCCTTATATTCTGTGACATCGCTGAACTCAGTTATTAGTTCTAAGAAGTTTTTTATATTATTATTCTGTAGCACTTTCAGTGTAGACAGTCATTAATCATGCCATCTAAAAAAAGGGACAGTTTAATTTATTTTAGCCCAATATGTATGCCTCTTATTTCCTTTGTTTGCTTTAGTGCATAGGTAGAGTTTTCAGAACTATGTTAGGTAAAAGTGGTGAAAGTGAACTTTTTACCTTTTCTACAAACTTAGAGGGAAAGCAATCTTTCTCCATTAAGTATGATGTTAGCAGTATGTTTTTTGTTTTTGTTTTTATTTTTTGGTAGGCGCTTTTAGTCAAGTTGATAAACTCCCTTCTATTTCTATTTTCCTGAGAGATTTTTTTCTTTTTATCATGAATAAGTGCTGGATTTTCTCAAATGTTGAAATCTTTGATCATCAATTTGGTTAAATAGATGGTCAAGTATGGCTCCTCAGAAACACATGGTCCTATTTTGCCAAGTGTTCAAACTCTTTGGTATTTTTAAAATAGCTTTAGGAAGTACAAATAGTTTTGTTCTGGGCTTTAAGTGCCCACCACCCCCACATGTACACATTGTACCAGACAGGTGATTTTTTTTGTCCCTCCACCTTTCCCCCTTCTGAGTGTCCAGTGTCCATTATACAATTCTCTATGTCTTTGCAGATCCTTAGTTTAGCTCCTACTAATAAGTGAGAACATGTAGTATTTGGTTTTCTGTTCCTAAGTTAGTTCGCTTAAGATGATGTTCTCCAATTCCATCTGTTTCTGCAAAAGACATTGTTTCACTCTTTTTAATAACTGAATAGTATTCAATAATGTATACATAACACATTTTATGATCCATTGATTGGTTGATGGACATTTGGATTGATTCAACATTTTTATACTTGTGAATTGTGCTGCAATGCACATGTGGGTGCAGATGTCTCTTTTATATAATAACAATCTCTGTTCCTTTAAATAGATACCTAGTGGTGGGATTGCTGGATCAAATGGTAGATCTATTTTTAGTTCCTTGAGAAATCTTCATACTGATTCCCACAGGGGTTGTACTAATTTATACTCTCACCAACTGTATATATAAGCATTCCCTTTTCTCTGCATCCATGCCAGCATCTATTGTTTTTTTGATTTTTTAAGTAATAGCCATTCTGACTGGTATAAGGTGGTTTTGATTTACATTTTCCTGATAATTAGTGATGTTGAGCATTTTTTCATATGTTTCTTGGCCATTTGTATGTCTTCTTTTGAGAGATGTCTACTCATATCGTTTTCCCACTTTTTAATGGGGTTATTTTCTTTTTTCTTGCTGATTTGTTCAAGTTATTGTAGATTCTAGATAATAGTCCTTTGTTAGATGTATAGTTTGTGAATATCGTCTCCCATTGTGTAGGCTGCTATTTGCTTTGATGATGATGATGGTGATGATGATGATGATGATGATGATGATTGTTATGCAGAGCTTTTTAGTTTAATTAAGTCTCATTTATTTTTGTTTTTGTTGGCTTTGCTTTTGGGATTTTAGCCATAATTTTTTTTTTCTAGGTCAATGTCTACAGGAGTTTTTTTCTAGGTTTTCTTCTAGGATTTTTTTGGCTTCAGGTCTGACATTTAAGTCTTTAATCCATCTTAAGTTAATTTTAGTAAATAGGATCAAGTTTCATTTTTCTGCATGTTGCTATCCAATTTCCCAGCACCGTTTTTTGATAGAGTATCTTTTCCTAGTGTATGTTTTTGTCTGCTTTGTCAAAGATCAGTTGGTTGTAGGTATTTGGGTTTATTTCTGAATTCTCTATTCTGTTCCATTGATACATGTATCTGCTCTTATACTAGTACCATGCTATTTTGGTTACTATGGCCTTGTAGTAAAATTTGAAGTCAAGTAATATGATGCCTCCAGGTTGTTTTTTTTTGCTTAGAATTGCTTTGGCTATCCTGGCTATTTTTTGGTTTCATATGAATTTTAAGATTTGTTTTTTCTAATTCTGTAAAAAATGACATTGGCAGTCTGATAGGGACTGTGTTTAATCTGTAGATTACTTTGAGTAGCATGGCCATTTGAACAATGTTGATTATTCTAATCCATGAGCGTGGGATGTTTCTCCATTTGTTTGTGTCCTGTACAATTTCTTTCATCAGAGTTTTGCAGTTCTTCTTGTAGAGTTCTTTCACCTCCTTGGTTAAATATAGTCTTATGTATTTTAGCTTTTGGGTTGCTATTGTAAATGGAATTGAGTTATTGACTTGATTATCAGCTTAAACACTACTGGTGTATAGCAGTGCTACTGAGTTGTGTGTTGATTTTGTATCCTAAAACTTTACTGAATTCATTTATCAAGTTCTGAAGTCTTTTGGAAACGTCTTTAGGATTCTCTAGGTATAAGATCATAGCATTGGCATACAAAGATAGTTTGATTTTTTCTTTTCCAATTTGGATACTCTTTTTTTTTTTATGCCTGATTGCTGTGGCTAGAACTTCAGTACTATGTTGAATGGGAGTGGTGAAAGTGGGCAACCTTGCCTTATGCCAGCTCTGAGAGGAAATATGCTCAACTTTTCTCTGTTTAGGATATTTGTTGTGGGTTTGTCAAATATGGCTTTTATTATTTTGAGGAATGCTCCCTGTATGCATGTTTTGCTGAGGATTTTTATCATGAAGGGATGCTGAATTTTTTCAAATATTTTTTCTACATCTATTGAAATAATCATATGATTTTTATTTTTAATTATGATTATGTAATGGATCACATTTATTGCCTTGTGTATGTTGAACCACACTTGCATCCTTGGGATAAAACCCACTTGGTTGTGGGGTATTATTATTATTTTTATATGTGCTATTGAATTTGGTTTGCTAATATTTTGTTGAGGATTTTCACATCTATGTTCATAAGGGATATTGGTCTTCAGTTTTCTTTTTTTGTTGTGCTTTTTCCTAGTTTTGGTATCAGAGTGATATTGGCCTTGTAGAATGAGTTAGGGAGGATTCCTTCCTCTTCAGTCTTGTGGAATAGCTTCAGTAAAATTGGTACCAGTCCTTCCTTGAAGGTCTGGTGGACTTCAGCTGTGAGTTAGTCAGGTCCTGGACTTTTTTGTTGTTGTTGGGAGACTTGTAATCAATCTTGCTACTTGTTATTGGTCTGTTCAGGGTTTCTATTCTTTCTGCTTCAGGGTTGGGGGTTGAATGTTTCCCAGAATTAATCCATTTTCTCTGGATTGTCTAGTTTGTTTGCATAGAAGTGCTCACAATAGTCTCAGGTAATCTTCTGAATTTCTGTCATATCACTGTAATGTCTCCTTTTTCACTTCTGATTGAGTTAATTTGAATCTTCTCTCTTTATTTCTTAATTAATCCAGCTAGTGGTCTATCAATCTTGCCTTTTCAAAGAAGCAACTTTTTGTTTCATTAATCCTTTGTATTTTTTTCAATTTCAATTTCATTTCATCTGCTCTGGTTTTCATTATTTCTTTTCTTCTGCTAGTTTTGAGTTTGGTTTGTTTGTGTTTTTCTAGTTCTTTGAGGTGTGAGTTGTGTCAATATGTACTCTCTCAGTCTTACTAACATAGACCTTAAGCACTATAATTTTTTTTTTCTGAGCACAGCTTTGGCTGTCTCCCAGAGGTTTTGATAATTTGTTTCTTTTTTGTTATTTGTTTTGAGGAATTTTTATATTTCCATCTTGATTTCATTGTTGACCCAAGGATCATTCAGGAGCAGATTGTTTAACTTCCATTTTTAGTTTGCTTTTGCAAGTTCTTCTTGGAATTCATTTCTAGTTTATTCTACTGTGATCTGAGAAGGTGCTTGATATGATTTTGGTTTTTTGAATTTATTGAGACTTAATTTGTGGCCTATCATATGGTCTATTTTGGAGAATGTTCCATGTGCTATTGAGAAAAATGTATACTTTGCAGCTTTGGGATGGAATGTTCTGTAGATGTCTGTCAGTTCCATTTGCCCTAGAGTCTGAGTTCACTCCAATGCTTCTTTGTTGACTTTCTGCCTTGATGATCTCTTTATTGCTGTCAGTAGAGTGTTGAAGTTTCCCACTATTATTGTATTGCTGTATATCTCTTTTTTTAGGTATCATAGAATATATAGGTCCATATATACTTAAAATTGTTATGTCTTCTTTTGGAATTGATCCCTTTACCATTATATAATAACCTTTTTTTTTTTAACTCTTGTTAGTTTAAAGTCTGTTTTATCTGATATGAGAATGGCTACTTCTGATTGTTTTTGGTTTCCATTTGCATGGAATATTTTACCCCACTCTACCTTGAGTCTACAAGAGTCTTTGTGTGTTAAGTGGGTCTCTAGAAGGCAGCAAATATTTGGGTTGTGATTTTTTTTTTAAACCCATTCTGCCAGTCTATATCTTTTTAGTGGGATATTGAGACTATTTACATTCAGGGTCAATAATGGTAAGTAAGGTACTATTCCATTCATCATACTGGTTGTTACCTGGGTGCTTTATTTACTTATTTATTTATTTTCCCTATTGTGTTGGTATTCCATAAGGCATGTGAGCATTATGATTTCCAGAATTTTTCTACTGATGTAGTTCAACCTTTTGTTTCAGTTAAAAAGAAATACTCCTTTGAGTATTTCTTGTAGAACTGGTCTAGTGGTGACAAATTTTCTCAGCATCTGAGAAAGACTTCATTTCTCTTTCATTTGTGAAAACTAATTTTGTAGGATGCAAAATCTTTGGCTAATGATTATCCTATTAGAAGATTGAAGATGGGGCCCCAATCTCTACTGGTTTTTAGGATTTCTTCTGAGAAATCTGCTGTTAGCCTGATAGATTTACCTTTGTAAGTTATTCAATGCTTTTGTTTCACTGCTCTTAAAATTCTTTTCTTCACATTGACTTTGCATACCTGAATGATTATATGCCTTGAAGATGACATTTTTGCAATGAATCTTCAGGATGTTCTTTGAGTTTCTTGTATCTGTAAGTTTAAATCTCTGGCAAAGCCAGGGAAGTTTTCCTCCACTGGTCCCTCAAATAGATTTTCCAAACCTGTTGCTCTCTATTCTTCCTCAGGATCACCTGTGATTCTTAGGTTTGGCTGTTTTACATAGTTCCAGATTTCTTGGAGATTCTGTTCTGTTTTTTGATTATTTTTTTCTTTTTTGTTTTGTCTGATTGGGTTAATTTAAAAGCCTTGTCCTTAAGTTCTGAGATCCTTTCTTTGGCTTGTTCTAGTCTACTGTTAAAATTTTCTACTGCAGTTTGCACTTCCCTAAATGATTCTTTCATTTCCAGAATTTCAGCTTGGTTTTTTATAAAAGGTATCTATCTCTCTGTAGAATTTTTTATTCATGTCCTGGGTAGTTTTTTTAAAATATCTTTATGTTTGTTTTCAATTTTCTCCTGAAGTTCATTGATCAGTTTTATGATCAACCTTTCAATTTTATGTCTGGAATTTCAAAGATTTCATTTTGAGTAGGGTTAATTGCTGAAGAGTTTGTGTGGTCTTTTGAGGGTGTTGGAGAACTCTGTTTTTTCATATTGTCAGAATTATTTCTCTGATTCTTTCTCATTTGGGTAGAGTAATTCTTCCTATTTGTGGTTAGTGGGGGCTGACATAGGCACTGTAGGGTTCCCTTGGTTATATATAGCCTTGGTGTTGTAGGTTTCTCAATTGCCAGTTGTGACTGTCCTGTGCTGGGTACCTGTACTGGCTATGGTGTTCTGAGTGGCTACAGTGACTTGGAAAGTGTGGTGTTGGCTGGGGTTTGGGATCAGGCCTTCTCCAAAGCTGAGGTATTATACCCAAGGTGGTGGGCTGTGCTATTGACCTCCAACTAGGAGGTCACTCTTATGGGAGAAAGTCAGCTGCAATAGTGGCTGTGGGGTTTCTCCTTCATGAGTGTTGCCCCAAGGAAGTGCCCAGCCAATTTAGGTAGAGGGCAGGGCTCTGGGAATCACCTGTCTGTTTTGAGCTTTCAAGGGGAGAGTGGGGGGAAAGAAGGCCCAGTATCCCACAAGTGTGCACTCTTGGCTATCCTAGTAGGGATTAGGAGGGAGCTCAGGCCATTGGGGTAATGCTATTGTGCAGGGCAGGAACAGAAGAGTTTACACAGGAAGCGAGAGGTTACTTTGGCAACAAGTTGTACCTGGCTCCCCATCTAAGCCTCAGGATGTTTGCCCTCCCAATGTCACAGGGCAGCTGGCCTCAGGGCCTCAGGTATTTTCATGGTAGCCTGCCCCAGCCACAGACTGTTTGCCACCGAGGAGTTTGCCCTTGGGGCTTATCCCCTCACAGACTGACTTGAAAGCAGCCATGCTACACACAAGGGCTGAGTTCCTGGGATATGGCAGCTGGAACAGCTCAGGGCTTTCCTTTTTTCTTGCACAACTCCACATGCATTTCAGCAAAGCACAGCTGTGGGTAAGGCAGTTTCTTGTGAGGGACTGGAGTCCTGCAAGTCTCAGTGGGCCCTCCAAATCTGTGGCAGGAGCACAGAACTCCTTAATTCTCCTCACTCACTTTCCTCACTGCATCCAGAGGCTGCCAGTGGTCTGTGGTGGTCCAGATGAGAGTCTGGCTAGTTCCAGCCCAGGTTGATGGATTTTTCTCTATTCTTTGCCCTATGTGATTATTAACACTTCTTTGAAGAGTTGTGGGCATTCTGATTGTCCTGTTCCTCTCTGGATGCTGAGGAGACTCTATCTTGATTTACTCTGTAGGAGAAACACACTCGAGCTGTCTCATGTTGGCCATTTTAATCCTTTCCCTCTTTGGCATTTTGAAACTTTTGAAATTTTGCCTTCCCCAAAAAAATCCTAAATAAAGTCTTCTTGATCTCAAGTTGACTTTAATATTTTTCTACAGGGCCCCTGAAAAATCACAAAGGATTTGTTCTTTCATTTTGTAAACAGAGAGATCTGGTTGGGTGCAGTGGCTCACGCCTGTAATCCCAGCACTTTGGGAGGTGGAGGCAGGAGGATTGCCAGAGCCCAGGGGTTTGAGACCAGCCTGGGTAACTTGGCAAGACCTTGTCTCTAAAATAAATGAAAAAATTAGCTGGGCGTGGTGGCACTCATCTGTAGTTCCTGCTACTTGGAAGTCTGAGGCGGAAGGATTGCCTAAACCCAGCATGTGAATGCTGCAGTGGCCATGAGTGTGCTACTGCACTCCAGCTTGGGCAACAGGGTGAGACTCCAACTCAAAATAATAATAATAAGAAGAAGAAGAAGAAGAAGAAGAAGTAATAAAAATTTTAAAAATAAAATAATTAGATATATCAAACTATGTTGAGCTACATAGAGAGCATTGTCAAATACAAAGAAATACTTAACCTTCTCTAGGTTATATTTGTATGGCAAAATATAATTAATATAGATACGACCTGAGTTGCTTTGCCTAATATTAAACAACAGTAGTATAATGTTATCATTCATAATTTAAAATTTGGTGTGCCACAGAAACAACCAAACTTTCTTGTCAAATGAACTCTCCTCAGATCTATAACCACTGCATTTTAAATCTTTTATTGTCCACAGATAGTTTTTGTTTTACTCTGATGCTTCCTTGAAAACATTTACAATCAACTACAGGCCAGAGTGCTTGTTTTCAACAAAAACTGTCTTGGAGATCTGTGGAAAGGACTATGCCAGGTACTCTGGGGTACAGGCTTCTGATGGCATTGCTAAAATAACTTTGAGACCACACCACAGGGCTGAGCCATAATTTCCAGAACTCAAGTGGAGAAGCTGATATGTTCATGAACCTGCTAATCCAAGATCAAGCAGAGCAAAACTTTACATATGAAACAAACTGATGAAGGATGATGATGGCTTTTGTTTGGAATATTGCTGATGCTTTAATGTTATATTTTCTGGATACAAGGAATCTATCTTTAGCTATCTCTAACACATAACAATTTAGTAGATTATATTATACTTTTGTAAACATAAAAGAAATATTTGTCTATTTCTCCCTCCCTGATCCCTCTAGAATTCAGAAGCTCTTATTGAGTATTCTTATTTTTATGACAATACAATTATTTGCATAGGATCCACAAGAATCTATCTTCCTTGAAACAAGACATAATTTAAAATATTGATTATACAGCCAAGGTTTTGGCAGGAATATGTAGGAGAGTTTTAAACTTTCTCCCTGCTCCGAAGGTTTGATAATTTGAGTCTCTGGAATAAACTATCAGTAGATAGATTAATGGCAGAAAAAGGAGTAAAATTTTATAATGTGTAGGCGTATGGTGACACAAAATACGGGACTAAAACTAGGGCCAGATGACTGAAATTTTTATTGTATCTTGAACTACAGAAAGGAATATGGTCTTGGGCTTCTAGGGAGAGATAGTGAGGTTGTGGGAGGGTGAGGGGAGAAAGTCCATGATGAACAAATGTTGTCTTGTATATATACAATATCTCAAGTAACAGGCCTCAGAATAGATGGCAGCCTGAGGAAAAACCTCTCTGGATGAGGTGTTTATCTTTAGTCTTTTCTCCAGTGAGAAAATTTTTCCTAGAATAATTTTTAGGCAGACAAGAGGATCTCAGAGAAAACCTCTATTTGCATCCACTGTTCTCTGCTGTTTCCCAGTTAGCATACTGAAGTGCCATACTTTGGGGGTTTTGTTTTCTGAACCCCAATAAATGTCATATTTAAGAATGAGGTGGGCAAACCCCTCAGGTCCCCTCCCACTGAGGGAGCTTTTCTGTGTTCTCAATAAATTCTGCTTTCTCAAAAAACATGAAGCACAGAATCAGATACCAGATAGTTTTAAGGAACTAAGATGAACTATATGGAGCCAATATTTACAAAGCTGTCTTGGGAAAACCGGCCTGGTACCTGACTTACAATTTCCCATTGTTACAGATGAGTAAAAAGATCACTTCCTGGCAGGCCCAGGAAAGTGATCTCCAGAAAGGGGAATTCACCGAAACCTGTAGGTATTACAGATGAACTCTAATAATGAGTTATTGCCTTGGCTTTCTAGCCTTGAGAGGCTAGAAAATATCAAAAATTCAATTTGAGATTTCTTATGAAGAGTTTTAGCATATTCTGCATACATTGTTACCTCATTTGATTCTCATAATGACAAAAAAAAAGTTTTAGCAAAGCAAACTTAAAAAGGCCTACTCAACTACCATTCTTGATGCACTTATGTAAATAAGCCAAACTTATTGAAATCACACATATTTCACAAACAAGAATTATCTTTGCCTAAAAGTGAGGGTGACTGTAGAGAGACATTTTATGATTCAATAGAAAACTATAGCATTCCCATGGATTATCAGATAACAGTCCTGTTCATTGTCTTTGAGCTATTTTTCACCTCTTTGTAAGTGATGTGACTTTGTTCCTAGCTGTGAATTGGACTAGATCCTGCCAGCTTGCATATTTTGTCAGTCCTTACCAAGTTCTCAGTTCTTCTAGTTTCCTTCAATATCTGGCTACAACTCTCCAGACTAATGTTTTCAGTATCTTTCCCACCCTCCTGACATGGTATTACTGAGAACTAAAATCTGACTGCCCAAATCTTTAGTGGGACTCTAGGTTATCTTGTAGCTAGGTTTTACCCCTGCATTCAAAGTAGCCCTGGGAACTGAAGCTGGAAGATTTATGATAAACTTCAATGGATGCATCACCACCACTGATCACATATAGGCAACTTGGTGCCTGGAGCTGCTGCTGTGTAAGCCACTCAGGAGCTTCGCTAAATTCCTGCATCTATTAGACTGCTCCAGAAAATCCATTACTGCAGACAATCTTACAGAAACATTCCTGATGTCTATGCCATCACCAAAAACATCAAAGTTGCAAATCAGGAAGTCTGTCAGATTGTCACTGCCTTCCCATTCTACCATCTGCCAATGCGTTGAGCCCAACATCTAAAAATCCTTTCATGGTTTTCCAATCAGCAAACAAAAGTGTATTCTTTGGGGCTTCCCAGTAGAGAAGGAATGGGAAACTGGACTTGTATTCTGCTCCAATCTGTTTTCCTATTTCTCTTCAGAAATCTCCTTCATTAAATGCCTAATGCTCATACTATTCAGTAATTATCCTCTACTGTCAAGTCTCAATGGATGATTCGACTAGTACTTCAACAACACATGTCTACCGAAGCAGATGACAAAGACTAGCTTTCTTAAGTTGTTTAACAAAAAATCTGATTTCCCTTGAATAAAAGCAGGGACTAACGAAGATGACCTTAATATTTCCCCTAGCTGGACTAAACTTTGGACAGATTTCTTCCTGACCTGAGGTTCTTACCTTCCTTTCCTAGAGCATGCACTTTAGAAAATTTGTAGTTGCAATTTCTTTCTCTACCCCCCTGAAATGTGAAAAATCTTCTCCCAGACTTGTGCCCAGTTTTGCAACTCAGCAATGTCTTCTCAAGGACGTGGGAGCTATCCCTTTGAAATGCAGTCACCAGGAAAGATAGGGTCCCATCTTCCAGTCTCAGGGAGGATGGGAACCTGACTTTGATAAATGCCTTAGCCAACCCTGATAATCTAATCACATTGACCAGATTCCCAGCTTACATCCTCCATTACTTTTTCACTAGCTTATCCCAGCCTTAAAATGTTCCTGCTTTTTGTTTCAAAGGAATTGAATTCAATCTTTCTCCCCTATTACTACAGTCTTGACCCCTATTGAAATTGTCTTGCATAAAGTTTTTCCTGCCTGTTTAACACCATCTGGTGCAATTTTTCTGACATCCTTCAGTCTGCTGTTGAACTCATCTACTGAGATTTTTTAGAAATTGTGGTTATTGTCTTTTTAAGTTCTAACATTTCTATATGGTTTTTATTTTTAGATCTTTTATGTCTTTGCTCAGGCTTTCCATTTTTCCCCCCAAGGTGATCGTAATTGAAGCATTTTTGTGATAATTGCTTAAAATCATTGTCAGATAATTCTAATATATATTGGTGTGACATCTATTGAGTCTCTCTCTCTCTCTCTCTTTCATTTAGTTTGAGATTTTCCTAGTTCTTAGTAGGATGAGTGATTTTCAGTTAAATTCTGGAAATGTTGATAGCTGCAAATGCTTGCACTAAAAGAGACAAAAGATCTCAAATTAACCTACCTTTACACTTTAAAGAACTAGATAAAAAAGATCAAGCTAAACCCAAAGCTAACAGAATGAAGGAAATAATAAAGATTAGATCAGCGATAAATGAAACAAAGAGTAGAAAACAATAGAGAAAATCAATAAAACCAAGAGTTGGTTCTTCAGAAAGTTCAACAAAATTGATAAGCCATTCGTTACTGAAGAAAAAAAAAAGAAAACTCCAATTACTAAAATCAGAAATGAAAGTGGAGCCATTACTACTAATTTTACAGAATTAAAAATGATTATAAAGGACTACTATGAACAATTATACACCAACAAAATGGATAACCTAGATCAAATGAACACATTCCTAAGAACATACAACTTCTATCAAACTGAATCATGAAGAAATAGAAATTCCGAGTAAACTTAAAACAGCTGTTGAAACAGGAAAACAAAGTTGAAAGTCTCACACTTCCTGATTTCAAAACTTACTACAGAGAGACAAAAATCAAAACAGAATAGTAATGGCATAAAGACAGACACATAAACCAATGGAATAGAATTGATAGCCTATAATTAAACTCTCACAATAAATTATTTTTTCCAAATTGTCTTTGCAAGCACAGTTTAGAAGAGAACTCGAGGTGAAAGAAGGATGCTGACCTCACAGCTGCATTATTCACTCCCAGAGTATTTTGGGTAACTCTGTGCACTGTGCCTGGTGCTGGGGACATTGAAATAAAAGATACAGGTGTTGCCCAAAGGAAAGGCACAGTCAGTGGGGGAGGCAGACACCATAAACACATCTGAAAACAGAACAATAACCTGATAACCATGGTAGAACCATTAATAAGGAAGTGACCCCAGCTGGGGAGGTGAGGTCAGGGGCAGAAGAGAGGTGATGTTTAGGCACGTTGAGTGAACTTCTCCAGTGGGCATGTTGGAACAGTGGAGGGAAAAGACACAGCCCAGAAAGAGCCTGGTGCGTTTGGGGCCTCCAAGGCACCTGATGTGGGCAGGACCAGAACCACATGTCAGGGGGTGAGGGTAGGCAGTGCCCTCAGTGGGTTGTGTCTGTACCTTAGCCTGAGTGACATATAGAGGGAACTGACAGGCAACAATCTACATTTTAGAAAATGTGAAAAGCAGATGACAAAAAAGAACACAATGACTAGGACAATATAAAATACAAGACTAGACAAACACACATAAAAATGGACAGATTCATAGAAGAAGATTATGTTTTCTTTCCTTTTCAGGAAGTTTCCTTTATCATGACCAGCACATTGTTTTTACACCAAAATGCGGTTACCTGCAAAAGGGAACAAGCATGGGGCTACCAGAATCACATTTTCCTGGCTGGAAAAAAGTCACAAGAAAACAACAGAGAACACTCACTCCATGTCCGACATAAAGAACTGTGTGCTCTGGGGAGGATTAGGGGACAGAAGGCAAATAGACTCTAGTGCGGGTAGGCAGCAGGTATAGCTGCAGAGAGGGGAAAGGCTCTGAGCACTGCGGATCAGGGGACCAAGGAGGCTAATGACTAACGGGCAGCAGGTGTGGCTGAAGAAAGGGGAAGGGATCCAAGCACCATGGCCCCTGCCTACAGAGAGGGCGTGGACTCAGAAGACTGAGGGCCTGGTTAGATGAGAGGGGACTGATTCAAAGCATGGAAAGCAGGCAGACCAGTGTGCCGGGGGGCGGGGGGGCGCCCTCCAAGGGGTCTGGGATCTGGGTCT
The DNA here is from genome assembly GCA_027257055.1 of Cephalopachus bancanus. Classification (NCBI taxonomy): domain Eukaryota; kingdom Metazoa; phylum Chordata; class Mammalia; order Primates; family Tarsiidae; genus Cephalopachus; species Cephalopachus bancanus. The sequence goes on along the minus strand of JAPVLO010000657.1, from coordinate 25,959 downwards.
TGGGAAGATAGCTTACCAGAGACTATTTCAGGGCAGCTGACAAAATGTGGACACGGACATTGGACTGGACAATAGCATCTGATGAATGTTAAATTTCCTGATTTTGATTGTTCTGTGGCTGTGTAAGAGAATGTTCTCATTCTTAGAACAAACAAAGAAAGATTGACTGAGGGCTAGATGCAGTTGTTCATGCCTGTACCTCAAGTACTTTGGGAGCCTAAGACAGGAAGATTGTTTGAACCCACGAGTTCGAGACCAGAGTAGCAACAGAGTGAGACCTCATCTCTACAAAAAAAAAAAATTAGTTGGGCATAGTGGCACACACCTGTAGTTCCAGCTACTTGGGAGGTTGAGGCAAAAGGATCGCCTGAGCCCAGGAGGTTGAGGCTGTGGTGGACTATGATCATGCCACTGCACTCCAGCCTGGGTGACAGAGTGAGACTCCAACTAAAAAAATTAAAAATAAATAAACTGAGTAATTTAGGAAACTTTTAAGGGTATGATGTCTGTAACTTACTCTCAAACAGTTCAAGAAAATAACATGTATTAAATATGAAGGGAAGGGAATTGGGTAGTGGCTCAAAGAGGGGCAACATGCTACCATTGGTGAATCTGGATAAAATGTTCCTTGAACATGAGTTCTCTAGACTATTCTTTTTTTTTTGAGTTGGAGTCTCATTCTATCACCCAGGCTGGAGTGCAGTGGCACACTCATGGTCACCACAGCCTCGACCTGCTGGACTCAGGTGGTCCTTCCATCTCAGCCTTCCAAGTAGCCAGAACTAGAGATGTGCGCCACCATACCCAGTTGATTTTTTGATTTATTGCAGAGATGAGGTCTCTTGCCAAGTTGCCCAGGCTATTCTCAAACCTGTGAGCTCAGACAATCTTCTCACTTTGGGCTCCCAAAATGCCGGGATTACAGGCTTGAGTCACCGCGCCTGGCCTTGTTCTTGAAACCTTTGCATACATTTGAAATTATATCAAATTTAAAACTTACAAAGAAACAAAAATAAAAGGTTTAGGGTTGGATTCTGCTTAAGCTGCTGGAAGGTAAACTCAGGGTGAGAATAAACTAAACCTTGTGAAGGGAACAACCAGACCAGTACTGGGTTTTTTCTGACCAAACCAACACTGGGTTTTCTCAACCAAACCAATGGTGGGTTTTTTTGTTTTCTTTAAAATCATCCTCTATGAAAGATTGACTTAAATATATTCCATAGGTATTAATAATTACTGACTACCATATAATTTTATTTGTGCTATCATTTTAACAATGTTTACTTTAATATAAAGTAATTCACTTTTGGCTTAATTTGAGACTTCCAGAATGAGGACCACCAAGGAGCAATTTTTTCAAGTTCCCCCCTTTGGTTGTGCAAACATATGGTGGAAAGGAGGAACTCATTGCTCTCGGGAAGGGTGCAGCACACAAGGGCAGTGTGTGGCCTGATGAAACTGCCTGTCCTCGGACCCCTTTAGGGGCTGGGGGAGGGTAATATCTCACATCAGAAGCCAAAATCCTTGGGAGGGGAGAGACTGCAGATATTAAGAGCTGAAAAAATCTGGCAGAGTGGCCCAGGGTGACAGGGAAGGTAAATGCACTTGTCTGCGCTAAATGCAAGTGCCTGGGCTTTGTTTTGTGTGTGCAGGGAGATTCTGGAACAGCAAGCAGCCAAGAACAGGAGTCTCCTGGGCCAGCACCTGTGGCATGATGTCATGCCCTATGAATGATGGCTGAGCACAAGTGAACAGAAGGAACTCCAGTCTTGGAGGCCAGCGTGTGGCACCTCTATAGTAGTCTGGAAGGAGCTAGAGCAGTGAGGGCATCACCTCACCATCTGGCAAGTGTCCCTGGGGCTGCACCAGATGAGGCTACAACAGTGACATTGTGATGTCTCTAGAACAGAGTAATATTGGCCAGAGTAGCCCCTTTGGCTCTCTCCTAACTTATGTTTGGAAAGAAGGATCAAAGCTTTTCAAGCCCTTGGTATTCTTTCTTATGCTATTTGATGGGGGGGAGGCACTGTGCACCAGTCTTCTGAAACTATTCATCAGCGAAATAATAAAAGATGTATTTGTACCCAGTAGTAGAGAATTTCCAAAGGGCTCACCATTAATCCTGATGCCCTTCCCTGAATGTGTCAAGGGTTGGAATACATTTCCCCTCCCTTCCTATCTGTGCTTGCCCAGTGACTGCTTTGACCAAACGTGGAAGTGAAGTGCTAGGACTTTCTGAGCCCAAGTCTTCAGGCCTGGCAGCTTCTGTTGTCTTCCTCTTTAAACATTCACTCTCAGTTTCTCCCACTTGGAATCCAGTGTCCTACTGTGAGAAGGCCACTCTAGACAGGCCACATGGAGGAGAGCGGAGGCCCTGACCATCAACCCCAGCTAAGCTCCTGGTAGACATAGAGAATCAGCGATGTGAAGGAGGCCACTCTAGACCTTTTGGACCAGCCAAGGTCATCCAAAGCAGAAGAACCATCAACCCACAAAATCATGAACAATAATGGAGGGTTGTGTTGTTTTAAGCCACTAAATTTTAGGGTGTTATTATTTATTTTTTTTGAGTTAGAGTCTCACTTTGTCACCCAGGCTGGAGTGAAGTGGCATGCTCATGACCACCACAGCCTTGATCTGCTGGGCTCAGGAGATCCTTCTGCCTCAGTCTTCCAAGCAGCTAGAACTACAGGCGCACGCCACCATGCCCTGCTAGTTTTTTTGTGATTTATTGTAGAGACGAAGTCACACTCAGTTGCCCAAGCTGGTCTCAAACCCCCGGGCTCAGGCAATCCTCTCGCTAGGTGTTCTTTTTTAAATGCATCAGCTGATCATCAAAACATACCTAAACTGGTCAGGCAAATAAAGCAGGGATTGAGAAAAAGCCTAACTGATCAGGTCATAGAGTAGCCACTTAAGGTTTGGCTGACTGAGGCGGAACCAGTTTTTTCACCCCACAAAAACTCAGAACACCTCTGACTGCTGCTCTTCTGTCTACAATTTCCTAAACCTTGGGCCTATGCTAAAAGATGTCTACGCTAAAAAGGGCCTTAGAGGTCACTTAGTCCAATGGCTTCAATGTTGTAAATGGAGAAACTGAGGCCTAGAGAGGAAAAATGATCTGCTTAGGTCACAAAGCTCATGGTTAGGCTGGATCGAGAATCAGGTCTTCTGAAACTATCCAATCTCCTTTTCCATGGTGATAATTAGATACTGTGGCTGATACCCACCTTCCAAAGTGGGGGAAACCAGGGCAAGAAGCTTGCATAGCTGAGAAGAATGGAGCTCGACTTTGAACTCAAGGTTAAGGACAGGGACCTTGGCATCCTTAACACCCTTCGCTGCTCTTTCCTTAGTGATAGGGTAGGTTCAACATTTTGAATTTAGTTCTTCCTTCACAATGTGCCTTTAGATAAGTTGATTTACTGGTGTGAGACAAAATGGGAAAACAGACTGCTACATAACCCGTGATTCTCAGGAAACATAAGCACTCATTTAAAATGATGAGGTGCTCTGTGAATGCTCAGTCATAACTCATGTTTAATTGTATTGGTTTTAAAGCGAGGTTTAAAGAAAGGGTTCTTGCTTTTGTTCCCTCTATTTTAAAAATTGTACACATAGTATAATTCAAAGAGAGAACTTGGCCGGGTGTGGTGGTTCAAGTCTGTAATCCCAGCACTTTGGGAGACTGAGGCAAAAAGATTGCCTGAGCCCAAGGGTTCAAGATCAGCCTGGGCCACTTGGTGACACCTCGTCTCTATAATAAATCAAAAAATTAGCAGGGCATGGTAGTGCACGCTTATAGTTCCAGATACTTGGAAGGCTGAGGTGGATCACCTGAGACTAGCAGGTCCAGTCTGCGGTGGCCGTGAGCATGCCACTACACTCCAGCCTAGGTGACAGAGTGAGACTCCAACTCAGAGAGGGAGATTGTCTCTCCTGCTTGCTGAAGGCCTTAGTTGGAGTGTGTGGATCTAAATATCTAAATGCTTGTATTTACCCAGCACTCTGACTCCTGGCCAGAGGTCAAACTTAAAATGCCCCTGAGGAGAGAAAGGGAAAGACTGTCCTGCCTGTTTTACAGATGAGGGTCCCAAAGCACAGGAGGCAGTGACTCACAAGCTCTAGGAGCTCCCTGGGCTTCATGCAGCCAGGCAGAGGGGGGATCCCCACAAAGGCACAGCCTTCTAGCTTGGGGGGGAGTTCAGCACTGCCAGAAATACTTTTGAGTTTCCCCACTCTGTGCTTCATGTATTTCAAACCCTCTTACTCACTAGAATTCTCTGACCCTCCTCCTGTCCCCACTATCAGCAGCGGACCCCATCACCTATTTCACCAAGAAAATGGGAGCCATCAGGATAAAACTCTTAGCTTCTTGCCAGAATCCTCCCACTTCACCTGACTCTTGCTCCTCCTAATTGTTCTTACCAGACACATGGTGTGGGCAAATCCCACCCATCCCCGCTTCCCTCCATAATGACTTTGCTCCGCCACCTTGCCCACTTTCCCTCTCTGTAGCTCCTTCCCCATTGGATCAAATCTGTCCCTTGGTCCCTCTAGCTGCTGCCTGATCGCTCCCTCGTCTCCACAACCAGACTTCTTGAAGGCAGCTGAACGTTCTTAACTCCCATTTGCTCCCCAACCCATTCAAGTCTGAAGACTGTCTTTTCCATTAAGCTGAAGTGCTTCATTCCTGTCACTTGTTAAACCACTGGGTGCTCCAGAGCCCTTAGCCACTCAGCTGCACCAGACACTGTGGCCACTGCTTGTCTCCTGAAATGCTTTGTTTTTTCCTACCTTCTAGAAAACACCCTTCCCTTAGTTTTCCTCCCCCTGCCCAGTCTCTTCCTTCAAGATCTTGTCTTTGCCCATCTCTACAAGGTTGCCTTCACCTTGGCTTCTGGCCCTTTCTTTTCTTGCTCATCATACCTTCTCTGGGCCAGGTGTCTGGCCAGGGACCTACAGTAATGCAAACTCAGAGTAGCCAGATAGTCTGGTTTGCCAGAAAAGCCAGAAGTGTGGATTTTGTTTGAAATCTTTCTATGAATAAATGCTGGACTTTAGAAGATCTGGGAGCACACATCTCTAAGTACCCCTGAGCATCTTGCAGCCCCTGAAATGTGGAACGATTGGAACCCAATTCATCATTACACCATTACACTCTTATTCCTGAGCTGGGTCCATAATCTCAGAAAATAGCCATGCCCTCAACGAAACTTCCAGAGGCTAGGCACCTGGAGTCCCTGCCCATACCCATCGACGGGATCATGCAATTGTGCAGATTCCTCCTCGTAGACACCTGTTCAGGTAGTCATTCTCACTGCCACTTCTCCATACTATGTCACCACTCTATCATTCCTTGAGGACCTCAACCTCCTTCTGATAACGAGTCCTCCATGTCCTGTCTTATCCTCTCTTAATCCTTTCTGCAATCAGAACAATCTTTCTAAAATCCGAATCTGATCATGTCTTTCCCAAGTTTGACTCATTTACTGACTGATCTAAATCCAAACCTTCAGTGTGGCTTGCAAGACTTCTCGGCCTTGCTGAACACTCCTGTCTTCTTCCTCTCCCCATTCACCCCACCTCACTTCCACTCCCATCTTTGTGAGCTACTTTCAGTTCCTTACAGGAGCCATGTTCCCTCTCACTTCCAGGTCCTTATATCTGCCTGGTATGTCCTTCATCTCACTCTAGTTACTGCCACATGCTTCTTTTTTATACCTCATTTTAGAGGTCAGCCCTCTGGACAGCCTTCCCAGATGCCCCCAGTGCCTGACAGTTTGTGCTGTATCCTCTTTTTTTTTTTTTTGAGTTGGAGTCTCACTCTGTCGCCCAGACTGGAGTGCAGTGGCCACTTCCAGCCACCACAGCCTCGACCTGCTGGGCTCCGGTGATCCTTCCGCCTCAGCCTTCCGAGTAGCCGGAATTACAGGCGCGTGTACCACGCCTGGCTAATTTTTTGATTTTATTGTAGAGATGAGGTCTCGCCTGCCCAGGCAGGTCTCGACCCGCAGGCTCAGGCAATCCACTTACCTCAGCCTCCCAAAGGCGCGGGATTACAGGCTGAGCCACCGAGCCCGGTTTGTATCCTCTATTTTTTAAAAATAGCCTTATTGGTATATAATTCACCTACTTGACATATAAAATTCTGTGGTTTTAGCATATTTTCACAGAATTGTGCCACCACCACCACCACAATTAGTTTTAGAACATTCTTATCACCCCAAAGAGAAGCCCTGTACATATTATCACCCCTATTTTCCCAGTAATCATCCTCCAGTGCCACCCTAGCTCTAGATACCCACTAATCTACTTTCTGTCCCCATAGATTGGCCTATTCTGGACATTTAGCGTAAATGGAATAATATATATATGTGGCCCTTTGTGACTGGCTTCTTTCACTTTGCATGCAATTTTTAAAGTTTTTCCATGTTGTGATATGTGTCAATACTTCATTCATTTTTAATTGCCAAATAATATTTCATTATATGACTGTAGCACATTTTATTTAGCCATTCGTCAATTGATGGATATCTGGATTACTTCCACTTTTTGTCCATTATGAATAATGCCGCTATAATCTTTAATGTACAATTTTTGTGTGGACACGTTTTCATTTCTCATATTCTTGGACGTATATCTAAGAGTAGAATTGCTAGGTCATATGTTAACTCTGTGTTTAGCCTTTTGAGAATTGCCAGACTGTTTTACAAAGAGGCTGCACCGTTTACATTCCCAACAGCAGCATGAGGATTCCAATTTCTTTCCATCCTTTCCATCACTTGTTATTTTCTGTCTTTTTTATTCTAGGCATCCCAGGGAGTGTGAAGCCATATCTTCATTGTGGTTTTGATTTGCAGTGTTCTTCTGGCTGGTGTTAAGTATCTTTTCATTCATATATATTTTCTGAAAAATGTCTACTCAGACTTTTTGTTTACTTTAAAATTGGGTTGTTTATCTTTTTATTTATTAGTTGTAATGTTCTTTATGTGTTCTAGATACAAGTCTCTCATCAGACATGTTACTTGCAAATATTTTCTCTATTTGAGTTGTTTTTTTTACTTTTGCAATGGTATCCTTTGAAGTACAAAAGTTCTTAGCTTTTTTAAATTATAAAAATGTGGGGTACAATTCAGGATTAGGTATACAAACGTTGATTATGCAGGTACCCTTGTTGATGAAGTAAGCCCCTCCCTACCCTAGCAGTTTCCCTCAACTGCCAATCCCATCCTCTCTCCCAAGTTCTAAGTTTTGTGATGTCCAATTAACCTTTTTTTTTTTTCCTGGCTTGCACTTTTGGTGGCATGCTTAGACAGCCCTGCTTTATCTCAAATTTGGAACATGCTTGACACACTCACAGATGATCTTAGGCAAGTCATAGTCTTCCTGGGTTGTAATTTCATTCCCTTCTTAAAAACAAAGATGGCAAGAATATCTGTCCTGTTGACGTAGGTTACTGTGAGGTCAGATAGGATTGTGGCTTTCTGGATCCTCTTCCAAGAAGTTATCAATCATAATGGATCTGTGGAAAAAAAGGAGAACACCTGGACCACTGGACATATACTTAACATGGTTTTAGCATATCTGATGTACCCTGGAGCATAAGAGATGATCAATCACTATTTTGATTAGTTTAGTTTAGTTTAGTTTAAAGTTGGAGTCTCACTCTATCACCCAGGCTGGAGTGCAGTGGCACGCTCACGGCCACCGCAGCCTCGACCTTCTGGGCTCAGGCGATCCTTCCACCTCAGTCTTCCAAGTAGCTGGAACTACAGGCATGTGCCAACATATCCAGCTAATTTTTAAAAAATTTATTGTAGAGATGAGATCTTGCCAAGTTGCCCAGGCTGGTCCCAAACCCGTGGACTCAGGCAATCCTCTCACCTTGGCCACCCAAAGTGCTGGGATTATAGGTGTGAGCCACTGTACCCAGCCTTAGTTTAGCTTTTAATCTGTCTAAAATCTCCCTCAGAACCCTTTGACTTTGCCACTTAATGCATACCACTCAGGATGTATATGTGTCTGAGTGTATGAACGTCCACCTACATTTCCCTGGGCTGCCTCCCTCACTTGCTGTCATGGAGATGGCCTCTGTAGATCCTTTCCCCAGAGGCTTGCCCCAGTGTCTCTACCTCCTAGACCATTTCTCCACTTGATGTCGGAAGGGGCACTAAGGCCTCCTGGGGTGGTACCTCTTGCCATGAAGTATGGGTTTAATACATGCCAGGGACTAAGCACTACCCAGACAACTTTACAGGTACAGATAGCAATAAAATATGGTCCCTAAAAGCACAGAGCTTAGTGGAAAAGATAAACTGTACACACACACACACACATACACACACACACACACACACACACACACACACGCAAAACAGATGCACAAACACCAAAATATACACATGCATTAAAAAATCACGTGTTCATACACACATTCACAAACACACATAAATATATTCACACACAAACATGTAGGCACAATCATAAGCAAATATGTATTTACTCATTCACTCACACAGTACTCATTTACACAGGCATACACTAACACAAACTCACACAACTACACACAACTATGCACATATATATGCTTACACCCATATGTATACTCACACACAAATACACACTTATTTGTACACTCATACCCATACATACACTCATACACATACATGCACAAAAACACTCATTCATTCACACATGCTCACACAAAAGTACACACAACCATGCACATAACATACACTCATTCACACAAATACACACCCACTCACACAAAATGCACCCATGTGCCCACAGCCATACACTCAGATTCACCGTGGGTGGTATGCATAAAGTGGCAAAGTTCAAAGAGTTCTGAGGGAAATTTTAGAGAGATTAAAAACTAATGTTGTTTGATCATCTCTTATGTTCCAGGAAACTTGCATTAGTTATTTGTTTTAATTCTTTTTTTTTTTTTCTGAGTTGGAGTCTCACTCTGTCGCCCAGACTGGAGTGCAGTGGCCGCTCCCGGCCACCGCAGCCTCGACCTGCTGATCTCCGGCGATCCTTCTGCCTCAGCCTTCCAAGTAGCCGGAATTACAGGCATGCGCTACCACACCCGGCTGATTTTTTGATTTACTGTAGAGATGAGGTCTCGCTGCCCAGGTGGGTCTCGAACCTGTGGGCTCAGGCAATCCACTCACCTCAGCCTCCCAAAGGCGTGGGATTACAGGCTGAGCCACCAAGCCTGGCTTGTGTTTTAATTCTTAACACACTCTTAGGATACATTGCTATAGGGAAAAGACCTTTATAGAGGGGAAGCTGAAGTTTGGAAAGGTCATCTCTGCAGAATGAAGATTTAAAGCCAGTCTGCCCAATCCCCTTTATACCTGCTGAGTCTGGGACAAACACCTGTAGGGGATGGTGTTGGTGGTGGTGTAAAAGATGTTCCATTGGGGTAGGGAAAGAAAATAGAACTTCTATATTTATTTGTTTATTAATTAATTAGTCAGAGTCTCAATCTGTTGCCTAGTCAGGAGTGCAGTAGCATGATCATGGTTCACCACAGCCTTGACCTCCTGGGCTCAGGTGATCCTACTGTCTCAGCCTCCAGAGTAGCTGGGACTACAGACACATGTCACCACACCCAGCTAATTTTTTGACTTTTTTTGTAGAGATGAAATCTCTCTGTGCTGCCTAGGCTGGTCTCAAACTCCTGGGCTCAAGCAATTCTCCTGCCTTGGCCTCCCAAAGTGCTGGGCTTATAGGCATGAGCCACTATACCAGGTCTTATATTTATTTTGACATAATACTCTTAGCTTCTCTTTTTGTATTGTATTCTATACACAAGATCCTAGCACAGTAGGACACATATGTCAAAATAAATAAGCATAAATACATATGTTGGAGGTACAGGCTCAGTACTGTTATTGACAGCATTGTGCAAACAAGAGTGCAGAGATTTGAGACCAGCCTGGGCAACTTGTCTATACAATAAATTAAAAAATTAGCTGGGTGTGGTAGCATGTGCCAATAGTTCTGGCTACTTGGAAGGCCGAGGCGGAAGGAGATCACCTGAACCCAGCCCATCGACGCTGGGGTGTCTGTGAGTGTGCCATGGCACTCCAGCCTGGGTGACAGAGTGAGACTCGAACTAAAAAAAAAAAAAAAAAAGAGTGCAGAGGCCTTTGCTTCCTACTCTATTCTACTGCCTTCCCTGTGGAGTGCAGGGACTCTTTGCCAAAGAGGCTGTGCTGGGCTCCAGGCAATACCGCCCTTCCTCCACTGCTTTGAATTTTGCCCATGTTAAATTTCCACTGTCCCTGCTTCCTCTTTGCAGAGATTCTTCCTCTTCTTCATGCTACAGGATCTGAAAAAACAGGCTGTTTTCCAGGAAATATTACATACTGAAACACAGTGAAACAGAGAGCAGATCACAATATTAACTTTGTAGAGATAATGTAGAATTTATTTAGTGTCCATTATACACAATGCTGCTTTAATCTTTAATGTACACCTTTTCTGTGGACATATGTTTTCATTTCTCATTTCCCTTATATGTCTAAGAGTAGATTTGCTAGGTAATATATTAACTCTGTGTTTAATCTTCTGAGGAATTGCCAGACTTGGCCTTAGCTATCCCTGGTCTCCACTCAAATGTAGATAGGGATAGCTCTGTCCTCCAGGATCTCTCTTCTTCTTCTTCTCCTCCTCCTCCTCCTCCTCCTCCTTCTCCTTCTTGGAAAACATAGTTTATTTATAAAATAAATTAGAGAGAGGGAGAGATGATTCACCTCCCCAAGGCAGGAGAGGGGGCCAAAGCTAAGAAAACATGGCAGCCATAGCTCAAAGAACACACGGCTTGGCCAGTGCTTAACAAAACAATGGGCTCCTTTCTTCTTTCTTAATGTGTCCCACAGCTGTCCTTCTCTTTTTTCCCTGTGTACACTCATGTACACACACGTTGAGCACACCCCAGGCTCCATGACCCATGACTCACTTCTGTGCCTTCTGCTCTTAAGCAGTGTTGTGCAATGAACTTGGTGCTACTTTGATCTCTATGGCATTGATCTTTGCCTTCCTCAAGAGAGAGGAAGTAAGTCCAGCTCAACAATACCTGTTACATTTTTAGTTCTCTTACAGTGATTATTTTATAATGGCTTACAGAATAATGTTCCATGTAGCATGTGCTGCTTGTCAATTTTGAGGAAGAAAACACAGGTTGGGATTGTTAATGCAAAGGTGAATGGCAAAGGTGAGGATTCAAATGGATCTTGATAGACTGGGTCACGGAACTGAAAACAAGATGAAATTTAAGGGGAAAGAAAGCAAATCCATTGCTCTAATACTTTAAAAGATAACCACAGGCAAGAACAAGGTGGTAAAAGCTGTGATGAATATCAGCTCAGGGGAAACAATTATTTTGTGACTAGGTTATAAGTGAAAAAGGCCTACCTTAGAACTAAGTCAATAAAAGTCAATCTTGAGACACTTGCTAAAAAACTGATTGCAAAGATCTGGTTATCTCTGGGCTTAGAAAACAAATGGACTCCACTCCCCTGCCCTCCACCCAACACTTAGAAGAGTCAAAGCAACACTATGGATAAATTACCTCTGGGCTGAATGAGCAACCAACTTTGGAAAATATAAATGATTACTACACATATAATCCAGCAGCTACTTTACACTAAGTAGCTGGTCAATTCTTTTAGATGTGGAGAGTTAGAAATTAGGTCTCAATTCTGGTTCCATTCTTTTTCCAGATACTCTTCTGTCTTCCATATCTTTTATCCAGTTCTTAGGTTTTTTGACTAGTCATAGCTTGACTGACCCAGAATGGGGGCACATTGTACTTATGTTCTTGTGAATGTTATGAAAGAAAGCAAGTCCTCAGTCATTTGAGGGAAATACAAAATGAACTAGATGAACTTCTCTTGGTCTATTGCAGAGGGGATTCCTGAACAGCAAATGGTCTTCCACAGAATCTTTCAGCCTCCAAAGGGGTCAAATGTGGAACTGAAATTTTGAATTGACAACCATGTTGCTCAATGGTTGTCAAAAAATTGTGAAATAAAATTTTAAATATTAAAAATATCAGGTTCAGCCGGGCTCGGTGGCTCAGCCTGTAATCCCACGCCTTTGGGAGGCTGAGGTGAGTGGATTGCCTGAGCCCGCGGGTTCGAGACCCGCCCGGGCAGCGAGACCTCATCTCTATAATAAATCAAAAAATCAGCAAGGCGTGGTAGCGCATGCCTGTAATTCCAGCTACTTGGAAGGCTGAGGCGGAAGGATCGCCGGATCCCAGCAGGTCGAGGCTGCAGTGGCCGGGAGCGGCCATTGCACTCCAGTCTGGGCGACAGAGTGAGACTCCAACTCAAAAAAAAAAAAAAAAAATCAGGTTCTATGAGAACATCTTGGTATTAAGTGTCTGAATGGGAAAAGAGAAGCCAATGCCTACTCCTATTAGACTGGATAACTAGCTCTAGGTAGGATGGGAATTGTGACCATGGTGTCTGTATTTGTTTTCCATTGCTTCTGTAAATGAATTAACACAATTTTAGTGGCTTAAAACACAAAAATTTATTCTTTTACAGTTGTAGAGGTCAGAAGTCTGAAAAAAACCTTATGGTGTTAAAAATCAAAGTGTTGGCAGAGCTGGCTTCTTCTGGAGAATCTAGAAAAAAAATCTGTTCTTTGTCTCTTTCATTTTCTCTTGTCTTATGGCATCCCTTGGCTTGTGGCCACATCACTCCAGTCTCTGCTTTTGTTGTCACATTGCCTTTTTTTCTTTCATTGTCAAATTCCCTCTACCTTCTTCTCAAATTCTTATTATTACATTTAAGATCCACCAGAATAATCTCCCCATCTCAAGGTTCTTGACTTAATCATACCCTCAAAGATCTTTCTACTATATAGGTTGCAAATTCCAGGGATTAGGGCTTATCTTCGGGGGATATCATTCAGCATATGCTAATCAGCTTGATCTTGGCAATCATACCATATATCAGTGATCGCTTCACTTGAAGCAGAAGATGCTCATTCTTGGAAGTACTTGTGATTACCATTCATGTTAAGGATTGCAGGAGCCTCTAGCATAGCGAATGAACACTTAAGAGTCTACAGGAACATTGACCTATGGCAATATAGGGAGTGTAGGTTATCCAAATAAGATGATACTAACATTAAAACAACTCTTAACACTAATGCTAGTCAGACATATCAGTGGATTAGCATCTAGGGGTTTCTGACTTTGTACATATTCATTCTGCATTTCCTATTGTTTCAACAAGTCATTCTACTGAAACATCCCTGAAGAGCCCAGAAAAGAAGTTCCTTGAGAAATATTAATTTATATTCCTTTTAATTGGGAGAGGCTGGAACTGGCTTCTAAAAGCCACATACACAGAAACTCAGAAAAATAAAAGTCGAATTCTAAATACAGGAAACAAAGTTTTCCATTAAGGATCTTAAGTAATTATTCTTTTAGGCATTTATATACATAAATTTTTAAAACTCCAAATGAGTTCCTTATTTATTAGGCACAAGATAACTCCAGTCTTGTTTGACTAAGTACATATCAGACCATCTATGAGGGTGTTTACCTTTTGCAGAGTAAGTTCTAGGGTGGGGAGTTCCAGAGGAAGTAGAAGAGAGAGTTGCTGCCCTCTGCAAAAAGTATTATATAACAAGAGGACATTGTTTAAAAATTATGCATGCACATATGACCTTAGAATTTTGGGCTTTACCAACAGGCACATACAAAATGCTCTCGTTGACATTAACATTTATAATTTGATGGCTCTGAGCCCCTGCCTCTGATAAAAAGCTACTAACTCTTCTACCAAGTGTCATTTACCAAGAGTTCTGGGACCTCTCAGGGGGATTGCCAGTCTCCATTCATCAGGTAGAGGCTTTGTTCCCTGACACACCAGCAGAGCATGTCCTCCCCAGGCCCAGCAGTTCCTGAGAACTGCCACTCCAAGCTGGACTTCTTCCCCTGGAGGTGGAAATTTCCAGGGCCCAATGAGGGCGCATAGAGCCTTGACTTGTCCTCTGGAGTGGGTGAGGGAGGAAGGGTTGGACATGCATGTCAGTTTAGTCTTTCAGCAGAGTCTGCTGCATGGGCAAGACAGCTACCTGTTGATGTTCTTGACACCTTCCTGGATCATGGTATTAAAAAAAAGCAAACAATGAAAATTAATCTCCTTGGGAGACGTTGGTCAAAGGGTGCACACTTTCAGTTATAAGATGAGTAAGTTCTGAAGACCTAATATAGAGTATGGTGATGATAGTTAATCATATTGTATTGTATGCTTGACATTTGCTAAGCGAATAGATCTTAAGTGTTCTCACTGTAAAAACAAAATGATAAATATGTGAGGTGAGGTAATGCATATGCTAATTAGCTTGATTTTGGTAATCATACACAATGCATATGCATATCAAAACATCACAGCATCAATCATACCTCAATCATACCTCAAGAAAGCTGGGAAAAAAAGAAAAAAATCAGTCCGCTTGGGGAAAAAAGAGTAGTTTACAGTGGAGAACGCTGATAAATACTACCCCAGCCAGATGATCAGGGTTAATATCAACAGGGTTAAGTCATGTTTATAGTATGTACCCTTACTATGATGTGATGAGAAGGGCATTTTGCTTTGTGGTTTTCATCCTTAAAACTTATACCCCCAGTCTAATTATGAGAAAAACATTGGACAAATTCCACTTGAGGACGCTCTACAAAATGTGACCAGTACTACTCAATACTGTCCAAGTTCATCAATGTAAGGAAAGTCTGAGAAATTGTCACAGTCAGGATGCGCCTAAGGAGACATGACTACCAAATGTAATGTAATATCCTGGATATGAAAAAGGAACACCGTGTAAAAATGAAAGAAATCTAAATAAAGCATGGTTTTAGTTAATAGCAATATAGTTTGACATTTGGTTCATTAATTGTAACAAATGTACCATACTAATGTAAGAAGTTAATGATAGGGAAAACTGAGTTTGGGCTTGTGAAAACTCTCATATCTTTGCAACTTTTCTGTAAATCTAAAACTGTACTAAAAATAGTTTATTTTTAAAAATTCATCCCCACCGTGTAGGCTGTGGGTATGCAATTTTCAGGGCTATTTTCCAGATACAAGGCTAGCTAATGACTCATTCATCAGCTTGTAGGAGTGGGCGTTTAACCAGTGGTTTCTATGTTTCTTCAAGCTCCATTTTGTAATTGGCAACTTGGACCCAAATACCAGACAGAAGCTGCCTTGTGGAGAAAACTCCCAGTCTGCACACACCCCCTCCCTCCGTCTTCCTCCCCCCTCCTCATTGTTGGCCTACTTCCTCTGGTCTCGTCCCTCCTTCGTGGCAGGCTCTGGTTCTTCCTGCTAGAACTCTGTAGGGGTCACCAAAATCAGAGGATACTGTGTCAGGCCACAAGGCAGGGGCTGGACCCAGGGCAATGTCGAGACAGGCAAAAAAATCAAGAAAAGGAGCACAAGGTGGCAGAATTGGAGTCCTTCAATGAGGACAGACGCATCAGAGCTTTGTGTTATTTATTCACTCACACAAGAGGTGCTTTTAGGTGTCTACTATGTGCCAGTACTTATGCTACATGCTATAAATCCAATAGCGAGTCAACTAAATCAACTTCCAAATAATATAATAATGCCCATTCCGGTATATCTGGACAATGAACATGTTGGGATTAGGGGCACCCCTTCTCCACACAGGAGGGACTGCCATAGGAGTCCTCTCACCCCAACAGGGGAATAGCAACTTTCTTTTTTTTTGAGTTGGAATTTCACTCCATCTGTCACCCAGGCTGGAGTGCAGTGGCAAACTCATGACCACCCCAGTGTCGACATGCTGGGCTCTGGTGATCTTTCTGCCTCTGCCTTCCAAGTAGGCAGAACTATAGGTGCACACTACCACACCTAGCTAATTTTTTTATTTATTGTAGAGACGAGTTCTTGCCAAGTTGCCTGGGCTGGTCTCGAACCCACAGGCTCAGACAATCCACTCGCCTTGGCCTCTCAAATTGCTGGGATTACAGGCTGAGCCACTGAGACCGGCCAGCATCTTTCTATGATCCTGGAGCCTTCCAAGTGTCAAGCAGTGGACATTCTTGGACACTCTTATAAACAGCTTGAACTCACGCCTATGTTGCCTGACCCCAACTCACTCCAACCAGCTCACTCTCTTGCTTGTCCCATAAGAAGCAATGGACAGCAGGGTCTTTTCATGGAATGCTCAGCTGTGCTGCCCAGGGTAGCAGCTCCACTAGGCTCCTGCACTGCGCTCTGTGGGATGAGATGAGACCAGGGGAGCGTCTGCTTTCTCTTACTGACACTGGCTTAAACATTTCCCCATTTCCCAGTAAAGCCTACTCCTTAACCAATGCATATGACACTGCAGAATTTATTTCACATTTTGGTGCCTAGTGGTCACCACAAAGAGATTCATTTTGCGTGATCTATCTGGCTAGGACCTTCTGGAAACCATGAAAATGGGCAATGGGCAACTCCAGGGGAAAGAGAATCTCTTGGAGTTGAGAGCAGAAGAATCAATGGCTGAGGGTGACTGAAGAGTCCTCGGGTCACTGGAGCTCCTGAGAGGGCAGGCACTTGGGTGGCTGCTGTCCTGATGATTGCAGGCTACTCAGCAGGAGACTTAGGAAGAGGGAAAACCTAGATCGGAGGGTCCACAAACAGCCACATCTGCCTGCCCTCTTGGGAGAGACGGGCTTGTTCTCTTGGATCCTCCAGCTTGATCTCTCTCCTGGAATGCTCCCTCTACTCCCACTAAACTTCAAATCATGGCTTAGATGACACTTCCTCCAGGAACACCTCTTCTCCCACCACCACACTTAATCACCTTGTACTGTAATGGGCTGTTCATATCCCACCTAGCTCCCTCATGGTAGAAACCACGCCTTATTTACTATGGTGTCCTCCAGTGTTAGTGATTGGCACACAGCAGGGCTTCCAGAAATACTCACCTAGTGAGACACTCAGGGTCCCACTGTAAGACCCTCTTGGTTATGAGGTAATGATTCAATCTTTATTTCCACTTGAAACCCTGGAATCATGCAACAGATACAACCTAGAACATAGGGTCTGCAGGCCTGGAGTTCATAGGAAAACCAGAAGTAGGCTGCTCATGGACCCACAGTGGAAAGAAGACAGCAAGCCATTTAAGGTACATTTCCTGCCTAAACTGTGTCACCAACGTGTATTTTTGGAAGTATTTAATTGACAAATAAGGATTGTATATATTTAAGATGTACAATATGATAATTTTATATACATAGTCATTGAGTAGCGATTACCACATTGGATTAATTAACATATCCACGATTGCCTATGCTGTACATTAGACACCCAGAGCTTGTTCATCTTGTAAGTGAAAGTACGTACCTTTTGACCAGCATTTCCCCATTTGTCCATCCCCTTAGCTTCTGGTAACCACTGTTCTACTCCTCACTTCTATGAATTTAACTTTTTTATATTCCACACAGAAGTGAGATCATACAGTATTTGTCTTTCTGTGTCTGTCTTATTTCACTAAGCATAATGTCCTTCAGTTTCATTCATGTTGTTGTAAGTGGAAGAATTACCTTATTTTTAAAAGGCTGAATGAGATTTCATTTTGTATATATACCATATTTTCTTTATTTATTCATCTGCTGATGGACACTTAAGTTGTTTTCCTATATTGACTATTGTGAATAATGTTGCAATGAACACAGGAGTGCAAATACCTCTGAAATACTGCTTTCTTTCTTTATTTTTATTTTTATTTTTTTGAGTTGGAGTCTCACTCTGTCACCCAGGCTGGAGTGCAGTGGCATGTTCACGGCCACCCCAGCGTCGACCTGCTGGGTTCCAGGGATCCTGCCACCTCAGCCTTCCAAGTAGCTGGAACTACAGGCATGCGCCACCACACCCTGCTAATTTTTCGATTTATTGTAGAGATATGGTCTAGCCAAGTTGTCCAAACTGTTCTCGAACCTGTGAGCTCAGGCAATCCCCTCACCTTGGCCTCCCAAAGTGCTGGGATTACAGGCTTGAGCCACTGAGCTCGACCTGAAATACTGACTTCATTTCATCTAGACATATACTGAAGTAGGATTGCTAGATTATATGATAATTATACTTTTAATTTTTTTTAGGAATATCCTTACTGTTTTCCATAATGGCTCTACCTACTTACATTCCTACCAACAGTGTACAAGAGTCCACTTTTCTATATGCCTTCTCCAACAATTATCTCTCATCTTTTTGATAATAGCTCTCCTAGCATGTGTGATGTGATATCCCATTGTGGTTTTAATTTGCATTTCTTTGATGATTTGTGATGCTAAGAAACTTTTCATATAACCATTGGTCATGTGTTTGTCTTCTTTGGAAAAAATGTCTATTCCAAATAGATATTTTTAAAAATCAGGTCATTTGTGTTTCTGTTATTGAGTTGTGTGAGTTCTTTATATATTTTGGATATTAATCTCTTATCAGAAGTATGGTTTTCAAATATTCCTCCCATTCTGTGAATTGCCTTTTCTTTTTGTTGATTGTCCTTGCTGTGCAGAAGTTTTTTAGTTTAATGTAGTCCCTCTTGTTTATTTTTGCTTTTGTTGCCTGAATTTTTTGTGTCATTTCCAAAAAAATCATTGCCAAAACCAGGGGTCCCCAAGCCCCAATCCACAGTCCATGGCCTGTTAGGAACCAGGCCACACAGCAGGAGGTGAGCAGCAAGCGAGTGAGCGAAGCTTCATCTGTATTTACAGTCACTCCCCATTGCTCGTATTATTGTCTGAGCTCTGTCTTCTGTCAGATTAGCTGTGGCATTAGATTCTCATAGGAGTGTGAACCCTATTGTGAACTGCACATGTCAGAGATCCAGGCTGCACACTCCTTATGAGAATCTAATGCCTGATGATCTGAGGTGGAGCTGAGGCAGTGATGCCAACACTGGGGAGTGGCTGCAAATACAGATTAACATGAGCAGTGAGGTTTGACTGCACAGAGACTGTAATAAATAAGTTGCTTGCAGACTCATATCAAAAGCCTATCAGTGAGTGGTGAGTTGATGTATTTCAACTGTACAGCTGCATGTGGTGGCAGAATCCAACACTTATTTGAGTCCACATATGGCCTGCCCATTTTTTTATTTACTACTGCCTTCCATGACTTTTTTTTTTAAATGGTGAGTTGTATAACTATTTCATTATATATTACAATGTAATAATAATAGAAATAAAGTGCACAATTAATGTTATGTGTTTGAATCATCTCAAAACCATTCCCATTCCCTGGCCTGTGAAAAAATTGCCTTCCACAAAATTGGTCCCTGATGCCAAAAAATTGGGGATGACTGGCCCAGACCAATTTCAAGGCATTTTCCCCATGTTTTCTTCAAAAAGTTTTATGGTTTCAGATCTTACATTTAAATCTTTAATTTACTTTAAGTTGATGTTTGTACATGATGTAAGACAAATATTCAATTTCATTCTGTTATTGTAGTGCATCACATTACTTGATTCGTGTATATTGTAAAATTCTTGCATCCCAGGGACAAGTTCCCCCCAACCCTTTTTTTTTTTGAGTTGGAGTCTCACTCCTTTGCCCAGGCTGGAGTGCAGTGGCACGCACATTCACGGCCACCACAGCGTTGACCTACTGGGCTCTGGCAATCCTTCCAACTCAGCCTTCCGAGTAGCCAGAACTACAGTCGCATGCTACCACACCCGGCTATTCTTTATTTTATTGTAGAGATGAGGTCTCACCAAGTTGCCCAGGCTGATCTCAAACCTGCAGGCTCAGGCATTCCATTCGTCTCAGCCTCCAAAGTGCTGGGATTACAGGCTGAGCCACTGAGCCAGGCCTCTTTTTTTTTTTTTTTTAAAGAAGCAAATTCTTGCTCTGTCACCCAGGCTGGAGTGCAGAGGCACAATCATAGCTAACTGTGATCTTGAACTCCTGGGCTCAAGTGAGCCTCCTACCTCAGCCTCCTGAGTATCCTGAGTATCTGGGACTACAGGCACATGCCACCATGTCTGGCTCATCTTAATTTGTTTTTGTAGAGATGAGGTCTCACTATGTTGGCCCAGGCTGATTTTGAACTCCTTGTCTCAAGCAATTCTCCCTCCTCAGCCCTCTAAAGTGCTGAGATTACATGCATGAGATAAATCCCACACTTACCCAGCAGATAAATCCCACACTGATCATGATGTATGATCTGTTTAATGTGCTGTTGAATTCGGTTTGCTAGTATTTTGTCAAAGATTTTTGCATCGATGTTCATCAAAGATTTTCTTTTCTTACAGAGTTCTTATTTGACTTTGGAATGAGGGTAAGGCTGGTCACTTGTATTTCTGTGCTATGTTATAATGTCTCTTCTTCCACTAATACTTTTATTTACTCTCTTTCTTGGTTAGTCTAGCTAAATGTTTGCCGATTTTGTTCACAAACCTCAGTTTCATTTATCTTTTCTATTGTCTTTCTAGTCTTTGTTTCATTTATTTCTGCTCTAATCTTTATTATTTCCTTCCTTCTGACTTTTTGGGTAGTTTATTCTTTTTCTAGTTTTTGAGGTGTGGAGCTGGGTTGTCTATTTGAGATCTTTCTTCTTTCTTAATGTAGGCATTTATTTCTATAACCCTTCCTCTTAGCACTGTTTTTGCTACATCTCAGTTTTGGTATGTTGTGTTTCTATTTTTGTTTGTCTCAAGATACTTTTTGATTTCTCTTTTGATTTCTTCTTTGATCTATTGGTTGTTTAGGAGTGTGTTAACTTCTGTATATGTGTGAGTTTTCCAAAATTCCTCCTATTATTGATTTCTAGTCTTATATCATTGTGGTCAGAAAAGATACTTGCTAACATCACTCCATATTATTTTCCTTGTAGTTGCTGTGAGTTTATTTTGCTGTTATTTTTCTACTTTCTTGAAGTGAGAATTTAGATGATTGACTTTGAGAACTTTCCTACATTCTTTTTTTTTTAGATTGAAAAAATATAGTTTATTTAGAAAGTAAATTAGAGAGAGAGAAGATTCACCTCCCCAAGGTAGGGGAGGGGGCCAAAGCTAAGAAAACATGGCAGCCACCCTATATTCTAATTTAAGTGTTTAGTACTGTAAATTTTTTTCTTTCCTTCCTCCCACCCACCTCCCTCTCTGTGTAAATTTTTTTATTAGAACTGTTTTAGCTGCCTCATATACTACATTTTGTTCTTATTCAATTGTATATTTTGTTTTACAAAACCTTCTCTTTGATCCACTAGTTAGAAGTTTGCCGTTAATTTCCAAGTGTTTTTCTGTTGTGATCAAATAACTCATTTTATATTATTCTAACTTTTAAAAATATGCTGAAGTGGTTTTCTTTTGGTTCAGAATATTATCCCTTTTGGTGAATATCCATTCCATGGGCACTTTAAAAAATGTGAGTTCTGCTGCTGTTAGATGGACTGTTCTACAAATGTCAATTAACTCTTGATAGTTGATGGTGCTGTTCAGTTCTTCTATATCTTTTTTTAAAAATAGTTCTATCAGTTGCAGAGTGTGGGATGTTGAAGCTATAATTGTCAATTTGTCTATTTCTCCTTAAACTGTATCGGTTTTTACATCATGTATTTTAACTCTCTGTTGTTTGGTGTATATACACTTAGGATTATGTCTTTCTTGTGGATTGATTATCTTATTATTATGTCATGTTCCTTTTTGTCTTTAGTGGTTTTCTTTGCTCTGAAGTCTACTTTATTTGATATTCATATCACTACTTTTACACTCTTTCAATTATTATTAAGGCTTGCATAGTACATCATTCCTCACCCTTTTACTTTCAACTTACCTATTCTACTGTAGTTCAACTGAGTTTCTTGTAGCAGCATATTCTTGATTAATAGTTGTTTTATTCACTATACCAACTTTTGCATTTTAATAGGTATATTTAATGTAATTATCGAAATGTTAGGGTATAAGTCTGCCATTTTATTGTTTGTTTTCTGTTTGTCCCTCTGTTTATTGTTCCCCTGTTTCTCTTTTCTTACCTCCCTATAGATTACTTGAACATTTTAAATATTTTCATCTTGATTTATTTATAGCATTTTACATATACTTATATATACTTATTTATAGCAACTCAATCATTGTTTTAGGTTTTAGCATGTACTCACATAACTTACTACAGTCTGTTAGTATTGATGTTTTTCCAATCCAAGCAGAATGTAGAAACTTTACTCCCATTTAGGTCTTTATACTCTTTATTTTTCATATATAATTGTTCTAAGTATTTCTTTCCATACATTGAGTACCACATCACATGGTGCTATAATTTTTGCGTCAGCTATCAAATATTATTTTAGAAGCTCATGGAGTGTAGGATGGTCTATTGTATTTACCCCAATTGTTAATTATTCCATTTTTCTTTCCTTTGTTTGAGAGAATCCCTTTAGCTATTCTTTAAGGGTAAGTTTGCTTGCAATAAATTATCTTGAATTTTTTTTTGTTATTGAAAAATGTCTTTTTTTATAATCAATATCTTTTATTATGATATTGTGGGGTACAGTTAAGGGTTAGGTACACAAATATGCTTCGTTCAGGCATCCTTGCTGATAAGAGGTGTCTCCCCATCCCCAGACAGATATTTACTACCATTAATCCCATCTCCCTTCTCCGCCCCCATAGTTTCCCACCACTGTCAGTCATTTTCTTATGATATTACTTTGGATGATCAAGGTCCACTATATGAGTGAGAACATGTGATACTCAGATCTTTGTTTCTATGAGAGGTCACTCAGTATTATAGACTCTAGTTCCATCCAGGTTGCAGCGAAATTCATGATTTTGTTCTTTTTTATAGCTGCATAGTATTCCATCGTGTATATGTACCACATTTTTTAATCCAGTCCTCTTTTGATGGGCAGCATGGTTGCTTCCAGGTTCTTGTTATTGTAAACAATGCTGCGATAAACATTCGTGTGCAGGTATCTTTTTGATAGAGTGATTTGAGTTCTTCAGGGTATATTCCCAGTAGGGGGATTGCAGGATCATATGGAAGGTCGATATTCAGAGCTTTTAGGAATCGCCACACTGCTTTCCACAGAGGTTGCCCTAGCTTACACTCCCACCAACAGTGTAGAAGTGTTCCCTTTTCGTCACACCCTCTCCAGCAACTGTTATTTTTTGAGTTGTTGATAATTGCCATTCTGACTGGAGTTAGGTGGTATCTCAGTGTGGTTTTGATTTGCATCTCCCTGATGATTAGTGAGGTTGAACATTTCTTCATGTGTCTTTGGCTGCTCGGATATCTTCCTTTGAGAAGTGTCTGTTCATATCTTTTGCCCATTTTATAATGGGGTTTGTTTTTTTCTTTTCAGCACGTTTGAGTTCCTTGTAGATCCGAGATGTTAAGCCTTTGTCAGACCTGAAGTTGGCAAATACTTTTTCCCAGTCTGTAGGCTGTCTCCCTGCTTTCTTGATGGTTTCTTTGGCTTTGCAGAAGCTTGTCAGTTTAATGAGGTCCCACTTGTCTATCTTCTCTCTTATGGCCTGTGGGTGTTGGGTTTTGTCCAGGAATTGGATGCCAGTGCCAATTTCCATGAGGGTATGTCCTTCATTTTCTAAGGTTCTTATGGTTTGAGGTTTTACATTTAGGTCTCTGATCCATTTAGATAAGTTAATTTTTGTGTATGGGGATAGATAAGGGTCCTGTTTCAATCTTTTGCATGTGGTCAGCCAGTTTTCCCAGCACCATTTACTGAATAGGTTCTCTTCTCCTCAGTGGTAGGTGGTGGAGGTTTTGTCGAAGATAAGTTGGTTGAGAAATTGAGGTTTTGCTTCTGGAATCTCAATTCTATTCCATTGGTCTATATGCCTGTTCCTATATCAATACCAAGCTGTTTTGATTATTGTAGCTTTATAGTAAAGTTTGAAGTCTGGTAATGTGATACCACCTGCTTTTTTTTTTTTTGCTGAGAATTGTTCTGGCTATTCTTGGTCATTTGTGCTTCCATATGAATTCTTGTGTTGTTTTTTCTAGGTCTGAGAAAAATGTTGCTGGCAATTTGATGGGTATTGCATTAAATCTGTAGATTGCCTTAGGTAGGATGGACATCTTCACAATGTTGATTCTTCCAATCCATGAGCATGGGATAGTTTTCCACTTGTTTGTGTCATCTTTGATTTCTTTGAGCAGTGTTTTGTAAAGGTCTTTGTAAAGGTCTTTCACATCCCTGGTTAGGAAGATGCCAAGGTATTTCTTTTTTTTTTTTTTTGTGGCTATAAGAATGGAATTGTGGTTTTTATTTGGGTTTCTGTTTGTTTATTTTTGGTGTAAATAAATGCGATTGTCTTTTGCACATTTATTTCATATCCTGAGACTTTGCCAAAGTCCTTTATCAGTGTAAGAAGGTTTTTGACAGATTCTCTTGGGTTTTCAAGGTACACAATAATGTCATCTGCAAAGAGAGACAACTTGACTTCCTCTTTTCCTATTTGGATATCCCTGATTGGCTTCTCTTCTCTGATTGCTCTAGCCAGGACTTCCAATACTATATTGAACAGAAGGGGTGAGAGTGGGCATCCTTGCCTTGTTACAGTTTTCAAGGGAAATGGTTCCAATTTTTGTCCGCTTAGGAGTATGCTGGCTGGGGTTTCTCATAGATGGCTTTTACTATTTTGAGGTATGTTCCCCGTATGCCTAGACGTTCGAGGGTTCTTATCAAGAAGGGGTGCTGGATTTTATCAAAAACTTTTTCTGCATCTAATGATATAATCACGTGGTTTTTGTTTTGACATCTGTTGATGTATTTAATTACATTTATGTTTTTATGAATGTTGAACCAAACTTGCATCCCAGGAATGAAGCCTACTTGGTCATGATGGATGATTTTTGAGATGTGTTGTTGAATCTGGTTTTCTAGGATCTTGTTGAGAATTTTAGCATCTATGTTCATCAAAGATATTGGCCTGTAGTTCTCTTTCTTTGTTGGGTCTTTACCTGGCTTGGGTATCAATGTGATGTTAACTTCATAAAATGATTTGGGGAGAGTTCCATCTTTCTCAATCGCCTGGAATACCTTCAGTAGGATTGGTATCAGCTCCTCTTTAAATGTCTTGTAGAATTCTGCTTTAAAGCCATCTGGTCCAGGGCATTTTTTTTTTTTTTTTTGTAGGTAGTTTTCTTATTACACAGTCAATTTCCTTGATTGTTATTGGTCTATTTAGGGTCTCAGTTTCTTCTTGTTTCAATCTAGGAAGGTTGTGTGATGACAGAAAGTCCTCCATTTCCTTAAGGTTTTCAAGTTTGTTTCCATACAAGTGTACATAGTAGTCTCTAATGATCTTTTGTATTTCTTCAGGGTCAGATGTGACTTCATCTTTTGTGTTTCTGATTGTGCTTATTTGGGTTTTTCCTCTCTTTTTCCTGGTTAGTCTAGCTAGGGGACCATCAATCTTGTTTACCCTTTTGAAGAACCAGCTTTTTGTTTCATTGATTTTTTTGTATTATCTTTTTGTCTTCTATATCCTGGATTTGGGCTTTTATTTTGGTGACCTGGGTTCTTCTGCTGAAATTAGGGTTTTTGTGGTCTTGCTTTTCCAACTTCCTTAGGTGGCTTGTTAGGCTGTTAATTTGTGAAACTTCCATTTTCTTCATGTGAGTTTGTAGCAATATAAATTCCCCTTTTACTACAGCTTTCATGGCGTCCCAGAGATTTTGGTAAGATGTTTCTTCATTTTCATTTGTTTCCAGGTATCTTTTGATCTCTGTTTTGATTTCATCATTGACCCAGGAGTTGTTTAGCATCATGCTGCTTAGTGTCCATGTCTTTGGTTTTGGGGGGGACCTTGTTGGTGTTAATGTTTATTTTTATTCCACTGTGGTCCGAGAAGGTGCATGATAAAATTTTGGTCCTTTTAAATTTGCATAAACTTGATTTATGGCCAAGTATGTGGTTGATCTTAGAGTACACTCCATGCAG